>CM042180.1:9588392-9673392 GCA_023376005.1 Doryteuthis pealeii
CAATTTAAATTCTGGATTTTTTGTGGGGGTGGAATGTTTTGAAAAAGAAAAAAGAAATGAAAAAATCGAAAATAAAGCTATTTTTAATAACCGAATAGGCACACGGTTAGAATTAAGTCTTTTCTTTTTCTTCTTTCTATCTATATTTCTTTCTTTCTTCTTTTCAAATCTATTCCTATCGATCTTATATATATTGTATCACCTTTCTTTTCTTCTTTCTTTCTTTTTTCTTTCTTTCTTTCTTCTTTGTCCCGTTATTCCTTCATTTCTTCGAATTCTGTTCCAATCTATGTTTTTATATATTGTATCTTCTTCTCTCTTTCTTTCTTCTTTCTTTCTATATATTGTATCTTTTCTCTCTCTCTTCTCTCTCTCTCTCTCTCTCTCTCTCTCTCTCTCTCTCTTTCTTTCTTTCTTTCTTCTTTGTCGCGTTATTCCTTCATTTCTTCGAATTCTGTTCCAATCTATGTTTTTATATATTGTATCTTCTTCTCTCTTTCTTTCTTTCTTTCTTTCTTTCTTTCTATATATTTTATCTTCTCTCTCTCTCTCTCTCTCTCTCTCTCTCTCTCTCTCTCTTTCTCTCTCTCCCTCCTTCTTTATTTCTTTCTTCTTTGTCCCCTTATTCCTCCATTTCTTCAAATTCTGTTCCGTGATGCTTAAGGATAGAGCCCAGGTGGATTAGCAGTTCATGACATGCAATACTCCACTTTGGCCCTATCTTGGGCTAGACGGGCGGTCGGAGAGGCTCCCTCCGATCAATCGGCTGGTCACGTCAAGCCCTAGCACCTATACGATTTTCCCAACACTATTACCCTTATGGCAAACCCCAACCCTTTTTATCATATGGATGCTAGAAGGTGGTGGCTGCGGGTCTACATGTCCTGGGAATGACGTTAAACTCTATCTGATGGTGAGGTTCCAGTTTTGGAGGTTTGTGGAATGTGGAGCACCCCTTCATCACCATTGCTCCCTGGTCCACTCTGACCCGGAGTGGTAGTACCTGTTAGGGTCCCATCTATGGGTTAAATAGAAAAATGTATTTATAAAAAAATTGTATTATCCATTAAGAATTGATTTATTTCAAAACTTTATCAGCATTAAATAACCCACTGAGGTTGATATGCCGTAAAACAAAACAAAACAAAAAAACTTCTTTCTTTCTTCCCTTTTTTCTTCATTCCACTCACACATTATTAATTATCTTCTTTCTTCCCTCACCCCCTCCACATACTTATCTTCCTTAGTTTAATTTCTTTCTGTTAGATTCTTGAAAAAAAAGTATCAATCCAGAAACTTACAATAACTCAGTTTCCCTTTTTTTTCTTTCTTTGTTTCCTTTTTCCCTTCCTTTTTAAGTCTGTTCATATACATATAATATATATATATATATATATATATATATATATGTATATTGTCATCATTTTTTTTTTCTTTTAAACATGTTTTCTTGAACTCAACGGACAATTCTTGTCAGACGAGTTTTTGTAACTGTTTTGCCATCTTCGAGTGGAACTGTTTTGCAATATCCGAGTGGAACTGGAAAAGAATCAATGGAAACATATCACCAGTTCCACACCTGATGATGGCACTAAGTTGTGCAGAAAGCGCTCGTGATAAATCCTTTGGTGGATTCATACACCAATTCCGCCCGGTTATTAAAAAGATGGCCAGACAGTTAGAAAAGGATCGAACAAAAACTCGTCAGACAAGAATTGTCCGTTGAGTTCAACAAAATACCACACACACACACACACACACACGCGCGCGCACACACACAGACACACACACACACACATATATATATATTATATATATATATATATATAGTGAATGACAATTATATAAATATATAATATATTATATATATATATATATATCACAAAGTATATACATATATATATACACACACACATATATGTATATATAAGCTTTTCTCTTACGACTGTGGGTTTCACTAGTTCTTACTGTATCTCTCTCTTTTNATCAGCTAAAAGAAACTCACTTGGTGATGGTCACCTAGCTTGCTATTGAATGAGGCGATTTTCGTAATTGAAATAAATTGTTACCTAGATTGGACTGATACTATATTTTAAGTAAGGAAGAAAAAAGAAGATACTATATATATATAAGTAAAGTAAAGTCGTCGGCGGTGGCCTTTAAGTCGTATCTGCCAATCAGCGAGGGAGTCTATCCCCTTTTCACTAGCGCTAGACCAAGGAGATTGTTTTTGCTTTCTGAGGTGAAGCGCCAGTGAAGCCCAGACCTACCACCAGCCTCCTTACTTTACGCACAGATCCATGTGCTACTCATACGCTGAGTTGGCGAGGGCCGGTATCGAACTAGGAACCTTGTGATTCCTAGCCGAACGCTCTTGCGACTGAGCTAACCCGGGCCCCTGAATATATATATATTATATATGTTAAGAATGAAATGTAACTACTCGGAGTTCATCGATAGATTCTTCAGGCGTTTTACTTTTTGAATTAATCGAGTTTTTACGATTAATCTTGTGTTATAAAACATGCCCGTTGGAATGCTCTACATTGTTAATTGAGCACTTTGTATTTGTTTTTTTCTCAACCTTCACCTCTGGATATTCTGTGCGCTTCCAACGATCGTCTTTATACCCACCGGTAAGTTAATACTTATACATATACAAAATATTTATAATAATATATATATATATGCATACATATATATACATACATATATATATATATACATATATATAACACACAATATATATATACATATATATATATATATATATATATATATATATATATATATACACACATATATAATACATATAACATATATATATATATACATATATATACATATATATATATATAACATATATAAATATATATATATACACATATATACACACACACACCACACACACACACACATATATATATATATATATAATATATATATATATATATATATATATATATATATATATGGGTGCTGTATTTCTAAAGCAGATAGTGTTCAGTATCATTGACAGACCGTTTATATCTACTTTCCTAGAAATTGTAATACTATCATGAAAAACACATCTCCGCATTTTATAGTGAAAATTGATTGAAATTTTATATGGAAAGAATGGCTATAACCAGTGGTTAGAGTTACGTCCCTTGGCTCATTCAATCCGATGATTCAGCATTATATGACATTTTTATCTTTCTACATTAATGATTAAATAAAATGGCGGGAATTTGAGTCTTTTCTGATTTCAAACGGCAACAATCTGATGTTGCGTGTCGAATGTTGTCGTTTCTACTGTACACATATTAATAACAAAAGATAACAAATTCTAGAATACTTCCTAGTTAGTATCATATTATTGGTATGACTTTCTGTCTATCAATAATTACTCAGTTTATGTAAGTTTGGCACAGGGACACTATATTAGAGTAACCTAATGAATAGGGAAATCTCTGATTATGAAATATCAAGGAATACCAATTCCTCGATTTCTGTTATCCCTCATCATCGGGTACAAGTGTTAAACCGTGTTAATTATTCTATGTTAAAACCCAAACTAATTTGAACAATTATTTTGCCCCGTGTATTTACGAAGCTTCATCAGGCAAAATATTAATAGATTGAAATTGTTACTTCCTTATATATACTAGCAAATATATGCACCCTCCGGGTGCAAGTATTTAAGTTTTGATATATAAAATATCATATTAAATTAGAAAGGCCTAATGAAACTGACTAAGAATGCAGATAAAAAGATCTGCAACAGAGGGGTATAATCGAAAAATAGAACAACTTTGAAACTAACTCTTCATCATTTTCCATTACTCCCCTGTTTCATTGGTAAATTTAACTAATTTAACTATTTAGTTAAAATAGGAAGTAAAGGATAATATTACAGTTATTCTTCTTGTAAATAAATTTCTTTTAAGATTTATCCACGAGATTTTGTTTATATTTATTAAGATAAAACCAACAATTAGAAATCATAATACCAAGCACATATTTATTAAAATAAAATTTTAGATATCAATATGCAAATTAGCCTCTCGTTCAAAACTGTAAATCGCTATTTTGTTGTATATATAAAATACAATTGCATGTTTATTAGTACGTAGATATGGTCAAACATATTAATAATGTAAAACAATTTTTATTAATAACTGAAGGTTTAAAAAAATGAAACCATGGAGAATTTGACGTAAATAATTAAGGAATTGTGACTTGAGTATAATATAGTTTCGGTTACAGACAGAAAACACACAATCTCCATTATAATAAGATATATATATAATATAAAGTTTTTGAAAAAAGAAAAAAAGTAAAAAAGTTAGACTTACAAAAAGCCGACGCCAAAGCGTTTCGGTTAATTAATCTATCAACAGGGCTCAACATGGTTATCAATTATAAACAACACCTGGCACTATATAATATATATATATATATATATATATATATATATATATATATATATATTCACATCTACCTCGGTCTGTATATCTATCTATCTATCTATCTATCTATCTGTCTCCCTGTTTATATCTATCTATCTAGCTAGCTAGCTAGCTAGCAAGCCATCTCACTCTGTTTATATCTGTTTATCTCACTTTGTTCATATCTATCTATGTCAATCTGTTTATATCTATCAATCTATCTATCTATGTCAGTCCGTTCATATTTATCTATCTATCAATATCAGCCTATATATATATATATATATATATATATTTGACTTTCAGCACCAGTAATCGGCTTTTATCGCAAACACCACCTGCTTCTTCTAAAAACCTGAAATCCCAATCGTCTTATCTCTAAGAGTCTCATCTTTTGGTTCTCTGGGATTACAAGCGGTCTGTGTGTGTGTGTGGTGTGTGTGTGTGTGTGTGTGTGTGTTCTGTGTCTGTGTGTGTATGTTATTTCACAGCGTCTTAAACCTTTGGAATTGATGCAGAATCGCAAGCCCTACTCTCACCCTTGCACATTTTTATCAAAGATCAACGATTCCACAAAATCGACCCACGACAGTTTACTTTCCGTCCCTACCAACACCCTTATCCGTTTTGTGACGTTTAAATAAATAGCTTTGCATTTTATAAGAACATAGGCCACAAATCAAACAGATATATTGATTAATTGATAGATAGATATGAGCATTCTCAGATAGATAGATAGATAGATAGATAATGAACATAGAGACATATATATGAACGGATATGAACAAACTGGAAAAAGATAGATAATGAATATACTGGGATATATATAATATATATATATATATATATATATATATATATATATATGAGAGAGAGAGAGAGAGAGAGAGAGAGAGAAGAGAAAGAGAGATAATGAACATACTGAGATAGATAAATAGATAGAGAACATACTGAGGTAGATATTAACGGATATTAACAGACTGAGATAGATAGATAAATAACAAACTGGGATATATATTCTCGTTTCGTCAGATTTTAGGGGATGACATCATATGGCTATACTTGCGAATCGGTCGGAAAATGAAAACATATACAGGTGACCAAGAAAAAACAGAACCCAAATTATTTATTTTCTCACTAAACTAACCCTAAAGCCCCCAAGTTAAAATTAACAGTTTTATTACAAAATTTATGGGTTCTGTTTTTTCTGGGTCACTGAAATTTTCCGACCGATTTGCAAGTTTAGCCCATCACATAATGATATAGTAAGAAATTTTAATTCAATGATTAACTATATTTTTTAAATAAAATATAAATGACACGATTTGCTAAACTCAAATTAATATTTGAATTAAATAAAGTAATCAAATTTATGTAAAACGATAACTAATCTTTAAAAAAATAACATTATTAATTCAAAACATAGCCGATCGAATATAGTATACTTTACTATAATAATTATAGTTAAAGTATACTATATCATACATTTGATAACAATTTGAGTTTTCAGGTATTTCCGTGAAATGTATTAGGTAATCTAATGGTATTATCTCTTGCGCACTATTCTACATTAGTATCATGATTTTATTTGTATTTCTAATATTAGAATAAATAAATTAACGCGATTATGAAAAATAAAAAAAAAGGTTTTGTTTACAATTGACGAACGACGGGAATTTATAAAAAACAAAGTTGATTTTATCGCTAAATGTTTTCGTTTGATTTATTATTTAATTCGCTGTAAAAAAAAATTCAATGTATGAAAAGACACACTAATTAAATATTTAGAAAGATTTTTTTCTAACCAAATAAATATTTTTAATGATAGGAACAGAAATATGCGATAAATAAGATTTGATTTTATGTTAAAATTTTAGTATGAAAAAACTATACTACGAATTCTAGGCTGACTGAAGCAACATATAATTTTTTTTAACTCGCTGTAAAGAATAATTCCATTGATAAAAACTCAATCAAATCACATATTTAGAGTGATTATTTCATTCTCTTTCGAACCATATAGATATCTTAAAGAAGACTGAACCGTAAAAAGATGGACCGTTATTCTTCTTTCAAAAACGTTTTGAGTTTCACTGGATATATTTAATTATATTATTCTAAGAATCCCTTTTTTTTAATCGCTTGAAGGATTTTTTTCCAAAACCTTTTCGTGTGTAAGACTATTTTAAATTCAGTTTTGGTAATTGCTAATTCGGATATTAATTCAAATTTGATTCGCTGATTCAAAATGGATATATTTTATTCTAAGAAATATGAAAGTATTCGTAAAAATATTGATAAAAAGGCTTTCATTTTTCTTTTTTTACATAAACAAACGCATTCAACACCGCAGTAGAAATAGAGCGGACATAGGCAAAGCGGCAGCAGGGTGGGGTCTGGGTGCTGATTGTAGCTGGAATATCAGCAGTAGCAGTTATTTTATAGATTTCGAAAAATCGTTTGAGTCTGGTTTAATTAATTAATTATATCCCTTAATCAGTAAAAATCAATGACCAGATTTGGAGTGTTTCTTAGTTAGAACGATATCAATGTGTATGCAAGGTTTTAAATCTGAGTGACCTCCCATTTTGGAGTTATATGTCGACACGTACATACCAAAATCTCTCCTTTTTATATATATATATATATATATATTAATATAATATATATATAGATAGATAGATAGATAGATAGAGATAGATAGATATAGTGAATATACTGAGATAGATATAAACAATATGACAGACTGGATAGATAGATATAGATGATAGATAGATATAGTGAATATACTGAGATAGATATAAACAAATAATGAACAGACTGGGAAGAATAGATAGATAGATAGATAGATAGATATAGTATAGTGAATATACTGAGATAGATATAACAAATATGAACAAGACTGGGAGAATAGATAGATAGATAGTAGAATATAGTGAAATATACTGAGATAGATATAAACAAATATTGAACAGACTGGGATAGATAGAGAGATAGGGAGAATTGATAGATAGATAGATAGATAGATATAGTGATATACTGAGATAGATATAAACAAATATGAACAGACTGGATAGATAGAGAGATAGAGAAAAGATAGATAGATAGGATAGAATATATGAATTTATACTGAGATAGATATAACAAATCATGAACAGACGTGGATAGATAGAGAGATAGAGAAATAGATAGATAGAATAGATAGATAGATAGATAGATAGATATAGTGAATATAACTGAGATAGATATAAACAAATATGAACAGACTCTTGATAAGATAGAGAGATAGAGAAATAGATAGAATAGATAGATATTAAGTGAATAACTGAGGATAGATATAAACAAATATGAACCAGACTGGGATAGATAAGAGAGCATTTTATATATAATTATAATATATATATATATATATATATATTAATATATATTAGAGGAGAGGAGAGGAGAGAGAGAGAGAGATAGAAGATAGATGAATATACTGTGATATAATATGTATAGACTGAAGATAGATCGATAGATAGATAAGATAGATAGATAGTCTTTTAACTCAAGTATCAGAGTTAGAGAAATAACAGTAAGAAACACAACGAGTATTAAAGGATAGAGAAAAGGTTTGCTAAAGCAAAATAAGAAGAAAAAAAACTCTAATTCAAACCAATTAGACCCCTCCTTTAAACTTGACTTTGTATCACATCCTGCTCGTGTGGAGGGGGTAGATAAATACACATATATCCCATACGAGGATATATCAAACTACACCCGGCCTACGATACAAAATGTCGAATAATCGTTTCTCATTCTCTAATAATGTTAACGGGTACCCAGATATGACAAACATATGATGACAACTTTCTTGTCGGCTGGGGCTGTATAATACACTGTATAGGTTTGGTTTGGTTTGTTTTACGGCATATCAACCTCAGTGTTCATTTAATGCCGATAAAGTTTTGAAATAAATCAATTCTTAATGGATAATACAATTTTTTTATGAATAAATTTTTCTATTTACCCATGATGGGACCCTAACAGGTACTACACTCCGGGTCTGAGTGGACCAGGAAGCAATGGTGATGAAGGGTGCTCCACATTCCCCAAACCTCCAAAACTGGAACTCACCATCAGATAGAGTTTAACGTCATTCCCAGGACATGTAGACCCGCAGCCACCGCCTTCTAGCACTCATATGATAAAAAGGGGTTGGGGCTTGCCATAAAGAGCAATAGGGTTGGGAAATCGTATAGGTGCTAGGGCTTGACGTGACCAGCCGATTGATCGGAGGGGGCCTCTCCGACCGACCGTCTAGCCCAAGATAGGCCAAAGTGGAGTATTGCATGTCATGAACTGCTCATCCACCTGGGCTATATCCTTAAGCATCACGGGTCGTCACCCACGGCTAACAGGTGGCCCCATTGGGGGAGTCTTACCCTTCTGCAGAGGTGCAGTCGGTGTGCATTCTAACGCCCCAACCGACAGGGCGGACACTGTATAGGATTATGATATATCTGATGTATTCGAATAGCTAATGGGAAAATCGCTTTGAAAGCCCGCTAAAGTCTCTGTCCATTCTTGACATTTCTGTAGCATCAATAATTCAGAAAACAAAAGGCTGAACAAGAAATCCAATTCCTGAATGAATCAACAAAAGGGCGGGAAGGCCATTTTGAAACAGAAATGTGATATTCCACTTTACACCACCAACAACACTCCCATCAACCCCTTGACATCGCCACAAAACACACACACACACACACACACACACACGCACAAATAATTTTAATGATAAAAGAATGAACTTAAGTTGTGTTGTCAAATTAAAAAAAAGCCTGATAAGCGACACCAATTAATCAAAACGAAAAAATTCATCATTCATCATTCTTTCTCCTTTCTTCCTATCTTTCTTTATTTCTTTCCTTTTTTCTTCTTTCCTTTCTTCTTTTCTTTCTTCTTCCTTTCGCAAATCCGTTTCTACTGAAAAGCGAGTTCAATTTTCGTGTCAAATCCTTCCTGTAGGGGTAAGTAATTCTTTTGTTTTCAGTGTGACTTGGTCGTAATAATTCTATTGGGAGGGGGCGATGGCTCTCAGTTATTTTCTCGTGTATAAGTCGAATTTTGGAGATTACTCGACACAATTATTGTGAAAAATAATAATAATAATAATAATAATAATAATAATAATATGCATAAACTAGAATCTGTTCTTGAGAATGAAACGCATAAAATTCTCTGGGACTTTGAGATAAAGACAGATCACCCCATCCCATCCAGTTGCCGGATTGATGTAATTATATCGGGTGAAAATTGGCTGATGTATTTGCCACAGCTTATTTTCCGAGTAATTTCCACCCTGTCACGGGCCATCTTCAGGGGTAGTGTTCTTGTACTACCCCTGAAGATGAACACGAACACTGCCCCTGAAGATGGCCCGTGACAGGGCGGAAAGTACTCGGGAAATAAGCTATGGTAAATACATCAGCCAATTTTCACCTGATTTAATTACATCAATCTGGCAATTTGAAAGGACCTGGAACAAAATTTGCAGACAGAAATATATATATATATATATATATATATATATATATATATATATTTACCAACCCCTCCGCACGAGCAGGATGCGACACAAGGTCAATTTCTTAAGCGAAGTTTAACAGGTTTGAATTCAGAGTTTTCCTTCTCCTAGACCGGTTGCCTAACCAAGGTTAAAGAGCCCAGTCTGCCCTACTATTTACCCATAGCTGTAGGAGAGTAGGATTCATACCTTTCCCAAGGGTATTAGCACTAAGTGAAATGCAATCACCATGTCCAGGATTTGAACTCGGGGCGACGAGTCCATTTCCCATGACTTTAACCATTACACCTCGCGCTTCCTATATATATATATATATAGATATAGATATAGATAGATAGATAGATAGATAGAGAGAGAGAGAGAGAGAGAGAGAGAGAGAGAGAGAGAGACGAATCATCTTCTATGCAGAGCTTTCGTCTGGTAAGAGACAGATTGGTCGCCCCAGCTGCGATTCAAGGATTCTGCAAGAACGAACTCAGGTGCTTTGGCATTGCCCCTTCCAGCTGGGAAAATTTGGCTCAGGACCGCCATCGGTGGCGGCAGGCTCTCCGTAGAGGACTATTCACGTCAAAAGATACAATATATAAAAACATAGATTGGAATAGAATTTGAAGAAATGAAGGAATAACGGGACAAAGAAGAAAGAAAGAAAGAAAGAAAGAAAGAGAGAGAGAGAGGGGGGGATACAAATATAGAAAGAAAGAAAGAAAGAAAGAAAGAAAGAAAGAGAAAGAAGATACAATATATAAAAACATAGATTGGAACAGAATTTGAAGAAATGAAGGAATAACGGGACAAAGAAGAAAGAAAGAAGAAAGAAAGAAGAGAGAGAGAGAGAGAGAGGGGGAGATAAAAGCGGTTCTAATTCGTAAAATCTTTACTCAAAATTTTAATTAAAACTTGTTAATCCAAAATTTCCGTATTGCGGGTCCGGATTCGGGACCAGAATATTTTTAGTTTGCTCACAGAGCGGCCTGATTCGAAAATGGTATGATATGTTGGGCTACGGCCTCTAGGAGTAAAGAATACACTGACTGTATGACCTGGAGAAGAGTAAGACATTCCCTAAAGAAAATGGAGTGTCCTGGGTGTGTTATATGGCAACAACTGCGTCCAGGATTAGAACTCTTTTCAACCGTGTCAATTTCTTACCATTCAACGGTGATAACCATTATACTATGCGCATCCTCAAATCACTTCCGATATGAAACATGACCCGTTGTTGCATAACATTTTATTTTATTCTTATTTTCTCTTGTGGCGAGAGAGTGAGAGAGAGAGGGGGAGAGAAAGAAAGAAGAAAAGAAGAAAGAAAGAAAAAAAAAGAAAAGAAAAGAAAGAGAAAGAGAGAGAGAGAGGGAAATTAGAGAGAGAGAGAGAAAGAAAGAAAGAAAGAAAAGAAAGAAAGGAAAAGAAAGAGAGAGAAAGAAAGAGAAAAAGAAAAGAAAAAGAAAGAAAGAAAAAGAAAGAAAGAAAGAGAGAGAGACAGAGAGGGGGAATTAGAGAGAGGGGGAGAGAGAAAGAAAGAAAGAAAGAAAAAAAGAGAAGAGAGAAAGAAGAGAAGAAAGAGAAAAAGAAAGAAAAGAAAAAAAGAAAAAAGAAAAGAAAGAGAGAGAGAGAGAGAGCGAGAGAGAGAGAGAGAGAGAGAGAGAGAGAGAGCAAAACAGAGAGAATGAGAGAAAAAGAGAAAGAAAGAGAAAGACAAAGACAAAGAAAGAAAGGAAGAAAGAAAAGAAAGAGAAAAAGAAAGTGAAAAATAGATATATATAGAGAGAGAGAAAGAAAGAAAGAGTGAGAAAAAGTGAGAGAGAAAGAGAAAGAATAAAAGAAAGAAAGGGGAAAAAGAATGAGAGAGAGAAATAGTTAAACAGAGAGAACGAGAGAGAAAAAGAGAAAGAAAGAGGGAGAAAGAAAGAAAGAAAGAAAGAAAGAAAGAAAGAGGAAGGCCTGGAAGCGTCGATTTTTTCTTCACAAACATAATCAAATCTATCTACTGGAGAAAAAAAGAAAGAAAGAAGGCAAGAAAGAAAGAGAAAGAAAGAGAAAGATAGAGAGAGAGAAAGAAAAAGAATGAAAGAGGGAGAAAGAAAGAGAAAGAAAGAGACAAAAAGAGAAAAAGAAAGGGAAAAATAGATATATATATGAGAAAGAAGAAAGAAAGAAAGAGTGAGAAAAAGTGAGAGAGAAAGAGAAAGAATAAAAGAAAAAAAGGAGAAAAAGAATGAGAGAGAAAGAGTTAAACAGAGAGAACGAGAGAGAAAAAGAGAAAGAAAGAGAGAGAGAGAGAGAGAGAGAAAGTAAAAGAAAGAAAGAAAGAAAGAAAGAAAGAAAAAGGAAGGCCTGGAAGCGTCGATTTTTTCTTCACAAACATAATCAAATCTATCTACTGGAGAAAAAAAGAAAGAAAGAAGGCAAGAAAGAAAGAGAAAGAAAGAGAAAGAAAGAGAGAGAGGAGGGGAGAGAATGAAAGAGGGAGAAAGAAAGAGAAAGAAAGAAAGAAAGAAAGAAAGAAAGAGAAAGGCCAAGACGCCTCAATTTTGCCCTCGTAAACCTATAATCAAAATCTATCTACAAGGGCTGATCATTCAAATGTTTCTGGACGCATGCAACATTTTTCTGTTGTATCGATAGTGACCAGTACTTGACCAGCTACTGACCTCATCAAACCTTGGTCATTGTCCAACCAATATTGACCTTCTCCCCCACCCCCACTTCCCTCTGCCCCTCCCCCCTTCTTGGCTGGAGAACAGACATCACTTCACTTCCGACCAACGTCAAATAGATAGATCTTGTGCATTCAACCTTCCACTTCTGAAATGGCTAGAATGCACTGGTCGACTTCATCCGGGCACTTGGGCACTATCGAATTACTGATTTAGAAAGTTAGATTACTAGACTGGAGAATGCGTCTTTCAGAGTACCAATATCATGTGCTTAGCTCTTCAAAGGTCTTACTTACTTATACTTGCGGATCTAGAGGTCTCTTTAGCCTTGGCTAGAGACTAGACTGGAGAATGCGTCTTTCAGAGTACCAATATCATGTGCTTAGCTCTTCAAAGGTCTTACTTACTTATACTTGCGGATCTATAGGGCAGACTGGAAGCGCGTGGGGTAATGTCATAGGAAATGGACTCGTCGCGCCGAGTTCAAATCCTGGACGTGGTAATTTCATTTCACTTAGCCCTAATACCCTTGGGGAAGGTATGAATCCTACTCTCCCTCCAGCTATGGGCAAATAGTAGGGCAGACTGGGCTCTTTAACCTTGGTTAGGCAACCGGTCTAGGAGAAGGAAAACTCTGAATTCAAACCTGTTAAACTCCGCTTAAGAAATTGACCTTGTGTCGCATCCGGAGGGGTTGGTAAATATATATAGGGCAGACTGGGCTCTTTAACCTTGGCTAGGTAAAGAGTCTTGGGGAAAGAAAACTGAATTCAAACCTGAAACTCTGCTTAAAAAAGGTGACCTTGTGTCACATCCTGCTCGTGCCGAGAGGTTGATAAATATATATACTTGCGGATACAGGGAGGTGCGTGGCTGGTTTGTTGGGTGGTTGGCTAGATTTTACGGCATGTCAACCAATTGGGTTATTTTCTGCCGAAGATGTTTGTTTTATTCTTTATTGATGGGTATTCAATCATTTTTATTTAACTCAATTTTTAAAACTTATTTTCTTCTATTTAACCCATAGATAGGACTCTAACAGGTACTGACACTCCGGGTCAGAGTGGACCTGGAAGTATCGAACTACTGACTTAAAGGTTAGACTACTAAACTGGGAGATGCGTCTTTCAGAATACCAATATAGTGTGCTTAGGTTTTCATAGGTCTTGCTTACATATACTTGCGGATCTATAGGGCTCTTTAGCCTTGGCTAGAGACTAGACTGGAGAATTCGTCTTTCAGAGTACCAATATCGTGTGTTTAGGTCTTCATAGACCTTGCTTCCATGTACTTGCGGATCAATAGGGCTCTTGAGCCTTGGCTAGAGACTAGACTGGAGAATGCGTCTTTCGGATTATCAATATCGTTTGCTTAGGTCTCCATAGGCCTTGCTTACCTATACTTGCGGCTTTATAGGGCTCTTTAGCCTTGGTTAGAGACTAGACTGGAGAATTCGTCTTTCAGAGTACCAATATAATGTACTTAGGTCTTCATAGGCCTTGCTTATTTATACTTACGCATTCCTGGAGTCGCATTGTGTAATGGCTATCGTCGAAGGAAATGGACACGGTGAGACGAGTTCAAATCCTGGACGAGGCTCACTCTGATCAATCGGCTGGTCACGTCAAGTCCGAGCACCTATGTTACGATTTTTTAGGCCATATTTAGGCTGCAGGTGAGAGCACTTTACAGTGGAGATCCCTTGTGTTCCTTAGTATTAGGTAGAATCCTTTGGTTGTTCCTTGGTGAAGAATCCTTGGTTGTTCCACGGTGTTAGGCAGAATCCTTTGGTTGTTCTTTAGTGTTAAGTAGAATCCTTTTCGTCTGTGTCGAACACGTACAAATGAACGGCTTTCAAGATCGGTGATTAATTAGTTAACCAGCCACGTATTCGAGCGTGTTGATTGGCTGGCTTTAATCCACACGGTCTCGCAGAGGCTATACGTTTAAGTGGTGGATTCCAACACACCTTATATATCCAAAATATTCCAACAACTTATATGTCTGTCACAATCCTATTGTCCTTATTATATTATATTATATTCAAATTTATTTTAAGTGGTTATAAATACTTGAATTGTGAAATGTCATATCCAGATAGCTGTTACTATCCAAACGTTTTTGTGCATAAAATAACCCAACAAGGTTTGACATGGCGTAAAATCCAACCAACCAACAAACCAGAGTTGAATGAAAATGACAGTATAGTTGCCTGCTTAGTCTGACATACTACTTGTTGCCGTGTCTTACCAATTCGAAGGTAAGTTCCAATTACCGCATACAAATCATACGAATTGATAAGACACAGCAACAAGTAGTCGTAACTGAACACGAACCTATCTTGCTGCAACCCTACTGCAGAATGACAGGGTATTTATGAAACTCCATAACATCATAGAAACCAAGCAGCCAATCAGAACTCAAGGAATGGAATTACCCAAATACATGAATGGACTATTCTTGATTTCCATAAATACCAACTGTCTTGGACACTGCTTCAGTTGTGCTTAGCCAGTTGGTGTTCTTCAAACCAGCAATAGACTGACTTCAATAATTGTACATTGATTGATTGATTTTAACGGCATGTCATCCCATCCAGGATTATTCTATGCCAAGCGGTAGGTTTGTTTGCAGTTGTTTGTTGCTAAGTGGATTGGAAATCACTTTAAGGCACGAGTTTATAGGGTAAAGTTCAAGTTTTTTTAATAAGTGATAGTTTGGTAGAAAGTTGTTTTTAAACAATCTTATTATAATGGAGATTGTGTGCTTTTTTGTCTGTAACCGAAACTATATCACTACTCAAGTTACAATTCTCTTAGTTATTGACATCACATTCTCAATGATTTTATTTTTATTTTAACCTCTATTATTAATAAAATTGTTTTACATTATTAATACTGTTAACCACATCTACATACTAACAACATACAATTATGTTTATATATACAACACAATAGCTGTTTACAGTGTGAATGGGAAGGCTAATTTGCATATTGATATTAAAAATTTGATTTTAATAAATATATGCTTAATATTATTGATTTCTAATTGTTTGGTTTTACCTTATTGAATATGAGCAAAAGTCTCGGGGATAAATCTTAAAAGAAATCCATTAGCAAGAAGAAATAACTACAATTTTATTCTTTATTTCCTATTTTAACTAAATAGTTGAATTAGGAAAATTTACCAATGAAAGAAGGGAGTAATGGAAAATGATGGAAGAGTTAGTTTCAAAGTTGTTCTATTTTTCAATCATACCCCCTCTGTTACTAATCTTTTTATCTGCATTCTTATTTAGTTTCATTAGCCTTTCTAATTTAATATGATATTTTATTACATTAAAACTTAAATACTTGCACCCGGAGGGTGCATATATTTGCTAGTTTTTATAAACAATTTTCTCTATCTAGCCCATAGATGGGACCCTAAGAGGTACAACCACTCCAGGTCAGAGTGGAACTAGGAACAATGGTGATGAAGAAGTGCTCCACAACCTCCAAAACTGGAACCTCACCATTAGATAGAGTTTAATGTCATTCCAAGGAGATGAAGGCCTTCAGCCACCGCCTTCTTGCACCCATATAATAAAAGGGGTTGGGGCATGCCATAAGGTCAATAAGGTTGGGACAATCATATAGGTGCTAGGGCTTGACGTGACCATCTGATTGATCGGAGGGAGCCTCTCCGACCGACCGTCTAGCCTAAGTAAGGGATAAAGTGGAGTATTGCATGTCATGAACTGCTCATCCACCTGGGCTCTATCCTTAAGCATCACGGAACAGAATTTGAAGAAATGAAGGAATAACGGGACAAAGAAGAAAGAAATAAAGAAGGAGGGAGAGAGAGAGAGAGAGAGAGAGAAAGAGAAAGAGAGAGAGAGAGAGAGAGAGAAGAGAGAGAAAAGATACAATATATAGAAAGAAAGAAAGAAAGAGAGAAAGAAGATACAATATATATTGTGTTGCATGTCATGGACTGCTTAGTCACCTGGGTTCCATCCTTAAACATCACGGATCGCCACCCATGGCCAACAGGTAGCCCCATTGAGGGAGTCTTACCCCTCTGTAGAGGTGCAGTCGGTATATTATATAGCCCCAGCCGACAGGGCCCAAAATGATAGTATAATTGCCTGTTTAGTCTGTCATATCTTTTTATTGTACAGTTATTTGTCAGCCTGAAAACTTGTTTGAAATTAAAAATCGTACAATTTCGTGTATGACTGTTTTTGGCTTTTTTTTTTTTTTTTTTTTGGTCTGTGAACTCTCAAAAATGTTTTGCCTATGAATTAATGATATTTTATATTCAGCTTAAAATACTTTTATAGGAATGTTCTGCTTTTGAACAGCAAGGAAACCTGTACGTAGATATTTAGTCAAGTTGGTACAAAAATAGTATATTCAACTATTTTATCTTTTGTTAATAAAATCTTTTGTGTATTGTAAACCAATTAATATTTTGTGTATTGTTTATTTACTGGGGATTTTTTTCTTTTGTTTTACGGCATATCAACCTCAGTGGGTCATTTAATGCCGATAAAGTTTTGAAATAAATCAATTCTTAATGGATAATACAATTTTTTTATAAATACATTTTTCTATTTAACCCATAGATGGGACCCTAACAGGTATCACCACTCCGGGTCAGAGTGGACCAGGGAGCAATGGTGATGAAGGGGTGCTCCACATTCCCCAAACCTCCAAAACTGGAACCTCACCATCAGATAGAGTTTAACGTCATTCCCAGGACATGTAGACCCGCAGCCACCGCCTTCTAGCACCCATATGATAAAAAGGGGTTGGGGCAATAGGGTTGGGACAATCATATAAGTGCTAGGGCTTGACGTGACCAGCCGATTGATCAGAGGGGGCCTCTCCGACCGCCCGTCTAGCCCAAGATAGGGCAATGGGGATTTTTATTGTTTACATGAGCCACACACACTTTCATTGATCATTAAACAGTAATAGTGTTTAGACATGATTACGTACATATTTAGTCAAATTTGTGTCTTGTTTATTTACTGATGGTTTTTATTGTTTACATGAACCACACACACTTTCGTTTCTCATTAATCTAGATATGATAATGTTTGGAGTGTGATCCAGAAAAGTTTTTAGATGTGTAAAAAGGATATAGTATTATCTGCGTTATTCGGACTATTGTCCGCATCTTCATTGTTATCTGTACAGAGTTTCGGTCGATGTACCCTCCGGCCTTCTTCAGGTATTTCTTGTCGGACTCGGGAACCTTCTCGGACTCGGGAACCTTCTTGTCGTAATCGGGAGCCATCACGAAACTTTGAACCTAACCCGTTATTCAATCCACGGGGTATCCTGTTCTCATTCCGCTAACTATAGCTGAGTCCGAAAAGAAGGTTCCCGTGTCCGATCCCAGGGGGCTATCCCCCCAGGCAATACCTGCCCCCTTGATTTAAAGGGGAAGGGCTGGGTTTATTACCCAGCGCCTGAGGCGCCCCCTTGAGGGGAATGCCGACGGGATCGACGCAATTTTTATGCGCCCACATAAAAACGCGACCTTGTGTCCAGCGCTCATAAGTGGGGTGAGAGGCAAATACCCTTATACTAGGTGTTGCTGATATTGCTACTACTATAAAGCTTATAGTATATTATTTCATTCGTTCCTAAGCTACGTTCTACGTATAGTAAAACTAAACTTCTGTTTCTAGCTTACAAGATAAAACTAAATTCCCCTTAAGAACTTGAATTTCTGTCACCTAATCGTATGGTAAGGAGAAATGAAAAATCGCGGGTACTAGAAAGAAAAAAAAGGACCTATGAGCTTATATACTCTAGTCAAGTTGATAAATCTTATTATAATAGAGATTGTTTGTCTGTAACCGAAACTATATTACTACTCAATTCACAGTTCCCTTAGTTATTTACATCACATTATCCATGATTTTATTTTTATTTAAACCTCAATGAATAATAAAATTGTTGTACATTATTAAGACTGTTGACCATATCTACATAGTATTTACCGCGTACCCCACTTGTACGGGTCAGGCACAAAGTCCCTATTAACGTGGGACCACCCACAAGCCGAAGGCTCATGGAGTGGCAGGTGAAAGATTGCGTCGATCCCGTCGGCATTCCCCCTCAAGAGGGGCGCCTCAGGCGCTGGGCAATAAACCCAGCCCTGCCCCTTTAAATCAAGGGGGCAGGTGTTGCCTGGGGGGATGGCCCCCTGGGATCGACGCCGTTAATTATATCAATGGTCCAGAGGCCGAAGCCACTGTAGACCATATCTACATACTAATAATACGCAATTGTATTTATATATACAACAAAATAGTGGTTCACAGTGTGAATGGGAAGGCTAATTTGCATATTGATCTTAAAAATTTGATTTTTAATAAATATATACTTAGTATTATTGATTTCTAGTTGTTTGGTTTTATCTTATTGAATATGAGCAAAAATCTCATGGGTTAAATCTTAAAAGAAATCCATTAATATAAAGAAATAACAGTAATTTTATTCTTTACTTCCTAATTTAACTAAACTAGCAAATGTATGCACCCTCCGGGTGCAAGTATTTTAGTTAAATTTTATAATAAAATATGATATTAAATTAGAAAGGCTAATGAAACTGAATAAGAATGTAGATAAAAAGATTTGGAACAGAGGGGGTATGATTGAAAAATAGAACTTTGAAACTAACTCTTCCATCATTTTCCGTTACTCCCGTCTTTCATTGGTAAATTTTCCTAATTAAACTGTTTAGTTAAAATAGGAAGTAAAGAATAATATTAATGTTATTTCTTCTTGTTAAGGGATTTCTTTTAAGATTTATTGAAGAGATTTTTGCTCATATTCAATAAGATAAAATCAAACAATTAGAAATCAATAATACTAAGCACATATTTATTAAAATCAAATTTTTAAGATCAATATGTAAATTAGCCTTCCCGTTCACACTGTAAACAGCTATTTTGTTGTATATATAAATACAATTGCATGTTATTAGCATGTAGATATAGTCAACAGTCTTAATGATGTGAAACAATTTTATTAATAATTGAGGTTTAAATAAAAATAAAATCCTGGAGAATGTGATGTAAATAATCAAGGGAATTGTGTCTTGTATAGTAATATAGTTTCGGTTACAGAAACACAAACCCACAATCTCCATTATAATAAGATAGTTAAATTGGGAAAATTTACCAATAAAAGGAGGGAGTGATGGAAAATGATGGAAGACTTAGTTTCAAAGTTGTTCTATTCTTCGATTATACCCCCTTTGTTTCAAATCATTTTATTTGGATTTTTATTTAGTTTCAAAAGTATTTCAAATTTAACATATTTCATTACATTAAAATTCAAATACTTGCATCCGGAGGGTGCATATATTTGCTAGTATATCTAAACAATTTTTTTTAAAATCTAGTCTAAGTTACCTGAGATGGGTCGACATTGTTCTTCTAAATATTCTTAGGTACCTGTGGGGGAGGGAGAACGAGTTATTTATTTTGTAAAATAACTACAAAAATGTGGCTCAATGTCTAAAATGGGGACGGATTTCTAACCTAACTTTTAAAATAACTACAAAAATGTGGCTCAATGTCTAAAATGGGGAGGGATTTCTAACCTAACTTTTAAAATAACTACAAAAATGTGGCTCAATGTCTAAAATGGGGACGGATTTCTAACCTAACTTTTAAAATAACTACAAAAATGTGGCTCAATGTCTAAAATGGGGACGGATTTCTAACCTAACTTTTAAAATAACTACAAAAATGTGGCTTAATGTCTAAAATGGGGAGGGATTTCTAACCTAACTTTTAAAATAACTACAAAAATGTGGCTGTCTAAAATGGGGAGGGATTTCTAACCTAACTTTTAAAATAACTACAAAAATGTGGCTCAATGTCTAAAATGGGGAGGGATTTCTAACCTAACTTTTAACTTAACTATTTACATTTGTGACCCAATTCATACAACTATTATCCATTCGCCATAAAACCAATTCGCACTACAATAACCAAAACTTACCAGTCTCTCTATGACAAACCTACACCTAATCCCATATTTACATAGTCGTGAGGAATGGGGGGGGGGGATATTTTATACATCTTATCGTGTTTTTCTGTCTGTAACCGAAACTATATTACTAATCGAGTCACAATTAACATAGTTATTTTCATCACATTCTTCATGATTTTATTTATATTTAAACCTCAATTATTAATAAAATTGCTTCACCTTTTTATTAGCGTTGTCCATATCTACATACTAATAACATGCAATTGTATTTATATATACAAAAAATAGCGGTTTACAGTGTGAACGGGAAGGCTAATTTGCATATTGATATTAAAAATGTGATTTTAATAAATATGTGCTTAGTATTATTGATTTCTAACTGTTTGGTTTTATTTTAATGAATATAAGCAAAAATCTCTTCAATGAATCTTAAATGAAATTCATTAACAAGAAAAAATAAGTGTAATTTTATTCTTTATTTCTTAATTTAACTAAATAGTAAAATTCAGCAATGAAAGACGGCAGTGATGGAAGAGTAAGTTTCATTTCTATTTTTCTATTATACCCCCACTCTGTTTCAAATCTTTTTATCTGCATTCTTATTAGACTTTCTAATTTAATACGATATTTCATTACATTAAAACTTAAATACTTGCACCCGGAGGGTGCATATATTTGCTAGTACAATTAAATCGAAAAAAAAAACTGAAAATAATGTGAATCAAAAAAAAGAAAATATGATAAAAATAAATTAGTAAGCCCCCCCCCCCTTCGTTTAGTACTATCGCAGAAAAAACTATATCACCGGTCAAAAATTACTTTGAGAAGGAAAAATTCCTCCTCAAACATCCGGAGAACTTGAATTTCTGTCCTTTAAGGGAAAAAAACCGAAAAAAAAACTCTTGTTAAGTTAATCAATAATTAAACAAAGTTTTTTTTTTAATCTAGTCTAACTTAGCTGGGATGGATCGATATTATTCATCCATATACCCAACATTCTAGGTACCTGATATTTGAAGTGAGCACACTTATGCACTCACTCAACTCTGCTTTCCGGTCACGGCCAGGGGTCCAGTGAGCTTCGGCCGCTGGACCTGCCAGAGGTTAAATTAATAGCGTCGATCCTAGGAGAGCTATCCCCCCCCCAGGTAATACCTGTCCCCTTGATTTAAAGGGACAGGACCGGGTTTATTGCCCAGCGCTTGTGGTGCCCCACTTAAGGGGAAATGCCGACGGGATCGACGCAATTTTTTTCCACCTGCCACCCATGAGTCTCGGCTTGTGGGTGGTCGAACGTAAAAACGAGACCTTGTGTCCAACCCATATAAGTGGAGTATGGGATAAATATCACTCATGCACTCCCTCCAAATTCTTTATTCAATTTAAAGTGAGATACATAAGTGTGCAATCACAACGCGGCATAAAGCCGGAACCTGATATTTGAAGTGAGCACACTCATGTACACACTCCAAAGTTTCTATTTCAAAAACAAGAAGTCAAGTACATCATAACTCTGCATATAAGCCGGAACCTGCGGGGGTGTGATCTGCTTTCATGGCTATCACGAGCTGGAAGTTGCATACGTCACAAGTCTCGCGAGATTTACTTTGAACACGAAACCAGTTTCTTATAAATTGAGACTACGAAAGCGACCAGTTTCCTTTATTTTACCGGATCGCTTTTAATCAAGACATGTGCGCCCGCTTTGCCACCACGAGGTAAGTAGTTTCTCCCATCGCTAAAGTGGATGATAGTTTGATCGATTTTAAAGGCATATCAACGTGTCTGGGGTTATTTCATGCTTCTAGTTTAGGAAATAATATGTTGTATTGTGTATCTATATTTGCGTTTTTGTAGTTAACATTTTTAACGATATGTTAGTAGCGTTGAGATCGTGTTGAAAGATTATTTTTGTATGGTATTGTTCAGGTTCATGTTTATATTTTAGGTATAATTTTGGATATTACACCAAAGCACCAACTCCGGTCATAAATCAAAGAATTTTGGTTGGTGAATTTTAATGGCATATCAATGTGTCTGGGGTTATTTATATAATGTATGTATATCTATATTTACATTTTTGTAGTTAATGGTTTTAACGACATATGTTGAAAATCTTTCGACCATGAGTGGGTGAGAAAAAGAGACAAGGGCTTAGAGTACGTGGTTAATTCTCCAGCTCTTGCGAAACAATACCAATTTCGCGACCCTCTGGCTCAATCAAGGGTCAATTAACTATCCAAGGGTAACAAAGATTATTTCTGTATCTATCTCAAGCAAACTGGTCAGGTAACAAACGAACAGTACATCCGTTCCTCGTGGCTGGGGTTCAGTGGCTTCGGCCCTGGACCGTGGTTACAAGTTAATAGCGTCGATACCAAAGGACTAACCCCCCAGGCAATACCTGCCCCCTTGATTTAAAGGGGCAGGGCTGGGTTTATTGCCCAGCGCCTGAGGCGCCCCCTTGAGGGCGAATGCCGACGGGATCGACGCAATTTTTGTGTTTACCACCCATGAGTTTCGGCTTATGGGTGGGCCCACGTTAAAACGAGACCTTGTGTCCAGCGCTCATAAGTGGAATGAGAGGCAAATACCCGTCCTCTCTGTCATCTAAAGTCTATTTATACGAAAGGCAGACCTGCGCCCATCCCGGTATCAAGGTATAAAATTCCTGTTAGGCGCAGATCTCGCCTTCGGCATTTCGTACTGGACTCCAGCCGACGTCATAGAGAGCCCACATCAAATATTTTTCCACACATCTTGGCATCCTTATGGATCGTGTGGAGGGATTACGTTTGTATAGTATTGATCAGGTTTATGCCTATGTTTTTGGTATAATTTTATTTTTCTCAAAAGGAATAGAATGCCATCTACTTTGATTTTTAAAAATATATCTTTCATATTATTTGCCTTAAAAAAGCTGTTTCTGATGAGAGCACTCCCTATGATATGAGTGTTTAATAGTGCAAGGTGTTTCACACTGTGGTTGTTCTTGTTTGAGTATAAATGAATGCATAAGTCTTGTGTGACCAATGCTTAATCGGGATATGACTTGTTCCTTTCTAACGACTGATCTCCAGTCTCCGAAAGTGAGTTTAATTAAGAAGAGTTTGTGGATGTTGTTCCATCGTTGTTGCCATTTTGTATGGAGGAATCTGTTAATTTTAGTTTTCAAGTCAGTATATGAAATCTTGAATTCATCGGGTCAAATCTAAAGCCGATTTGGCCGTTGAATCAGCTCTCTCCCCCCCTCTCCCCCTTTGCTACTTGGATAGTTAATCGACCCTTGATAGAGCCAAGGGGTCGCGAAACAGGCATTGTTTCGCAAGAACCGGATAACTGACCACGGATTCCATGCCCTTGTCTCTTTTTCTTTTCCTTACCCTTTCATGGTCGAAACATTTTTTGACAATCTCGCTAAAATGGAGGTTTTTAATTTTCTATAATAGATAAGTAATACATTTATATTGCCATCTATATTAAAATATTATTCATCGATACATTAACCCAATATTTTATAAAAGAACCTAGGTTGTAGGTAATAACATATATAAGAATGTCAGAAAAAGAATGGGTGTTTACCTTCCGGTGGCTTGGAGGGGGGTGAGTGAGGATTAAGAATCACCTGCCTTGTGTTTGGTTATGTTGTATTAAATATGAATTTAATGAAAGTTATTTATACCAATTTGAAGATAAGAACTTGAAACATAGAAACTTCGGCATTAAATGACCCAAAAAGGGTTGATATGCCGTAAAAAAAACCAGACCAATATCAAAATGACTTGATTCGGCATTAAATGACCCGAAAAGGGGGCTGATATGCCGTAAAACAAATAAACCAAATCAAACCATAACGGACAAAACTCCCATAATAAAATGTGACATTGTGGTGAAAGCCCAACGTGCTTATAGAACTACTGTGATCCTAGATTAGTAGACAGTGGTACCAAATTCCGAATTTAGGTCGCAACACCGGCAATTTCTTGAAATATTAATTCTGTCGACTTCAGATACGAGCCAAGGTGTTTTCTGTACTTCTTCTGATAGTTGCCGTTCTTTATTTTGGGAGTGATTTATCTTCTACTTCCCCGTTACTGCCACATACTATACTATAACTGAATCAAAAAGGTAGGTCCCATACTATAACGGCACCGACTTTTGTTTACGCATTAACTAGGCTATACATAAACACGTTGTCAAAAATTTTGAGTGATTTTGTTTATTAAAAAAAAAAAAAAAAAAAAAAGGAAGAGGCTATGTTGCCGGGTCCGGTAAAATAGAAAACACTTTTATGCTTATTTTACCGGCCCTGTAAATATTTTTTTATTATGAATGCAAGTAATGTTAAAAATAACTCGGATTTAACACAAGTTTATTTATATTCATTTATATTTGTTTTTTGAAGGATAAAGATACAAAAAATCTTCTAAAATATAGATACCGTTAATGACTTTTTGATCAAACATGGAATTTATACAAAATTTATAGGCGGTCGGAGAGGCCCCCTCCGATCAATCGGCTGGTCACGTCAAGCCCTAGCCCCTATATGATTTTCCCAACCCTATTTCCTTTATGGCAAGCCCCAACCCCTTTTTATCATATGGGTGCTAGAAGGCGGTGGCTGCGGGTCTACATGTCCTGGGAATGACGTTAAACTCTATCTGATGGTGAGGTTCCAGTTTTGGAGGTTTGGGGAATGTGGAGCACCCCTTCATCACCATTGCTCCCTGGTTCACTCTGACCCGGAGTGGTAGTACCTGTTAGGGTCCCATCTATGGGTTAAATAGAAAGATGTATTTATAAAAACATTGTATTATCCATTAAGAATTGATTTATTTCAAAACTTTATCGGCATTAAATGACCCACTGAGGTTGATATGCCGTAAAACAAACCAAACCAAACAAAACAAAATTTATAGAAATAAAAGGAAATGATAAAGGTAAATTTGACTATCATGAATTTTTCGTGAGTGGAAAAAATGGCATTTTCCACAACCAATTGTAAAAACATAAGATTGTAACCCCAATCCTAACAAGATGAATTCTTGTCAAGTACCATTTTAAGAAATTAGCTTTTAGATAGTTTTAAAGTTTGTTTGTATCACAGAATTGCACAACTACTTTTTAAGCAATTACCTTTTAGATAATCCCAGATTGCTCGTCAACAACTATTTTTATCGTTTATTTTTTTTTAAGATAGTTTGAAATCTTATTATAATGGAGATTGTGTGTTTTTCTGTCTGTAACCGAAACTATATTCCTACTCAAGTCACAATTCCTTTAGTTATTGACATCACATTCTCAATGATTTTATTTTTATCTAAACCTCAATTATTAATAAAATTGTCTTACATTATTAATACTGTTAACTATGACTACATACTGACAACATTCAATTATATTTATATATACAACAAAATAGCGGTTTACAGTGTGAACGGGAAGGCTAATTTGCATATCAATATTAAAAAATCGAATTTAATAAATATGTGCTTAGTATTATTGATTTCTAACAGTTTGGTTTTATGTTAATGAATATAAGCAAAAATCTCTTCAATGAATCTTAAATGAAATCCATTAACAAGAAAAAATAACTGTCATTTTATTCTTTACTTCCTCTTTTAACTAAATACTTACATTAGAAAAAATAACAATGAAAGACGAGAGTGATGGAAGAGTAAGTTTCAGTTGTTCCATTTTTTATTATACTCCCTCTGTTTCAAATCTTTTTATCTGTATTCTTATTTAGTTTCATTAGCCTTTCTAATTTAATACAATATTTTATTACATTAAAACTTAAATACTTGCACCCGGAGGGTGCATATATTTGCTAGTATATTTAAATATATTTGCTGGCAAAATAGCCTGAGGTCTATTTTACTAGGACCGGTAAAATAAGCTCGAAAATCATGCTTGTCTATTTTACCGGCATCGGTAAATTAGTTTATTCGATAAAAAAAGTATGTATATATTTAACCCCCCCCCCCGCACGAGCAGGATGCGACACAAGGTCAATTTCTTAAGCGGAGTTTAACAGGTTTGAATTCAGAGTTTTCCTTCTCCTAGACCGGTTGCCTAACCAAGGTTAAAGAGCCAAATATGCCCTACTATTTACACATAGCTGGAGGGAGAGTAGGATTTATACCTTTCCCAAGGGTATTAGCGCTAAGTGAAATGAAATTACCACGTCCAGGATTTGAACTCTGGGCGACGAGTCCATTTCCCATGACTTTAACAATTACACCACACGCTTCCTAAAAAAAGTATATAATGCCTCACCAAAAACAAAGACGAAATACGTTTGTTTTTGGTTTTTAACGTATCTACAACTTTAAAAAAAAATAATCGCATAATTATTTTTCAAAATTTTCTATACAATTTCAGTCACCAATTATACCTTCTGAAATAAAGAATAAATATTTTAAAAAGTTATAGTTGGTAACGGAACAAAGCGATACAAAACAAATTATTTTTTCTTATAAAACTCCATACTAGTAAGTATTGTGAAAAAAGGGGTAGAAGGACTGATGACGTACCGGTGGAGCAACTGGTACGGTAGAGGGAGACCAGAAATGGATTAATCCTGTCGGAAGTTGGAGGAGTGAGGAGGTTGCCAACGCCTATAAAATAGGTTTTCCTTATCACTCAACGACTTCAGCTTCTTCTACGGCTAGTTACTTCTGTGCCACGGCTGATCAAGCGAGAGTGGTTCTTCTAGACCAACTCCTACCTTTGTTTCCGGTTCAGAAACCACTTATCTCCGTGGTACCGCTGAACAAGCAAAGTGCTGACCGTTTCACCTGAAAATAGTTAATGGCTTAGATTAGAGTGGTCCTTTAAGACCAACTATCTTCGCTCCGGTTGATTCGGCCACGGTTACTGAAGTTTCTATACCAGTGTTGCCAGACCCCAGGCAGGAGTGGGTCTCAAAAGATTCTTTTAGCAACACCGACTCGTCAGCCTGCTCCACCTGGGTCACCACAGTGTTAACCAATTCATTTTTCTACAGTATCTCTTTATACGAGGGCGAGTCAAAAAGTAATGACATTCTTTATTTCATACTAGCAAATATATGCACCCTCCGGGTGCAAGTATTAAAGTTTTAAAGTGATAAAATATTATACTAAATTAGAAAGGCCAATGAAACTAAATAAGAATGCAGATAAAAAGATTTGAAACAGAGGGGGGTATAATCGAAAAATTGAACAACTGAAACTTACTATTCCACTACTCCCATCTATCATTGCTAAATTTTCCTAATTTAACTATTGAGTTAAAATAGGAAGTAAAGAATAAAATTACAGTTATTTCTTCTTGTTAATTGATTTCTTTTAAGATTTATCCCCGAGATTTTTGCTCTTATTTATCAAGATAAAACCAGACAATTAGAAATCAATAATACTAAGCATATATTTATTAAAATCATATTTTAAATATCAATATGCAAATTAGCCTTCCCGTTCACAGTGTAAACCGCTATTTTGTTGTATATATAAATACAATTGCATGTTATTAGTATGCAGATGTGGCCAACAGTATTAATAATGTATAACAGTTTTATTGGTAATTGAGGTTTAAATAAAAATAAAATCATGGAGAATGTGACGTAATTAAGTAAAGGAATTGTGACTTGAGTGGTAATATAGTTTCGGTTACAGACAGAAAAACACACAATCTCTATTATAATAAGATGAAGTTTTTTTTAAATAAAACTAAGACCAACATTGAGACCCTAACGAGGCTCAGGCAAGATTCCAACGAGTAAGACCCAACCTGACAATTGATAAGCTCCTTCTGTATGACAATTGAAAGAAATAAAAAATATTTAATGTACGAGGGTGAGTAAAAAAAAAAAAAAGTAATGCTATTTTCTTTATTTCACGTGAAGATTTTTTTTATAAAACTAAGGCCAACATTGAGACCCTAACGAGGCTCAGAGCAAGAATTCGACGAGTAAGATCCGACAATACCCTCCTTCTGTATGACAATGCTCGACCACACACAAGCATAAGGACCAGGGAGAAAATCGCTTCATTAGGGTGGAGAACATTACCGCATCCTCCATACTCACCAGATTTGGCGCCTTCGGTCTAATGAAAGAGGGTTTGAGAAGCAAACATTATTCCAGTGACGAGGAAATGAAATCTGTAGTGAAGAAGTGGCTCAAAGAACAGTCAACAGAATTTTACGAGGCAGGGATACATTATCTCAATCGAAGGTGGAACATTGCTATTGAGAGAGACACGGTGATTGTGGAGAAGTAGGGATGTGATCCACATAGGACCAGCTTCATTTTTATGTATGATACATGTTGCTGTGTTGGTAATTATACCTGTCCTAAACAAAACGGCATTACTTTTTACTCACTCTCGAGCTTTTTTTTTTATTTATTAAAAAATATTCAAAATCATAATTTTTAAATAGTGTTTAATTTTATTTCTAAAATTACTTTGAACATTTTTCCTCATGATTCACAAACAGAAAAGGTTAAGGGGGAAGATGCTGAACCAACATAAACATCTCCCCGTCGGCTGCGGATGTAGAATACGCCGACTGCACCCCTGCAGAGGGGCTAAGACCACTCTGTCGACCGAAACTGTAGAATATGCCGACTACACCTCTACAGAAAGCTAAAATCCCCCAATTAGGTCACCTGTTGGCTATGAGTGGCGATCCGTGATGCTTAAGGACGGAATCCAGGTGGCTGAGTCGTCTATGACATGCAACACTCAACTCAAGCTCTTACTAAGGCTAGACAGGCAGTAAGAGAGCACCCTCCAATGGGCTGGTCACGTCAAGCCCTAGCCCCTATACGATTGTCCTAACCCTATTGGTTTTGTGGCAAACCCCAACTTTTTATCATATATGTGCCAGAAGGCGGTGGCTAAGGGTCTTAGTGTCTGGGTATGACGTTAAATGGCATCTAATGGCGAGGTTCCAATTCTGGAATACAGGGGAGTGTGGAGTACCCCTTTATCACCATTACTCCCAGGTTCACTCTGGCCCGTAGTGGTAGTACCTGTTAGTGTCCCCTCTATGGGTTAAATAGATCAAAAAGCGAGTTTTAAAATGGGGCGTTAGAATACACCGACTGCACCTCTACAGAGGGGTAAGACTCCCCCAAATGGGGCCACCTGTTGGCCGTTGGTGGCGACCCGTGATGCTTAAGGACGGAGTCTTGGTGGATGAGCAGTCCATGACCTGCAACACTCTATTTAGACCCTTACTTAGGCTAAAAGACCAGAGAGGCCCTCTCCGATCAATCGGCTGGTCACCTCAAGCCGTAGCACCTATACAATTGCCTCGAACCCTATTACCCTTATGACAAGCCTCAACACTTTTTTATCATATGGATACTAGAAGGCGGTGGCTGAGTGTCTACATGTCCTGGTAATGACGTTAAACTCTATCTGATGGTGGGGTTCCAGTTTTGGAGGTTTGGGTAATGTGGAACACCCCTTCATCACCATTGCTCCCTGGTCCACTCTGACTCGGAGTGGTAGTACCTGTTAGGGTCCCATCTATGGGTTAAATAGAAAAATGTGTTTATAAAAAAATTGAGTATCCATTAAGAATTAATTTATTTCAAAACTTTGTTACTAAATAGACATAAGATACTTTGCCGGCAGTAAATGACCCATTGAGGTCATTTAACTTTGAACTTTGAATTTTTAAAACCTTTTACATTTTTTCAGGTCAGTTAACTTTGAACCACGTATCTTTGAGGTGTAACACAGATTCTCAAAGATACGTGGTTCAAAGTTAACTGACCTGAAAAAAAAAGAAAAGTTTTAAATAAAATAACTGGTGCATTATATCTTATATTCATTGCTATATCAGCACTGAAAATTTCATTAAATTCTGTTAATTCCCTGATTTTTTTTCGTATTATTTTCTTTCGACGGGGTGACATACGATGGTGGAATTTAGGTCCGTTAAGTTCGATTGAACCGCAAGGTTTGTAAATAAACAAACACTAATAGTAATGCAGCCTGCGTTAGAAATTTATATATATATATATATATATATATATAATCTTATTATAATGGAGATTGTGGGTTTGTCTGTCTGTAACCGAAACTATATTACTATACAAGTCACAATTCCTTTAGTTATTTGCATCATATTCTCCATGATTTGATTTTATTTAAACCTCAATTATTAATAAAATTGTTTTACATTACTTACACTGTTGACCATATCTACATACTAATAACATGCAATTGTATTTATATATACAACAAAATAGAGGTTTACAGTGTGAATGGGAAGGCTAATTTGCATATTGATCTTAAAAAAATGATTTTAATAAATATATGCTTAGTATTATTGATTTCTAATTGTTTGGTTTTATCTTATTGAATATGAGCAAAAATCTCGTGGATAAATAGTAAAAGAAATCCATTAACAAGAAGAAATAACGGTAATATTATTCTTTACTTCCTATTTTAATTAAATAGTTAAATTAGGAAAATTTACCAATGAAAGTCGGGAGTAATGGAAAATGATGGAAGAGTTAGTTTCAAAGTTGTTCTATTTTTCAATCATACCCCCTCTGTTCAAAATCTTTTTATCTACATTCTTATTCAGTTTCATTAGCCTTTCTAATTTAATATGATATTTTATTATAAAATTTAACTAAAATACTTGCACCCTACGGAGGGTGCATATATTTGCTAGTATATATAATTTAAAAAAAAATTTTTTTTTACGTGCATGCACTTTTCTAATAAAAAAAAATTGCTTTTTTTTTTCTTATTGACATATACTTTTAGTTTTTCTTTCTTCCGACTTTAATTTCTTTTTTTTCTTTCTTTTCGTTAACTTTTTCATACTCCCTTTTTTTTTAAAATCTCTTTAGTGTCGGGAGGATGGGTTGTATTTGTATTTCTTTTATGCAATTGACCCACGTCACTCAGACCCTTGTTGGAGTCGTCAACTGGATTATAAAACCTGTATGCCAGGCTGAACTGTTGACAAAAAAATAAACGCCTTTATTTTTCTAAAGAAATGAATACAAAATTTAAGCACTTTAAGTGGAACATGACCTTATCTTAAAATGTACTCTTCCGAGAAGCATCCACATACACACACATAGCAATATAGCAGTAGCATGATCTTTACAGATCACTGCCATACCTCAAAATCCGACAACCCCACCACCAAAACCTTTCCTCTCGTGAGTCCTCAAATGACTCCTCAATCCCGCTGCAGAGCCACAAAGCTTGATCCACATACATATGTATACATATGGAAGCGCGTGGTGTAATGGTTAAAGTCATTGGGAAATGGACTCGTCGCATCCGAGTTCAAATCCTGGATGTGGTAATTGCATTTCACTAATTGCGCTAATACCCTTGGGAAAGGTATGAATCCTACACGACCTCTCTCTCTCTCTCTCTCTCTCCCTCTCTCTCTCTCCCTCTCTCTCTCTCTCTCTCCCTCTCTCTCTCTCTCGCTCCCTCTCTTATTCTCTTATCTCTCTCTCCTCTCTTATTCTCTCCCTCTCTTATTCTCTCCCTCTCTTATTCTCTCCCTCTCTTATTCTCTCATTCTCTTATTCTCTCCCTCTCTTATTCTCTCATTCTCTCCCTCTCTTATTCTCTCATTCTCTCCCTCTCTTATTCTCTCATTCTCTCCCTCTCTTATTCTCTCATTCTCTCTCTCCCTCTCTCATTCTCTCTCTCCCTCTCTCATTCTCTCTCTCCCTCTCTCATTCTCTCTCTCCCTCTCTCATTCTCTCCAGCTATGGATAAATAGTAGGGTAGACTGGGCTCTTTAACCTTGGTTAGGCAACTGGTCTAGGAGAGTGAAAACTCTGAATTCAAACCTGTTGAACTCCGCTTAAGAAATTGACTTTGTGTCACATCCTGCTCGTGCGGAGGGGTTGGTAAATATATATACATGCATGCATATGTATATGTGTATATTTTTTATAGATTATATGAGTGCTATATTTCTAAGCAGATGGTGCTCAATATCATTAATAGAGCGTTTATATTTGACTTAAAGTAGCGGGGACATGGAATCAACACTTGGTTCAAAGATCACATAGCCAATAAACTGTATTTGACCAGATGTTAACTTCATATCCATGCTACCGTAACTCATATATACAAGGTGTATCAAAAGGTATCGAGGTTGAAGCTGTATTTACCAAGATAGGAATGAACAATAAATATAATGTTAATTCTTTTCAGAATACAAGGTGTCAAAAAGTACAGATTTTAAAGCTGTATTTACCAAGATAGAAATGAAGAATGAATGGAACATTAATTTTCCAGAATACAAAAAGGTGTTAAAAAGTACTGAAAACTTCGTTACTTTTTTGAAACTCCTTATATATATATATATATATATAGGCAGGTGGTCTAATGGTTAGTCGTGGGAAATAAACTTGTCGACCCGAGTTCAATTCTTAGACGAAGCAGTTTGCATTTCACATGGTGCTAATACCCTTGGGCAAGGTATGAATCCAATTCTCTCTCTCCAGCTATGGGTTAATAGCAGGGACGACTGGGCTCTTTAAACATGGCTCCGTAACCAGTCTAGGTGAAGGAAAACTCTTAATTCAAACCCGTTAAACTCCGCTTAAGAAATTGACCTTGTATCGCATCCTGTTTGTTCGAAGGGGTTGTGTATATATATATATATATATATATATAATATATTATATATATATATATATACGATTAAAAGCGAATGGTTTAAAACAGACCGAGTTTCTCGCGGACAGCTAATTTTCGGGGTATTTTTTGTCCTCTATCGTTCTACGATAAATAAGTTGGTTGTACCCCTTTTCGATGCAATGGGTGTATTTCTCACCTGTTTTTATCCCCTACGTAATACCTGAATTCACTAGGTATAGAGTTTGTGCTTATTTTTATGTCTACACTTATTTGTTAACTCTGTCCGAGTGTTCAATAGCTGTTCTGGGTCACCAAATTCGACTATTTCGGACCATATGACCTTTAGGCACCTCTTCCGAGATCTCGATTCGTGGGGACACTTTTCTCATTAACACCGGTTGTTTGTTAGGGGTTAGTTTTATAATTTTTAAAAACTCTAAAAAATCGTCTGTAAACAATTAACCGGATTTTGACGGTGTAAATGAGAAAAGTGTCCCCACGAATCGAGATCGCAAAAGGGGTGCCTAAAGGTCATATGGTCCATATTGAAGTCAGTTAGTCTACTGTTGGTTTTAATAACAGCAACTAGCTAAGCACAACTGAAGCAGTTGGTATTTATAGAAATCAAGAATAGTTCATTCATGCATTTGGGTGATTCCATTTCCCGAGTTCTGATTGGCTGCTTGGTTTCTATGATATTGTGGAGTTTTATAAATACCCTGTCAGTCTGTAGAAGAATTGTGACAAGACGGGATTGTATTGAGTTACAACCGCTTGTTGCCGTGTCTTACCAATTCGACGGTAATTGGAAATTAGCTTGATTATTCTTCAGTCCACTATATCTAATTTTTCTTGCAGAAACAGTATACAAGGATTTTCATTCCCTTTTTTTAAATAATTCTCCATTTCACCTCTGGTTCCTTATGTTTTTCTTTTAAAGACCGTATATATTTTGCATTTCACTATATTTTGTCTCTGATAACTTGTGCTGCGTAATCCTATTTTTAATGGGTTTCTGCGTAGCCCCAATATATATATTTTGGTATTATTTGTGGTTGGTTATTTTACCACTGCTTCGTAAACTACATTTGACCTATAGTTACAGCTCGTGACATTTTCATTTGGATCATCTTTTCCTGAAACTTTTTTTATTAGTGTTACTAGCAACAGAAAACACCCTCCGGGCGTCTTAAAAATAGACTTTTGAAAGACATTGCCTGAGGGGTGGAGTAAAAAATTCAATGTCAGCGAGTTTGTACCCTAAGTAAGTAAAATCATCAAATTCATTAAAGGATTAAAAAATAAAACAATTTGAAATGTAAACTTTAAATATGTATTAAAATAAAACAAACTATATATAGATATATAATAACAGTCGTGTATTTATTAAAACTTGTTTTTAAAAAACAATGAGGACTGTCTAATGTTGCATGTTCAAATTTTGAGTGTATTTATTCTGTTATGACGATTTTGGATAATGTGACGTAAGCAGTGACGTAATTTTTTTTACAGACAAAAACCGGAAGCGAATCTCCATTATTAATAGAGATATATCCCTTATAACACATAAGGTTGATAGATGAAAGAAAGAAGGGAACATTTGTACATCATGGTATTATAGTGGTCAACGCTTGTACAACACGTATACCACTCTCTAAATTTTCATGATTATTATCCAGTGACAAACCGAAGCAAGATAACCGGTAATCATGTCAATCGCAGGTGTTTAATCAGAGTTGTCCTTCTCCTAGATGGATAACCTAACAAGGAATAAGGGGTCCAACACTCCCTAAAATAATGTTCTAGATGGCCGTTGAGCTAATAGCTTCCTCCGCCCTTTGAACAGGTCTTGTTTTTCGTCCTGCAGGATGTCTAGCCACCCTCCTCCTCAGATAAAATCTGTGGGGTTACCGGTTTAGTCGCCGATGACTCGACTATGAAACAGGTCGTACTGGATTACATTAAGCGACCTGACAGCTTGTGACATTTTCATTTGGATCATCTTTTCCTGAAACTTTTTATAATTATGATTGCAAATTATCTTATATTATTAGTGTTATATACCCCTTATAACACATCGGGTATATACTGGAGAGACAGACAGACAGACAGTATAAGAATGATGAGATGAGGTTCCTTACTTGTTAACTCGGCTACTATTTCGTCGGTAGCCATATTCTTCACAGGGCTGATTCTCTGGGTCTGTTCCTTCTAACTCAGATTTTCAGAAAGACATTATTAACAAGATTTATTCTATGTATTAGTGATATTGACTATAAATTAAATACACATTGATAGACTTACACACCTCTTGATGGTACTGTGACGTAACTAGTGATGTAGTTTCGGTTATAGACACAGACACCGAACCTCCATTATAATAAGATATCAACCTTCGTGGGTTATTAAATGTTAAAACCGTTTTTGGAGAAGAATTGTAATTGTAGTATATAAAATATAGTTGGGGGAATGAGGCGGTTCATTCCTTTACATAGGTATCAGTCCGAAAGTAAAAGTACAGGCGCGACTGGGGTTTGAACCCGCTTCACTTTTGTCGTCTGATTTTATCTTCATTGTCTTAAGCCCCACACAAACTGTGCTTGGCTATTCTCTTTCTATTCATTTCATTTCGTTTCTATTTTGCCACTAGCACTCACCGGTCGGTTTTCCTGTCATCTTCCGCCCATTTCATTCCTTATATTGCAGCAAATCATATCTACGTCTTAAAATACCACAACCCTGTCGGCTGGGCTTTAGAATACACCGACTGCGCCTCTGTTAATGAGGCACAGTGTTTAGCCGTTGGTGGCAACCCATGATGCTTAAGGATTGAAACCCTGGTGGTTGAGCAGTCTGACATATAACTCTCCACTAAGGCCCTTTACCTGGGCTAGACGGGTAGTCGGAGAGCCCCCCCCCCTCGATAAATCGGCTGGTCACGTCAAGTCCTAGCACCTATATGGTTGCCCCAACCATATTGTCCTTATGCCAAGCCCCAACACTTTTTTATCATATGGGTGCTAGAATGCGGTGCCTGAGGGTCTCCATATCCTGGGAATCACGTTAAACTCTATCTGATGGTGAAGTTCCAGTTTGGAGAATGTGGAGCACCCCTTCATTGCCATTGCTCCCAGCTTCACTCTGACCTGGAGTGGTAGAACCTGTTAGGGTCCATCTATGGGTTAACTAGAAAAATGTATTTATAAAAAATTGAATATCCATTAAGAATGAATTTCTTTCAAAGTTTATCGGCATTAAATGACCCACGGATGTTGATATGCCGTAAACCAAACCCTCCGGTAAATCGGCATGTCGCGTCAAGCCTTAGCACCTATATGATTGTCTCAACACTTTTGCCTTCATGCCAAACGCCAACCCTTTTTATTCATAGATATGCTAGAAGGCGGAGGCTGAGGGTCTTAGTGTCGTTATGTATGACATTAAACTCTATTTGATGGTGGAGTTCCAATTTTGGAGCTCAGGTGAATGTTAAGTACTTGGTCATCATGTTACATAATCTATGCGGTGGCATAAGATTATTGTCAATCCCCTATAATTCTGAGGGGATGACCCTTTTCATACTTATGTAAGGTAGTATAGAGATATGGTGGCGATCAGTGCAGTTGATGGCCCTGAAAGTGAGTGACGGCGTTTGACCTCACTCGTGGGAACCGGAAGGCATAGAAGAACTTGTTCCGGTTTAAGAATAGTAAGGAGCTTTAGTTTAGTTTTGCAGTGGACGTCAGACAGAGCAGTCGGCCATGATGCTCTGTCTGAACTGTAACTCTGCATACGCGCGCTATGTTGTGTCTGGGTTGGGGATTTACCGAATAAAGTAACATTAAAAGAAAATCGAAGTCTTGTGTTTACTACAAACTAACAATGACACAGGGCTTCTGATAAGGAGAAATCCCTAGCAATAGAAGACCAGACCGAATCCCCAAGTCAACACCAGACGCTAGACCAGACCAAGTTAAGATGATAGAAGAAGAACCAAAGCCGGCCAGAAGAATAGATGTCCAAGATATAGAAGCAAGTAAGAAGAAAAGTAAGAAAGGGTATACAACATTATATCGATTTGGTACCGTGAAAACCTCAGTACACAACAATCACCATTACTCCCAGGTCCACTCTGACCCAGAGTGGTAGTAACTGTTAGTCCTATCTATGGGTTAAATAGATTGGTTTGGTTTGTTTTACGGCATATCAACCTCAGTGGGTCATTTAATGCCATAAAGTTTTGAAATAAATTCATTCTTAATGGATAATACGATTTTTTTATAAATACATTTTTCTATTTAATCCATAAATGGAACCCTAACAGGTACTACCACTCCGGGTCAGAGTGGACCAGGGAGCAATGGTGATGAATGGGGTGCTCCACATTCCCCAAACCTCCAGAACTGGAACCTCACCATCAGATAGAGTTTAACGTCATTCCCAGCCACCGCCTTCTAGCATCCATATGATAAAAAGGGGTTGGGGCTTGCCATAAGGGCAATAGGGTTGGGAAAATCATTTAGGTGCTAGGGCTTGACGTGACCAGCCGTTTGATCGGAGGGGGCCTCTCCGACCGCCCATCTAGCCCAAGATAGGGCCAAATTGGAGTATTGCATGTCATGGGTTAAATAGAGAAAAAAGTTTTTAAAAATGTGTTTAAAAAAAATTGAATACCCATCAAGTATGAAACAATACATCGATGTCAAACAAAGCCACGTGAGATATATTGGTTTTGACGTGGGTAACACACGGGGGTGGGGGTTTAGGGGGGTGCAAGATCAGAGGCCATTGCGTGAACATTGTAGATTGACAGCAACAAGAGAATATACTGTTTGAAGTAGCAACATTGGTGATCAATGAGAACATTTTGTAGTATGTTCATCGGCATAGGTCCTGCTAGTAGTCTGGCACAAGGATATACACTAATGGGAGCACCGTTCAGAAAAGTAAGAAAAGAAAAAAGTCTTTAATTTATATATATATTAGAAGTAAACAATGTGTTTTTGATATGGCTTTTAGCCGACAAATTTTTTTTGAGGGGAGAATATGTGCTTAATTGGAGTCATACCTAATTTTGAAATTTAATTAGTTGATAATTAATGAATTAGGCAGGCATATATGTTCAAATGTATATAAATGTGCGTGTGTGTGTGTGTAAAACAATTTTTATAAGAAAAAGAAATACTTCAAATTCAAAAACAACAAATTATTTTTTTAAATGCGTGTGTATCACGTTCGTAGCCGATTTATAACTGATTTTAACAAGAAAAGAAATGTATTAAATTATTTTAATAATTAATTTAATAGAAATATATATGTATATGTATAAAGGGTAAATTAAAGGCTTTTCTTACTTCTACTAGCAGGACATATGCCAATTAACTTACCTTGTATTCTGAAAAAAAATCAACGTTCCATTCATTGTTCACTTCTATCTTGGTAAATACAGCTTCAAACTTGGCACTTTTATGACACCTTATATATATAAAGGTGTTATAAAAGTGCCAAGTTTGAAGCTGTATTTACCAAATAGAAGTGAACAATGAATGGAACGTTGATTTTTTTTTTTTTTTTTTTTTTTTTTTTTTTCAGAATACAAGGTAAGTTAATTGGAATATGTCCTGCTAGTAGTCTGGCAAGTAAGAAAAGAGAAAAGCCTTTAATTTACCCTTATATATATATATATATATATATATATATATATATATATATATATATATATATGTGTGTGTGTGTAATTAACCCTGAAGAGCACTAAGCGAAACTTTTAGTAGGTTTATCTGACTCATTAGGTTTATCTTTATTATTTGCTCTACTTAGTATTGAGCACTTTTTACTTATTAGCTTTAGTTTCCTGGGGGTTTTGTATGAATATATATATATATATATATATATATATATATATATATATATATATATATACATATACATACATATAAAGTGTTTTTTCTTTTGGCCAAATATTGTACCAATAGATTATTTTTGGTTGGTGGAATCATCTTGGTCTTTTCTTTTTTTCCAAAATTTTTTTTTCTCCCCGGGTGATGTTTGGTAGTATATTTTTACAATCAAACTATTTGCCGGTTTTTTTCTCACCGCGAGGATTTACCAACAAGTTTGGTATATTATATATATATATATATATATATATATATATATATATATATATATATAGTTTTACAGGAACGCCTTCGGCATAAAATAACCCAATCGGTTGACATGCCGTAAAATCAAAGCAACTAATCATACAAACCATGCTTGTCATTCTCTTTCAATTCTTTTTACTTCGTGCTTCTTTATTTTGCTACCAGAACACGCTCGATCGGTTCTCCTGTCATCTTCCGCCCACTTCGTTTCTTATATAACAGCAAATCATATCTAGGGCTTAAACCATCCGTCATATATATACATACAGACGTATATATACGTAGACACATATATACATGTATGTATGTGTATATATATGTATATATATATATATATATATATATATATATATATATATACCTACATATTCATATACATATTCACACACACACACACACATATAATATCACCTATTTTTAATAATTGTAATGTAATTTAACCCCCCTCCCAAAAACAGTAGCATTCAGTACCACCTTAACGACACTTGACAGAATGATTTTAAATATGTATGTATATGTATATATATATATATATATATATATATATATATATTATATATCAATTTTTTTTACTTGTGATAACGTAGGCTGGTAACGCCTTCGGCATAAAATAACCCAACAACCGTTGACATGCCGTAAAATCCAACCAACTAATCACACAAACCATGCTTGGTATTCTCTTTCTATTCATTTTTATTTCGCGCTTTCTTTATTTTTCCACCAGAATTCGCTCGGTCGGTTCTCCTGTCATCTTCCACACACTCCATTCCTTATATAGCAGTAAATTATATCTACAACTTTAAAACATCGGCCAAACTTAAAAATCATCCGCTGGAATTTTTCACTTCAGCGCATCGGTGCTCCTCATTAGTGTATCCTTGTGTCAGACTACAAGCAGGACCTATACCGATGAACTTACCACAAAATGTTCTCATTGAGCATCAATGTTGATACTTCAAACAGTATATTCTCTTGTTACTGTCAATCTACGATGTTCACGCAATGGCCTCTGATCTTGTCACCCCTACACTAACCCGCCCGCCCCTGTGTTACCCACGTCAAAACCAATATATCTCAAGTGGCTTTGTTTGACATCGATGTATTGTTTGTGGAGGGGTTGGGAGATACCTATCATTTTGTCTCCAAGCTTTCAGACAATTTTATTGTTTACTCGTGTCATTCATGTTTTGCAAGGTTCACTGCTTCCAGCAAAGATTGCAACAGAAAATGAATTGTCCAATTTATAACCGCCTTTGCACAAACACTGCTTTTATATATATATATGTATATATATATATATATAATCTTATTATAATGGAGATTGTGTGTTTGTCTGTCTGTAACCGAAACTATATTACTATTCAAGTCACAATTCCCTTAGTTATTGACATCACATTCTCCATGATTTTATTTTTATTTAAACCTCAATCATTAATAAAATTATTTTACATTATTAATACTGTTAACCATGTCTACATACGGACAGCATGCTATTATATTATATATACAACAAAATAGCGGTTTACAGTGTGAACGGGAAGGCTAATTTGTATATTAATATTAAAAAATCGAATTTAATAAATATGTGCTTAGTATTATTGATTTCTAACTGTTTGATTTTATTTTAATGAATATAAGCAAAAATCTCTTCAATGAATCTTAAATGAAATCCATTAACAAGATAAAATAACTGTCATTTTATTCTCTACTTCCTCTTTTAACTAAATACTTAAATTAGAAAAAAATTAGAAAAAAAAGTTTCAGTTGTTCTATTTTTTATTATACTCCCTCGGTTTCAACTCTTTTTATCTGCATTCTTATTTAGCCTTTCTAATTTAATACAATATTTTATTACATTAAAACTTAAATACTTGCACCCGGAGGGTGCATATATTTGCTAGTAGGAAGTAAAGAATAATATTAGTTATTTCTTCTTGTTAAGGGATTTCTTTTAAGATTTATTGAAGAGATTTTTGCTCATATTCATTAAGACAAAACCAAACAATTAGAAATCAATAATACTAAGCATATATTTATTAAAATCAAATTTTTAAGATCAATATGCAAATAAGCCTATCCATTCATACTGTATACCACTATTTTGTTTTATATATAAATACAATTGCATATTAATAGTATGTAGTTATTGTCAACATTATAAGTATTGTAAAACAATTTTATTAATAATTGAGGTATAAATAAAAAAATAAAATCATGGTAAATGTGATGTAAATAACAAAGGGAATTGTGACTTGTATAATAATATAGTTTCGGTTACAGACAAACAAACACACAATCTCCATTATAATAAGATATATATATATATATATATATATATATCTTATTATAATGGAGATTGTGCGTTTGTCTGTAACCAAAACTATATTACTACCCAAGTCACAATTCCCTTAGTTATTTACGTCACATTCTCCATGATTTTATTCTTATTTAAGCCTCAATTATTAATAAAATTGTTTTACATTATTAATACTGTTGACCATATCTACATACTAATAACATGCAATTGTATTTATATATACAACAAAATAGCGGATTACAGTGTGAATAGGAAGGCTAATTTGTATATTGATCTTAAAAATTTGATTTTAATAAATATATGCTTAGTATTGATGATTTCTAATTGTTTGGTTTTATCTTATTGAATATGAGCAAACATTTCGGGGATAAATCTTAAAAGAAATCCATTAACAAAAAGAAATAACTGTCATTTTATTCTTTACTTCCTATTCTAACTAAATAGTTGAATTAGGAAAATTTAGCAATGAAAGACGGGAGTAATGAAAAATGATGGAAGAGTTAGTTTCAAAGTTGTTCTATTTTTCAATCATACCCCCTATGTTCCAAATCTTTTTATTTGCATTCTTATTTAGTTTCATTAGCCTTTCTGATTTAATATGATATTCTATTATGTTAGAACTTAAATACTTGCACCCGGAGAGTGCAAATATTTGCTAGTATATATATATATATATATATAGGAGGATTGGGGTAAATACGACAGAATGTAGTAAAGATTAGAGGGAGAAATGAGGACAAAGGAACAAAACTCAGACAAGTATATGTAGGAGATATATTTCGCGGTGGATGGGATAGCGTTTGTGAGGATTTGATTGGTCAGAAGGAAATCTTTGGTGGATGGGGAGGGAGTAAGATCAAAAAATCTTGCTAAAGGATAGAGCCCAGGTGGATGAGCAGTCCATGACATGCAATATTCCACTTTGGCCCGTTCTTGGGCTAGACGGGTGGTCGGAGAGACCCCCTTCGATAAATCGGCTGGTTCCGTCAAGCCCTAGCACCTATATGATTGCCCCAACCCTACTGCCCTTATGACAAACCCCAACCCTTTTTTATCATATGGGTGCTAGAAGGCGGTGACTGACGGTCTATATGTCATGTGAATGACGTAAAAATCTATCTGATGGTGAGGTTCCAGTTCTGGAGGTTTGGGGAATGTGGAGCACCCATTCATCACCATTGCTCCCTGGTTCACTCTAACCTGAAGTGTTAGGGTCCGATCTATGGGTTAAATAGAAAAATGTGTTCATAAAAAAAATGAGTATCCATTTAAGAATGAATATATTCCAAAACTTTTTTGGCATTAAATTACCCACTGAGGTTGATATGCCGTAAAACAAAACTAATTCAACGTATTAAAATCCATCCTATGAATTATTTTTTATATAGAAACCAATTAAAATATAATACAGCTAAGTGTAATATTTTATATGCGTTCTTATTTGACTTCTTTAATCTTTCTAATTTAATATTTCATTACATTGAAATTTAAATACTAACTCCCGGAGGGTTCATATTCTTATAGTATATATAATATATTTAATAGAAAAACGCCAAAGTATTCCAAAAAGATGAATTTATTCTTGATAGTGAAGTCGATGTTATAACATTTCGGTTTTTGATAAACCTTCATCAGGACTTTAAGACTGAATGAATGCGCTCAATGTGCTTATTACAACGGAAATTGGTACATATGAACTTCCACTTCATTCATATATTATTTTCAGCAGCTTTCACTGGAAATCTTATGTGAACTTATTTGAAAAATTGTTTTCAGAAATAGCACCTCTCTGTAATGACAAACGATAACACCAACAGCTTTTGGAAAGCTTTATTCTACTTAGAATAATTGGTACACTTACTGAGAGTTTATATAGTGTAGTATTCCCTTGAGAATTTCTCCAAAGGGGGAGGTAATAATAAAATAGCTTATATATCGGTCAGTTTTCGACTCGGATAATTTTAGCAAAATGATTTTGATGGGTTTTTTTTTTGGGAGGGGTATTGTTCAGTCGTATTTATTTTTTCAATTTAATTCGTTTTGCAAACTAACTTTGTTCCTGATCCCAATTATCTACCCAAAGCTTAATAGGTGACCCAACAGGTTTTTCTAATCTTTATATATTATACTAAAGTTGAGCGAATCAACTTTTGTCTCCAAAAGGCTTTTTTTACTGTTTAGTTTAATGACACTAAAGTTATACTAAATCATTCCTTACTTTTAGGATTGAATTATGTTTGATAAGAATTCCATTTTAATTGGTTCTAATTAGTTGTAATTTGCAATTAGGTTAAAACTGACCCGTCCCTATCACTTACCCCCACTCTTGATTACCTCCTCGTTACATATGTTTGTTTCTCTGGAAGAGTAGAGAGAGAGATGGGAGAGTTTGAAATGTATTTGTATGTTTAATTTCATAAGCAGCAACCCGTAACTTAAATTAGGTCAAACCTTTCTAAAGAAATCTTACAAAATGATTTTTATATTTTCTCCGGTCGTTTATTTATTTATTTATTTATTTATTTTTTCAAATTTAATTCGCTTTGCAAACTCACTTTTCTCGATTATCTACCCAGAGCTCAATGGGTGGTTATATAGGATTTTCGTTGTTTTTTAGACTTTTGTTTGATCTTTTTTCAAGATTCCAATGTTTGGTACAGTCATTTATCTCCCCTTTTCACTAGCGCTAGACCAAGGAGATTGTTTTTGCATCTAAGGAGGTGCGCCACACCTACCATCAGCTTCTCACTTTACCGCACATTTCCCTGTGCTACTCATACGCTGAGTTGGTGATGGCCGGTATCGAACCAAGAACATTGTGGCTCCCAGTACTGGAAATAATAATTCTTTCGGATCTTTTAGTAATTCATTTCGAGAAGAGATCAAGCTTCATCTAAAAACATTCAGACATATGTCACAATCAGAAAAACGGTGTTGTGTGTGTGTGTGTGGGGGGGTCGTTCTTTTTTGAGTCTTTTGTTTAATTTTTCTTTTTGTTTTTAAATGATCGGTTTGATTTCAATATTGTGTGGGTTACATAGCAGTCAGCTCAAGATGAGTCGGGATTGATTTTGGAAAATAAGATGAAAAACCATAAATCATTTTTGGAAAATTAAGTTTCAAAGATGGCTGCTAAAAATTGTCCTTTGCATTTTGAATTGGCGGGAAATTAAAATATAAATGTAAAAACATATTTGACCAAATGTGTCTAAAATTCATATGATAAATACAACTTTCTAAATCAAAATACATACATCAATTTCTACTTCTCTTGTCACAAACACACACACACACATATATATTTTTTGAAGATTATTCTGTTAATTAAAGTCATACCTAATTTGTTATTATTAATTATAATTAAATGAATTAGGCCGTGCATATCGGTTTAATTCATTTAATTATAATTAATTAATAAACAATTAGGTATGACTTTAAAGTTAAGCACTTCGCGCAATTATCAACACATTGTTTGCTCCACTTCACACATATATTATATAAATTTACCAAGTTGGCTGCTAAATAATTGTTTTTTTCTACTTTGTAATGGGCAAATCTAAAAATATTGTTTTTAATTTTTTATTTTTAAGGCTTATCAACCCGGTCTGGTGTTATGTCATGACTAATAGTTAGGAAGTAATACATATCGTGTGATTTATATTCATACTTTTTTGTAATTGGTTTTAAAATATCGTAAAAAACATATTTGACATTCATTGGTAAATACAACTTTCTAAAACAAAATACATACATTAATTTCTACTTCTCTTCCCACACACACACACACATCATACATAATATATATATATATTATATATATGATATATTTAATATATTATAATGAGCCGGGTTAGCTCAGATCGGTAGAGCGTTCGGCTAGAAACCACAAGGTTTCCTAGTTTAAATCCGGTTCCTCGCCAACTCAGCGTATGAGTAGCACAGGGATCTTGTGGGCGTAAAGTAAGGAGATGATGGCAGGTGTGGCGCTCCACTCAGATGTCTAAACAATCTCCGTGGTCTGCGCATATTGAAAAGGGGATAGACTCTCTCTCTCTCTGCTCTCGTCTCTCTCTCTCTCTCTCTCTCTCTCTCTCTCTCTCCTCTCTCTCTCTCTCTCTCTTCTCTCTCTCTCTCTCTCTCTCTCTCTCTCTCTCATTATGTTCTAATGAAACAGATAGTGTTATCGCTTTCACACGCTCACCGTCTCTTTGCCATACCTATTTTTTCTTATTTTTCTTTCGTATAATATAAAACGATTTGTCGAAAACAATTATAAGAAATAATTCTGCGTGTGAGCTTACGTGCGCACGCCGCATCTCTATATCTTTTCCTAACTTTCCTTTATATATCGTTTCTTTGTAGCATGTCCTTTTTCTTCTCTTTAATAAAAACGGTATAGCTCATTATTTAGTTGAGGTGATTGCACTCATAAGAAAATAATCCAGCGATGAAACACACCAAATAATCAGGATTACATTTTGCATTTTAACTTGGACGGTCTCATTTTTAGCCAGAGGATGTTGCAAGATAACGGTCATACAATTATGGAACACGAGTATAATATATATATATATATAATACAGGGGGTGCAAAAATTAGGTATACAGTTATAAAAAAAGGAAAACACATACATTACTCTTTGTATTTATTATACAAACAAGCAAATGTTGTATATCTTATTATAATGGAGATTGTGTGTTTTTCTGTCTGTAACGAAACTATATTCCTACTCAAGTCAAAAATTCTTTTAGTTATTGGACATCACATTCTCCATGATTTTAATTTTTATCTAAACCTCAATTATTATAAAATTATCTTACATTATTAATACTGTTAACTATGTCTCCATACTGACAACATGCAATTATATATTTATAATACAACAAAATAGCGGTTTACATGTGAACGCGGAAGGCTAATTTGCATATTAATATTTAAAAAATCGAATTAATAAATATGTGCTTGAGTATTTATTTTCTAACTGTTTGGTTTATTTTAATGAATATAAGCAAAAATCTCTTCAATGAATCTTAAATGAAAATCCATGTTAACAAGATAAAAATAACTGTATTTTATTCTTTACTTCCTCTTTAACTAAAATACTTAATATTAGAAAAAAATAACAATGAAAGACGAAGTGATGAAGAGTAAGTTTCAGTGTGTCCATTTTTTTATTATACTCCTCTGTTTCAAATCTATATACTCCCCTCTTTTCAAATCTTTTTATCTGTATTCTATTTAGTTCATAGCCTTTCTAATTTAATACAATATTTTATTACATTAAAACTTAAATACTTGCACCCGGAGGGTGCATATATTTACTAGTATATGTAATAAAAAAAAAGATAAAAAAGCTCTTATGGTACCCAACCCCTTTTAATCATATGGGTGACTAGAAGGCGGTGGCGCGGGTTCAACATGGTCCTCGGAAATGACGTTAAACTCTATCTGATGGTGAAGTTCCAAGTTTTTGAGAGGTCGTTCTTGGGCTGTGAAGCACCCTCATTACCATTGCTCCGGTCGCACTCTGACCGGAGGCGTAGTACCTCGTTAGGGTCCCTCTCTAAGGGTTAAATGAAAAATGTAATTTATTAAAAGAGAATTTGTATTGATCTATGAGGAAATTGATTTATTTCAAAACTTTATCGGATCAACTTAAGATGACCCGGACTGACGATATCCAGTAGATATCGCCGTAAAGCACAAAACGAAACACAACACAAAAAAAAATAGGCCAAGCGAGAAGTGAAGTGACAGTGAGCAGAGTCCTTAGAGTCGGTCATCAATCCACCGTTACGTCGAAGGATCTATAGCGCCTACTTTCAATAGCGCTAGACCATAGTGGACTTACTTTTCTGCATCACTGAAGGTGATTCGACACACCACCGCTTCCTTGAAGCCCGTCTTAGCGCGATGCGAACGTATGTCACATCTTCCGCCCCAACATCTCACATCATCCAACCTCTCGACAGTCTGGCCGGGGACCGGTATCGGGGACTTAGGAACCTTGTGGTTTCTAGCCGAAGCTCTAACCGACTGAGCTAACCCCGGGCCCCTTGTAATAGAGAAGCTGCTACTCTCTAGGTACTCAAATTGCTTGACTTCAGAGTTCCCACACTCTGCTCTAATCAAAGAACAGACACTGATGCACACTCTGGAACAAATGTCTTTATCAGCAATCAATTTTGGTATAAATTGTCAATTTACCTGAAGTGAATAAAAGAAAACCAGTAAAAATGTACAGTGCCATGTTTTATTACTTAAGATATGTCATTTCACTTCAGTATAATATGACATCTAATTTCACTGATGTGACACTCTGCTATACCTACTTTTACACCACCCTGTAATATATATACATACTTATATATATATATATATATATGAGAAATATGTTGAGGAGGTCTTAATCGATTTTTTTTTTTTATTTTTTATAATATATACTGTGGAGAAAATAGACACACGGGATGTTTATGGAAACTGGATGTTTATTGTCGACGATGCAACGTTTCGGCCATTTGACCATCATCAGCGACAAAAATTCCCAGTTCTTGCTACAATGAATGGCCATTTTCAGAATTAGTGAAAAAACAGTAGGTTGTCAGGTGGGGCCAAGCGGAGCTGAGAGGGATAGGTTAAGTGGAGTTTTCTTCTCTCTAAAATGGGGAAGGTTTATGTGGAGGATGCAGGTGTTGGGTCCAAATGCGTCGGTGATGGATTAAGGATGGGTCACAATGGATAAGTGCTGCTGTTTGTGTGTTTGGGAGCTGGATTTGTCATTGTGTTACTGATTGTGAGTTTTACATGATTTATTTAGTTAAATCTTCTTGATGACATAACACAACTAATGACAATTCAATGTTCCCAAACACACAAAATATACTCATCCACTTTGACCATCCTCACCATTCCAACATCATGACCAACACCTGCATCTCCACAATAAACACTCCCACATTTAGAGGAAGAAAATGCGACTACCCATCCCACCCTCCCAGCTACCACTGCCCTACTGACACCCTTACTGTTTTTCGCCATTCCTGAAAATGGCCTTCATGAAGCAAGAACTGGCTTTTGTCCTGATGATGTCAGCAAATGGCCGAAACGTTGCATCGTCGACAATNAAAGAGAGAGATGATCATTACCATAGGTGCTAAGGGCTTGACATTGCTAGTGCATTGTGGAGTATTGTTTTTTGTTTTTTTTTTGATTTTGTTTGTGCTTTTTATCTGTTTTCCAGTAAGAAATACTGCACTTTTTTATTAAATGGTTAAGTTTGGAATTTTAGGATCTTAATCTGTGGTTGGGGTTATTTTATGCTACCATTTTCTTTTATTCGTGCTTGATGGGTATTCAAAATGTTTCTTAAAACTCAATTTTTTAAACACATTTTTCAAAAATTCATTTTTTTCTATTTAACCCCAAAGATGGGATCCTAATCTTACGTACCTCACTCCGGTTCAGAGTGGACCTGGGATGTATAATGGTGATGAAGGGGTACTCAACATTCCCAAGCACTGAAGTACATTAGCGAATTCGACAGAGTCAAGAAATGCAGATTGTAAGATGGACGGCATAGTCCCAGGTACAGCTATGCTTACCTGCAGCCACCACGTTCTAACTAACGCGATAAATGGGTTTGGGGTTCACCATAAAGTCCATAAGGTGGTGACAATCATATCTGTATTCGGTTTAGTTTGCAGCTCCAGCCGATAGGGTGTGTATAAGTGTGTGTTAACTATTTGATTGGAGAGGAATACAATCTAAAAATCGGCGCTACACAATCTTCCTCTAATTTGGACTTGTTGACGTATAAAACCAAGCTTAGACAGATATACTGAAAATCTTATAATGGAGATTTTGTCTTTTTGTCTCTAACTCAAACAATTCCCTGGGTTATTTACCGCATTTGACGGCATATAGGACGAACTTTTTTTGCCCCACAATTTTGGCTCAAAGAGTTGTCCTTGCGTCTTATATACATCGTAGGTGAAGTTTGAGACCTCTCCTTCTCTATGATGCTCACTAACCCAGCTTACTCTCAGTACTTTTACATACCCTACTCCATGCATCCTTATTTTATTGCTGGTATTATGTTTCTGCTTGTGTAATACACAGCTAGACTGTTTTCAACAATATATGCTTAAATACACTTAAAAACTTTTTTCTTGAATCTGACCTGCTGAAATGGGGGTGCGTCTTATATACCGTCAAATACGGTACATTATATTCTCAATAATTATAAAATAATCATTATTTAATCTTAATTGGCATCTCATTTATCAACGACGTCTCAATTAAAGTCTAGCTGAGTTAGATTTGCCTCAGAACAACCCATGTTATTAATGTGTTTAAAATCTTGCAATGTGTGTAATATATCTATATGAAATAAAGATTTACATAGTATATGTGGATAATTTGCATACTGGTATTAGTAAAACCGAGCTAAATAAATACTTACTTGGTGTTATTGATTTCTAATATTGTTTTATTCTCAAAGGTTAAAAGTAATCTTATGTATAATTTTATATTGAAATCAATGAAAATAAGAATATTTTTATATGCATTCTTTAGTTTCATTAGTCTTTATAATTTAATACAATATTTTATTAGATTAACATTTAGATCAGGGGTCACCAAATTATGGCCCGCGAAGGTATTTTATCAGGCCCGCCGACGATACTTGAATTTGTTGGTTAAAACGTACGGAACGCGAGACGTTCTGATACATTTAAATATAAATTCAAGCTTACCAAATCTTCATGGACTTGACTACTGTAGGTAGGTTACAAAATTTCGTGCGTGTGAGCATTTCACTTGTTACTTACGTATTAAGTATTGAACACAATAATAACGTGGCTCCGCGCTCGTTATTTTTTTATATTTTTTACAGTTATACGGCCCACCATAAAAAAAGTTTGGTGATCCTTGATCTAGGTAGTTGCGCCCAGAGTTGCTAGTATTGGTGATAAATCAGAATGTAAGAATTACACGAAGAAAGGGATTAAAAACTAGCGTTTACTGACCCTCTCTCTCTCTTTCTCTCTCTCTCTCTCTCTCTCTCTCTCTCTCTCTCTCTCTCTCTCTCTCTCTCTCTCTCTCTCTCTCTCTCTCTCATTATCGTTATTGAAAGCAGTAGTGGGAGTGGCATCTGCAAAGAATTAACTTTAAAACCCGAATCCTTCCTAATTTATTGCCACAAATTCTTCCTTATTTTCCTCATTATTTCTTCTTTATATCCCCCCCTCCTCGTATTAAAAATGTCAAATACTTCTTGCCTCTTCCTTTAAACTCTTCATCATCGGCGTTTTTTTTTTTTGTGTGTGCGTCTTTCTCTACTTTTCTCTTTCTCTTTCTTTCCTTATTTTTTCTTTTCTTTCTCTTTTCTTTCTTTTTCTTTCTCTTTTCTTTCTCTTTCTTTCTCTTTTTCTTTCTCTTTTCTTTCTCTTTTCTTTCTCTTTTCTTTCTCTTTCTTTTCTTTTCTTTCTTTTTTCTCTTTTTCTTTCTCTTTCTCTTTCTCTTTCTCTTTCTTTCTCTTTTCTCTTTCCTTTCTCCTTTCTTCTCTTTTCTCTTTCTTTCTCTTTCTTTCTTCGTTTTTTCTTCTTTCCTCTTTTTCTTTCTTTCTTTTCTTTTTTTCTCTTCTTTCTTTTTTTGTTTTTTTCTCTTCTTTCTTCTTTGTTTTTTTTTTCTCTCTTTCTTTCTTTTTTTTTTCTTCTTTTCTCTTTCTTTCTTTTTTTTTTTTCTTTTCTCTTTCTTTCTTTCTTTGTTTTTTTTTTTTTCTCTCTTCTTTCTTTCTTTCTGTTTTTTGTTTTCTCTTTCTTTCTTTTCTGTTTTCTCTTTTTTTCTTCTTTCTTTTCTTTTGTTTTTTTTTTTTTCTTCCTCTCTTTCTTTCTTTCTGTTTTTTTTTCTCTCTTTCTTTCTTTCTTTTTTTTTTTTTTTCTCTCTTTTCTTTTTTCTGTTTTTTTTTTTTTCTCTTTCTTTCTTTTTTTTTTTTTTCTCTCTCTCTTTCTTTCTGTTTTTTTTTTTTCTCTCTTTCTTTCTTTTCTGTTTTTTTTTCTCCTTCTTTCTTTCTTTTCTGTTTTTTTTTTTTTTCTCTCTTTCTTTCTTTCTCCCCTTTTTTTCTTCTTCGTAATAGTATTGGTAGTAGTAATAATAATTTCGCTTCCTTTTAAGAAACCTAACCCCTGTAATCAAGTTTCCACAAGTTCACTCGCCAATTTCCTGTGATAACATTTTTGCCAACTCCGCCATTTTTTTTTGTTGTGCTTCGTCTTCTGCCGAAAAGAATGTAAACATCCCTCCCAAACTGTAACATGCATTACGCTCATTTGGTTTGTTTTACGGCATATCAACCTCAGTGGGCCATTTAATGCCGAAGGTTTTGAAATAAATTCATTCCTATGGATACTCAATTTATTTATAAACACATTTTCCTATTTAACCCATAGATGGGACCCTAACAGGTACTACCACTCCAGGTCAGAGTGAACCAGGGAGCAATGGTAATGAAGAGGTGCTCCAAATCCCCAGGACATAAAGACCCTCAGACACCGCCTTCTAGCACCCATATGATGAAAAAGGTTGAGGCTTGCCATAAGGGCAATAAGGTTAGGGCAATCATATAGGTACTACGGCTTGACGTGACCAGCCGATTGATCGGAGGGAGCCTCTCTGACCGCCAGTCTAGCCTAAGTAAGGGTCTAATTGGAGTGTTGCATGTCATGGACTGCTCATCCAACAGGATTCCGTCCTTAAGCATCACGGGTCGCCACCCACGGCCAACAGGTGGCTCCATGGGGAGGCAGGTTCTTAGCACTTCTCAGCGGTGCCCAGGACATGAAGATCCTCAGCCACTGCCGTCTTGCACCCATATGATAAAAAGGGTTGGTTTGACGCGACCAGCCGATTGATCGGAGGGGTCCTCTTCGACCGCCCAAGTAAGGGCCAAAGTGGAGTGTTTCAGCCACCCGTCCTCAAGCATCACGGGTCTCCACGCACGACCAACAGAGGGTCTTATCCCTCTGCAGAGATGCAGACAGTGTATTCTATAGCCCCAGCCGACAGGGCTCGCATGACGCTGAACTGCATCAAGTGGTAACATTCCGATTTTGGAGCTCTGGAGAATGTAGAATACTCCTTCATTGCCATTGCTCCCAGGCCCACTCTGACCCGGAGTGGTAGTACCCGTTAGAGCCCTATGAGCCAAATATATGTTTGGAAGAAATAATTTTCATTAAATTGTAGTTTGTTGATAAACATGAATTTAATGAAAATTATTTCTACCAAGTAATTAATACATATGGAATTGAACAATATCATTATATATACTAGCAAATATATGCACTCTCCGGGTGCAAGTATCTAAGTTTTAATATAATAAAATGTCATATTAAATTAGAAAGGCTAATGAAACTGAATAAGAATGCAGATAAAAAGATTTGGAACAGAGGGGGTATGATTGAAAAATAGAACAACTTTGAAAACTAACTATTCCATCATTTTCCATTACTCCCCGTCTTTCATTTGGTAATTTTCCCTAATTTAACAATTTAGTTAAAAATAGGAAGTAAAGAATAAAATGAATTATTTATTCTTGTTAATAGATTTCTTTTTAAGATTTATCTCCGAGATTTTTGCTCATATTCAATAAGATAACACCAAACAATTAGAAATCAATAATACTAAGCATATATTTATTAAAATCAAATATTTAATATCAGTATGCAAATTAGCCTTCCCATTCACACTGTAAACCTCTATTTTGTTGTATATATAAATACAATTGCATGTTATTAGGATGTTGATATGGTCAACAGTCTTAATGATGTAAAACAATTTTATTAATAATTGAGGTTTAAATAAAAATAAAATCATGGAGATTGTGATGTAAATAACAAAGGAATTGTGATTTGTATAGTAATATAGTTTCGGTTACAGACAGAAAAACACACAATCTCCATTATAATAAGATATATATATATAAATTTTGATTTAACACTCTCACTCTGTCTTAAAAGGGGGTTATAAAATATTTACATTGATTTGCCGATAAAAAATCATTCGGGGGGGGGGGGCGTCTTTAAAATATTCACATTAATTTGCCGACTAAAAAGAGACAAAAACCCGACAAAAAGTTGGACCGGAAATTCACTTGATGCTCGCAAAAAACATAGCGTAAATTAAAGTAGGAGGCCGGGACGACATAAGATCAAAATTACCAAAATATATTCTGTAATTCACAATTTGAATATTACAAATAAAACAAACATTGGGAATTTAACGTTGTAATAAAGTCTTGACTTGTTTTAGGAGACTCTACGTCGCCTGGGAAGCCCTGAATGTCAGGGTGGGGGGATCATATTTGTGAATACGAACATGAAAACGAGGCCCTGAATTGTAAATAGGGACAAACACCAGCCGGTTGTTTTCGGAGGGTGTGTGGTGTGGGGGGTATTTTGTTTTGATTTCTATTTTTATTATTTTCTCTCCAGAACAATCAGTTGTCTCTTAAAGGGGATCTGGGGTAATGATACCACCGCCCCCCCCCCCAAAAAAAAAAATCTGATCGATCGAGGAATTTTTTTTTTTTTTTTTTCTTTTTTTTTTTTTTTCTTTTTTTTTTTTCCCCAAACATTTCATTCTATTTGCCTGATCGACTGGAGAAAAAAAAATCTTAATTTTAAGGTATTTTTACTCGATTCAAACGAATATGACCCAACAGCGTATCTTATGCACCCCCCCCCCCAAAAAAAAAGGATGGTATGTCGATAACCTCCAAAGAAGAAAAATGTCACCATGACTAACATACAGAACTTGTCCTTTACTTTCGCCCTGTCGGTGGGATCTATAGAATAGGGTAGGTCGATTTTTCACTTTTTAAAAATATCAAATTGTCCATCCATGGAAAAGTTGTGTGTTAGTATACTGAATACTGATATCAAAAATTAAATCTTTAACTCGCACAATTCTTTGTGGAAATAGCATCAAAGATCGTCTACTAAAATGCATTAAAAATCCTCGTTTTCGCAAAATTTAGCCTTTAGAAAAAATTTGAGGGAGCGATTCTGGTAGAAAATAAGTTTCTACCAGAATCGCTCCATTAAATATTTTCTTCTATTCACGTGTTTGTCTTTTTATTTATACTGCAATTAGTTTCCGAAGTATATAACTGTTGTGAGGTTTTAAGGGGTCAAGAAAAGAACAAAACAACGGGTAACGAAAAGTAGGAAATGTATTAACAGAAAATAGACAATACAATAGAGAGATGTGGAAATTACGTCCGACGAACAGTTATTGGCACTCGCATTGGCTTGCTTAAGCCACAATTATCCCTGTTTATTTATAGTAAGCTGTTGGCGCATTCCAATGGTCTTATAGGGTGTGTCACCTATAACAATAACCCCAATAATATTTTGCGCCCCAAAAATAGGGGTGGACAAAGTTAAGAGACCAGAAAAAAATCAGTTTTGAAATGAAATAATTGATAAATTATAAAATTCATTCATTGTGGAGTACCCCTTCATCACCATTGCTCCCTGGTCCACTCTGGCCCGGAGTGGTAGTACCTGTTAGGATCCCATCTATGGGTTGAAAATTCAATTAGAATTATCCCCCTGATTTTCGTGAATTTTTTTTTTTTTCAATCGGAGCGGTTAAATTTTTCTTTTCTTTTTTATACTCACATAAATAGACTCCTCAGATATTACCAACAAAGAAGTAAACGTGGACTCTACAACATTGTGTGCGTGTGCCTATCTACCTATCTAAGTGTGTTCATATCTATCAGTATACTTGTATGCACTGTGAGTTTCGTAAATATTCGAGCCACCCCCACCTTACCCCGGAAAGTCTATTCAATGGATTTGGGGCTCACGTGATAACTCGCCCTTGACATCTCGTGTCAAACAAGGTAATCTTAGTAAATAGGAAGCATCGCCATGGAGCGGTGGTTAACACAATTTAATCAGGTTTTACTCAATACGGAAGACACCACGATTATGAAGTGTTTTTACTCTGGGGTCTCTGACCTCATCCTGTTTATTATGGCCATATTAGTTGAGGGATCAGGCATATTCAGCAGGATATCCTGTCGCACACACACACACACATACACACACACACACACACACACACACACTTGCTTATACGCAAAGATATTATTATATGATTTTTTCACCGCCCGAATCTGATGGTTCAGTGGATGCTGAGTGACAGCAAGTCTCCTCTCATCTCCAAGACTCTTCTGAGTATTCTAGCTGATCTTAACAGTGCTGTTGTTTGGATGGTCTTGATTCTTCGGATTTCCAATTATTCCAGACTCTTTCCGCCCTGTCGATTAAGGCGTTAAAATGCACAGACTGCACCTCTGCAGAGGGGTAAGACTCCCCCAATGGGGCCACCTGTGGCCGTGGATGGCAACCCGTGATGCTTAAGGATATAACCCAGGTGGCTGAGCAGTCTATGACTTGCAATATTCCACTTTAGGCTTTTCTTGGGCTAGACGGGCGGTCGGAGAGGCCCCCTCCGATCAATCGACAGGCCACGTCAAGCCCTAGCACCTATATGATTGCCCCAACCCTATTGCCCTTATGGCAACCCCAACCCTTTTTATCATATGGGTGCTAGATGGCGGTGGCTGAGGGTCTACATGTCCTGGGAATAACGTTAAACTCTATCTGATGGTGAGGTTCCAGTTCTGGAGGTTTGGGGAATGTGGAGTACCCCTTCATCACCATTGCTCCTGGTCCACTCTGGCCTGGAGTGGTAGTACCTGTTAGGATCCCATCTATGGGTTGAATAGAAAAACATGAATTCATTAAAAAGAATTGTATTGTGCATTAAGAATTAACTTATTTCACTACTTTGTCGGCATTAAATGACCCACCGAGGTTAATGTGCCGTAAAACAAACCAAACCAACCCATCCAGACTCTTTTTCAAGCCTTTGGGGACCATTCCGGACCATGTAACCATTAAGCACCCCAGCTGGGAGCTGTTTTGAAAGGAACACCTTTTGCTTTACACTGCAAACTCCCGGTTGTTTGTTTACAACGATTTTTTTTTTCTTTTTTTGCATTAGAATTTCAACTGAAATATTTTTTTGTTTGTTCACGAATATTTACAAACCAAAGACATGATTTATACTAAAATAGTTTAGATTATGATTTTTAAAAAAAAGGTTATATATTGGTTACTTGGTCTCAACATCCTTTCGTTTAAATAAACATAAAAAATATTTTCATTTAAATAAACATATCTGCATTTCTCTTCTGATTAAATAAAAACGTCTTTCGTTTAAAGTTTTTAAAACTTTAAAAAAATCCTATTGAATTAACAACAATATGAAATAACTATTGTTTTTATTAAAATCGAAAACTATTTTAGTATAAAAACGTGCCTTTGGGTTGTAAATATACATGGACAAACTTTTAAAAAAATCTTACAGTGAAATTCTAATGCAAAAAAAATCGCCTGTTTGCACCGCAAACTCCTGGTTGTTTGTTTACAAAGTAAAAGTTGTTCCTTTCAAAACAGCTCTCACCTGGGGTGCTTAATGGTCAGATGGTCCACCGTTCCAAAGGCATCAATTACAATTGGCATGAACTTAGTGTCATGTTCCACGGTTTTGTCTTTGCTTTTTGGCTAATTATATTACCCTGTGCGAGTTTTTCACACCTGATATATTTGATGGTTTTTCTTACCTGATATATTTGATGGTTTTTCTTTGTAATGTTAATAAATATATTCTTAATTACGAGACGAGGCCTTTTATGAAGCAACCAATGAGGCGGTTAGAACGAGCTTCAGTCTAATGATCTCTAAATGTAGGTAATTGAGTAAATTGCATGTTTATATTTTTGTGCAGTTGTTTCGGTTAAATCGAACTTAACGGACCTAAATTCCACCATCGTATGTCACCCTGCCGAAAGAAAAAAAAATACCAAAAATCAGGGAATTAACCGAATTTAATGACATTTTCGGTGTTGATATATATTAATGAATAAAAGGGACCATATGACATTTAGGCACCCCTTTTGCGATCTCGATTCGTGGGGACATTTTTTCCATTTACACCTTAAAAATCCGGTTAATTGTTAACAGACGATTTTTAGTTTTTTTAAAATTATAAAATTAAACCCTAACCCTAACCCCTAACAAACAACCGGATTTTGACGTTGTAAATGAGAAAAGTGTCCTTGTGTGTAGAGATCGCGGAAGGGGTGCCTAAAGGTCATATGGTCCAATAAAAGATATAATGCACCGGTTATTTTATTTAAAAACTTTTACATTTTTTTCAAGTCAGCTAACTTTGAATCACGTATCTTTGAGGGGTTACACAGATTCTCAAAGATACGTTGTTCAAAGTTAACTGACTTGAAAAAATGTGAGTTTTTCAACAAAATAACTGGTGCATTGTCTTATATTCATTAATATGTCAACACTGAAAATTTAATCAAATTCGGTTAATTCCCTGATTTTTGGTATTTTTTTCTTTCAGGGGCGGTTATTTGAAGGGGACAGAAATGAGTTTCCATTTCAAATTGTTTTATTTCTTTTACTCATTTAATAAATTTGATTTTACTTACTTATGATACAAACCCTCAGGCAATATCTTTTTTAAAATAATTGGAGGCCGTGGTGTAATGGTTAGAGTCGTAGGAAATAAACTCGTCTACCAGAGTTCAAATCCTGGACGAATCTGCAGTTTACATAGCGCTAATACCCTTGGAAAAGGTATGAATCCAACTATTCTCCCTTCAGCTATGGGTGAAGTAGTAGGGAATACTGTGCTCTTTAATCCTGGTTAGGCAACCAGTCTAGGAGAAGGAAAACTCTGGATTCAAACCTGTTAAATTTCCGCTTGGGATGATCACTGCTAGAATAGGCTCAGTCCTAATTAGTGATCTATTTCACTGGGCTTTGTAACATTGGTTAGGCAACCAGTCTAGGAGAATGAAAACTCTGAATTAAAACCTGCTAAACTCTGCTTGTGGTGGTCACTACTAGAATAGGCTCAGTCCTAATCAATGATCTATTTCACTAATTCTATTTGATTTAATTTTAAATCTAATTTTTATTAATAATGGAGATTCGCTTCCGGTTTTTGTCTGTAACAAAACTACGTCACTGCTTACATCACATTACCCAACATCGTCATAACATAGAATAAATACACTCAAAATTTGAACATGCAACATTAGACAGTCCTCATTGTTTTTTTAAAACAAGTTTTAATAAATACATGACTGGTATTATATATCTATATATAGTTTGTTTTATTTTAATACATATTTAACGTTTACCTTTCAAATTGTTTTATTTTTTAATCCTTTAATGAATTTGATGGTTTAACTTACTTATGGTACAAACTCGCTGACTGAATTTTTTACTCCCACTCCTCAGGGAATATGTTTCAAAAATCTATTTTTACATCGCCCGGAAGGTGTTTTTTTATTTAGCTAGTTTAATTAATTTAGCTACCGACAGGAGTCTTTTTTTTTTTTTTTTTTTTTTTTTGCTAGTCTCTATAAATGCAATGATTAGAATAAACGTAAGTTTTGACACATAGCAAATTCTATCCGCATTGCCGTGGGTTAAATAAACATATACTAAATAAATAAATGGCTTTTTCCAGGTCTCAACTAACAAGCCTAAAGGTCAAAGTGTGTTGTGTTCACATGGCCACTGTTTCGTACGAATTCAAATAATTATTTCAATGTTATTCTATTCTGTTATAAGATCTCTCGTTCTTTTAATTGAATTGGCGGTCAGAATTCAAGTGTTGTTAAGTCAATTGCGTCTAGACAAATATGCATACGCAGAGATGCTATGTCTAGACAAGTATGCTTACGTAGAGACACGGAGTAGCGTGTCTAGAAATGAAACAGTAGACATGTCAAACATACCTAACTCCGGTTTCGACCGGGGGGTCCTGTGGCTTTGACCCTGGGCCATGCAAGCCAACATCGTTGATCCCAGGGGACTATCCCCCCAGGCAATACCTGCCCCCTCGATTTAAAGGGGCAAGACTGATTTTATTGTCCGGTCCCCGAAGCGCTTCCTTGAGGAGGAATGCCGACGGGATCAACGCATTTTTTTGCACCCGCCACATATGAGTCTCGGTTTGTGGGTGGTCCCACATTAATAGGGCCTTGTGCCTAACCCGTACACGTGGGGTTCGTGGTAAATATCCCAGGGTAAGATTTAAAGGTATTACAGTTTGTTATCGATGGTTGGTTGGCTTAGAGGCCTCCCAACGTGGGTATATATAAGTACAAACAATATTCCGACAAGCGTGTAAAATGTAACAACGGAATTTAATGAGCACGTGGAGAAAATACATATAACAGACAAGATACATAAGCAACACATATATGAATAGAAGTACAATATGAAAGTTTAAAGAAGGTACATAAATGTACTATGAAAAAGTTATGATAGGAAGATATGGAGAGTCCATAAAGTAATGTCACTTACTAAAGACAGGATGGGTGGCGAAAGCCACCAACATGATAGGGTGTAGACGCGAACGTCCAACCCATCTGTGTTGGTTGCCGTCCCAGAGACAAAGAGGTTCAAACTTGGTTTCCCTGATTAAATAGTCAGGGGTGCCTAGCGGTCAAAACCTGGGAACAAGGGAAATAACTCTTCCAGCCCAAACAGGGCAGACAATCGCTACACCAGTATCAGGAAACACACCAACGTGGGGTGCAATTTGATTTTTAAAGGGGTGGGACAGTTAAGGTTAACGAGGACTGGATCCAAATGCCAGGTTTCATTTTTTGAAGTTTGTTATTAATGAGTGCATTCCAATGATATCGTCAGAGGAAATGAAATTAGCGACTTGAGTTCAAATCCTGGGCAAAGCTGTTTGTGTTTCATTTGGCGCTAGTGCTCTAGGGCAGTGGTTCCCAACGTGGACCGTACGCCCCACAGGAAGGCAATTTTATTTTTAAGGGAAGCAATTGGGATTAATGAGGTTTGGGTCCAAATTTTCGATTTTTATTCTTTTATTTTCCATCTTTTGTTTATTTCATTTTTTACTTTTCATAGATGATTTCTGGGTGTAAGTATTTAAGTTTTGAGAGTTTATTCAAGTGTTGTAGAGTTAATTGCCTAGACTAGTGTGCATATACAGAGACGCTGTGAGTAGCGTGTCTAGAAATGCAACAGCACCAGGAAAGACACCAATGTGAATGCATACAGCTGATTATTAGTTACTTGAAACCATATAACTTTATTCTATTTAAATATAAAATAAAATAAAGGCCTTTTTTTTCTTTGTATAAAATAATAAATAGAATACATGTGTACATGAACTAACACGGGTTGGTAACTCAAATTAAATCAATTTTATCCATTCAACATTTTCTTTCCTTTATTTATTTATCCTTTCAACATTAGATATACTAGCAAATATATGCACCTTCCGGGTGCAAGTATTTTAGTTAAATTTTATAATAAAATATGATATTAAATTAGAAAGGCTAATGAAACTGAATAAGAATGCAGATAAAAAGATTTGGAACAGAGGGGGTATGATTGAAAAATAGAACAACTTTGAAACTAACTCTTCCGTCATTTTCCGTTACTCCCGTCTTTCATTGGTAAATGTTCCTAATTAAACTGTTTAGTTAAAATAGGAAGTAAAGAATAATATTACAGTTATTTCTTTTTGTTAAGGGATTTCTTTTAAGATTTATTGAAGAGATTTTTGCTTATATTCAATAAGATAAAACTAAACAATTAGAAATCAAGAATATTAAGCACATATTTATTAAAATCAAATTTTTTAATATCAATATGCAAATTAGCCTTCCCATTCACACTGTAAACCTCTATTTTGTTGTATATATAAATACAATTGCATGTTATTAGTATGTAGATATGGTCAACAGTGTAAGTAATGTAAAACAATTTTATTAATAATTGAGGTTTAAATAAAAATAAAATCATGGAGAATATGATGTAAATAACGAAAGGACTTGTGACTTGTATAGTAATATAGTTTCGGTTACAGACAGACAAACCCACAATCTCCATTATAATATATAATATATATATATATATATATATATATATATAATCATATTATAATGGAGATTGTGGGTTTGTCTGTCTGTCATTGGTAGTCTACTTTTCATTGATTTTTTATATATATATATATATATATAAAATCAATGAAAAGTAGACTACCAATGAATTGAAACCTTCTACCTTTTTAAGTGCTGTCGAGTGATACCATCGATGATGCCAAACAATATATTGATAACAAAGAGAATATTTATTATCGAGCACGATTAAAATTCGATCTTATACCACAACAATAAAATGTTGACAAATAAAACCTACGAGTTTGTGGAGTGTTTTTTGTTGTGAAGAGTGACGAATTTGTTTAATATTTATTACATCGGTCTTTATCGGGACACAATAGATAATGGAGGCGCGTTTAACGCAATGGTTATCCGCGTAGTAAGTGGAATCGCCGATCCGAGTTCAAATTCTGAACGAGGCTGCGTTTCACTTCGCGCTATGATTTCCCTTGGAAAATGCACAACTCCATCCGTTCCACCCCAGCTATCGGTAAATAATAGGGCAAAAGGATTATTTAGCCTAGTGATTGGCTGCCCTATAATCTAAAAGTAGATGGGCAGGGTTGATTGTCCAGTGCCTGAGGCGCCTCAAATGGGGGTATCCACGCAATTTTAAAACACTAGCCACGCATGAGCCTCGGTTTGTTCGTTTGTTTTTTGTTTTACGGCATATCAACCTCAGGGGTCATTTAATGCCGATAAAGTTTTGAAATAAATCAATTCTTAATGGGTAATACAATTTTTTTATTAATACATTTTTCTATTTAACCCATAGATGGGACCCTAACAAGTACTACCACTCCGGGTCAGAGTGGACCAGGGAGCAATGGTGATGAAGGGGTGTTCCACATTCCCCAAACCGCCAAAACTGGAATCTCACTATCAGATAGTTTAACGTCATTCCCAGGACATGTAGACCCGCAGCCACCGCCTTCTAGCACCCATATGATAAAAAGGGGTTGGGGCGGTTTGTTCGTGGTTCCCAATTATAACGGTGGGATGTCAGTAAATACTTACAAAACAAGATCAGATTTTAATTGGTGTTTAACAGGTTTGGATTCAAGTTTTCCTTCTAGACTGGTCGGCAAACACAGGTTAAAGTGTTCATTCTGTCCGACTATCCCACAGCTCTAGGGACAATAGTTGGATTTATTGCCCTTATGGCAAGCCCCAACACCTTTTTTATCATATGGGTGCTAGAAGGCGGTGGCTGCGGGTCTACGTGTCCTGGGAATGACGTTAAACTCTATCTGATGGTGAGGTTCCAGTTTTGGAGGTTTGGGGAATGTGGAGCACTCCATTCGTCACCATTGCTCCCTGGTCCACTCTGATCCGGAGTGGTAGTACCTGTTAGGGTCCCATCTATGGGTTAAATAGAAAAATGTGTTTATAAAAAAAATTGTATTATCCATTAAGAATTGATTTATTTCAAAACTTTATCGACATTAAATGACCCACTGAGGTTGATATGTCGTAAAACAGAACAGAACAAACAAAACCAGATTTTAATTGGTGTTTAACAGGTTTGAATTCAAGTTTTCTTTCTAGACTGGTCGGCAAACACAGGTTAAAGTGTTCATTCTGTCCGACTACCCACAGCTCTAGGGACAATAGTTGGATTTTTATCTTTCTCAGTGCTATGTGAGAAAATTTAAAGATATAACAGTGAAAAGTAAACTACCAATGAATTGAAAGCTTCAATTTCTTAAGTGATGTCGGGTGATACCATCGATTATGCCAGACAATATATGTAAATTGATAACAAAGGGGATATTATCAAGCACGACTAAAATTCGATCTTATACCACAACAATAAAATGTTGACAAATAAAAGCTTCCAGTTGCCGTGTCTACGATAACATTACACCAAGATAGGCCAGATGAAACGTTCTGAGGCTGGCAAGATGCTCTCAAGGAATGCGGCCAAATAAGGTTTATTTTTTAACAATTAATTTTCTATCATTGTTAATTGATTCATTTTTTTTCTCTTATTTGTCCATCAGATTTTTTCTTTCTTTCTTTGTTTTCTTCACCATTTTCTCTGAATTTGGTAAGACAGTTATCTCCCCCTGACATTAACCCCCCTCCATATACTTATCCAATCACTTGCTAAGCCTGGCCCGAGTATCAGTTTATTTAATTGTAAGATTTAATTGCACGATGTATGAATTCCATAGTATATATCATTTTAACAATTCATATTGTAAGGTTCAAGGTTATAATATAAATTATAACTTGGTTGAAACAAACAACTCCGACACGAGTGTTAAACTTAACATGGACTTTAATAAAAGCACATGGAGAAACATTTATAACATAGAATACATGTACATGACAAAGATACAGGGTAGATATAACTAAACATAGAAGTAATGAGGGGTTATGGAGAGTCCATAAGAAAGTGAACTTACTAGCGTTGGGTTGAAGGCAGAAGCAACCACACGAGAAGGGTGTAGACATAAACGTCTAACCCATGTGTGTCAGTTCCCGGAGAAGAAAGAGAAGGAGAGTTTGAAACAGGCGCTTTAAATACAAAAAAAAACGGTGGTAAAAACTGGAACCCAGAGGGAAGATAACTCTTCCAGGCAAGGGAAGACAATCCAACAATATAATAACGAACAATAATAATATAAATAATATATAAATATATACATATAAATAAATAATATTTGTTTTAGCAATTTCATATAGTATTAATTCAAGATTTAATTATACAATGTATGAATTTCAACTCCTTTAAAATTCAGCAAAACAAAAGTCCTAAATAAAGACATCACGCAAATAACACATTTACAAAGTTACAGCGTCCAATTCTGCCCTACTATTTACCCATAGCTCTAGGTAATTTGGTTCATATCTTTCCTAGCACTGTGAAATATAGCCTTGCTTAGGATTTGAACTGATTGCCATGTCTACGATAGTATTACACCACAAGGGTCAGATGAAACGTTCAGAGGATGACCAAGTTATTCTAGGGGAATGTGGAGTACCCCTTCATCACCATTCTTCCCCGGTCCACTCTGATCCGGAGTAATAGTACCTGTTAAGGTCCCATCTACGAGTTATATAAAAAAAATGATTACCAGTCAAGAATGAATAAAATAAAACTTTTTCGGCATAAAATAAACCAATGTGTTGACATGGAATGTGGCCGAATAAGATTTATTTTTTAACATAGACCCCCACCCCTTGGGAGCACACAAAAAAAGGCCCGACATGAAGCTATCATGCAAATGAGACATTTACAAGGACGAATACCCAGGTTAAAGTGTCCATTCTGCCCAACTATTTAAGTTTTACACTTACCTATCCACCCGGCCTCGGCTGGGGGTCCAGTGTGCTTCGACCACTGGATCAGGTTAAGTTATAATTAATAGCGTCGATCCCAGGGGACTATGCCCCCAGGCAATACCTGCCCCCTTGGGGACAGGGCTGGGTTTATTGCCCAGTGCCTGAGGCGCCCCCTTGTGGGGAATGCCGACGGGATCGACGCAATTTTTTCCACCAACCACCCATAAGCTTCGGCTTATGGGTGGGCCACATAAAAATGTCCTTGTGTCAAACCCTCATAAGTGGGATGAGCGGCAAATATCTTTACTCGTAGCTCTTGGGTCAATAGTCGGATTCATATCTTTCCCAGTATTATTTGAAATAAAGCCTTGTTCAGGATTTGAACTCTGGTTGCCGTGTCTACGATAACATTACACCACAAGGTCAGGTGAAACGTTCAGAGGCTGACCAAGATGCACTCATGAAATGCGTGTGTATGTTTTGTTTTATGGCATATCAACCTCTGTGGGTCATTTAATGCCGATAAAGTTTTGAAATAAATCAATTCTTAAAGAATACAATTTTTTTATGAATACATTTTTCTATTTAACCCATAGATGGGACCCTAACAGGTACTACCACTCCGGGTGAGAGTAGACCAGGGAGCAATGGTGATGAAGGGGTGCTCCACATTCCCCAAACCTCCAAAAATAGAACCTCACCATCAGATAGAGTTTAACGTCATTCCCAGGGCATGTAGACTCTCAGCCACCGCCTTCTAGCACCCATATGATTAAAAGGGGTTGGGGCTTGCCATAAGGGTAACATGGTTGGGAAAATCATATAGGTGCTAGGGCTTGACGTGACCAGCCGATTGATCGGAGGGGGCCTCTCCGACCGCCCGTCTAGCCCTCATGAAATGCGGCCAAATAAGGTTTATTTTTTAACAATTAATTTGCTATCATTGTTAATTGGTTCATTTTTACTATTTGCCAATCATATTTCGATTTCTTTCTTTGCACCACAAGGGTCATATGAAACGTGCATAAGCTGACCAACATGCTCTCAGGAATGTGGCCAAATGCTTTAAATATACGCTCCTATATTTGCGGCGTTGGTGGTTGTCGTCAGTGATGTTATCCGCATGGGTCATTTGGAAGTTTCGGGTCTTCCAACATCAGACTTCCCTCGCCATGCTGTGACCCTATCAGAGGTGATCACGCCCTGATACCCCCACTAACATTATACGCTAAAAGGCGTTTGACTTTTTATTCTTTTGGACGATTGTAAAATTCTAATCCCGTGCATCTAATTGGCTGGCGCTAACAACCAATCAAATACGCGACTACTTTCTATTACAGTTATACCATCAGTTACAAACCCTGATCCTAAAATTCGATGTCCTGGGAATAACGTTAAACTCCCTGATGGTGAGGTTTCAGTTTTGGAGGTTTGGGGAATGTGGAGCACCCCTTCATCACCATTGCTCTCTGACCCGGAGTGGTAGTACCTGTTGGGTCCCATCTATGGGTTGAATAGGAAAACATGAGTTTATAAACAAAATTCTATTATGCATTAAGAATGAATTTTATTTCACAACTTTGTCGGCATTAAATGACCCACCGAGGTTGATATGCCGTAAAATAGAACAAACCAAACCTAGAATTCGTTTTTAATTGCAAAATGAATGAATTTCAAGTCATTTAAAATTTAACAAAACATAAAAATACCCGAAATGAAACCCCCATGCAAATGGCACATTTACAAGAACGAATTCTTTTTTCCTTTTTTTTTTTTTTTTTTTTTTTTTAAGAATTTTAATTACTTATTTAAATTCTTTCATTGAGAATTTGACTTGCACATTCAGGGGGGGGGGAAAGCGCCCCTAACCCAAAAGACTGTGTTGATATAACATTGATATATATTGCCTAACTGTTGTCGCTATACTCTTGAATTATGAATGCGTATGATTTGGGACTGGGCGGGCAAGTGAATCTTGAAAAAATCTGAATCAGTATTTGTCTACTGGAGGAGTTGAATTTGGATTGTGGGCGAGCAGATTTCCTACCCCCACGAACAAAGCGCATCCGGATATGTTTGGCCTGTGCGAGGGAGGAGTGTGGCGAGTGACCACAGAAATTGAACTCGCCACCCCCTCGTCGTGAGGAGTGACGCGTAGTTGAAATACTGTTGAATATAGAAATTCCGCACGGGCAGTGCAGAGTGGGAGTAGCCCGGATGTAAACAGTTACTGATTATTTAAGGCCTACCCTCCCAGACAAAAAAGAGAACCAAAGGAGAAAAAGAAAACCATAGTCGGATCTTGCTGTCGAGAAGAGAAGCGTGTGTAGTAGTACTACTGGAAGATGGTTGCATATAGAAGACTTTGGCAGTTGGGAGAGCGGTGCTCACACCTGAAGAGACTAGCGAAGCCCATGCGTCGGGCATAGAGACTAGTGAGCCCGTGCGTCGGGCATAGAGACTAGTGAGCCCGTGCGTCGGGCATAGCGTGCGTCGGGCATAGAGACTAGCGAAGCCCATGCGTCGGGCTTGATTGCATGACCCTTGGTAGTCGAAGATTCTTGTTACACGTGTTTCTGTGCCTTCGATAATATTACACCACAAGGGTCAGATGAAACGTTCATAGGCTTACCAAGTTATTCTGGGGAATGTGGAGTACCCCTTCATCACCATTCTTTCCAGTTCCACTATGACTCGGATTAATAGTACCTATTAATGTCCCATCTATGGAATAAAATGAGTTTAAAAATTATTACTCGTCAAGAATGAATAAAATAAACCAATGTGTTGACACCCTGTAAAATCCAGCCAACTACGATACTCATGGAATATGGCCAAATAAGGTTTATTTTTTAACATAGACCCCCCCCTCTTGGGGTGCCACACACTTATCCCATCAGTTACAAACCTGAACCGAGCATTCGTTTTTTTTTTTTTTTTAATTGTAAGATGAATGAATATCAAGTCATTTAAAATTCAAAAAACAAGAAAAGGGCCCGAAATGAAGCCATTATGCAAGTGGCACATTTACAAGGACGAATTCCTTTTTTTCTTCTTCTTTTTTTGTGAATTTTAATTAGTTAATTAGATTCTCTTATTGAGAATTTGACTTGCACAGAAATCTAATTAGAAACATCTTGTTCAAATTAATTGTAAGATAATTATTATTTTAACATTAATTTTTCCGATTAATAGTGTTATTCTTTTGGGAGAACATTCAGTGTTACATCATATCATTACCAGAACATGGTAGACAATCGATAACCGTCATTTTCCAGGATGTAATTTAAAGAAAAACATAATTCGTCTAATATGTCAGCGCTTTGTTGGTGGGTCTAAAGTACGCTGACAGCACCCCCTACAAAAGAATTAGAGGAGTGGTAGTACCTGTTAGGGTCCCATCTATGGGTTAAATAGAAAAATGTATTTCTTAAAAAAATTGTGTATCCATTAAGAATTAATTTATTTCAAAACTTTATCGGCATTTAATGACTCACTGAGGTTGATATGCCGTAAAACAAACCAAACCAAAAAAAATAGACCTACCCACCCCAAAAATAATGTCTCCAGTGTATGATACGAAACTGCATCTACAGGGTGACTCCCAAAAAACAGAATTTGGGTTCTATTTTGTTTTTTGTTGTTTTTATTTTTTGTTGGGAATTTTTTTTTTTTTTTTTTGGGGGGGTCTTTTTTTCTGTGCAGTTAGTCTGCGTCAGTAACAGTATATATACATGGTGGTCCCCCTCTCCCCAATTGGGTTCTGTTTTTGATTTTTTTTTTGTGCAGGTAGTCTAAATCAGGGTACCCCCCCCCTAGAAAAAAAAAGAATTTGGGTTCTGTTTTGTGTGTGTGCAGGTGCATCAGTAATAGTAATACAGGGTGGCCTCCACCCTAAAACAAACAAAATGTGGGTTCTGGTTTTTTTCTCTTTTTTTTTTTGGTCACCCTGTAATTGTGTGAAGCTCGAGTTCTTAGAAGTGTGGAGTACCCCTTCATTACTATCACTCACACGTCAGCTCTGATCGGTAGTGGTAATACATGTTAGGGTATCATATAAATATTAAATAGATCTGTTGAAAATCATTCATATTAGATAGGAATCATCAGGTCGGGCTGGCAGCACGTATGTCTATGACAATCTCTCGCCAACCGTCCCTGTCGGTCATCGTCTCCAGGAGGTCCTCAGTGCAGCATCCGGAATCTACTCAGAGCTGGTCGAGACGGCTCACACTGGCGTGCCTATGTGCAGGTTTCCACATAACATTACTTATGAGTTCGTTCTTGCTACTCCATGAGTGCCCAGCATGTCTTGTTCATCTTACTTGAACGGTTTGTGATAGGGGTCAAGTGATTGTATAGCTACTTTCTTGAGTGTTGCTTTCACAATTTGTTTAAGACCGCTTGCAACTTAAGACCGTTTGGGCAACTCCCATCTTGCTTATTCTTAGGTGCTTCGTTAGGGTCTAAGTGGTGCAGCCGTACATAAATATATATATATCTATTATTATACTAAAGTTGAGTTTATCAACCTTCTCCAGCTAAAGGATTTTTTCTATTTATGTTATGGACACAATATTTATACTTAGATATTCCTTGGTGTTAGCACTACAAAGTGTATGGAAAAAAATTCAGTTTAATTGGTTTTAATTAGGCGTAATTAGCAATTAAGTCAACGACCGACCAATCCCTGTCTAAATCAGACCTGGCTCTCTTGCACTCTCCTCTATATAGAGTTAAGGTGAGGGGGAGAGTTATTGTGAGTAGTCGAGTTATACAGAGTAGAAGTGCCTGCTGATTTTTTACAGGCAAGCACGCTGGTCTGGAGAAAGGGAGGGGCGAATCTACCTAGAGTTAGGAGAACTCTAGGTAGATTCGCCCCTCCCTTTCTCCAGACCACAGAGAAACAAAACAAAAGAATCTTTTTACGGCATGATTTCAATTTTAGTTGAGCGTAAATTTTACGAAATTGAAATCATGCTTTAAAATAGATTTTTTAAATTACTTTAATTCTTAATTCATAGAGTATTAAACTTACTTTAAAAAATATTTCATGTTGGGTAAAAAAAATAGTTATATATTTAAATATTATGGAATTCAAATGAGCAAACATTGACTACCGTGGGGGTAGTTTTTTTCGGGCTTAAAAGTTTGTTTTAGTTAAAACTAAAACAAACTAGACTGACTTTTGATTTAGGTCGGTAAAATTAAAACGGAAAGTTTATTGCTGGTACCAAATCACAGTTTAACTGCAGTCTATGAATTAACATTTTGCGAATTTGGTTACGGTTTTAGGGCATTAAGGTTGTTTTTAATTACGTATTGCTTAAAAAATAAACAGAAAACACAAATTACTATACATTTAATGTTGAAAAATATTTTTTTAAACTAAGTTTAATTGAAATTATACATTGCTATATTAACACAAACAACTGTTTCAATAATAGATTCAATAATTAATTTCAATGGTTAATTAAATGTATAGTAATTTGTGTTTTGTTGTTGTTTATTTTTTAAAGTAATATGCAATTAAAAACAACCTTAATCCCCTAAAACTGTAACCCAATTCGCAAAATGTTAATTCATAGAATGTAGGACTGACTTCTGACTTAGGTTGGAAAATTAAAACGGAAAATTTTTTGCTGGTACCTAATGACAGTTTAACTACAGTCTATGAATTAACATTTTGCGAATTGGGTTACGGTTTTAGGGGATTAAGGTTGTTTTTAATTACGTATGGCTTTAAAAAAATAAACTCTGTCTTTAGTCTTTTTATTTATGCAGAAAATAGTATCAATCAAATATATACCACTCCGATATTAGTCTGAATAATACAAATAATTGTAATCTTTGCGGAGTTCCGTCATGGCCTCTTGCCTCAAAACATGCTTGCCGGTGACTGCTGAAAAAAAAAAAAAAAACACCAGCTACGATTGAAGTCCGTAGCGGAAGCGGCTCTGGTTTTTCTGAGTCACCCTGTACACAGGGTGACCCAGAAAAAAAAGAACTTTGTAATAAAACAGTTAATTTTAACTAGGGGGAGGGGTTAGGGTTGGGTTTTCAGTGGAAAATGCCCTAAGTTGTTTTTTTTTGTTTTTTTTGTTTTTTTTCAAGTGATACCGCTTCGGATGCAGGAAGCCAGGACGGAACTCCGCAAAGATTACCATTATTTGTATTATTCAGACTATTGTTCTCGTCTTCATTGTTATCTGTACAAAGTTTCGGCTGATGTGCCCTCCGGCCTTCTTCAGGTATTTCTTGTCGGACTCGGGAACCATCTTGTAATTGGGAGCCATCATGGAACTTTGAACCCAACCCTTTATTAGGTTCACGGGGGTATCCTGTTCTCATTCCACTAACCATAGCTGGGGTACAGGTGTTAAGCTGTGTTAATTATTATTCTATGTTACTGCTGTCCCTGACCAGGATTGAACCTGCAGTCTAGAGATAACTGGCATTTAGAACTGTCTTAATCTAACCCCTTTATCTATTAGGATATGTGTTCAATTGGACAATCCAGTGTGAATTTTTTCAATTGCAAAAGTTACAATTTATTTTGTAAAAACGGATTTTAAGTAGCCTCTTGGCAGGCATCTTGATCAAAATGGACGAAAAAAACGTTTTAAATATATCAAAAATAAATTATATGTGTAATATTATTTTGCTTTTTTACTGATGCTTATTATGTTACTACTTTTCGACTTAGACAAAAATTTGACCTTAAGTAATCAATTTAATAAATTTTAGTTCGTTTTTAAAAATGAAAAGCAGATGATATTTTGCCAGATCCAACTCTTTTCCCTAATCATCTAGAGAGAGCTTAATGGGTGACCCAACGGGTCACGTTTTGTCTAGTGTATATATATATATATATATATCGCAAAAAATACACACGTGCAATCAACTGCAATTAATCAATATCTTGACTAATCCAGTGGATTTAACCCTGAAGATCCTTATGGTGAAACACGATTAGGTTATTACCGTGTACCATTATCATAATAAATTTGCTCTACCAACGTATTGAGCACTTTATATTTGTTATATCGCTGCCTTATCATTGTGTATCTTGCATCAACTAACCATTGTGACCTGTTTCACCGGTAAGTCACCTTTTCCACAAATACCATATATATATATATATATATATATATATATATATATATATATATATATATATATGTGTGTGTGTGCACGAGCAGGATGAATCTTAAGCAGTTTGAATTCAGAATTTTCCTAGACTGGTTAAAGAGTCTGCTCTTCTATTTACCCATAGCTTGAGGGACAATATTTGGATTCATACCTTTACCAAGAGTATTAGCGTTATGTGAAATGTAAACAGCCTCGTCCAGAATTTATCCGTATTCTTGCCGTATTGAGCAGTAAGTTAATTTGCTACATTTTTTGTTTACGCCAACTCTAAAAGTGTTTTTTCTTTTGTTTTTCTTTTTTAGGCTTCATTTACTGTTGACAAAATCATGCACATGTGCAACTTCATATTGCCGGAGCGCATCACAACCGTTGGTAAGTGTTTTTCCGTTTTGTCTACTTGAAAAAAATGTTTGAAGTGTTTACTTGTGAATATGAAATGGTACCGACAATTATACTTTATCCTGGTCTGGATGGGGGTGCGCGTGACATTTTGCAATATGGAGCTGGGTGTTGGGCAGTTTTCTATTCCACTCGGCGTCTAAACAGTCGACAGCCAATTTTTTTTCATTCCTCTACTCTGTGTCGGAACTCCTTATTCATCTCTGATTGCTTCCTTGAATATATAGGGCCCTGACTTCCGGAAGAAATATTTCTTCCTTGCTCAGAACTAAAGTACTTAAAAATGAAGAAAAATATCTTTGTCTACTGACCTCTGATCGTCTTAGCGCTGAAGTTGATATGCCGTTAAACAAAACACATACTATTCCTCTTTCTTCCTCTGTGTGTGTGTATATATTATATATATATATATATATATATATATATAGTATGAACAAAAAGTAATAAGACAATCAGGAATATTTCTTATATGTTGTTTATTCTCAACTAGTTTTGACCTTAGGTCATCGTCAGGAGAAAATTTCTTATTTGAAGAAATTGTTTATAGATTTTTTGAAAGGGAGCATTAAAGAAGAACTATAAAAGTTGAAGTGTTTTTGAGGGTTTGACATGCTATTAAAATCCGGGTAGACGAGTGTGTTAGTAGTAGCATGTCCATTTGTTCCGTGAAGAACATATATATATATATATATATATATATAGTAAAGAAAAAAGTAGCCGATTTTTAAGCTTTCTTTACTAATTATATTGCTCTGTTTATTTTTTTAAAAACTTAAACATCGAGCTCTCAAATTGGACCTGAACTCTCTAATACTTTACCGTTGGAAGTGTCGGAAAAAATGAAAACAACTACTCACCTGCAATCTTCTGAGGGAAGAAAGCAGGAATAAGGATTGAGTAGTAATATATACATGTAGTCAACTTTCCTTTGATTGGTCGAATTGGTAAATAAATACCTTGTCACCACTCTCGAGGGGGGTATTACATTTTTTTCTTGACTAACTCTATAAAACCTAAGGTGACGATTCTTCTTACCTACTTGCAAGGTCGCAACAAGGTTTGTTGCAAGCTTTTTCCCCGGTTAAACTTGACCAGGAAATCTATTTGTCTCAGCGTTTTTGATTCTCCACACTCAAGTGAACTGGCATTTCGCCAAAGAAGAAAGGACCAGTTTAGAATCATCCTTAATACCAAATTACCTGGTAACCCGCCTACGAATATATATAATGAGGCACGTGGTATAATGGTTAGGAAATTGACTCGTTGTAGCGAGTTGAAATCCTGGACGAGGCTCTTTGCATTTAACATAGCGCTAACACCATTGGGAAATGTATGGATCCAACTATTCTCCCTCCAGCTATGGGTAAATAGTAGAGCAGACTGGCCTTTTTTTAACCTCAGTTAAGTAACCAGTCTAGGATAGGGAAAACTTTTGAATTCAAACTTGTTAAACTCCACTTAATAAATTGATTTGTGTAGAGGCTTTGCTATATATATATATATATTTATAGGGCCGGGTTAGCTCAGTCGGTAGAGCGTTCGGCTAGAAACCACAAGGTTCCTAGTTCGATACCGGTCCTCGCCAACTCAGCGTATGAGTAGCACAGGTATCTGTGCGGTAAAGTAAGGAGCTGATGGTAGGTGTGGCGCTCCACCTCAGATGCTAAAAAAACAATGTCCTTGGTCTAGCGCTATTGAAAAGGGGATAGACTCCCTCGCTAACTGGCTGATACCGACTTTAGGCCGCCTCGTCGACTTTACCTTTTACTATAAATATATATATCGTTTTTGTCACTTTGGCTTTTTATCCCCTCTCTCTCTCCCTCTCTCTCTCTCTCTTATCCCCTTTTCCATCTCATGTCTTCTCTAGCGTTTCCTAACTTTCTCTCTCTCAATCTTTTCTTATTTACACACATTCTGTCTGGACGTGCACTCGGTCATTGAACACACAGGCATAAAGAGCTTTCTTATATATATATATATATAAGGTAAAATAAGGAATGAAAGAACAAAACTCAGACAAAAATGTGTAGTATATTTCGCTGGAGTAAAAGCAGAAGAAGCTGAGTTCCATTCTCCAGCGAAATATACTACACATTTTTGTCTGAGTTTTGTTCTTTCATTGCTTACTTTACCTCATATATATATATATATATATAATATATATATATATATATATATATTAGTGAAAAATTGAAAAAAACACAAGTTAATAAAACGAGTGATATTTATTTCGCCAACGATGCAGTGTTTCGATCTGTTTCAATAGATCTTCCTCAGGGCTTTTGTTAATTTGAGGAAAATTGATTTATCACAGAGAATAAGACAAAGGGAGTCTTTTGCTTTGTCGGTCAATCTATGTAAAAATGTTGAATGAGACATTTGAAAATATAACGAACGCTAAAACAAACGATTGTAAAGTGAAAATGTAAACAGACAATCGCTTTCGCTGGTTGTGTGAGTGTTTGTGATATATACATATATATAATATACAAAACTTATTGGTAAATCCGTGCAGTAAGAAAAACCCTGGCAAATAGTTTGATAGTGACAAAAATATACTACCAAACTTCACCTGGGGGGAAAAAATGAAAAAAGAAAAGACCAAGAGGGTCGTACCAACCGAAAATAATCGATTAATACTATAACACGAGGCCGAAAGAAATATATATAATATATATAATATATATATATATATATATATATATATATATATATCGCTGACGACCGTCAACTAAAGCGTAAAAGCAACGCTCTCCTATGAAAGGGATAGAGCACTCTATGACGGCATTTACATACATACGGATGTGTGTATTAAAACAGTTAAAATCCCATTCGCATTCTGTGGGTGACGATGGCCGAGTGGTTAAGCTGTCCGACTGCTGCTGAGCCGATCGGATTTCTATCCCTGCTGTAGGTAGCTCACAAAATGTCTAGCCACACAGAAGAGACTTGATAAGTCGAAACACATGTCTGTGGATGACTAATATATATATATATATATATATATATATATATATATATATATATATATAAACCGCTAGGATCATCCAAAGCTAAAATGTAAAAAGTGCTCAATACCTAAGTAGAGCAAATAGTAAAGTTAAACCTAATGAGTCAGATATACCTACTAATAGTTTCGCTTAGTAGCTCATCAGGGCAAGAATCTTGCCCTGATGAGCTACTAACCGAAACTATTATTAGGTATATTTGACTCATTAGGTTTAACTTATATATAGTGTATTTCTTATTGTGTGTGTATTTATATACTTTTTATAAAGCAGCAGTTATACAGAAAATTTATTTTATACATGTAGATAATTGGTTGTACAAAAGAAAGAGGTGATCAAAAACTATCGAGATTGCTATAAAGAGAACGTCGAGATAAGTTAGTGCGAATTCTAAATACATTTTGATTGGTTGTGCAAGAGAACCACTCTCAAACATTTTTTTTCTTTTTCGCTGAATATCTCTCTCTCTCTCTCTCTCTCTCTCTCTCTCTCTCTCTTCTCTCTCTCTCTCTCTCTCTCTCTCTCTCTCTCTCTCTCTCTCTTCTTTTTTTTACTTTTATTGCATTTCCCCTTCTAGCTTTCCCTTGCCCAACTCTTTCTCCATCTTTTCTTACACACACACACTTTGTCTGACTCAATCTTATTTACATATACTCTCTCTCTCTCTCTCTCTCTCTCTCTCTCTCTCTCTCTCTCTCTCTCTCTCTCTCTCTCTTTCATTTTGTTTGATTTTTCTCATTTCTAATTAATAAAATCAATTTTTTAATTAGCTCATTTTATTTGATTAATTTCAATCCTCCATTTTCGGATTTCTGGCGATCATGACAAATCGACGTCTTAAAATAAATATCTCCAAAATGGCGGGAAACGTCAGAACGCCGCTTAAATTTTTTTTTAAATTCACAAGGTCATTTAAAAATCATTTGCACAACCGAATGCATCATCGTGGTGCAATGGTTAAATAGTAGGGCAGACTGGGGTCTTTTAACCTTGGTATGGCAACCGGTCTAGAAAGAAACTAAAGGGGGGCTCTTCTCGTTATTCCAAGCAGCATTGAGATCTCTTTCTACTCCTAAAAAAGATAAGTTGCTTTGGCATTAAATAACCTGTGAATGTTGATATGCCATTAAACAAAGGCACCGAAATCTTCTAATGATGGCACTAAACCATTTTCTTGTTTAGTGTGTATGTATATATATATATATATATATAAAGTAAAGTGGTCAGGCGAGGGAGTCTATCCCTTTTCAATAGCGCTAGACCAAGGAGATTGTTTTGGCGTCTGAGGTGGAGCGCCACACCTACCATCAGCTCCTTACTTTACCGCACAGATCCCTGTGCTACTCATACGCTGAGTTGGCGAGGGCTGGAATCGAACTAGGAACCAAGTGGTTTCTAACCGAACGCTCTACCGACTGAGCTAACCCGGAGATATATATATATATATATATATATATAAAAATTGTGCTGTTTTTAAACAGCACAATTTTAAAAAGTTGTGATATTGCTAGCATTGAAACCCTACTAGCCAAGATTCAACTTAGGTGGGCTGGTCACGTTGTCCGTATGAATGAGAACAGGCTTCCAAAGAAGTTTTTATACGGGCAACTACCAAATGCTAAGCGTTCCATTGGACGTCCTCTCTTACGCTACAAGGACAAATTGAAGGACAATTTGAAACGCTTAGATATTGACCTGAGTGCTTGGGAAGATCTAGCATCGGATCGGAAGGAATGGCGTAAGGCCTGTTTCGCTAAACTAAAAAGCTTTGAAGAAAATAGACTGAAGCATAGAGATCGGCTCCGCAAAACTTTAAAAGAAAAACATTTAACTCCTGCCTTGGATCATTTCGTTTGTCAGTGTGGCTTCATGGCTCGCAGCAGGGCTGGGCTGCTGTCACACTCGAGGAAACATAAAATGCCTTCTTGACAGCATGAACAACATAGGAGGTATCAAATCACTCAATGCTGACCCTCATCTATCGTTCTCGATAGGAGAGTCCACCATATATATATATATATATATATACCACCCCCCCCCACAGGATCAGGATGCGACACAGTCAATGCTTATAGCTCTAATAACTCGCAGTAGTTGCTTTGGCATTAAATAACCCACGATGGTTGATATGCCATTAAACAAAAAAACCAACCCTACTAATTTTTTCTTTCCATTTCGTCAACTAAAGTTGTTAACTATCTTCCCGACTCGTAGTGTGTGTCAATATTTGTAGCTCTAATTAGCAGCGTAGTTGATTTGACATTAAATAACCCGTGAAGGTTAATATGCATTAAACAAAGAAACTGAAAAATGGTAATGATGGCTCTACGCCATTTTCTCGTTTATAATATATATATATATATATATATATATATATATATATATTATATATATATATATATATATCTTATTATAATGGAGATTATGTGCTTGTCTGTAACCAAAACTATGTCACCAATGATGTCACAATTCTTAGTTATTTACATTATATTCTTAATTATTATTAAATAATCATTATTTAATCTTGATTAGCATCTTATTTAATCTCTATTAAAGTCTAGCCGAGTTCATTTTGTTTCAAAACAGCCCATGTTATTATACATTTAAAATCCTGCAATGTGTATTATATACAAATAAGAAATAAAGGTTTACATAGTATATGGTGTTGATTTGTATATGGGTTTTAACAAAACAGTGTTTAAAAAATAATTACTTGGTGTCATTGATTTTTAATATTAGTTTTTATTCTCAAACGTATTAAAGCAATCCCATGTATAATTTTATACTAAAATCAATTAGAATAAAGTAAAAATAAATATTCTTTTTTGTATTCATATTTAATTTCATTAGTCTAATTCAACATTTAATTATATCAAAATTGAAATACTTGTGCCCGGAGGGTGCATATTTTTGCTAGTATATATAATGTGTGTGTGTGTGTGTGTGTGAAAATAAAAGGAAATTAATCCGACAGTGTGAATTTAATATATTGAAAAAACAAATGTTTACAAATGCATGGAATCATCAGGAGAGAATGTGCACCGTTTCGGGGCCTTCCTCTCAACGGGGCCGATGTGCTTTTTAATCCTGTTGATAGGAAGGCCCCGAAACTGTGCACATTCTCTCCTGATGATCCCATGCATTTGTAAACATCATTTGTTTTTTCAATATATATATACATATATATATTTCATTAATTATATTTTATTTTTATACATACCCATGCTTACACACACACGCTCACATAAACCTACGTCCAGCAAAAGCGATTATCTATTTACATTTTAATACACGCTCACACACACACAACGTAAGAGAACCTTCTGTCAACTTCAGAACCGTTTGTCTTAGCGTTCATAATTTCAAACATCCAAAGAACGCTAGTTTTTCATTCAACATTTTTAAATAGATTGACCAACAAAAGACTCTCACAGTCTCCTTATTGTCTGTGACAAATTTATTTTTCCTCAAATAAACAAAAGCCCTGATGCGAAGACTACTAAAACTGATTGAAACACTGCAGCGTTGGCGAAATATATATCACTTATTTTATCAACCCGTGTTTTTCAAAATGTTCACTATATTACATGCTGTCGGATTCACTTCCATTTTCTCTCTTCACACACACACACACACACACACACACATATATAATATATATATATATATATATATATATGAGGTTAAGTAAACAAACAAATGTGTTTATTTTTATATGGCTTTAAGCCGACAATTTTTGGAGGATATGTGCTTAATTGAAGTCATACCTAATTAGGCGGGCATATATGTTCAAATGTAAGGCTAATCAAATCGAGAAAATGTCAATCCCTGAATGTACATTTCGACCTAAATTCATTAATTATTTACTAATTAATTTTCAAAATTAGGTATGACTTCAATTAAGCACATATCCTCCAATATATATATTATATATATATATATATATATATATATATATATATGAGAGAGAGATTAAACATTATGGTGTTAATATTCCGTAGCTGTCGTTTCATGCATATTATGCAATCTTCAGATCTTCAAAAATATTAAAACTGTGGCTTATTCAGCGCATAACTTATAATTTTAGTATTGAGCACCTTCATATGCTAATACTGTTCACATTCATTCTCTATTTTATATATATATATATATATACCAACCCCTCAGCACGAGCAGGATGCGACACAAGGTCAATTTCTTAAGCGGAGTTTAACATGTTTGAATTCAGAGTTTTCCTTCTCCTAGACTGGTTACTTGGCCATGGTTAAAGAGTCCAGTCTGCCCTGCTATTTACTCATAGCTGGAGGGAAATTTGGATTCATACCTTTCCCAATGATATTAGCGCCATGTGAAATGCAAACAGCTTCGTCGACGAATTGAACTCTGGTCGACGAGTCCATTTCCTACTACTCTAACCATTAGCCCACGCGCCTCTATTATATATGTATATATAATTACCAACCCCTCCACAGGAGCAGGATGCGACATAGTCAATATATATATATAGCTCTAATTAGTAGCAGTAGTTGCTTTGGCATTAAATAACCCAAGAAAACAAACCAAACCCATCCCCCTAGGTATAGGTTAAATAATACTATTACTGATCTTCTATAAGGATGGTTTTAGGCATTTGATAACCCATGAAGGTTGATATGCCATTAACAAAAAAAAACATCCCCCTAGGTATAGGTTTAATAGTACCCCTACTGTTCTTCTACAAGGATGGCATTGGTATTAAATAACCCATGAAGGTTGATATGTCATTAAACAAAGAAAACAAACCAAACCTATCCCCCCAGGTATATCTATTAATAATGGAGATTTGCTTCCGGTTTTTGTCTGTAACAAAAATTACGTCACTGCTTACGTCACATTACCCAACATCGTCATAACATAGAATAAATACATTCAAAATTTGAACATGCAACATTAGAAAGTCCTTATTGTTTTGTTTTTTTCAATAAGTTTTGATAAATACATGACTGGTATTATATATCTATATATAGTTTGTTTTATTTTAATATCTTATTATAATGGAGATCGTGGGTTTTTCTGTCTGTAACCGAAACTATATTACTATTCAAGTCACAATTCCCTTTGTTATTTACATCACATTCTCCATGATTTTATTTTTATCTAAACCTCAATTATTAGTAAAATTGTTTTACATCATTATGACTGTTGAACATATTTACATACTAATAACATGCAGTTGTATTTATATATACAAGAAAATAGCGGTTTACAATGTGAATTGGAAGGCTAATTTGCATATTGATCTTAAAAAATTGATTTTAATAAATATATACTTAGTATTATTGATTTCTAATAGGTTGGTTTTATATTAATGAATATGAGCAAAAATCTCGGGGATAAATCTTAAAATAAATCCATTAACAAGAAGAAATATCTGTAATTTTATTCTTTACATCCTATTTTAACTAAATAGTTAAATTAGGAAAATTTACCAATGAAAGACGGGATTAATGGAAAATGATGGAAAGTTAGTTTCAAAGTTGTTCTATTTTTCAATCATACCCCTTCTGTTCCAAATCTTTTTATCTGAATTCTTATTCAGTTTCATTAGCCTTTCTAATTTAACATGATATTTTATTATATTAAAACTTAAATACTTGCACCCGGAGGGTGCATATATTTGCTAGTATATTTAAAGTTTACATTTCAAATTGTTTTATTTTTTAATCCTTTAATGAATTTGATGATTTTACTTACTTAGGGTACAAACTCAGACATTAAATTTTTAACTCCCACCCTCAGGCAAAATCTATTTTGAACTAGTATTAAATAATACCGATACTGTTCTTCTACACGGATGGCTCTGGCATTAAATAACCCACGAAGGTTGATATGCCATTAAATAAAGAAACCAAAACATGCGCCATTTTTATTTCTAGTTCCTCAACAAAAGTCGACTTATTACCAAATCTTCCCGCCCCGTACTATGTGTGTGTGTATGTGTCAGCGTCTCATTTGCTGGTAAATTTCATTGCTGTTGTTTAGCAACAATTATTAGCCACCTCCATATAATCAATATCGTTTTTGAGAGTTGGCTCGCCTCTTGATCTGCTGTCAGCTTCGCTCTCAGACGTTTGGAAATGAGATGAATACACCATTATTTCTTGCCCAGTGAATTGAGGTCGTCGTCGTTGTCTCATCGCCACTTAGTTCCGGGCGAGAAGGGGGGGGGAGTTTTTATCAGAAGTCTACAAACGAGAAAAGTGCAGATCTGAAACCGGACTTTATTAACAAAGTGAATAGCGAGAATGGTCTCTCCAGCCATTGCGCATGTCTGTTAGGATACTTCCTGTCATCTTGTTCGAAGATTTCTTTTTCTTTTTCTTTTTGTCTTTCTTTAGCGTCTCTCTTTTTCTTTCGGGTGTTCGTCCTTTCTTTATTTCGGGCGTTAGCCCTTTCTCTTTTTTCTTTTTCTTTTCCTCTTTTTCTTTCGGGCGTTAGAACTTTCTTTTTTTCTTTTTTCGGGCGGCAGTTCTCTCTCTCTCTCTCTCTCTCTTCTCTCTCTCCTCTCTCTCTCTCTCTCTCTCGATCTCTTCTCGATCTCTCGATCTCTCTCTCTCTTCTCTCTCTCTCTCTCTCGATCTCTCTCTCTCTCGATCTCTCGATCTCTCGATCTCTCTCTCTCTCTCGATCTCTCTCTCTCTCTCGATCTCTCTCTCATCTCTCTCTCTCTCTCTCTCTCTCTCTCGATCTCTCTCGATCTCTCGATCTCTCTCGATCTCTCTCTCTCTCTCGATCTCGATCTCTCGATCTCTCGATCTCGATCTCTCTCTCTCATCTCTCTCTCCCTCTCTCTCTCTCTCCCCCTCTCTCTCTCTCTCTCTCTCCCTCTCGATCTCTCTCTCTCTCTCTCTCTCTACTTCTCGACTCTCTCTCTCTCTCTCTCTCGATTCTCTCTCTCCTCTCTCTCTCTCTCTCTCTACCTCTCGATCTCTCTCTCTCTTCTTACTCTCGATCCTCTCTCTCTGTACCTCTCTCTCTCTCTCGATCTCTCTCTCTCTCTCGATCTCTCTCTCTCTCTCTCTCTCTCTCCTCTCTCTCCTCTCTCGATCGTCTCTCTCCTTTCTCTCTCTCTCTCTTCTCTCTCTCTCTCTCTCTCTCGTTAGTCCTTTCTTTTCGTTTTCTTTCTTTTCACTCACTCGCTTATTCTTTTCTGTCTTTCCATTGGTCATCTAGTATCTAATTTATATATCGTGCCAGGGGAAAACACTATTTGACAAAGTGCCTACTGTAGAGTTATGGTCAACGAGCTAGTCCTTTATAACATTCCTCAAAGTACTGATCTGTCCCACTACTACAGTCTTGTGCAGAACTCTATTAAATTTAGTAATTACTAATATATATATATATATATATATATATATATATATATATATATATATATATATATATATATATATATAAAACAAAGCTCTGACAAGTATATGTAGGAGATATATTTCGCCGTGCATTGAGCTCGGCTCCATCAGTCGTTTATTTAATCATTAAAGCATCATACATGCGTTTTATAGAAGAGAAAGTGGGCGGGAGAGAGGTGGATTATGGGATGAGGTCAGGTGGATGGGATAGCGTTTGTGAGGATTTGATTGGCAGAAGGGAATCTTTGGGGGGGGGGGAGATCAAAAAGTGAGGAGAGAGTTACAAAGGTGGTGAGTACAGAGGGAGAGAACATGATAGGGAGAAAATGGGTGAACATTCTTGGAGAGAAATTTGATCCATTGAAGCAGAAAGGGAAGTGAGTAGGGTGGAAGGGGTGGGTAATCATTCATTAGTCGGCAGGGGGAAGACTTTGGCGATTTTGGTCACTAGGTATGAGTAAAAAGGAACCGGGTATGGCAGGAGGGTGGGTAAGAGGATGTTTGGCAAGTGTAGGGGGTAGGGAAGTGGTTAAGTACAAGGGAAGAGAAAACATGGTAGGTGGGGAATTAAAGTAACATTCTTAGGTTGGACTATATACAAGTTTTGTTGAACTGACAATTCCTGTTGGACAAGTTTTTCGTTGATCCGTTCCAATTTTCGGGGCATTTTTCTGGTGTCGGGGTGTAACTGGTATAACAGTCTACCAAAGGTTTCAAAACGAGCGCTTTCGGCAATACAATTTGCCATCCTCAGGTAGGAAACGATGGTATGGTTTCGTGTCTCGTATTTAACGAGAACGAGTAGTAGCAAGGAATTGGAAGTGGGAGGTAATAACCATTGGAAGTGGGAGGTTGTAGAAAAGGTCGTGGTTAGAGCGAGCGTTGCAGTAGTGATTTTTTGTGAAAGGGGGGCACAAGTTGTGAGAAGGGGCCCGAAAATTGGAACGTATCAACGAAAAACTTGTCCGACAGGAATTGTCTGTACAGTTCAACAAAACTTGTATAAAAGAAAAAATGCTGCCAAAATACACTTATTTTAAAACATATATATATATATATATATATATATATATTATATACACTAGACAAACATGACCTGTTGGGTCACCCATTGAGCTCTTGGTAGATAACTGGATTGGAAAAAGTGAGTTTGCAAAGCAAATTAAATTTTTAAAATAGATATGACCTGACAAGTAAAAAAAAAAAAAAAAACATTAAAATCATTTTGTAAAATTTCTAAGAAAGGGGAACGTTTGACCTAATTTAAGCTACGGGCTAGCTGGTATGAAACTTAACATACAAATATTTTTCACACTTTCTAAATCACTCTCTTTACACTCACAGAGAAACTAACATATATAACGAGAGGCAATCAAGATATCCATAGAGAGAACCAAAGTGACAGGTAGAATGTGAGTAAGAGACGGGTCTTTTTTAACTTAATTACAAATTACGACTAATTAGAACCAATTAAAATGGATTTTTAACAAACCTAATTTAATCTCAAAAGTGAGGAATATTTTGATATGAATTTTGTGTCATTAAACTAAATAGGAAAAAAGCCTTTAGCAAACAGTCATTGATGCACTCAGCTGTAGTATATGATACAAATTATATATATGTACACAATGTTGTATGTATAAAAATTATTTATTGGAATGCCAACATGTCTTTCGACCAAGAGTTTTTCCTTGTATAAAATATTTTAGAAAATACTTTGCCCTGAAGATGACCGCTTTTTTGTATACTTACATTTTATGTTTGCTCTATTATTATTATTTTTTATTTTGTATTTATGATAACACTAAATAAAATACAGTGTACAAACTCTTGGTCGAAACACGTGTGGGCATTCCAATAGATAATTTGTATCCATACAACATTTTCTTTTATTTAATCTTTCA
>CM042180.1:9675892-9681070 GCA_023376005.1 Doryteuthis pealeii
TCACGTGTCTGTCATTACACGCAATCGCTGCCCCTAAGGTTCAAAGTTTATTAACAGTCACCGGTAATTTTCCTTGGGACCCGTTGATTCTAAATCAACATACCCTAATTAAAATATTCCTAGCAACAGGTCTGTTCACAATTTAGGATTTCTCATGAATTGAATTAGACGAATAAGTACCAGGAATATACGGGACCCAAGAACATAGTTACCTTATTTTTCTTTACACTTGCATTGTGATAGCCTTTAAAACCAACCACCAAACCAATATACACACAATGCTTCAAGCAAATTATAAAACACTTTTAGAGACTAATAATTTTTTTTTTGAAGCAATTGAATTACTGAATGTATTTGTGCTGCTTAATATGTAATTGTAACAAGTCAATAAAGACAGATGATATATGTCCGACTGACAACCACTAGGTTCTTGGTTCGATACCGGCCATCGCCAACTCAGCGTATGATTAGCACAGGGATCAATGCGGTAAAGTAAGGAGCTGATGGTAGGTGTGGAACCCCACCTCAGACGCTAAAACAATCTCCTTGGTCTAGCGTTAGTGAAAAGGGGATAAACTCTCTCGCTGTCTGGCTAATACAGACTTGAGGCCACCTCGACGACGTATATAAAAAAAATCCGATATACTTAAGTATCGACATAAAGAGTTACCATCGTTCATGACATCCTGTGTTTGTTTTCTTTAAAAAAAATTTCTCCACATAATGTCGGATTAATTTCCTCATCGTACTTCCATATATATATATATATATATATATATATATATATATACATTTGTTTACAAGGTAGGAGTTAGACGGCTTTAGTTATTTCCCCAGATCACAGATTATTTCCCTACAATCTATTATGAAACTTTAATTGGGGCCCCTTAATTTTCAAGGGACTTATTTAAATCAAATATGTTCATCCCAGGACACACTAAAATAAAAAGCTATCAGCATCACTGTATAGTTTCCTCATCTTGATATATATATATATATATATATATATATATATATATATATATATATATAAACACGGTGTGTTTGGATATGGCTTTTTGCCGACGATTTTTGGGAGAATATGTGCTTAATTTAAGTCGTACCTAATTTTGAAAATGAATTAATTAGGCGGGAATCGATTTGTTTAGCCTTACATTTAAATAGGCATTCCCGCCTAATTAATTAATTAATTATTAATCAATTAATTTTCAAAATTAGGTACGACTTAAATTAAGCTCATATTCTCCCAAAAATATATTATATATATATATATATACTCAGACGCTGATATGTACACGTCCGGCGTCCCTGATGCATAAAAATCTGAAAGGACGCATTAAAATCGTATCCATGCTTCCCGGTGTTTTTCTTTTTCCTTCACTCACCGTTTCAAGCTAATTTTAAATACATGTCAATAGTTTCTTAGAAACAAATTACAAGGTAGGAGTTAGGAGGCTTTAGTTTGGACCCACAAATTTTCCCAGAAACTCATTCAAAGCAAATATGCGCGTCACAGGACGCGCTAAATCAAAAAGCTATCAAAATCACTGTATACTATTATCATACTAAAGCTGAGCGAATACACGAAAGTTATACTAAAATATTCTGTATTTTTAGGATTGAGTTATGTTTGAAAAAAAAATCCATTTTAATTGCTTCTAATTAGCCGTAATTTTCAATTAAGTCAAAAACTGACCCGTCTCTTATTTGATATTCTGCCTGTCACTTTCTCCCTCTCTATGTATAACCGATTGTGATCCATTTTTCCCACTACAAAAGTATCGACACTTTATTATTAACATCGTCAAAATATTACGAAAAAAGCGAATACTAATAATAATCGCCTATATATGTATATATATAAATCAGTAAAATAGGGAATTGAATCAGACAATGCGTAGAAAAAATAGAAAATCACGAAGTATTCGAAAAGATGAGTTTATTCTAGATGGTGAAGGCGACGTAATAACGTTTCGGTTTAGGCAACCTTCATCAGGACATGTGGTGAAATGTTTTGTGGAGATGATTCAAAATTCCTCCAGTATCTTCACACAACATTTCACCACCTGTCCTGATGAAGGTTACATAAACCGAAACATTATAACGTCGACTTAATTCGTGTTTTTCTAATATATATATATATATAATATATATATATGTATTTGTGTGTGTGTGTGTGTATGTAAATATGAAAAAAATATTCCAAATGATGAATTTATTTATAGATGGAAAGTTAGTCGATGTTAAAACGTTTCAGTTTTTTTCCAAAAAACCTTCATCAGGACAATTAGATAATTTTGAGTAATGAGTTGATTTTATTTTTTCAAAATGAAAACAAAATTTCTATATACAGTCGGATTTATTTCCATGTTATTCCTCCACCACCACACACACATATATATATAATCCAAAAGTCCAGAGAAGAAATCTTCCTTACGACACAAGAGTTTTATTTAAACAAAACCAAGTCGCAGTTTGAGAGCTCAATGTGTGCTCTTAATGTTAGTCACAGAGCAAATATATAAGTAAAGAAATAACAAAAGACTTAGAGATTTAGCGTTATAGTCTATTTCAGGGAGCTTAGGACGAAAGTGTCTAACTCTCCCAACTCATCAGATGCTAATGATGAAATCTTTATTACTTTAAAGGCATTTGAAAATCTCCCGACTCAATCCTTCGCATCTGATGAGTCGGGAGATTTAGACTATTTGTCTAAGCTCCCTGAAATAGACTATAATGCTAAGTCTTTTGTTATTTCTTTACTTATAATATATATATATTATATATAGTATATATATATATTATATATAAACCGCTAGGATTGTCTAAAGTTGAAATGTAGAAAGTGCTCTTCAGGACAAGAATCTAACTAGTCAGATTCTTGCCCTGATGAGCAACTAAGCGAAACTATTAGTAGGTATTTCTGATCTGATGAGGTTTAACCTATATAAAAAAAATTTTTTAAATGGACTCTCCCGTCGATTATCGACGTATGAGGGTTCATATACACAATGAACTCCCACACAGGGATTTGTTTATAGTTGTCGTGAAGGCTTGTGTCTGGACCATCCACACCTTTGGCACAGTCGATAGGAAAGAATTGGTGTTACGAATGCCACAAACACAATCAACGACCGACCTCAAGAATTTTGAATTCAGAGTTATCCCTCTCCTTAGACTTGGTTACCTACCCAAGGCTGAGAGCCCAGTCTGCCTACTATTTAACCCATAGGCTGGAGGGAGAATATATGGATTCATACCTTTCCCAAGAGCTATTAGCGCTGTTTGAAATTGCCAACAGCTTCGTCTAGAATTGAACTCGAATCGACAGTTATTTCACGACTCTAACCACTAGCACACACACACACACACACATTATATATATTATATATATATATATATATATATATATAATATATATTATATATATATATATAAATATAAAAATGAGTTGTCACAATGCTGAATTCGTCGAAAAAAAAAACACAAGGGATTCACAATACAATGAACATTTTAAAAGCGTGCTCAATACTCACCTTCAAGTCTAATTTAGAGAACCGAAATAAGCTAACAAGCTCACTAGTTGAGTTCACGGAAAACGATCGTTCAGAAAACCTCTGTCGACAGTTTTCCTGAACCTCATTTAGTCGTCAGTCGATAGAACTCATAAAGCCGGGAATCGGGCTAAGGTTTCTTGGTTGCGAAATCTTGTCCCCGCCTCAGGCGCATTGAGTAGCAAAAAGCTTGGATAATCTGTATATGCGTTTAAAACATTCTGGAAAAAGCTAACCGTAGGTACGACGCTCCCCAAAACATATATCTGCCTAGCGCTAGCGAAATGGGATAGACTTCTCCTGTTTGGTGATACTGAAAAAACGCCACTTCTCAGACTTAACTTACCCTTTCACCCCCCCCCCTCTGCACTGAGCAGATGCGACACAAGGTCAATTTCTTAGCGGAGTTTAAATACTGGTTTGAATTCAGTTTTCTTTCTCTTCGGTGGTTATACTAGCCAGATGTTAAGAGCATAGTCTCACTATTATTTACCATAGCTGGAGGAGGAGTAGTTGGATGCATGCCTTTTTCCTAAGAAATTTTAGCGCTTCGTGGAAATGCCAAACAACCTCCTCCGGGTGGAACTCGTGTTTCGACGTATTATACAGCCCCAAGGTGAACAGGATGGCATACGTGTCGAAACAGTCGGACATTGGATGGGTTAGCCCGTCAACTTTAAGTTATAGACACAGCGTTTTCAGGCCCGATGCGCATCCTCCAGCCTTCTTCAGGTGCTTTTTTTTTCTCTTCGAACTCACCGCCCTGTCGGCTTGGGGCGTTAGAATGACCGACTGCACCTCTGCAGAGGGGTAAGACTTCCCCCAAATGGGGCCACCTGTTGGCCGTGTGGGTGGCGACCCGTGATGTTAAGCGATAGAGGCCCAGGTGGATGAGCATTCATGACATTGCAATATCTCCACTTTGGCCATATCTTGGGCCTTAGACGGGCGGTCGGAGAGGCCCCTCCGATCAATGCTCGGCTGGTAGTCATGCCCTAGCAACCTATATCATTCCCCAACCCTTATTACCACTTATGGCAAGCTTCCACACCCCTTTTATCATATGGGTGCTAGGAAGGCTGGTGGCTGCGGGCTAACATTGTCTTTCTGGGAATGACGTTAAACCTCATATCTGATCGTGAGGTGTGCAGATTTTGGAGGTTGGAGATATGTGGAGTGCCACCCATTCATCACATTGTTCTCCCGGGACCACTCAGACCCGGAGTTGGTAGACTGTTAGCTACGGTCCTTATCTATGGTTAAATAGAAAAATGTATTTATATAAAATAAAAAATCCATTAAGAATTGATTTATTTCACAACTTTGTCGGCCATTAAATGGACCCACTGAGGTTGGATATGCCGTAAACAAAACAAACCAAATAGTTTTCGACACAAAGAATTAATTATAGATTAATAAAGTAGTTATTAAAGAATATGTTTTTAGAATCTGAAATAATGGAATGACCCATCTCCCCCGTACCCGAACAGTTGCTGATTGTTCTAAACCACTTATTTAAGAACACACAGATTACTCCCTGATTTGATTATCCATTAAGAGTGAATTTATATAAAAACTTTGTCGGCTATTAGATGTACCCCACAGAGGTTGATTAGGCGGTATA
>CM042180.1:9681170-9771170 GCA_023376005.1 Doryteuthis pealeii
AAAGAGAGAGATAGAATAGAAAATCACGAAGTATTCGGAAAGATTGAGTTTTATTCTAGATGTGAAGGCGACGTATAACGTTTCGGTTTAGGCACCTTCATCAGGACATGTGGTGAAATGTTTGTGGAGATGATTCAAAATCCTCCAGTATCTTCACACAACATTTCACGCAACCATTCTGATGAAGGTTACATAAACCGAAACATTATCAACGTCGACTAATTCGGCTGGTTTTTCTAAAATATACTATCGTTACATGGATAGTATATATAGCTACTTAATCAGTAGTCTTATGTGGTCGATGTATGTCAAGGAATATGAAAAAAAATTCGCCAATGGATGATATTGTTTTCATAGATGGAAAGTTCACTCACGCTGTTAAAACCGTGTATCAGTTCTGTTTTCCAGATAAACTCATCGCAGGAGCAGAGTTAGATAATTTCAGTGACGTAATCGAGTTGAGTGTCTATATTTTTCAAAAAATGAATAACATGATTCTATAATAAGCTGGATTTATTCATGTGTCTAATTCCTCCCCACCTTGTGCGCGAGAGGAGACAGCCTTCACACTTAGTTGAGTGGTGGAGTTAGAGCTGCATCGTCAGCTGTGGTACAGTGCACAAGTCTCAGAGGAAGAATGTCTTTCCTTGACGAGACACAAGAGTTTTTATTTAAACAAAAACCAAGTCGCAAGTTTGAAGACTCGAAGTGTCGTCGTCTTAATGTAGTCACAGAGCAAATATATAAAGTAAAGAAATAACAAAAGACCTAGAGATTTAGCGAGTTTATAGTCTATTTCAGGAGCTTAGACAAGTGTCTAACTCTCCCAACTCATCAGATTGCTAATGATGAAAATCTTTATTACTTTAAAAGCATTTGAACAATCTCCCGACTCAATCGCTTCGCATCTGATGAGTCGGGAAGATTTTAAGACTTTTGTCTAAAGCTCCTGAAATAGCTAATAATGCTAAGTCTTTTGTTATTTCTTTAAGCTTATATTATTGAATATATATATATATATAATATATATATAAATAGTATATGAAACCGCTAGATTGTCTCAAAGTTGAAATGTAAGAAAGTGCTCTTCAGGCACAAGGAATCTAACTAGTCCAGATTCTTGCCCTGATGAGCAGCTAAGCGAAACTATTAGTAGGTATTTCTGACTGATTAAGTTTACCTATATAAAAAAAATTTTTTATTTTAAAATGGACTTCTCGCGTCGGATTATCGACGTATGAGGTTCATATACACAATAATTCTCCCACACAAGGGATTTGTTTATGTAGTGGTGAGGCTTGTGTTGGACCATCACAACCTTTTTGGCACAGTCGATAGGAAAGAATTGGTGTACGAATGCCACACAACACAATCAACGAAAACCGACCTCAAGAATTTTGGAATTCAGAGTTATGACTCTCTCTCCTAAAAACTGGTTACCTAACCGCAAGGCTGAAGAGGCCCATCTCCCTACTATTTAACCCATAGCTGAAGGGAGAATATATGGATCATACCTTTCCCAAGAGTATTAGCGCTGTGAAATGCAACAGCTTCGTCCCTAGGAATTGGAACTCGAAATCGACGAGTTCATTTTCCCACGACTCTAACCACTTTAAGCACCAGCACACACACACACACATAATATATATATATATATATATATATATATAATAGATTATTATATATATATATAATATATATATATATAAAAATGAGTTGCAACAAATGCTGAATTCGTCGAAAAAACACAAGGGATTCACAATACAATGAACATTTTTAAAAGGTGCTCAATACTCACCTCAAGTCTATTTAGAGAACCGAATAAGTAACAAGCTCACTAGTTGAGTTTCACGGAAAACGATCTTCAGAGAAACATCTGTCGACAGTTTTCCTGAACCTCATTTAGCTCAGTCGATAGAATATAAGCCGGGGAATCGCAGGGTTCTTGGTTGGAAATCTGTCCCCGCCTCAGCGCATGAGTAGCAAAGCTTGGCTAATCTGATATATGCGTTAAAACATCTGGAAAAGCTAACCGTAGGTACGACGCTCCACCAAAACATATATCTGGTCTAGCGCTAGCAAAATGGGATAGACTTCTCGCTGTTTGGCTGATACTGAAAAACGCCACTCCTCAGACTTAACTTACCTATTAACCCCCCACACCCCACCTGCACGAGCAGGATGCGACACAAGGTCAATTTCTTAAGCGGGTTTAACTGGTTTGAATTCAGTTTTTTTCTCTTCGACTGGTTATCTAGCCAATGTTAAAGAGCATAGTCTCACCTATTATTTACCCATAGCTGGAGGGAGAGTAGTTGGATGCATGCCTTTTCCAAGGATTTTAGCGCTTCGTGAAATGCAAACAACCTCGTCCAGGATTTGAACTCGGGTCGACGTATTATACAGCCCCAGGTGGACAGGACGGCGTACGTGTCAGAAACCAGTCGGACATTGGATGGGTAGCCGTCAACTTTATAGTTATAGACACAGCGTTTCAGCCGATGCGTCCTCCAGCCTTCTTCAGGTGTTTTTTTTCTCTTCGAACTCACCGCCCTGTCGGCTGGGGCGTTAGAATGCACCGACTGCACCTCTGCAGAGGGGTAAGACTCCCCCAATGGGGCCACCTGTTGGCCGTGGGTGGCGACCCGTGATGCTTAAGGATAGAGCCCAGGTGGATGAGCAATTCATGACATGCAATACTCCACTTTGGCCATATCTTGGGCTAGACGGCGGTCGGAGAGGCCCCCTCCGATCAATCGGCTGGTCACGTCATGCCCTAGCACCTATATCATTCCCCAACCTATTACCCTTATGGCAAGCCCCCAACCCCTTTTTATCATATGGGTGCTAGAAGGCGGTGGCTGCGGGTCTACATGTCCTGGGAATGACGTTAAACTCTATCTGATCGTGAGGTTCCAGTTTTGGAGGTTTGGGGAATGTGGAGCACCCCATTCATCACCATTGCTCCCTGGACCACTCAGATCGGAGTGGTAGTACCTGTTAGGGTCCCATCTATGGGTTAAATAGAAAAATGTATTTATAAAAAATCCATTAAGAATTGATTTATTTCACAACTTTGTCGGCATTAAATGACCCACTGAGGTTGATATGCCGTAAACAAAACAAACCAAATAGTTTTCGACAAAAAATTATTAGAGATTAATAAAGTAGTTATTAAAGAAATATGTTTTTAGAATCTGATATAATGGAATGACCCATCTCCCCCGTACCCGAACAGTGGTGATTGTTCTAAACCACTATTTAAGAACACACAGATTACTCTGATTTGATTATCCATTAAAATGAATTTATATAAAAACTTTGTCGGCATTAAATGACCCACAGAGGTTGATATGCCGTAAAACAAAACAAACCAAAACCATCTTCGAACTCAGGAAACTTGTCTTTGAATTCGGGGAACTTTTCTAAACGTCTCAGTGCATGCATCAGCGACGGTGCACAGACCGGCTGCAATGCTGCTTTTTTTAAAAGTCATGCCGTTTAGGAGACAAGTGAAATGCTAGGAACGGGAAAGACTTTTAGACATGGGAGTGTTAGAATTCTTGCCCTATCGGTGAGGTTCCGATTCTGGAGCTCTGGGCTGTGTGGAGTACCCCTTCATCGTCATTACTCCCGGGTCCACTCTGACCCGGAGCCGTAATAAAAAAAATGTATTATCCATTAAGAATTGATTTATTTCAAAACTTTATTGGCATTAAATGACCCACTGAGGTTGATATGCCGTAAAACAAACCAAACCAAACCAAACCAAACCGGGGCCGTAGTACCTGTTACCCTCCCAGTTGGTTATCTAGCCAAGATTAAAGAGCCTAGTCTCATCTATTATTTACCCATAGCTGGAGGGAGAGTAGTTGGATGCATGCCTTTTCCAAGGATTTTAGCGCTTCGTGAAATGCAAACAATCTCGTCCAGGATTTGAACTCGGGTCAACGAGTCATTCCAACCATTCCGCAGACTTTTAATTATTCTGAACTCTAAACCGGTTTGGTGTCCTTGGTGCTAGAAGGCGGTGACCGAGTGTCATAGTGTCTTGGGTATGACGTTAAACTGCACCTAATGGTGAAGTTCCGATTCTGGAGCTCTGGGCTGTGGGGAGTACCCCTTCATCGTCATTACTCCCGGGTCCACTCTGACCTGGAGCAGTAGTACCTGTTACCCTCCCAGCTATGTTAAATAGAAAAAATGAGTTAAAAAAATTTTTTTTTTCAAATTAAGTTTAAATTAAAAATTTTGAATACCCATCAGGAATGAATAGAACAAAACGCCTTCAGCATAAAATAACCCAACAAGGGTTGACATGCCGTAAAATCCAATCTAAACCGGCTTGATGCCTAATGAGAATCGAACGTACTAACAATGGCCTGCAAATTTAGCTTGCTAACTATGGATATCAGTTTGATGGCACGCGGAGGACAGGAGCCCCCTCCCCAAAAAAAGCGTTTCAAAGACCATATTAAGACAACGCTGAAGAACTACACCATCACACCTCCAAACGTGGAAGATCTGGCCTCCAACAGACAGGGTTGGCGAGACGCGTACCACACAAGAGCTAAGTGGCTCAATATCGAGATTAACAGGGCTACAGAGCGACGACATCTTCGTCATCATGAATCACCGAATGCAGATGGGAATTTCCCTTGCAATGTGTGTGACCGTATCTGCAATTCCAGAATTGGACTAACTAGCAACCAGAGGGTTCACAACGTTGAAGACATGGGGTGACGTCATCGTCGTCTGCGACGGACTTCTAAAAGGAAAAAAGTTTGTTTAGCACCACCACCCCCCACACACACTTTTTCAAGGACCGGTTTGTTTTGTTTTGTTTTGTTTTACGACATATCAACCTCGGTGGATCATTTGATGCCGACAAAATTGTAAAATAAATTCATTCTTAATGCATAATACAATTTTGTTTATAAACTCGTGTTTTTCTATTTAACCCATAGATGGGACCCTAACAGGTACTACCACTCCGGGTCAGAGTGGACCTGGGAGCAATGGAGATTAAGGGGTGCTCTACATTCCCCAAACCTCCAAAACTGGAACCTCACCAGTAGATAGTGTTTAACGTCATTCCCAGGACATGTAGACCCTCAGCCACCGCCTTCTAGCACCCATATGATAAAAAGGGTCGGGGCTTGCCATAAGGGCAATAGGGTTGGGAAAATCATATAGGTGCTAGGGCTTGACGTGGTCAGCCAAGATCGGAGGGGGCCTCACCGACCGCCCGTCTAGCCCAAGATAGGGCCAAAGTGGAGTATTGCAAGTCATGGACTGCCCAGCCATCATGGTTCTATCTTTAAGCATCACGGGTCGCCACCCACGGCCAACAGGTGGCCCCATTGAGGGAGTCGGTGCATTCTAACGCCCTAGCCGACAGGGCGGTTCAAGGACCGGTATTGAACTCTGAACTTTGCGATTCCTTGTCGGATGCTCTACCGACTGAGCTAAACCCGTCCTAAAAGCTAGAGTTGATGCAAAAAAGGAAAAAAAAAAAAAAAACACTTGCAGAGGTGGGGAAAAAAGAACAACAAAAATTCGGACACCTTAATAATAAAACTTAACAGGAAAATTATTAATGTTTACACCGATAACACATGTTTCATAGAGTGGACATACTTTATCCTTTGTCAGTTTTGACAGGTAATTTTCGTGTAATCATTTGTTTGTTTTTAATTTCGGACTGACATGTGTCTTGTGCCTCTTGATGGTTACTTACTTCTAAAACACCCCCCACCCCCAAAAAACGATAGGATTGTTGAATTATCAACATGTATATAAGTTTGTTTATAACACCCCTCAACCCCAACTGCACACACACCCATGGAACTATAAACAAATCCTGTGATATGACGCGGTCATATATACTGGGTGACTAAAAAGTAACTCCCTATTTTAAACTATTTATAATATATATATATATATATGCTCCCCATCCCCTAGGGTTGAGCACTCTGGGGGGTCTCGCTGACGGCCGCCAACTCAAGCGTAAACGCGACGCTCTTCTATATAAGGAATGAAGCACTCTGTGACGGCCTTTACACACAAAGCGATGTGTGTATTAAAACAGTTAAAAATCCCCTTCCCATTCTGTAAGTGAAGACAGCCTAATGGTTAAGGTGCTGATCGGATTTCAATTCCGGCTGTAGGTAGCTTACAAAATGTCTAGCCACACTGAAGAGACTTGATAAGTCGAAACACGTGTCTGTGGATGCCCCTATATATATTATGTGTGTGTGTGTGTGTGTGCATATTTGGGCAGCATTCTTTCATTTATACATATAGAATTAAACAAACGGCACGTGTCCTGAAAAAAAACCTCTAAATACTAGAAGCTTTATACACCAAACAATACAAAACATCCTTAAATAAAATTAATTTTCAATGCAGTACTCACATTTCAAAATGCGTATAACACTTTTCCTAACAATTCTCCCCCTTTCAGCCTACACACCCCTTAATATAATCCCTCCTAGTTAGTCTCATTACTAATAACTTGAAAAAAAAAATAGAACGCAAACACATCACCCCTGATGATGGCACTTCGAAGTGCCGAAAGTACTTGGGATGAAAAGTTCGGTAGATTAATCCACGGATTCCATCCAAATGTAAAAAAAAAAATTGGCCAGAAAGCTCGAAAGGTTCGTTAATAAAATTGTTAAACCTTTTGTTTAATTCTACATATATATATATATATATATATATATATATAATGTGTGTGTGTGTTGGTTGGTTTTAAAGGCTATCACAATGCAAGTGTAAAGAAAAATAAGGTAACTATGGTGTTGTTTGTTAACCTTTGATTTATTCTTAATATTTCGAGATAAAAATCTCTTCGACAGAAGATTTCTGAAAGTTTGGAACTGTTGTTAGTAATCGTTCATTCTGGTTTTAGTCTTATATCTTCCAAATTCTCTGCGTGTGTGTGTCTGTTCAACAATGTCTGATTATTATTCCAGGTTTGACCCACCCTTTTTTATTTCATTATTAAGCAGTAGCTTGTTTGCTGTTTGTGTGTGTGTGTACTTTCTAGGCCCATCTGATTCTTTATATATATATATTTTTTTTTTAGTATATATGTGTGTGTGTGTGTGTGTATATATGTGTGTGTGTGTGTTGTACTAGTTTATTCACACACACACACACATATGGAAAAAAAGTTGCTATGAAAGCTTAATTCTTTAAGCGGAGCAATCATCCGGCAGCGAAAAACTTTTTGAAAATGATATACATATTGTCAAATGTATTGTGCGTTTGTTTAACTGTATCCGCGTGTCATTTGTTTACGTGTGTTATGTATAAGGTCGGATGCGCCTGTTCTGTTCGTGCGTGTGCGGGCATGCACGCACATAAAAAGTGCGACGTCATGATCACATCTACGCGTGTATGTTCGTGTTTGCTGACGTATAAGGTTTTGTGTGATTATTAGAGTATTTGTGTATGCGTGGCAGGTTGAGACTGTCTCGTGTTATATATATATATAATGTTGGTTGTCAACTCGTGCTCGAATAAGACCATTTCCTGTTGTTTTGTTTTTGTTTTTTTCATAGTTGAGTGCCAGTAGCATTTGACACTGTATCCTTGTTTTCTCAGATGACTCACCAGGCCAGTCCTGGAGAGACATACTCTTCCACATAAACTACGTTGGGAACTTCTCCACTTTGGAATGTTGCTGGACTGAAAATAACCCTTTCTAATAGCCCGCTCAATTTTTGGTGTTTAATTCAGATGGACTCAAATAATCCACAGACAGGTAGATGGTGGTTCTCCAGCCAGGTCTATTACAAACTAGCTTCTCCCAGTCCTCTACAGCAATAGCAGTGTTCTTTAGAGTGTCTTTTAAGGCAGTCCTTAAACCTCATTTGGGTTTGCACTGACGACGTTTGCCAGTGGAGATTTCCCCGTAAATAGTTGTTTTGGGATTCGGCAATCATTCATGCGAACTAGATGACAGACTAGCAAATACGTGATCTAAGGATTAAAGCCTCAATACTAGGAAGGTGACATCTTTCAAGTATTGTGGTCTCTGGTGTAAATGACAACCATTCTATCCCTAAAATCCTGCGAAGGCAATTCTGATGGAATCTCTCGAGTGTCTTGAGATGTCGTTTGTAAACAATCCAGGTCTCACAGGCGTGTGTGTATATATATATATATATATATATATATATATTATATATATATATATATAATAATATATTAATAATATTATTTCTCAGCCTGTTCTGATCTATTTCTATTCGATTTTAATTCATATATATATACAGATTTATTCATATGTATCTGTCATCTGTTATATTCATTCATTCAAACACATACACACATATATATATATGTATATATATATATATATATGTATATATATATATAATGTGTATATATATATAGTATGTTATATATATATATATGTGTAATATATATATATATGTGTATATATATATATATATATATATGTGTATATATAATATATGTGTATATAATATATATGTGTATATATATATATATTGTGGTATATATATAATATATATGTATAATATATATATATGTGTATATATATATTAATGTGTATATATAGTATATATATATGTTATATATATATTATATATATATATATATATATATATATATATAATATATGTGTATATATATATATATATAATATATATATATATAATATAATATAATATTTCAACGTTTATTTACGCGTGCACACACATATATATTGCAAGATAAATGGAAAGTAAATGTTGTATGGATAAAGATTATCTATTGGAATGCCGACACGTGTATACATTGTATTCTATAATAATAATAATAGAAAAACATAAAATTTAAGTATACAAAAAAAGCTGTCTTCTTCAATGTAAAATATTTTGATATTTAATTTGATTTAATTCTCGGATTCACTTCCATTTTTCGACTTAACAATTTATATCGCAAAAGTGTTTTTTTGTTTGTTTTTATGTTTAAAAATACCCATCGAACAATACTTATCTTTTCTTCTTTTTTTTTTATGTTAAAATACTACCATCGAACAATACTTATCTTTTCTTCTTTTTTTTATGTTAAAATACTACCATCGAACAATACTTATCTTTTCTTCTTTTTTTTAATTTAAATTATTTTATTATTATTTTTTTCCTTTTTTTTTCTTTCAGCTTTCCATTTTTACATTTTGTTTTCATCCTCTACCTGTGCCTACAACCGGTGATCGTTTCAGCCGGATTACCAGCCTTCCTCCTGATATCCAGTATAGCATTTTTCTCGATGGTGGTTCGACAAGCACAAAACTTCGAATTTATAATGGACAAAACCGCGATCTCGGGACGAGATCCCGAATTTTCACAGAGATAAAAGACGCAGCGTTTTCACCCGGGATCAGTGAATACGATGATGACGTCATGGCTATTGGCGATTATATTAAGCCAATGGTGCTCATAGCCAAAGATCATGTCCCGGTTAGTTTACACAGCCAGACACCGATCTACTTCATGGCTACGGCAGGTGAGTAATCCAACTTTTAGTTTGATTTGATTTGAAAATTTATAAAAATTAATTTAATTAATTTATGAGTTATTATACATTGAGCTCTCTTTGGGATTTGTAAAAATCTTTGTATTAATCTATAAGTTTGTATCAACATTAGCATGCATTGTGGATGTACAGAGATATTGTAGGAGATATTGATGATCCCAAATAGAATTATCACCTATATACCAGTTAGTTGGATACTTTTACCTTTATAAATATATATAATAAATGATTAAATAATTTATATTACATCCAACACGAAATATCATGCATCACCATGGCCACCAAACACAAATACGCTTTTTACACGCGCGTACACACGGTCATTCATAGGCACGTACACACGGTCATTCATAGGCACGTACACACGGTCATTCATACGCACGTACACACGGTCATTCATACGCACGTACACACGGTCATGGGTGCGGTCATTCATACGCACGTACACACGCGCGTGTGTACGGTCATTCATACGCACGTACGTACGTACGTACGTACGTACGGTCATTCATACGCACTTACACACGCACGTACACACGGTCATTCATACGCACGTACACACGGTCATTCATACGCACGTACACACGGTCATTCATACGTCCACACGCGTGTACATAAATTACTCCGATAAAGAAGTTATAAGATAATAACAAACAGACTTTAATACGTGAGCACATAGAAATACATTCAGGACAGGAATACATATACTAATTACAAGGTACAAGATAGGTATACAAAATAGACACATAAATACATTGTAAAGGAAGTAGGATGTAGGACTTATGTCCTAAGGAATATCCCCCGAATATACGTAGCCTTTTACACGGCCCCTGTTATAATCTATCTCCGTAGGGGTGTTTGGCTCCCCAGTCTTTGAATAGCTGCGTAACACACGTGCTTTTTATGTTCTCATGTCATCATATGGAGATAGTTTTCCTACGAAGTAAGTGAAAGTCTTTTCAATTAGGATTTTTATTTCATTCATTTAACTCTTCACTCTTTCAAGGACTCTTTTGCCCTTTAGGACTTTCGTCATAGCATGTCTCGTATTGTATTTTGAATATTGCTCAGACAATAAAGTCTGCATTTGTTATGTATCTCTTAGTTGGAATTTGTTGTATATGAATATGTAAATTTATCTGAATTCGGTGACTTTTCTGAAGCCTCCTAACGCACTATAAGAAGTGGTCTTAGCTACTGAATTTAAAATCAACTTTAATTCTTATACTAACTAGAAAAAATCACCCTCCGGGCGTGTAAAAATTAATTTCTGCCACGCTCTTTCATAAAAAAAATATAAACAGATATTCGAAATCCGATATTTTTTAATGATAGACATAAAAATAGTTTTGCTGTCAAAATTCAAATGCATGTTTTCTTTCTAATAAAACCAAGTTTCTAGCAATTAAATTCAAATTAATTCAAATATTTATGGGTTTTTTTCTTCTTTGTTGATATTTATGAAAACGTAATATAATTTCTTTTCGTTCCAAACACGAAGTGTGTAAAAAGTTATTCACATTACCTTTTACAGGGAAAGACGTTAAACTTGAAATGCCCGAATGCTAGCTTTTAGCAATATACGCGACATAGTATAAACTCCGGTTCTTATAAAGCATTGGGTTACTAAAAGGAGAAATACCCAATACAGAACATTTCAGTCAGATAACAAACGCGTTAATTAAAGACATACAACATTTAATATATATATATATATATATATATATATATAAAGTAAAGTCGTCGGGCGGCCTAAAGTCGGTATCAGCCAATCAGCGAGGGAGTCTATCCCCTTTTCACTAGCGCTAGACCAAGGAGATTATTTCAGCGTCTGAGGTGGAGCGCCACACCTACCATCAGCTCCTTAGTTTACCGCACAGATCCCTGTGCTACTCATACGTTGAGTTGGCGAGGGCGGGTATCGAACTAGAAACCTAATGGGTTTTTTTTATAGCGATTGTGGCCAAATCGTTTTTTTTATAGCAACTGTGGCCAATGTTTTTTTTATTTACCAATTGTGGGCCAAATCAGTTTTTTTATTATACCAATTGTGGCCAAATCAGTTTTTTATTATACCAATTGTGGCCAATCAGTTTTTTTATTATTATGACCAATTGTGGCCAATCAGTTTTTTATTTATACCAATTGTAACCAAATCAGTTATTACTCATCTAATTACTAAGCAGGTCATCGTTGCTTAACTTTTGATATGGTTGGAAATAGATCTTTAAGCAAGATTTAACCGAAATATTACATATCGTACTTGGTGTTCCTAAGCGATCACCCATCTAATTACTGATCATTGCTTAACTTTTGTGATCTTGTAGCACCTAGAGCTTTACATCACAGTACTTGCTGTACTCAAGTCACCCATATGAGTACTGAACCCACTTATAGTTGCTTAACTTTTGTGATCTTGTGGCATCTAGAGCTTTACATCACAGTACTTACTGTACTCAAGTCACCCATATGAGTACTGAACCCACTTATAGTTGCTTAACTTTTGTGATCTTGTGGCATCTAGAGCTTTACATCACAGTACTTGCTGTACTCAAGTCACCCATATGAGTACTGAACCCACTTATAGTTGCTTAACATTTGTGATCTTGTGGCATCTAGAGCTTTACATCACAGTACTTGCTGTACTCAAGTCACCCATATGAGTACTGAACCCACTTATAGTTGCTTAACTTTTGTGATCTTTGTGGCATCTAGAGCTTTACATCAGAGTACTTGCTGTACTCAAGTCACCCATATGAGTACTGAACCCACTTATAGTTTGCTTAACTTTTGTGATCTTGTCGCATCTAGAGCTTTACATCACTAGTACTTGCTGTACTCAAGTCACCCATATGAGTACTGAAACCTACTTATAGTTGCTTAACTTTTGTGATCTTGTGGCATCTAGAGCTTTACATCACAGTACTTGCTGTACTCAAGTCACCCATATGAGTACTGAACCCACTTATAGTTGCTTAACTTTTGTGATCTTGTCGCATCTAGAGCTTTATATTACAGTACTTGCTGTACTCAAGTCACCATATGAGTACTGGAACCTACTTATAGTTGCTTAACTTTTATGATCTTGGGCGCATCTAGAGCTTTATACACAGTACTTGCTGTACTCATCCAACCCATATGAGTACTGAACCCACTTATAGTGCTTATGCTTATAGTACTGACCACATTTCAATAGAAGCAATGTAATTTTTCAGGAACATATCATGGTACAATGATATTCACAATAGAGATGAAGTCAACAGCCCGAAAAATCAAAATAAAACACCTTCTTAAATCTGGTTCTATAGATAGCACAGAGATATTTTTCTCATACGAATTTCTCGTACACCTACCATTTTTCTCGTACGTCTTTCTCATACGTCTAGCATTTTCTCGTACGCCCCCAATTTTCTCGTACAATTTTCTCGTACGCCTACTATTTTTTTTTGTACGCCTTTCTTGTGCGCCTACCAATTTTCTCGTACATCTTTAAACTTTTAGAATAATACATGTTACCTCCAAATACGACTACATTTCGATAGAAGCAATGTATTTTTTTCCAGGAATATCATGGTACAATGATATTCCCGATAAAGATAAAGCCAACAGCCCGAAAAATCAAAAAATCTTAAAATGTGGTTCTATAGATAGCACAAATAGGACAGAGATATTTCCGCCCTTCCTTTCTTGATACATATAGTGTTGTGTGTGTGTATATATATATATATATAATATATATATATATATATATGTTGTATATTATGATTGTGTGTGTTATATATATGTGTGTGTATATATATGTGTGTGTGTTGTGAATATATAAGATTTTGAAGGCAATTTACAATGCATATAATGTGTTGAATTTAAATTTAACTTTTGTCTTCTTTGTTTCAAAACTAAATATTTTCGGAAGTAAAAATTCCACTTTTCAGAGTTATTGAAAGTACTAGGTGATTTTTTGATAGATAGTACTTATCTTTATATTACACATACACACACAATGCTTCAAAGATACTATAAAGAAACAAACTTTATTTCACTATGCTGAGCAAGGCTATATTTATAGTAAAATTAAAAGAATTTCGAACATTTTTCCACGCCGCAGGAGCAGCCGAGCCGAGTTAACATCACGGAATTAGCCGATTTAACACCACGGAAAAAATGTTTCAAATATACGGCGTTCATCAACTTCTTTAAACAACAGATGATTACAATATCGCCGTGGGATAAGTACTATAAATTAAAAAAATCACCTAGTACTTTCAATAATCTCTGAAGATGGAATTTTACTTCCGAAAATATTTAGTTTTGAAAAAAAAAAAAAAAGTTAAATAAACTTCAACACATTTGCCATTGTTTAAATTGCCTTCAAAAATCTTGTTTACACATACACACAATGCTTCAAAGATACTATAAAGAAACAAACTTTATATATATATATATATTATATATATTTTATATATATATATATAGTGTTGTTGTGTGTATATCCGTCCCTCGGAGCGAGGGTCCTCTAGCTGATTTATTAGCCCTCGACCGTACCAGTTTAGCACTTCGTTTTGATCCCAGGGGTCAATCCCTGCCCCCTCGAATTTAATAGGGGCAGGCCGCTGGGGTTTATTGCCCAGATGCCTCAATCGCCTCCTTGATGGGGCAGATTGTCATACCGGAGTGACGTGTCGGGTCCTAACGACAAATAATTGTGGTTAAAAAAATGATACAACGCGGATACAACCCAAATGTATTCCAGGCTGGTGACTTGGTGTTTACAAGCCATTGATTGGCCTATAGATTGTAGTGACACAGATAACCCAGAATTTCACATTGTGGGTGTACTTGTTTGAGTAAATTTCTCATAGTCTTTCTAGTCTATCAGATACTTCTAAAAGAGATAGTTTATATTAGAGCATATATATTTATTATAATACGTATCGGTTTTGGATAAAACACCTTGGTATGCAAAATTACCCACATAGTAATATTAGTAAAAACTCTGTATATTTTTCTTACTCAATATATTGCTTATTAGTCACAATCGTTCAACTTTTAGTCCGCCGGACCATATGACCTTACATATAATGGTAAACACCACACCTTTTAGTCCGAAAAATCTTCTCGGAATTTATAGTATTCATTACCTAATCTCCATCCTTAGGGTGATACACTGATTCCAAGCTTCTTCTACAAACAATAGTGATTCTCGTTTTACTATTTCTTACACGTCTCGCAATGTGTTGATACGCAGTTGTGTGTTGCTTTGGCCTTCTATTAACAGACGAATGATTACTACTCTTCGTACGCGCTATCTGTTTCTCTAGATATCATAAAACTAAAACACCCTCTTATTCATTACCGCAGCATACAAAAATCTCCTTTTTAACCCTGCTAGGCAATATACTTATCTGAAGGTCTGCAAACAGCCCAGTAGTCGGGGGCCAGATCTGACAGAATAGGGTGGGTGCGGAAGCCGCATATATGCATGAAAGGGTTGTGACAGAGTGTCCTGTAAGTTTTGTCATTTGTGCGATCGACTAAGTGTACACTGGTGTTTTGTCTTGGTGTGTAATATAGCTACTTTTTTTTCTATTTGGTGCTCTGATTTTTTTTTTTGTTTGAGGAAACGGTCCTTTTTTATTCGGCAGGGGAGGTGGCTCTCATCCTATACAAAGGGTGTGCCACTCAATAATAGCTAGTTTAGTTAGAATTATTCGCATGATTGATTTTTCTTCCCTTTAACACAAGAAAAATCGCATTTTTAATAAAAAGTACCTAGCTAACAGAATACATTCCCCAAATTTAACGCCTCGAGGCCATTATTATCGCTTTGCATGCTGTACTGTTTGAGTTGTCATGCTTCAGGTCGCTGTTGATTATGACGGCTTTATTTTCATTAATGCTGGTGCCTGCTGCTGTCCACTCAGGCTGTATACTCGTACCATTTGACTCCCAAAAACTTGCTACGTTGAGCTTGGGTAATGTTATGGGCAGACTCGGGCCTCTTTTAGGCCTTGTTTTTAGGTAACCAGTATCTAGGTTGTGAGAGAATACGGTGGTATATCATCCATTGTGTACCTTAGTAATTACAGCCCACATTAAGTATTAAACCCAATCTCATCCTGACATACTCCGTTTCTCAATGTCGATGTGACCGCGTCGGTGTGCCACGATGCGTTCCCAGTGTGCTTCGAGCCACTGGATCCAGGGTAAAGTTACAAATAATAGCGTCGATCCCAGGGGCTATCCCCCCAGGCAACGACCGCAATTTTTGTCTTTCCCCACCCTCCATGTGGCGTTCGGCTTTGTGGTAATCATGTATATTGGTTGGATTTATTGGATGTGGATGGGCCCACATTAAAACGGGCCTATGTGTTCCAGTCCATACAGATGGTGGTATGAGACAAATATTCCTTCATATTTACGCAAACTGCCTTTTTTGTTGCGTTGCAAACAGCCTGCAAACAACCGCTCTGAATTTCGTCGACGCGTTTGTTGTTTTTCGTGTGTGCACATCGTGTGAGCCAACGCATGACTGCTTGTGGTATGGATATCACAGACTTTTTACTCATTTGACAGCGTTGTACATTGAAATAGTATTGGTGGTAATACACTGACTTTTCTCATATTTCTTCTATACAACCTCTACGTGCTATCTCATCGCCATCTTTCCAAGTTTAACGAGTCTGTCCTATTAAAACAGAAAAGTTTTCGTACTATTTTTTCTATATATTTCTCCTCCGAAGCACACAACTGTAAAGCCAGTAGTTTGGGACGCAACCTGAGCGTTCTGATCAATTTGTGTCTGTTACCCTACGCGCAGATTTACCATCACCAGTACATGCCATAAGTCACTTCTTAACATTGTATTTCGTTTCCAACGGAAGTGGAGTACCTCGAATACATTTATCAAAGCGCAGTGAAGCCTTTGCAATAATTATTGAAACTGATATTTTTCCCACGCGAGAGCAGATGCTTTATCGAATCATACACTGAAACTTCTCCACAGATTTTTCTCATAAGTTGTTTTCCGTAAAATGTGATTATATGTAAGTGCTTCACTTAAAATATACATGTTCATAAGTATGTATAAGTGCAAGGATAATTCCGATTGGCGCTCAAATTTTGTACCGTGCCTGTTTGGACAGCTTTGGAGTACGCTTTATAATTATTAGTGATGTTTGTTATAAGAATTACATTTATTTGCAGAATTTATTTAAAAAACGCTATTAAATATGGGGACGATGTTATATGTGAGGCTCGAATCTACTCAGAGATGTTCATTAGACATTCTCATGTCAAGTTAATAAATAAACATGATATTATTTATGTACTAAGTGTAATTTTGTGAACTATATGATTATAGACACTCATTTTATAGATTGGAGTGGGTGCAAGCCATGAGACCTTTAAGAAATGACTCGCACTAAGTGATCAAGTTTTCTCGCATTGTAACATGTGAAACCTCGAATAATACTTTTATTTTTGATTTCAAATCTCATACGTTTAAGTATTACATATTAATTATATATTGAGAGAGGAGTGTCGAAACTATTACTTTGACTGTTTTCACAACGCAAAAATAAAATCTATGAGAACATAATTTGTCAAATAGAATGGAAGAAATGAGTGGTACTCGGATTAGTTGCACAATTAAACTTATTCGTACTTCCATAGTCTTATTATATAATGTCAGTTAAATTAATAAATTAATTATTAAGGCGCAGACTGTGAGTTATCATAATACCTTATAGGATACTAATTTAAAGTATCATCATTTGCACACGAGCTTATGTCATCATACCTATAATACTCTTGATAAAACGCTCTATCAGTTAATTCCTTGATCAGATGAGGAGGTTGGTCATATTGTGACGTGAGAGGCAAGTGAGTGTAGGTGTCGGAGGTTACTAACTACACCGTATAGGTGTGACTACCGCGCGTAAGATATTCAGTATCTTCCTCTGCGACTATTGCTGATTAGGCTTCCAAGAACTCACAAACATTTTTTTGATACAGAAAATTCAAGTGCCGGCACGCTGGCGGACCGGGAGGAGGTTTCAGTTACTCCCCGACGGATGCACACCTGTCCGGCGGACCGACTCCTTGGAACATGATTTGTGTCAGTCAGGTACGCCCTATTACCAGTTAGTTCATATGTAAGTCGCTTATGCTCCGATAACGTCTTTCAGTTTTATCAGATATCGCCACATTATTCTTGTACGCTTAACTATTTCTTGTACGCCTTTCTCGTTTGATAGTAAGCGTGCGAGAAAAGATAATTGGTATAGTAATCGATCAGAGTGTCATTACTGAGAAAGAATGGTGACTTCGGAAACTAGGTAGTAAAATCATATCGTACTATATGAGTGCTCGGTTAAAAATAAATTTTAAGTAGCTATACGAGAAAAAGGGGGACCAAATTTAACTCGGAAGAAAAATGTGTGGGATAGATATCAGATGGCATGCTGGTGAGAATGTAAATGTTATAGGGCCTAATACAAAGAGAAAGTGGTACAGCCCCGGCCTGGCTCGCGACACAGAGATATGGAGTGGACCAGGAACAATATTAAACCCGCGATTACGGTTCGATAGTATTGGATCCTGTGCCTTGTTACGTGTTAGATAGAAAAAGGGAACAAAAATTACGGAGAATAATTTGGACCACAATACTGAGAATGGGGTGAGTGTACCGTAGTACGTAAGAAGAAAGATCGGTTGACAATTACGGGGAAAGAAGTTGGAGTGATAGTGACCGCGAAAACGGCCGAATTTCTCTATTTTCTTCAGTGTGTTAAGGTATGTCTTTACTTTAATGAAGATAGTACGTATGTAGTGGATATATAGTAGCTGTAGTTTCATTTGGGCTTAGTATGAAACGCGCATCTCTAGTACGTGAACTAGTCAATTTCGATCACGTTGTTTAAAGGATAAGTTGTTTGTTGTTATACACTGCTTGTCACCTTAACGACTCAGTAATCACCACTACGCGGATTGCAAAAAAAATTACACAAAATCAGGGAATTCATCCAATTTTAATGAAATTTTCAGTTTAATTTATCAATTAATGAATTTTATAACGCACATCATTTATTTTATTTCGAAACTTCTCAGAGTATGTCTACTGCCATATGGATATAAATATGTCTATTTATGATGAAAGATTTCATTTGTGAATTGTGTGAGCAGTCAAAAGAAGTTGTAAATGTGTCATACTTATTAGATTCTAAAAAATATTTTTAATAACTCTTTACTATTAGCATATCAATCACCCATATTTATTTGGATCGTGTAAAAACTGTTATGAGTCAAATTTAGGTCGAATTCCGCACACCTTTTTTAAACGGAAACAAAATATTGCTGTATAATTTTTTATTATTTCATAGAATAGGCAATTATCGAAATAATTTTTTTAAATCTCCCAAAAATTAGTTTCTTTTTAGTTTTAGTTAATTTATTTCTATATATTACGATTTCTCAAGAGCTACTATATTTACTACCCGAGACACATACAGTCTGGGTATATATACTAAAATGTATTTTACTAATAATCAGCTATTTACTCGGTCCCTTCTGTTCTTATTTAATTATTAGATGAAATGAAGTCCAGCATCAACTCCGCGATATTTTTGCGTCCCAAAGTTAAGTGACCTTGGTACAAAATCGCGACCAGTTTATGTGAGAAAATAAGAAGTTACACTAGAACTTTGACGATTGTATTACCAATTACCAAAGGATTCACTTGAAGATGAATTTCAACACTCTGAAGATTACACTCATATTCATTTAAAAATGACAGGCATAAGTGTCACGACTGTTAGTGTGTGTAGTAAGATAAATACGTTTTTAAAGATAATATAGTATTGAAAAGACACTGATTTTTTTCACGAATTGGGTAGTATACCTTATAATATGTATACAGGTCAAGTCAAATTGAGTAGAACACCATTCACTGCCTACAGATAGCTCACTCAGAAATATATTAGCTCTAGTTGCTGGGTTCTTGTTTAATACTTGACTACCACTGCCTTTGCTTTAGACCATTATAAGCTATACAAGCTACTGTGATACTGTATATAGGTACAAAGCGAGGATTTACATTTCGAAATTGTAGTCTGATCTAGTGTGGTTAAATGACAATAAAGAGACTAGTACGTGTCTTCGACTATTTCTTTGTCACACACCTTTCTCATACGCCGCATACCATTTATTTCTTCGTACCGTACCTTTTCTCATGCAACGATCACCTTCTGTCATCCTATCAAATATTTTTCGTACTTGTGTTGCTGTACGAAAAAGAAACCTAAAACCAATTATATTCTTTGCAACATGAATAAAAACGTACGCATATTATTACTTAGCGGGTTAACACTACACATTTGTTCTCGTACGCTTATTCTCATAACGCCTCCTTTATGTTACTTCATGCGGTACATCGCTTTTCTCATTCTGATATNATAATTGCAGGTTTAGATAAAAATAAAATCATTTGAGAATGTGTGTCAATAACTAAGAGAATGTGACTTGAGTAGGAATATAGTTTCGTTACAGACAGAAAAACACACAATCTCCATTATAATAAGAATATATAACACGAGACAGTCTACCTGCCCGCATTAAATACACACATACACAAATACTCTAATAATCACAAACCTTATACGTCAGCAAACACGAACATACACGCGTAGATGTGATCATGACGTCGCGCTTTTTATGTGCGTTTATGTGTGCGTGCCCGCCGCACACGCCACGAACAGAACAGGCGCATCCGACTTATACATAACACACACGCAAACACGTAAACAAATGACACGCGGATCAGTTAAACAAACGCACAGTACATTTGCCAATATGTAGATCATTTCAAAAAGTTTTTCGCTGCGAACGATTGCTCCGCTTAAAAATTAGGCTTTGATAACAATTTTTTTCCATACGTGTGTGTGAAATAAACTAGAACTTTATATATATATATTATATACACACACACACACACACATATATATAGAACAACGCATATTATACACCCCCCCCCACACACGCATATATATAAAGAATCAGATGGGCTAGAAGTATACACACAAACAAGTTACTGCTTAATAATGAAATAAAAAAGGGTGGGTCAAACCTGGAATGATAATCAGACATTGTTGAACAGACACACACCACATAAACAGCAAACACGCAGAGAATTTGGAAGATATAAGACTAAAACCAGAATGAACGATTACTAACAACAGTTCCAAACTTTCAGAATTTTCTGTCGAAGAGATTTTTATCTCGAAATATTAAGAATAATCAACAGGTTAACAAACAACACCATAGTTACCTAATTTTTTCTTTACACTTGCATTGTGATAGCTTTAAAACCAACCAACATATATATATATATATATATATATATATGTAGAATTAAACAAAGGTTTAACAATTTTTTATTAACGAACCTTTCGAGCTTTCTGGCCAACTTTTTTTTTTTACATTTGGATGGAATCCGTGGATTAATCTACCGAACTTTTCATCCCAAGTACTTTCGGCACTTCGAAGTGCCATCATCAGGGGTGATGTGTTTGCGTTCTATTTTTTTCTTCAAGTTAGTAGTAGTGAGACTAACTAGGAGGGATTATATTAAGGGGTGTGTAGCTGAAGGGGGAGATTGTTAGGAAAAGTGTTATAGGCATTTTAAAATGTGTGTACTGCATTGAAAATTAATTTTTATTTAAGGATGTTTTGTATTGTTTGATGTATATAGCTTCTAGTATTGGGGTTTTTTCAGGACACGTGCCGTTTGTTTAATTCTATATGTATAAATGAAGAAGCTGCCCAAATATGCCACACACACACACACACACAACACACACACACACACACACATATATATAGGGCATCCACAGACACGTGTTTCGACTTATCAAGTCTTTCAGCGTGGCTAGACATTTGTAAGCTACCTACAGCGGAATTGAATCCGATCGCACTTAACCATTAGGACTGTCTTCCTTACAGAATGGGAGGCGATTATAATAAAGATTGTCTTCATTATTAATACGTTTAACTATGTCTACATACTGACAACATGCAATTATATTTATATATACAACAAAATAGCGGTTTACAGTGTAAACGGGAGGGCTAATTTGCATATTGATATTAAAAAAATGGAATTTAATAAATATGTGCTTAGTATTATTGATTTCTAACTGTTTGGTTTTATTTTAATGAATATAAGCAAAAATCTCTTCAATGAATCTTAAATGAAATCCATTAACAAGAAAAAATAACTGTCATTTTATTCTTTACTTCCTCTTATAACTAAATACTTAAATTAGAAAAAAATAACAATGAAAGACGAGAGTGATGGAAGAGTAACTTTCAGTTGTTCCATTTTTATTATTACTCCCTCTGTTTCAAATCTTTTATTATACTCCCTTTGTTTCAAATCTTTTTATCTGTATTCTTATTTAGTTTCATTAGCCTTTCTAATTTAATACAATATTTTATTACATTAAAACTTAAATACTTGCACCCAGAGGGTGCATATATTTGCTAGTATATATAATGTTGGTTGTCAACTCGTGCTCGAATAAGACCATTTCCTGTTGTTTTGTTTTTGTTTTTTTCATAGTTGAGTGCCAGTAGCATTTGACACTGTATCCTTGTTCTCTCAGATGACTCACCAGGCCAGTCCTGGAGAGACATACTCTTCCACATAAACTACGTTGGAACTTCTCCACTTTGAATGTTGCTGGACTGAAAATAACCCTTTCTAATAGCCCGCTTCAATATTTGGTGTTTAATTCAGATGGACTCAAATAATCCCACAGACAGGTAGATGGTGGTTCTCCAGCCAGGTCTATTACAAACTAGCTTCTCCCAGTCCTCTACTGAGCAATAGCAGTGTTCTTTAGAGTGTCTTTAAGGCAGTCCTTAAACCTCAATTTGGGTTTGCACTGACGACGTTTGCCAGTGGAGATTTCCCCGTAAAATAGTTGTTTTGGGATTCGGCAATCATTCATGCGAACTAGATGACCAGATTAGCAAATACGTGATCTAAGGATTAAAGCCTCAATACTAGGAAGGTGACATCTTTCAAGTATTGTGGTCTCTGGTGTAAATGACAACCATTCTATCCCTAAAATCCTGCGAAGGCAATTCTGATGGAATCTCTCGAGTGTCCTGAGATGTCGTTTGTAAACAATCCAGGTCCCACAGGCGTATATATATATATATATATATATATATATATATATATATATATATATATATATATATATAATAATATATAATATTATTCTCAGCCTGTTCTGATCTATTTCTATTCGATTTTATTCATATATATACAGATTTATTCATATGTATCTGTTCATCTGTTATATTCATTCATTCAAACACATACACACACACACACACATATATATATATTCAAGTTTATTTACGCGTGCACACACACATATATATTGCAAGATAAATGGAAAGTAAATGTTGTATGGATAAAGATTATTTATTGGAATGCCGACACGTGTTTCGACCAAGAGTTTTTCCTTGTATACATTGTATTCTATTCACTATAATAATAATAATAAGCTTATTATAATGGAGATTGTGTGTTTGTCTGTCTGAAGCCGAAACTAAATCACTACTCAAGTCACAATTCCCTTAGTTATTGACGTCACATTCACCATGAATTTATTTTTACTTAAACCTCAGTTATTGATAAAATTGTTATACCTTATTAATACTTTTGACTTTATCTACATTCTAATAACATGCAATTGTATTTATATATGCAACAAAATAGCGGGTTACAGTGTGAACAGGAAAGCTAATTTGCATATTGATATTAAGTTTAATTTTATTAAATATGCGCTTGGTATTATTGATTTCTAATTGTTTGTTTTTTTCTTAATGAATATGAGCAAAAAACTCGGGATAAATCTTAAAAGAAATCCTTTAATATAAAGAAATAACAGTAATTTTATTCTTTACTTCCTAATTTAACTAAATAGTTAAATTAGGAAAATTCAGCAATAAAAGGAGGGAGTGATGAAAAATGATGGAAGACTTAGTTTCAAAGTTGTTCTATTCTTCGATTATACCCCCTCTGTTTCAAATCATTTTATTTGGATTTTTATTTAGTTTCAAAAGTATTTCAAATTTAACATATTTCATTACATTAAAATTCAAATACTTGCACCCGGAGGGTGCATATATTTGCTAGTAATAATAATAATAATAATAATAATAATAATAATAATAATAATAATAGAAAAACATAAAATTTAAGTATACAAAAAAAGCTGTCTTCTTCAATGTAAAATATTTTGATATTTGATTTAATTCTCGGATTCACTTCCATTTTTCGAATTACCAACTTATATATATATATAATGTCCCAAAGGTGTTTTTGTTTGTTTTTTATGTTAAAATACTACCATCGAACAATACTTATCTTTTCTTCTTTTTTTTATGTTAAAATACTACCATCGAACAATACTTATCTTTTCTTCTTTTTTTTATGTTAAAATACTACCATCGAACAATACTTTTTCTTCTTTTTTTTTCCTTTTTTTTTCTTGCAGCTTTCCCATTTTTACATTTTGTTTTTCATCCTCTACCTGTACCTACAACCAGTGAAAGAAAGAAATTAAAAATATATATATATATAATCAGCCTGTTCTGATCTATTTCTATTCGATTTTATTCATATATATATATATATATATATACAGATTTATTCATATGTATCTGTTCATCTGTTATATTCATTCATTCAAACTCACACACATATACATACATATACACACGAGTTTATTAACACTTATATATATATATATATATATATATATATATATAATATATATATATATATTCAAGTTTATTTATGCGTGCACACACACACACACACACACACATATATATTGCAAGATAAATGAAAAGAAAAATGTTGTATGGATAAAGATTATTTATTGGAATGCCAACACGTGTTTCGACCAAGAGTTTTTCCTTGTATACATTGTATTCTATTCACTATAATAATAATAATAATATAATAATAATAATTTAAAAAAAACATAAAATTTAAGTATACAAAAAAAGCGGTCTACTTCAATGTATTTGATATTTAATTTATTTGATTTAATTCTCTGATTCACTTCCATTTTCAACTTACCAACTTATTATATATATATATATATATATATATATATATATGTCCCAAAGGTGTTTTTTTTTTTTTTTTTTTTTTTTTTGTTAAAATACTGCCATCGAACAATACTTATCTTTTCTTCTTATTTTTTCCTTTCTTTTTTTTCTTGCAGCTTTCCCATTTTTACATTTTGTTTTTCATCCTCTACCTGTGCCTACAACCGGTGATCGTTTCAGCCCGGATTACCAGCCTTCCTCCTGATATCCAGTATAGCATTTTTCTCGATGGTGGTTCGACAAGCACAAAACTTCGAATTTATAAATGGACAAAACCGCGATCTCGGGACGAGATCCCGAATTTCACAGAGATAAAGACGCAGCGTTTTTCACCCGGGATCAGTGAATACGATGATGACGTCATGGCTATTGGCGATTATATTAAGCCAATGGTGCTCATAGCCAAAGATCATGTCCCGGTTAGTTTACACAGCCAGACACCGATCTACTTCATGGCTACGGCAGGTGAGTAATCAGTTTTATTTATAAAAATTATTATACATTGAGCTCTCTTTGGGATTTGTAAAAAATCTTTGTATTAATCTATAAGTTTGTATCAACATTAGCATGCATTGTGGATGTACAGAGATATTGTAGGATATATTGATGATCCCAAATAGAATTATCACCTATATACCAGTTAGTTGGATACTTTTACCTTTATAAATATATATAATAAATGATTAAATAATTTATATTACATCCAACACGAAATATCATGCATCACCATGGCCACCAAACACAAATACGCTTTTTACACGTGCGTGGATACGGTCATTCATACGCACGTACACACGGTCATTCATACGCACGTACACACGGTCATGGGTGCAGTCATTCATACGCACGTACACACGCGCGTGTGTACGGTCATTCATACGCACTTACACACGCGCGTGGGTACGGTCATTCATACGCACGTACACATGCTCATTCATACGCACGTACACACGGTCATTCATACGTACACCCGCGTGTACATAAATTACTCCGATAAAGAAGTTATAAGATAATAACAAACAGACTTTAATACGTGAGCACATAGAAATACATTCAGGACAGGAATACATATACTAATTACAAGGTATAAGATAGGTATACAAAATAGACACATAAACACATTGTAAAGGAAGTAGGATGTAGGACTTATGTCCTAAGGAATGTCCCCCGACTATACGTGGCCTTTTACACGGCCCCTGTTATAATCTATCTCCGTAGGGGTGTTTGGCTCCCCAGTCTTTGAATAGCTGCGTAACACACGTGCTTTTCATGTTCCTATGTCACCATATGGAGATAGTTTTCCTACGAAGTAAGTGACAGTCTTTTCAATTAGGATTTTTATTCATTCATTTAACTCTTCACTCTTTCAAGGACTCTTTTGCCCTTAGGACTTTCGTCATAGCATGTCTCGTATTGTATGTTGAATATTGCTCAGACAATAAAGTCTGCATTTGTTATGTATCTCTTAGTTGGAATTTGTTGTATATGAATATGTAAATTTATCTGAGTTTGGTGACTTTTCTGAAGCCTCCTAACGCACTATAAGAAGTGGTCTTAGCTACTGAATTTAAAACCAACTTTAATTCTTATACTAACTAGAAAAAATCACCCTCCGGGCGGTGTAAAAATTAATTTCTGCCACGCTCTTTCATAAAAAAAATATAAACAGATATTCGAAATCCGATATTTTTTAATGATAGACATAAAAATAGTTTTGCTGTCAAAATTCAAATGCATGTTTTCTTTCTAATAAAACCAAGTTTCTAGCAATTAAATTCAAATTAATTCAAATATTTACGGGTTTTTTTCTTCTTTGTTGATATTTATGAAAACGTAATATAATTTCTTTTCGTTCCAAACACGAAGTGTGTAAAAAGTTGTTCACATTACCTTTTACAGGGAAAGACGTTAAACTTGAAATGCCCGAATGCTAGCTTTTAGCAATATACGCGACATAGTATAAACTCCGGTTCTTATAAAGCATTGGGTTACTTAAAGGAGAAATACCCAATATAGAACATTTCAGTCAGATAACAAACGCGTTAATTAAAGACATACAACATTTAATATATAATATATATATATATATATATATATATATATATATATATATATATATATAAATAAGTAAAGTCGTCGGGCGGCCTAAAGTCGGTATCAGCCAATCAGCGAGGGAGTCTATCCCCTTTTCACTAGCGCTAGACCAAGGAGATTATTTCAGCGTCTGAGGTGGAGCGCAACACCTACCATCAGCTCCTTACTTTACCGCACAGATCCCTGTGCTACCCATACGTTGAGTTGGCGAGGGTCGGTATCGAACTAGAAACCTAATGGTTTCTAGCCGAACGCTCTACCGACTGAGCTAACCAGACTATATATATATATATATATATAATATATATATATATATATATAGTGAACTTGGTTAACCAGGCTAAACAATGTCATAAATGTCAAAGTACATGCAGAAATGTATGGAAAGATGGAAACCACTTACTGTTTATGGGGTCTGGATCACAAGGTATGCACCATGTGTGGTGCTAAAGAGTAGCGATGAACACGTCTGTCCTCGTTAAGCCAGCTTCGTAAAAGAGGCTGATATTTTGGAGCTCCCCGCGTCATGTGACGAAAAAGGTACTCCCTACGCGGAAGAGTTCTTCAAATCCTGTGACATGGGAGACTACTCCATTTAGCCCCCCCCCCCCCCCAGTAACATGATAAAAACTTGGTTGAGTCTATATTGACGGTTAAGAATGTTTTATAGAATTCTAATATCACTTATGTGACTTATGACTAATTTGGGGGTAATTTTTTTTTTTTTTTTTTTTTTTTTAGCAATTGTGGCCAAATCAGTTTTTTATAGCGATTGTGGCCGAATCAGTTTTTTTATAGCGATTGTGGCCAAATCAGTTTTTTTTATAGCGATTGTGGCCAAATCAGTTTTTTTTTATAGCGATTGTGGCCAAATCAGTTTTTTATAGCGATTGTGACCAAATCAGTTTTTATAGCGATTGTGGCCAAATCTGGGTTTTTTTTATAGTAACCGCTGTTCCTAAGTTATTACTCATCTAATTACTGAGCAGGTCATAGTTGCTTAACTTTTGTGATCTGGTCGGAAATAGATCTTTAAGCAAGATTTAACCAAAATATTACATATCGTACGTGGTGTTACTAAGCGATCACCCATCTAATTACTGATCATTGCTTAACTTTTGTGATCTTGTGGCATGTAGAGCTTTACATCACAGTACTTGCTGTACTCAAGTCACCCATATGAGTACTGAACCCACTTATAGTTGCTTAACTTTTGTGATCTTGTGGCATCTAGAGCTTTACATCACAGTACTTGCTGTACTCAAGTCACCCATATAAGTACTGAACCCACTTATAGTTGCTTAACTTTTGTGATCTTGTGGCATCTAGAGCTTTACATCACAGTACTTGCTGTAGTCAAGTCACCCATATGAGTACTGAACCCACTTATAGTTGCTTAACTTTTGTGATCTTGTGGCATCTAGAGCTTTACATCACAGTACTTACTCTACTCAAATCACCCATATGAGTACTGAACCCACTTATAGTTGCTTAACTTTTGTGATCTTGTGGCATCTAGAGCTTTACATCACAGTACTTGCTGTACTCAAGTCACCCATATGAGTACTGAACCCACTTATAGTTGCTTAACTTTTGTGATCTTGTGGCATCTAGAGCTTTATATCACAGTACTCAAGTCACCCATATGAGTACTGAACCCACTTATAGTTGCTTAACTTTTATGATCTGGTGGCATCTAGAGCTTTATATCACAGTACTTAAGTCACCCATATGAGTACTGAACCCACTTATAGTTGCTTAACTTTTGTGATCTTGTGGCATCTCGAGCTTTACATCACAGTACTTGCTGTAGTCAAGTCACCCATATGAGTACTGAACCCGCTTATAGTTGCTTAACTTTTGTGATCTTGTGGCATCTAGAGCTTTGCATCACAGTACTTGCTGTACTCAAGTCACCCATATGAGTACTGAACCCACTTATAGTTGCTTAACTTTTGTGATCTTGTGGCATCTAGAGCTTTACATCACAGTACTTGCTGTAGTCAAGTCACCCATATGAGTACTGAACCCACTTATAGTTGCTTAACTTTTGTGATCTTGTGCATCTAGAGCTTTATATCACAGTACTCAAGTCACCCATATGAGTACTGAACCCACTTATAGTTGCTTAACTTTGTGATCTTGTGGCATCTAGAGCTTTATATCACAGTACTTAAGTCACCCATATGAGTACTGAACCCACTTATAGTTGCTTAACTTTTGTGATATTGTGACATCTAGAGCTTTACATCACAGTACTTGCTGTAGTCAAGTCACCCATATGAGTACTGAACCCACTTATAGTTGCTTAATTTTTGTGATCTTGTGGCATCTAGAGCTTTACATCACAGTACTTGCTGTACTCAAGTCACCCATATGAGTACTGAACCCACTTATAGTTGCTTAACTTTTGTGATCTTGTGGCATCTAGAGCTTTGCATCACAGTACTTGCTGTACTCAAGTCACCCATATGAGTACTGAACCCACTTATAGTTTCTTATGAGTACTGACCACATTTCAATAGAAGCAATGTAATTTTTCAGGAATATCATGGTACAGTGATATTCCCGATAAAGATGAAGTCAACAGCCCGAAAAACAAAAAAAATCTGGTTCTACAGATAGCACAAATAGGACAGATATTTCCGCCCTTCCTTTCTTGATACATATATATATATATATATATATATATATATATATGTGTGTGTGTATGTAATATAAAGATTTTGAAGGCAATTTACAATGCAATATGTGTTGAATTTATTTAACTTTTGTTTTTGTTTTTTTTTTCAAAACTAAATATTTTCGGAAGTAAAATTCCATCTTCAGAGTTATTGAAAGTACTAGGTGATTTTTTTATAGTACTTATCTTTATATTACACATACACACACAATGCTTCAAAGATACTATAAAGAAACAAACTTTATTTCACTATGCCGAGCAAGGCTATATTTATAGTAAAAATTAAAAGAATTTCGAACATTTTCCACGCGCGGGAGCAGCCGAGCCGAATTAACATCACGGAAAAAATTTTCAAATATACTGCGTTCATCAAGTTCTTAAACAACAGATGATTACAATATCGCCGTGGGATAAGTACTATAAATAAAATAAAAAATCACCTAGTATTTTCAATAACTCTGAAGATGGAATTTTACTTCCGAAAATATTTAGTTTGGAAAAAAAAAAAAAGTTAAATAAACACATATTGCATTGTAAATTGCCTTCAAAATCTTTATATTACACATACACACAATGCTTCAAAGATACTATAAAGAAACAAACTTATATATTATATATATATATATATTATATATATATATATATATATATATATATATATATATGTGTGTGTGTGTGTGTATATCCGTCCCTCGGAGCGAGGGTCCAGTGACTATAGCCCTCGACCGTACCAGTTAGCATCGTTGATCCCAGGGGTCCATCCCTGCCCCCTCGATTTAAAGGGGCAGGGCTGGGTTTATTGCCCAGTGCCCAATGTGCCTCCTTGATGGGGAATGCCGACGGGATCAACACATTTTTTGTACCTGTCACCCATGTACAGCTCGTTGCTGGTTCAACCTTAATAGGGCCTTGTGCCTAACCCGTACACATGGGGTATGTGGTAAATATATAGTCTATCTCTATCGTCTCTAAGGTGTAGAGCCCAATTATTTATTAAACGTGGTTTTGGTAAAACCAGTATGCAAATTAACCCCAAAATATATTATGTAAACCTTTATTTCTTAATAATATAGCACATCGTTCAATTAATCCCGGACTTTACAAATAAAACAACTTTTAGGCAAAATTCGATTTTATTCAACATAATCTCCTCCTAGGGTGATACACTGATTCCAACGCTTCTCTAACAATTCGATACTTTTCTTGTAGAACGATTTGTCTTTGGCCTCAAAATACACCTCACCAATATCACTTCTTCATTGGAGAAAAATCTCTTTCCCTGAAGCATTCTTTTGAGGTCTGCAAACAGCCAGTAGTCGCTGGGGCCAGATCTGGAGAATAGGGTGGGTGCGGAAGCAATTCGAAGTGCAATTCCTGTAGTTTTGCCATTGTTGCGATCGACTAGTGACACGGTGTTTTGTCTTGGTGAAAGAGCACTTTTTCTTCATTTGTGGCCGTTTTTTTTTTTTTGGGGGGGGTGATTTCTTCCTTCAAATGCACCAATAATGCTATATAATATTCGCTATTGATGGTTCTTCCTTTCCCAAGAAAATCGATGAAAAATACCTAGCGCATCCCAAATTACGGAGGCCATAACCTTGCATGCTGATGTTTGTGTCTTTGGTCGCTTTGGACGGCTTTCACCTGCTGCTGTCCACTCAGCTGACTGCCGATTTGAATCCAGAATGAAGTGGTGGGTCCATGTTTCATCCATTGTCCCATATTTACGCAAAAAAATGAACCCATTGCATACTCGTCCTTCGGGGCGGGGTTCCAGTGTGCTTCGTCCACTGGATCAGGGTAAAGTACAAATAATAGCGTCGATCCCAGGGGGCTATCCCCCCAGGCAACGACGCAATTTTTGTTCTTTCCCACCTTCATGAGCTTCGGCTTGTGGATGGGCCCACATTAAAACGAGGCCTTGTGTCCAGTCCATACAAGTGGGGTATGAGACAAATATCCCCATATTTACGCAAAAACTCCTTTTTGTTGTGTTGAAACAGTTGCAAACAACGCTCTGAATTGTTGACGCGTTGTTGTTTTTGATCGACTGTGAGCAAACGCAGCACCTGCTAGGAACACAGCTTTCTCATTGACAAATGTTCATGAAAAATGGTGAATACACTGCCTTCTAATATCTTCAACACCTCTGCTATCTCACGCAACTTCAAGTTACGATCGGCCAAAACGAGTTTGTATAGTTTTTTGGTGTTTTCCGGGACAACTGCCGAATTTGGGCAACCTGAGCGTTCAGCATCATTTGTGTCTGTACGACCGCCTTTAAAGTCAGCATATCACTTCTTAACCGTTGTTTCCGACGGAGCAGATTCCGAATAACATTTATCAAGCCATTGCCTTGCTTGAACAGTATTTTTTCCCATCAGAAAGCAATGCTTTATCAACACACGAAATTCAGATTTTTCCATTGTTTTGAAAATTTACAACAGTAGCTTAAATAACTGTAAATTGTAAACTAATAATCCGATTGGGCTCAAATTTTGACACGTGCCATTTGAAGATTAGTACTCTATTTATTAGTGATGTGTTATAAGAAACATTGCAGAATTTTAAATGCATTAAAAACATGGGCTGTTTTGAGGCAAATCTAACTCAGATGTTCATAGACGTCGTTAATAAATAACATTATTCTATATATTAATGATTTTGACTATAAATTAAAAACTCATTGATAAATTGAGGGCACTGTGGCGTAAGCAGTGACATAGTTTCGATTACAGATACCGAATCTTCATTATAAGATATATATATTTGAGAGAGAGAGAAAAAACGTATTACTGAATGTTTCAAACACAAAAGAAATAATTTCAAAAAATGAAAGTGTGTGCCGTGTGATATATATATATATATATATATATATATACCAATTACATTGATAAACTTTTACGTTAATTCCTTAGGGTATTGTGACGTGAGCAGTGACGTAGTGTCGGTTACAGACATACACCGAATATCCAATAAGATATTCCGTATCTTCCGTATTGCTGTACTTCAAAACTACACATTTTTTTAAATGCGGACCGGCAAGTGGTACTCCACGGAGCGACACCTGTCCGGCGGACCGACTATGAGAAGCACTGTAGTCGTACGCCTACCAGTTTTCTTGTACGTCTTTATCGTACGTCTATCAGTTTTATCATACGCCTACCATTATTCTTGTACGCCTACTATTTCTTGTACGCCTTTTTCGTTTGATAGTAAGCGTGCGAGAAAAATTGGTAGACGATCGATATTACGAGAAAATGGTGACTTACGAGAACATAATAGAAAAATCGTACATGAGTACGGAAACATAGTAGGCGTATACGAGAAAAAGGGGACCAACTTACGAAAAAATTGGTGTCGTGTGCGAGAAGAATGGTAGGCCAACAAGAAAAGGGGCACCAAATTGCAGGAAAATAAAGGCGAATGCGAGAAGATTGGGTGTATGTAAGAAAAAGGGACACAAAATTACGAGAAAATTGGATCAAATACGAGAAAACAGATGTATACGAGAGAAAGGGGGGGGAATTACGAGAAAACGCCGAATTCTTATTTCTTATGAGTGTCGTCTTTCTTATAAGTGTCGTTGTGGAAAAGTGTATTCATTGGCTTTGAAGGTATTATGCGAACTAGTCAATTTCGATTTCACGTTGTTTAAAAATGGTTTGTTTACAACATTAATGTAACACTCGCGATTGCAAAAAAAATACCAAAAATCAGGGAATTATCCGATTTTAATGAAATTTTCAGTATAGATTTATCAATTAATGAATTTTATAACGCATCAGTTATTTTATTTCGAAACTTCAAGTATTTCTGCTATGATAAATTGATATATAAAATTCATTTGAAATATGAGTAGCAAAAAGTTTAAAATGTCATATTATTAGATTCTAAAAAATATTTTTTAATAACTACTTTACTTTAGTATCAATCACCCATATTTTTGGGTCGAAAACTGTATTGGAAATTTAGCGTCCCCCACCTTTTAAACGGAACAAATATTGCTGTATAATTTTTTTATTTCATAGAATAATAGGCAATTATCGAAATGAGTAAAAAGAATTTCCAAAAATTATTTTTTATTTCTATTTTATTTTCCGATTTTCGGTTCTTATTTACGACCCGAGCAGATTCTATATAAAAAATGTTCTTCTATTCACATTTTCGGTTTTTTGTCTTTTTACTTATGCAGAAAATAGTATTAATCACACCGATATTTTGCGCCCCAAAAACGGGGGGGGGGGAGTTAAGTGACCTGAAAATAATCAGAAATTTTAAAATAAAATAACTGCTGCATTATAAAATTCATTCATTGATAAATCAACACTGAAATCTTTCATTAAAATCGGATAATTCCCTGATTATTGGTAAATTTTAAAAAATTGTATTGAAAAGACACTGATTTTTCAACGAATTGGGTATACCTAATATTTACAGTCAAGTCAAATTGAAAGCACACATTCACACTAGATCACCAAAATTTAGCAGTGGTGAGTCTGTTTAATATCTAGTACCTGCTGTTGCTTAAGACCATTTAAGCAACAGTAGTTACTGTAAGCAACCGGGTATCTAAATGATTCGATTCTGTATTAAATTACACAAAAAGACTTGTACGTCGACTATTTCTCGTACGCCTTTCTTGTACGCCTACCATTTTTTCGTACGCTTTTCTCATACGCCTACCATTTTTCTCGTACGCTTTTCTCATACGCCTACCATTTTTTCTCGTACGCTTTTCTCATACGCCTACCATTTTTCTCGTACGCTTTTCTCATACGCCTACCATTTTCTCGTACGCTTTCTCATTCGCCTACCATTTTTCCGTACGCTTTCTCATACGCCTACCATTTTTCTCGTACGCTTTTCTCATATCGCCTACCATTTTTCTCGTACGCTTTTTCATACGCCTACCATTTTCTTGTGCGCTTTCTCGTATGTCTACCATTTTTCTGTTACGCCTACAATTTTTCTCGTGCGCCAATCAATTTTCTTGTACGCCAATCAATTTCTCGTAAGGTGTGTACGATTTTCACATACATCAACCATGTTTCTCGTACGCTTTCAATCTTCTCGTACGATAGCCTTACCAGAAAAATATACTACGATTGATAAACGTACGAGTAGGCGTACGAGAAAGGCAACGATAAGTTAGCGGAGTATTTAGATGGTTTTATTTTATTTATTCTTGTTTTTAAACTTTTTTTTTAACCCTATGGGACCCTAATAGGTACTACCACACCGGGGGGTCCTAGAGCTCCAGAAATGGAGCCTCACCACCAGATGCTGTTTAATGTCATACCCTGAACACTGGGCTGCAGAATTGTGGTCAAGACATACTTAAATTTCAAGTTCCCATCAGATCGCAAAAGTTAAGCAACACTGAGTCAGCGCAGTACTTAAATGGGTAACCACTTAGGAATAGAAGGTACTATGATGCAGAATTGTGGTCAAATCAATACTTTAATTACAAGTTATCATCAGATCAAAAAAGTTAAGCAACGATGGGTCTGCGCGTTTTTTAAAGAGCAACATGTGATACAAAACCCAGCCCAAGTTCCCGGGGAGGAGGTAGTATTGGCGCGGCTGCACATTGGCCAGATATGGCTTAAGCAATCTTTTATACTTGAACAAGGGGAACAACTGCGATGTGTAACCTGTTAAACACCGTGCACTGTTAAACACTTCCCCATAGAATGTAAAGTTTGCCCTCCTACCAGAAAAAAAAAGATTTTTTCAGCGCAAATAAAATGAAAGATTTGTTTGAAAATGTTAACATAGATATCAAATTTTCCTTCTTGCGAGAAATAAAAACATATCGAAAATTATTAATCTATGAAATACGTCTAAAAAAAAAAACATTTACGGGAACGCAACTGTAAGATAAAATAGATTACTGCAATCTCGCACAGCCACTATTTGTTTTTAGGGGGAAAAAAGTTTTTTACCATAAGAGGGGCCGAGTTAGCTCAGTCGGTAGAGCGTTCGGCTAGAAACCACAAGGTTCCTAGTTCGATACCGGTCCCCGCCAACTCAGCGATTGAATAGCACAGGGATCTATGCGGTAAAGTAAGGAGCTGATGGTAGGTGTGGCGCTCCACCTCAGATGCTAAAAACAATCTCCTTGGTCTAGCGCTATTGAAAAGGGGATAGACTCCCTCGCCGACTGGCTGATACCGACTTTAGGCCGCCCCGTCGACTTGACTTTTACTTATATATATATATATATATAAAAGTGTGTGTGTGTGTGTGTGTGTTATGCAAGATATTATTTATTTATTATTTGTTATATTATTGTTACTAGCAACAGAAAACACCCTCCGGGCGCCGTAAAAATTAATTTTTGAAAGACATTGCCTGAGAGGGTGGGAGTTAAAAATTCAATGTCAGGGGGTTTGTATCATAAGTAAGCAAAATCCTCATATTTATTAAAGGAGTAAAAAAAAAAAAACTAAAACAATTTGAAATGAAAACTGAGCCCCGTCCCTCTCAAATTAAATGTGGCGTGCATGTAATAATCAAACAATTATTTTGAATATTTTCCACATCAATTTTACACAAAATCGTAGGTATTTATTTATTTGTAAACTTTTTTAGTTAACTTCTTGTTACTGTAAAAAAAAATATATTGTGACGTAAGCTGTGACGTAGTTTTTGTTACAGACAGAAATACAGACAATCTCCATTATTAATAGATATATATTATGTTGATTTTATAAATTTTATAGTATTTCTCTGAATGTTTGAGGCTTGATGATTAGTATTATCTGCGTTATTCGGACTATTGTCCCATCTTCATTGTTATCTGTACAACGTTTCGGCCGATGTGCCCTCCCGCCTTCTTCGGGTATTTCTTGTCGGACTCGAGAACCGTCTTGTCGTAATCGGGAACCTTCTTTGAATCTAACCCTTTATTAAATCCACGGGGTATCCTGTTCTCATTCCGCTAACCATAGCTGGGGTAGGGGTGTTAAGCTGTGTTAATTATTATTCTATGTTACTGCTGCCCTTGACACAGCTTAACACTTCTATCCCAGCTATGGTTAGTGGAATGAGAACATCACACCTCCGTGGATTGAATAAAGGTTTAGGTTCACGACAAGGAGGTTTCGGAGTACCTGAAGAAGGCCGGAGGGCACATCAGCCGAAACGTTGTACAGATAATGAAGATGAGGACAATAGTCCGAATAACACAGATAATACAAATTTTATATAGAGTTGACATTAAATAAACCCACAGGGTTGATATATATATATATATATATTATATATATATAATATATATATATATATCATTAAACCAAACCTAAGTTCCCACCCCATTCAATCTCGTGTTGAATTTTAAAATTTCATTTTTAATCAAATTACTTATTTTATTTATTTAATTCAATATTTGTTGTCTTTTTGTTCAGGTCTCCGCGTTTAGATATTTCTTTCGGGCTCGGGAACTTTCTTACTGTAATCGGGAACAATTTTGTCGTAATCGGGAGCCATCTCGGAACTTAGAACCTAACCCTTTATTCAGTTCTCATTCCGCTAACCATAGCTGGGGTAGAGGCGTTAAGCTGTGTTAGTTATTATTCTATGTAAATACTGCCCTAGTCCGAATAACGTAGATAATACAAATTTTATAGAGGTGACATTAAATAACCCCACAGGGTTGACACACCATTAAACCAAACCAAACCCAAGTTCTCACCCCATTCAATCTCGTGTTGAATTTTAAAATTTCATTTTTAATTAAATTACTTATTTTATTTATTTAATTCAATATTTTTTTCTTCTTTTTGTTCAGGTCTCCGTGTTCTTCGCGGTAGTGTGACGCTCAAAATTATCAAACAGATTTCTAAATTTTTGCAAGAACCCGCCAATAATCCATTTTTATTCCGACATGGACATGCCCAGGTCCTCTCCGGGGAAGAGGAAGCAGTGTTCGCCTGGGTGGCTGTCAACTACCTCCGCGGTTTCTTTCATAAAAAACAGTAAGTAACAAAGTCTTTTCTTTATTTTCTTTCTTGGGATTGTGTCATATTCTCGGACGGCTCACCCCCGAATCTATTTACATATAAAGTTAACAAATGCCGGTGTGTGATTTTTATCCTGTTCTTAAAGGGTCCCAAAACAACGAGTCTGTTATTAATTACTTGTAGGGATATCCGGCACTACCTGGGATGGAGGGGGGAGGTGATCAGTAGCATTTGTGACGCTAATTAGGGGTACATAAGCACGAGACGCCGGAATGTTTGGCTATGGGTTCTCCACTTCTACATCGCTATAGCCAATAAAATATATATATATATATGTCTGAATGTTGTGTGTTTTGGCAGCAAGTTATTATCTAAGCAAGTGTTGATAAAAACCACGGAATGTTTCATTCTCATGATCTTTATCTGAAGTTTTTCTAGTCGCCTAGTTATTTTTCTTAGTTCGGGATCCAGCTGGTATAGAAATCCTAACCAAAAATACAAAAAATCCCCTATAAAAATACCAATAAGAAATGCCTACAAATTCTTGAGGCGATCTCTATCAAAAAACAACAAATCCAACATTAATAAAATTGCATTTTTTTCATATATGAAGAATAAGACATCCACCGAAAATAAGCCCGGCTGCTCGTATCAAGCTCTAGCACCTATATGATTGTCCCGACCTTATTGCCCTTATGACAACCCCCAATTCTTTTGATCATATATATATATATATATATATATATATATAATATATACCAACCCCTCCGCACGAGCAGGTTGTGTCACAAGGTCAATTTCTTAAGTGGAGTTCAGCAGGTTTGAATTCAGAGTTTTCCTTCTAGACCGATTGCTTAACCAAGGTTAAAGAGCCCAGTCTGCCCTACTATTTATCCATAGCTGGAGGGAGAGTAGGATTCCCACCTTTTCCAAGCGCTAAGTGAAACGCAATTACCACATCCAGGATTTGAACTCGGGGCGACGAATCCGTTTCCCATGACTTTAACCATTACACCACGCGCATCCATATCCTTTTGATCATATATGTGCTTGAAGGCAGTGACGGGGGTTCTTAGTATTCTTGGGATGACATTAAACTGTATCTAATGGTGAACTTCCAATTTCGGTGCTTTGGGAAGTGTATCACTTCTTTGCCATTACTCCCAGGTCCACTCTGGCCGAAATGGTAGTACCTGTTAGGGTCCCATCTATGGGTTCAATAGATCTGTTTAAAAATTAATTACTATTGGATAAGAATAGGTGAACCCATATAACTGTGTGAAAATTAAGACTTACCCCCACAAAAGGGTGACATGTATTGCACTAAACTTCATATGATGATGTAGGAGTATCTCTTCTTAGCCCTTACTCCCAGGTCCACTCACCCGAAGTGGTAGTACCTGTTAGAAATAAATAAATAAAATGAGCTTTAAAAATGTGGTTAAAGAAAATTAAGTTTTTAAAAGAAATTTAAATACCCAAACAAGAATGAATAAAACAAAACGTCTTCAGTATGAAATGGCCCAACAAGGGTTGACATGCCGTAAAGTCCAACCAAGTTACTCGTAGCGAACAGGTTGGGTGAATACCAGCATACAGATGTTATTACAAGGAAAGAATACACAAACATGTCCCATGGTAGAACTATACACATATTGTTCCATGAACCAGCAATATGTGAAAGGGTTACAAAATAGAAAAAGGCTTACTCTGCAGCACTGTCAACTGGGGCTTTAGAATACACCTACTGCACCTCTGCAGAGGGATAAGATCCCCCAACGGGGCCACCTGTTGGTCCTGGGTGGCGACCCGTGATGCTTAATGATGGAATCCTGGTGGATGAGCAGTTTATAACATGCAACACCCCACTTTGGCCATTACTTAGGCTAGATAGTCTGATCAATCGGCTGGTTATATCAATCCATAGTACCTATATGCTTGTCCCAACCCTATTGCCCTTATGGCATGCTCCAACCGTTTTTATCATATGGCTGCTAGAAGGCGGTGACTGAGGGTCTTCATGTCCAGGGTATGACGTTAACTGACGGTGAAGTTCCAGGTCTTGGGAATTTGGAGCACTTCTTCATCACTATTGCTCCCTGGTCCAATCTGATCCGGAGTGGTAGTACCTGTTAGGATCCCATCTAGGGGTTATATAAAAAATTTGTTTACAAAAAAATTGATTTAAAAAATTTTCTTCCAAACTATTGCTACGAATCTTTCAAAAGTTTGCCGGCATTAAATGACCCACCGTGGTTGATATGCCGTAAAACAAAACAGGGTGAGAGACAACGTCACTTCTGTTTAAAGTACAAATAGAGGTCGAGAAGGGGTTTCTGAGACTGCCATGTGATACCACTTATCTAAGAGATAATGATTCATTGTATCACTATAATGCAACTCCTAAGAAGAATGAACAAAGAAAATTATCACCAGATCATGCTGACAGCACATATTCCCATAACTCTTTCTCTCTCACCTCCCGTCCCTAGCGATCATCGTTCTTTGCAGGTCTTCTACACGGCATCCAGAATCGATGCAAAGCTGATTGGTGTAGGTTCTTCCTGGTCAGCTAACACTGTGTCCATATGTAGATGTACACAGGAAAACGTCACTTATGCGTTCGTCCTTGCTTCTTCAGCATGAAGAAAATACTGATGTAAAAATTATTTGTTTCTAATGTGCGGAACAAGAGGGTATCTATTGTTTGAGTTCTGATAGCAACCACTCCCCCATAGCTTAGATTATAAGTCTTCATTGTTTTCATACTAAAGAATTATGTTAGTCGCTTTTGTTCCATTGTGAAAGTGACCTTTTGTTCTATTGTGAAAGTGACCAGAACATTAACACAAGCGTTTTATTCATTAGAATACTTTACTAAGTTTATCTTCTTCTAGCACATGGGTCACCAAACTACGGCCCGCGGGCTGGATCCGGTCCGCCGACGGTACTTGAATTTGTTAAAACGTACGGAACGCGAGACGTTCTGATACCATTTAAATATCATGATAAGCTTACTAAATCCTCATGGACTTGACTACGTAATCAACCCATTGAACGAAATTGACTAATAAACATTTGAAAGCAATTCTCTTGATTGGGTGTGGCAATTCCAAACCAAAAATTGACGATATCTTGAAAGGCAAACTTCAGTTTCACAAATCTTACTAAACCTTTCTGCTAATGTTGCGTTCTTTGATAATGTTTTGAAAATAAATATGTTGGTTAAATTTGTTTTTGTGCATCTTACGCCACTCATCCATGAGAATATAACACGGAAAGATACATTTTGTTTTACATCTTTTTCTAAGAGCTTTCGTTCTGGCAAGCAAGCATTGAACGCAAAAATAATGTGGCCCGCGCTCGTTATTGTTTCAATTATCCGGCCCACCGTGAAAAAAAATTGGTGATCCCTGGCTAGCACTAACTCCACTAGAGAACCTGGCCAATCACGAGAACTCACGCGGTAGGTGCGACAAACGGTCATACCCGAGACTTGATGATTTTAGAAAAATGATACAATCTTCCTTGTGGACGAGAAGAAAGTAGTACATTTGTGAGAGATTGTTGCAGACTGAGGACTTTGGCAGTTGGGAGAGCATATGCGTCGGACTTGACAGTACCCCCCCCCACACACACACATACAGAGTTCACTTTCATTCTTATTACATTGCTATTTTTTAATGTTTTTTGTTTTTTTTACGTGTTTATACTACTAAAACTATTTTTTGTTGTTTTTTTTCTCTCCCTATAACCTGTCAGGAATTCAAGTGTCGGTGTCCTCGAGATGGGTGGTGGTTCAACGCAGATTGTTTTTATCCCTAAGCTGCCCATATACGCCAACAAGTTCATTATACACATTGGATCGCAATATTACCAGACGTACGCCCACAGCTACTTAAACTTTGGACAACGTTATATTATCGAACGAGTCAAAGATTATTTGATTAAACAATATAAAGAAAGTAATAGTCAAACCAAAACAATAAATGATCCATGCCGACTAAAAGGTAAATACCAGTTTTTTTCTTCACTTCCAAAGGAAACACACCTCCGGCCTTCTTCGGGTGTTTCTTGTTGAACGTCGGGAGCTTTTCTATTTTTTTTTTTTATCGTAACTCGGGAGCTTTTCTATATATATATTTTTTTTTTTTTGGTCATAACTCGGGAGCTTTTCTATTTTTTTTGTCGTAACTCGGAGCTTTTCTATTTATTTTTCGGGAGCTTTTCTATTTATTTTTTTTTTTGTCGTAACTCGGGAGCTTTTCTATTTATTTTTTTTTTTGTCGTAACTCGGGAGCTTTCTATTTATTTTTTTTTTTTTGTCGTAACTCGGGAGCTTTTCTATTTATTTTTATTTTTTTGTCGTAACTCGGGAGCTTTTCTATTTATTTTTATAACTCGGGAGCTTTTCTATTTATTTTTATTTTTTTGTCGTAACTCGGGAGCTTTTTATTTTATTTTTTATTTATTTTTATTTTTTTGTCGTAACTCGGGAGCTTTTCTATTTTTTTATTTTTCGTAACTCGGGAGCTTTTCTATTTATTTTTTTGTCGTAACTTTTTCTATTTATTTTTATTTTTTGTCGTAACTCGGGAGCTTTTCTATTTATTTTTTTTTTGAACTCGGGAGCTTTCTATTGTCGTAACTCGGGAGCTTTTCTAATTTTTTTTTTGTCGTAACTCGGGAGCTTTTCTATTTTTTTTTTTTTTGTCGTAACTCGGGAGCTTTTCTTTTTTTCTTAGTCGTAACTCGGGAGTCTTCCCGGAACTTCGAATCGAGCCCTTTATTTAATTCATTGGGTGTGGATTTTTTTTATACCCTTCAACATGACCGGGTACTAGTGTTGAAATTAGTTAGGTATTTCTTGGTAAAGAAAAAAATGTTAAGAACAGTTTCGAAGTAAAATAATTAGAAAATATAATCGAAAGAATAATCATTAGTAATAATTTTTCAAATATATAAGAATATCGGAAAATACTTTGTGTAAAATTGTAGATTTAAAACTTACTTTTTTTAGAAAGATTAAATAGAGCTTTACCAATGGGAAAAATATTGAGAGCAACATGGCCTCTTCAAGACATTTAAAATTCACTGTTAAATGTCTGGAAGGAGCCATGTTGCTCTCAATATTTTTTCCCATTGGTAAAGCTCTATTTAATCTATCTAAAAAAGTAAGTTTAAAATCTACTTATTTCTCAGACTGAATTGGTCTATTTTTAAGTGACTAAAAATAGACCAATTCAGTCTGAGAAAATACTTTTTTCTGAATCAAATAAAAAAAACATTATTTTTAAAACTACCAAAAAAAAAATAACATGCTACAAAATTATTTTTTTGAGTTTTAAAGAAATAATTTTTAAATTTTCAAATAGCTTCTTTCATGTGATAATTTATTTTATTTTATTTTTTTGTGGTCCTAAGGATTTGATTTTTCTAGAAATGTAAAAAATTAGGGACAGGAATTTTTTTTTCTTCAAATGACCAGCCCCGCCCCTTACAATCTGTATTGATAAAAAAAACATTTTTTTCAAGTTTTTTTTATAAAGACGGGAAGGAATCCTATCGGTTGGTTGCTTGATTGATTTTAACGGCACATCAACCTGTCTACGGTTATGTCATGCCTAGCGGTTAGAAAGTAATATGTTGTGTTTCTATATTTTAACTTTTGTAGGAATTGGTTTTAGAAAATGTGTTAGTATCATTGAGGATCATGTTGTGTGGTATTGATTAGGTTCATGTCTATATTCTATGGTATAATTTTGCTTCATTCAAAAATGACAGAATGTCTTCTATGTTGACATTTTCAAATAGATCTTTCATATTGTTTGTATTACATATATTACTTCCTAACTGCTAGGTACGACATAACCCCAGACGGGTTGATATGCCGTGCTTAGCAGTTAGGAAGTAATATATGTTGTGTATCTATATTTAAACTTTTGTAGTAATTGATTTTAATGTGTTAGCATCATTGGGGATCGTGGTATTGATTAGGTCCATGTCTATACTCTATGGTACAGTTTTATTTCCCTCAAAAAGGAGAGAATGTCCTCCATGTTGATATTTTCAAATAGATCTTTCATATTGTTTGCATTAAAATAACGGTTTCTGATGTGAGCACAAAACCTGCATTCCATGAATGTTTAACAGTCAAAAGTGTTTGACATGTTTCACATTGTGGTTGTTGTTTTTGTTTGAGTATATAGGACTGTGTTAGTCTTGTGTGACCAACGCGTAATTAGGATACAATGACTTGTTTCTTTCTAGACTTAAGGCTGGTCTCCAGTCTCCCAAAGTGGGTTTGATAAGAAAGAGTTTATTGTGGATGTTATTTGTGTTTACGAAGAGGAAATGTGATCAAATTTCAACCACAATCCCAGCGTGATCAATTGATTGTCTCTGATTACAAATAACAATAACCTATTAAGTTTTGTTGACAATTACACTTGTTTACAAAAAAAATATTTTTTGTCTGAGGCAAGAATGTGAATATGTGTTTTTTACTAATTTGGGTGTGCTGAATTCAAATTTATAAACAGTTTTGCTCGATCACCTCTAGTTTTCTGTCTTTTAAATAGTCTCATTTTAGTATATACAGAGTATATACATGCTTATTTCAATAGTTGCAGCAGCTTATTACAGATAAAACTGGATAGATAAAGAACATTGACGGAATAAATATACTTGGATGACAATGTACACAATTCATAGTACCACAGACAGTTAGAAATGTGTTTTCTTAGATGATCTGCTGACTGCCACTGCACTACTGGCTGTTGATTGAGACGTGTTGACTACGCTTAACTGCCAAAATCCGTCTTGATATATATATATATATATATATATATATATATATATATATATATTGTAAGATTCAAAGTTATAACAAAGTCATAACTAGTTGAAACATAACAAACTCCGACACGTTTATGAAACAAAACATTTTATATAGATAACAGCACATGGAAATGATACATAAAATACAAGATAGTGTACATAAATATACATAAATCAAAAGACTGGAGCGTCCGTACATAGAGATCACTTACTAAGAAGGGGGGGGGCGAAGCCCCACCGAGAAAGAGGTAGACAGTAGTCTAACCCATGTGCTCGTTCCGGAGATGTAGCTAAAAGAAGAAGCAGCGTTTTTTAATGAACGCGCTTAACTACCAGAGGTCCCCCTAGTGGGAACAAACAGCAACGCAGCGAGGAGATAACTCTTCCGGCAAAAGGAAAATAATTCCCTACAATATATATATATATGTGTGTGTGTGTAATGATATCACTTACATTTATTGCATAATAACTAAAAAAGAGGACATAAGTCACACAATATTAGAAATTAACCCTGAATGCATATACGCCTTTATGTACAGTATGTGTACAAAATGTACAGTATGCATATCTAAAAAAAACTAGAGGTGATGAGTAAAAACGGATTTCAAATCTGAATTCAGCACCCCCAAATTAGGTTAAAACAGCTATTTTTGTGCTTGCCTCAATTTCTTTGTAAACCAGTGTTATTAACAAGATCCTCCTATCAGTAATACGAGTTGAAATAGTTTTCGTAATTCAGTAGGATATTTAGTCTATTGTTGACATGCCGTAAAATCCAACAAACCAACTAGACAAATACGTAAGCGTTAAAGTGTAATATATTGCCTGGTCAATCGGTTTGTACCTAGAACCCGGGCTGCACGCAGGAAATGCGTTGGTGTCAAACATGAGCCTGGAAACAAAAACAGGATAATAGTTTTCGTAATCTAATAGGATATTCAATCTATTGTTGACATACCGTAAAATTAAATAAAACCGGCACATCAACATCTTCAGGGACAGCCTTCATGCGACATCTGTGGTCGAAAATGTTTTGGTGTCAAAGATTATTTATTCAAAAATACACTCAAAATTTTGGAAAAAGAGACTGGAAGGATTAGTTTTTTAAGAGGAAGTGTTATGATTCGCGTGAAGACAGTTTTACAGTGGAGATCCCTTGTGGCATAAAGTTTGATCCTTTCTTGAAGTAGAAAGATGTAGCATCAGTTTTAATCCTTGTTCGTTGATCTATCCTTGAAGTCATTCAAATGGAAGAGAAAATGATTGTATAATATTTAGTTTCTTTCTTATAAGTCTTTGTTTCCACATTCTCAGAAGTGGAGCCTCACCACCAGATACAGTTTATTGTCATAACCAGGATAACCCTTTTTGAGGGTGATACGATTCGTGTGGCCATTTTAGGGCTGCAGTTGAAGGCAGTTTTACAGTGGAGATTCTTTGTGGTATAAAGTTTGATCCTTTCTTAAAAGTAGAAAGATGTAGTATCAGTTGTAATCCTTGTCTGTTGGTCTGTCCTCAAAGCGCATCAACATCTTCAGGGAAAGCCTTCAGAGAATTTTTTTCGAACATTGGTAACTACAGGAGTACAAGAACTATATAGTCTTCCGTGAGTTCGGTTCACATTGGTATAACATATGAAAGATTTAAAGTTCTTATAATAAGTTGGAAGGCTCAAAGCAACCTTCCAACGTGGGTACATGTGTGTACATAAATTACTCCGATAAAGAAGTTATAAGATAATAACAAACATTGACTTTAATTCTGGAGAAATACATACAAGACAGTAATACATATCTATTAATAATGGAGATTCGCTTCCGGTTTTTTCTGTAACAAAAACTACGTCACTGCTTACGTCACATTACCTAAAATCGTCATAACATAGAAAAAATACACTCAAAATTTGAACATGCAACATTAGACAGTCCTCATTGGGGTTTTTTTAAAACAAGTTTTAATAAATACATACCTGGTATTATCTATCTATATATAGTTTGTTTTATTTTAATATATATTTAAAGTTTACATTTCAAATTTTTTATTTTTTACTCCTTTAATAAATTTATTTTATTTTTTACTTCTTTAATAAATTTGATGATTTTACTTTATGATACAAACTCTATGATATTAAATTTTCAACTCCCATCCCCTCAGGCAATATTTATTTTACGTCGCCCAGGGGGTGTTTTTTTTTATTTTGCTAGTACTCATAACAAGGTACAGTAGTGAACAAATATATATATATATATATAATGTAGGACTTACGTTTCTGAGTTTCTGAAGGAATCTCACTTACTGCGCCTAAACCATGTGAAGTCGTTCCTGGCCCAAGAGAATTAGAATTTCCCGGACTACGACTTAAATACTCTAGCCCTCTATTGGCGAAAACCTGTCGACAAGGGAAGATAACTCATCTAAACTCCACATCGATCCAAAGAGGGGCAGACAATCGCTACACATAGAACATTCAGTAAAGAAAGACAAACAACTCAAATTAACAATGCACACATGAATTTTTAGGTTTGCTTTGGTTTGTTGGGGTTTTACGGCATGTCAACCCTTGTTGGGTTAATTTATGCCGAAGACGTTTTGTTTTATTTATGCTTTGATGGGTATTCAATTTTTGAAAAATTTAAACTCATTTTTTTTAAAATATTTTTTAAAACTCTATTAAAATAAGATTCTCTTTTTCTCTGAATTTTTGGGATGAGGCTTGATGATTAATATTACTTGTATTATTCGGACTATTGTCCTCTTCTTCATTGTTATCTGTACAATGTTTCGGCCGATGTACCCTCCGGCCTTCTTCAGGTATTTCTTTTCGAACTCGGGAACCTTCTTGTCGTAATCAGGAACCATCACAGAACTTTGAACCTAACCCTTTATTCAGTCGACGGGGGTATCCTATTCTCTTTCCGCTAACGTTAAGCTATGTTATCCACTAGGCCATGTGTCCAAATGGATAATCCAGTGTGAATTTTGGGAACTTATAAACCTAATGTCTTGTTTTGGCTGGAATATCTACCTATTCACTTATGTATGATTTTTTACTTTGACTCATATTGGGGTTTTTGTGGGGGTTTTGTTGTTTGTTTTTTTAATAAATAATATGAATTATGCTGTTTCTTACCATGTTCCATTTTATGTTTCATCCAGGAATGTAATTCCATATATTCTATTCATTTATATATCTAAACATGCATTTAGATAAGAACAATCAAGGGCAGGCGTTAATTTTATATATACAATGGATAGTAAAATATCGGAGAAAACCATCAGGAAATTCAAGAATTTCCTGTTGTAGTTTTTAAAAAATCACTTTCGACAAAATTTGTTGGATCTAAAAAAGGCCGTTTTATTAATTCTAAAAATGTAAAGTTGGCATGCGATTCAAAATCATTTCTTTTATGAAACACTAGCCTTATATTGTAACATTATTTTTGTACCTTTTTGGTTTACTAAAACTATTCAAAATTATATTTTTAAACATAGTGTTTAATTCTATTTTTTAAAATAACAATTTTTTTAATTGTGAAAACTAATATTTTTTATTGAGAAAATAATATATCTCACCTTTCGGGATTAAATAATCTAAAAATGATTATTTTTATTAGTAATCTTAAAAGACAAAAATTAATGAAAATCATTAAAAAGTTGTTGTTCAACATTTTAACTTTTCTAAATTTAGGAGTATATTTTAAATAAATAAAACTTAAACTCTATGAATTTATTTTTCTTATATATCTTTTTTTACTTTTAATTTCCAACTTTAGTTCAATTTACAAACAGAATCTATATACAAGCCGATAAATAACATAACTGATTTAAATTGTTTTTATATCCATCTTTACAGGAATGTAAATTATGTTTTTATAAAGATACTAAGATTCTCTTGTTTAATCAATACTTGCCAATCGATCTCTAGGAAATGTAGTTGGTGTGAAATCTTAATAAGTTCAGATAATATATATATTATTCTTACCAAGATCTTGCTCAAGAGCTTCGAATGTTTCGGAAAATTTATCATAAATAATTGTTTTGGTTTGTCTTGTTTTACGGCATATCAACCTCAGTGCTTCATTTAATGCCGATAACGTTTTGAAATAAATTAATTCTTAATGGATACTCAATTTTTTTATAAACACATTTTTCTATTGAACCCATAGATGGGACCCTAACAGGTACCACCACTACGGGTGAGAGTGAACCTGGGAGTAACGGCAATGAAGGGGTACTCGACACTCCCCAAAGATCTAGAATTGGAACTTCGTCATCAGATGCACTTTAACGTCATACACATAACACTAAGGCCCTCAGTCACCGCCTTTTAGCACATATGAAAAATTGTGGGGATGCTATAAGAGCAATAGCATTTGGACTATCAATGCTGTGATCAAAACGGTCACAATTCTTCGGATAATCCAATTATTTTAGTCAAATCTTCCGAACCATTCAAAGCTCTTGAGCAAGATCTTGGTAACAAGAATATATATTATCTGAACTTAAGTTTTCACACCAACTGCATTTCTTAGAGATCGACTGACAAGTTTTTTCCTTAAACAAGAGAATCTTATTAGTTTTATTCCATCTTATTATTGTTGCTTTTTATCCCATCATTCTGGGTCGATACACTCTTCATTATTTCTATTATTTCATAACTAGTTTTATTCCATTTCTCTGAATGTTTGAGATGAGGCTTGATGATTAGTATTATATACGTTATTCGGATTATTGTTCTCATCTTCATTGTTGTCTGTACAACGTTTCGGCCGATATGCCCTCCGGCCTTCTTCAGGTATTTCTTTTTGGACTCGGGAACTTTCTTGTCGTAATCGGGAGCCATCACGGAACTTTGAACATAGCCTTTTATTCAGTCTACGGGGGTATCCTGTTCTCATTCCGCTAACCATAGTTGGGGTAGACGCGTTAAGCTGTGTTAATTATTATTCTGTTACTGCTGCCCTTGATCAGGATTGAACCTGCAATCTAGAGATAACTGTCACTTAGAACTGTCTTAACGTAACTCCTTTATCCACTAGGTCATGTGTCCAATTGGATACCTGAAGAAGGCCGGAGGGCATATCGACCGAAACGTTGTACAGATAACAATGAAGATGAGGACAATAGTCCGAATAACGCAGATAATACTAGTTTTATTCCATCTTATTATTGTTGCTTTTTTATCCCAGCACTCTGACCGTTCCAAGTGCACCAATTACAATTGATATCACTTTCATCTCCATATTCCACAATTTTTTTAAATTCTCTGGCAAGGTCTAAGTATTTGTCTATCTTTTCGTTTTATTTTATCTTCACTCTGAGATCTGCAGGGACTGCAAACTCTTTATTATTACTGTAATTTTATTACTAGTTTTATTCCATCTTATTGTTGTTGCTTTTTATCACAAGACTTGTTCTTCCCTCTTCTCGGTCGAGGCTGGATTCTATTATTTTATAACTAGTTTTTATTCCATCTTATTATTGTTGCTTTTTATCCCAACACTTTGGGTCGATACACTCTTCATTATAACTATTCATTTGTTTTATTGCATATTATTACTATTGCTTTTTACCCCTATACACTTATTTTTCTTTTTTCTTCCTTCTCCAAGACGTTGGTTGGGACTGATATCTATTTCATTACTAGTTTTATTCCATCTTATTATTGTCGTTTTTTATCACAAAACTCTGGGGTTGATACACTCTTCATTATTACTATCATTTTATTACATCTTATTACTGTCAAATTTTATCTAAAAAAAACTTATTTTTCTTTAGTATTATTTGGATTATTCAGACTATTGTCATTATCAGCATTGTCATCTGTACAACGTTTCGGTCAATGTGCCCTCCGGCCTTCTTTAGGTATTTCTTGTCGGACTCTGGAACCTTTGTATAGATAACAATGAAGATGGGACAATAGTCCGAATAATCTAAATAATACTAATTATCAAGCCTCATCTCAAAAATTCAGAGAAACATTATTTTTCTTTTCTTTTCTTTCTTTTTCCAGGCGATGATAAGGAGGAGGAGTTAGATGGGAGCACAATAACGTTGGTTGGGGCCGGAGATGCAGACGAGTGCCTAGATATTTTGAAGCATTTTCTAAACAAACAATCAGTGTCCAATTGCAGCCCTAAGCCGTGTGCAATTGGCACAACTTATCTGACTCCAGTGCACGATATGATCTTTTATGCCGTCGCTGCCTTTGTTTATCCAAGTCGAATAATTAATTCGACTGACAATGATGAACGACTTAATATTGAATTAATGGTCAATGATACAAAGAAATACTGTAAATTGGTAAGACAACCTTTTTTTTCTTGTTTTATTGTCTTTTTCAGACCCCCCCCCTCTCTCTCTCTCTCTCTCTCTCTCTCTCTCTCTCTCTCTCTTTCTCTTTCTTTCTTTCTTTCTTCTTTCTTTCTTTCTTTCTTTTTTTTTTTTTTTTTTTTTTTTTTTTTTTTTTTTTTTTATATATATATATATATATATATATAATATATATATATTATCGGAAATTGGGTTATCTGCCCCTATTAGTTCCTGGAATCAGACGCCAGGGGCAGACCCCTAAAATTCAATAGAACAGGCCCGACAGGCAAAGGGAGCAGTACTAGCTGATACTAGCAGAAGAATAGAACTACAGCGACTTTACCGGACAACTTAGAGACATTGCAAAGACCTATATAAACAAGATAAGTGTATTTGAAACTCCTTGTATTACCTAAAAATATATCCCCGCCAGGAGAAATCCTCTGGCAACTCTGAAAGACATTTACACAGCTCTTTAAGACATTTGCATAATAATTGTACACTCTAACACATTATTACTAACCCAGAATAAACTGTTAACCCAGTTATAAACTCTTATAATTGTCTTGTACCTTTCCTTCACAATACAGTCATATTTGTAACGTGAATACTAGTTTACTTAATTTCTGTTAATATATATATATATATCTTTTTCTCTCTCTCTCTCTCTCTCTCTCCTTATATGTATCTTTCCCTCTTTCTAAGAAATACTGTAAATTGGTAAGGCACACCATTTTTTCTTTTATTGTCTTTTCTAGACACATCTCTCTCTCTCTCTCTCTCTCTCTCTCTCTCTCTCTCTCTCTCTCTCTCTCTCTCTCTCTCTCTCTCTCTCTCTCTCTCTCTCAAATTGTTAAGACACAACTTTTTTATTTATTGGCTTTTCTTCTTTCATTGTCTTAACCAGTCCAGGGTCGAAGTTACTGGACCCCCGGTATAAACTAGTGTATTTGTAAATAAAATCGGAAAATAAAAGGTAAAGGGGATTGTCATAGGTCATGAATAAAGAGTTCCTTTCAAATAGAGTATTAATAATTCACTAGCAGGACCTGTGGATGTGACAATTTAATTATTACGACGTTTGATAGGTTTACTTAAGAGTTATTGCTAAATAGTTAAATATGTAAAAAGTATAAAAATCTTGATTTAACTCTCTCTCACAAAAAAAGAGAACTTTTTTTTATTTAGACTTTTCTTTTACTCTCTCTCTCTCTCTCTCTCTCTCTCTCTCTCTCTCTCTCTCTCTCTCTCTCTCTCTCTCTCTCTCTCTCTCTCTCTCTCTTTCTCTCCCCCCCCTCTGCTTATTTTATACCCTATCTCTCTCTGCTTGCTCTTATGCCTATTCTTCCCCCCCCCTCTCTCTCTGTTTGCTCATTACTCATGTTACTGTTTTTTCCCACCTATCTATCCTCTCCCACAAATATTTTAATTTCATCCTCCATTGTAAACAACAAAGTGTTATTTTGGTTAACTAATACCAAATCTCTTGATATATATATATCTTTATTTTTCACAGACCGTATCAGAAGCTGTTGCTCAAAGAGGAACGACCGAAGCGTATGCCTCGACTAATTGTATCAGTGGAGTCTTTATTCCACTTCTGTTGGTTGTTGCTTACGGATTCCCTCAGAATACAACTTCCATTTACTTGAAGGAAAAAATTCACAAAGGGACGCCCGGTGAGTAAACATGACAAAATTCATGCGTTTTGGCTGTGTCACGAAGTGTTAATAGATTTAATGTAAACCCTGTCTACTTAACGTGTGGTCTGAGTGGTTTTTCAAAGGCACGTCTTTCTCCAAGAAAAAAAGAATATCCAGGGAAAATAGGAAATAAAATTGCTGGAGAAATTTATGCATTTTGGAGTGGGGGGTTTAATTTTGAATTCAGTTATCTTTCTCTTAGTCCGGTGGCCTAACCAAATTAAAATAACCCAGTATTATTTACCCATCACAATTTGCTTCTTTTTTTTTAATTGATACTCAATTAGACAAAAATTTAACTCGTTTTTAAAAGGAAAAGCAGACGAAAAAATGGGTATCTATTTCGAACGCTATAAATGTATCCAAGTTAGACTTAGATGGGAGATAACTCTAAATTTACTTTCACTTACCTCCCTTGAATTTTTTCCCAAAATTTATTTTTCTCGTCTGAATACTTTGCCTTTTTACATAAATAATTACTTACCTACAAGTTTCTTGGTGTGCTCGTTGTGCAATGGTTATCATCGCAGGAAATGGATAAGGTGAACGGAGTTCAGATCCTGGACGACGCCGTGTGTGTTTCACATAATGCTAATAAAAACCCTGGGAAATGTATGAAACCAACTATTCTTATTTAAAGCTATCGACAGATAGTAGGGCAGACTGGGCTCTTCGATATAGCAGCTAGTGTAGTAGAAGAAAAACGCTGAATTCAGACCTATTAAATCCACTTAAGAATTGAGACCGCATAACCGTTCGGCTATCGTTACCTACTGAATGGGAAGGAGACTATAACTTTTTAATACACACAACTGTCTGTATGTAAAGGCTATTTATGCTACATCCCTTTTATAGGAGAACGTTGCATTTACACTTTAATATTATTATAATTATAATAATAATAATATTATAATTATATAATAATAATAATAATAATAATAATAATAATATATTATTATTATTATAATTATAATAATAATAATATTATTATAATTGTTGTTGTTGGCATCCTTCTGTCTACGAGAGACGATGGCGTAGTGTCAAGGTTTTTGTTAACTTGAACTACATAGCCTGGGCGGGTTCGTATGGAGGATGAGCTGTTGCCCGTGCAGCAAATCCCCCCTCTCCACACTGCCGCTGTGATCCCAAGGAAAGGTAAGGGACCAATGCAGTTTGGCAATATTATTATAATATTATTATTATAATAATAATATTATTATTATTATTATAACATTATTATAATATTATTATAATAATAATATTATTATAATAATATTATTATAATAATAATATTATTATAATAATAATATTATTATAATAATAATATTATTATAATATATATATTATATATATATAATATTATTATTATTATAATAATAATATTATTATTATTATAATATAATATTATTATTATAATAATAATATTATATATAATAATATTATAATATATATATATATTATATTATAATATATTATTATTATAATAATATATTATTATTATAATAATATTATTATTATATAATAATATTATTATTATAATAATATTAATTATAATAATATATATTATTATATAATATATTATTATTATTATAATAATAATTATTATTATTATAATAATAATATTATTATTATTATTATAATATTATTATTATATATATATATATTATTATTATAATATATTATTATTATTATAATATTATTATTATTATAATAATAATATTATTATTATTATAATAATATTATAATAATATTATTATAATAATAATATTATAATAATATATTATTATAATAATAATATTATTATAATAATAATAATTATTATAATAATAATTATTATAATAATAATATTATTATAATAATATTATTATAATATAATATTATAATAATAATATAATATTATAATATTATAATATTATATAATAATAATATAATATATATAATATTATTATAATAATAATATTATAATATTATAATAATATTATTATTATTATAATAATAATATTATAATAATAATATTATTATAATAATATTATTATTATAATAATATTATTATTAATATATTATTATAATAATATTATTATTATAATAATATTATTATTATAATAATATTATTATATAATAATATTATTATTATATAATATTATTATATAATAATAATATTATAATATAATTATAATAATTATAATATTATTATTATTATAATAATAATATTATTATAATATAATAATTATAATATTATTATAATAATAATATATATATTATTATAATAATATTATTATAATAATATAATATTATTAATAATATATTAATATATATATATATTATTATAATAATATTATATATATATAATAATAATATTAATTATAATAATAATAATATTATTATAATATAATAATATTATTATAATAATAATATTATATATAATATTATTATTATAATAATATAATATTATTATATAATAATATTATTATAATAATAATATATATATATAATAATAATATTATTATTATTATAATAATAATATATAATATTATATAATAATATTATTATTATTATTATAATATAATAATAATATTATTATAATAATAATAATAATATTATATATAATAATATTATTATAATAATAATATTATAATAATATTATATAATATATATTAATTATAATAATATATAATAATATTATAATAATATTATTATAATAATATTATAATAATATTATTATAATAATATTATATAATATTATTATAATAATATTATTATAATAATATATATAATAATTATTAATAATAATATTATTATAATATTATTATTATAATAATATTATAATAATATTAATTATTAATATTATAATAATATATTATAATAATATTATTATAATAATATTATTATAATAATATATTATAATAATAATATATTATAATAATATATAATAATAATATTAATTATAATATTATTATATATATTATTATTATATAATATTATTATTATATATTATTATTAATAATATTATATTATATATATTATTATTATAATATTATTATATTATATATAATAATATTATTATTATTATTATTATAATAATATTATAATATTATTATTATAATAATATTATTATATATTATATATATATATTATTATAATATTATTATATATATTATTATTATATTATTAATATATTATTATTATTATTATTATTATAATAATATTATTATTATTATTATTATTATAATAATATTATTATTATTATCATAATAATAATTATTATTATTATTATATATTATTATCATAATAATATTATTATTATCATATTATTATTATAATAATAATAATAATATTATTATTATCATATTATTATTATAATAATAATAATAATATTATTATTATCATATTATTATTATTATAATAATAATAATATTATTATTATCATATTATTATTATAATAATATTATTATTATACCCAACCCGTAACTATGTTTTTTATATATTGAGTAATTTTGGATTATTTCCCATTGTATACTCTATCTATTGATGAACCAGCTTTGCTCATCTGTATAATTATGTTTTATTTCTGTAATGTCATTTCCATTAATGTTATCTATTTGTTCAGATTGGAGTCTCGGCGCCCAGATTTACCAGACGGAGTTAATGCGAGATGGGTGTGAACCGCAATCTTTGACCACTTATTCGACAACTTTGGCCGGAGCGGTCACTCTGACAACTAAACCAACGTCCGGTTCACAGCGGTTGGCTTCAGGGACGCACATACTGATGGTGTCGGCCAATTTTTTACTGCTTTTTTTCATCTTTTTCCCTTTGTCTATTCCACTGCGATAAATAAATGACTTAGAATTTATCATTTTATCGTCTGTTGTTTTTCAATTGGGCGGGGGGCGGCATTTTCATGTAATAAAGAAATATCTAAATAAATACATACATATAGTGAAATAAAGTTTGTTTCTTTATAGTATCTTTGAAGCATTGTGTGTATGTGTAATATAAAGATTTTGAAGGCAATTTACAATGCAATATGTGTTGAATTTATTTAGCTTTTTTTTTTTCAAAACTAAATAAAAAACGCCGTATATTTGTGTTAAGTTTTTTTTATAAGCTTCTATTTCTATAAATATATTTGATGCAACACCAGCAGGAGTGGACTCCGCCCACTTCCGCCCAAAATGTTTGTTCCCGCTTTTTTTAACCCTTGTATGAATTATTTTCACTATGTACTCCTCTGCTACTTACCAAACCTCAACAATTTGAAAATTTTTTCCGTGATGTTAAATTGGCTCCTCCCGCGCGTGGAAATTGTTCGATATTCTTTTAATTTTTACTATAAATATAGCCTTGCTCGGCATAGTGAAATAAAGTTTGTTTCTTTATAGTAATTAAAAGAATTTTGAACAATTTCCACGCGCGGGAGGAGCCGAGTTAACATCATGGAAAAAATTTTCAAATATACGGCGTTCCTCATCTTCTTAAACAACAGATGATTACAATATCGCCGTGGGATAAGTACTATAAAAAAAACACCTAGTACTTTCAAAAACAAAAGCTAAATAAATTCAACACATATTGCATTGTAAATTGCCTTCAAAATCTTTATATTACACATACATATAGTTGTCGAAAGTTTATTTATCTTTACATTTTTATTTTTTTTAGTAACACTTAGTGTAGCTGGTTAGATATATTTATTTTCTACCCTCAAAATATACCCTTAAATTTGGACAGTGTAAGGGAAACAACTCTGTTAGGGTCTGATAATCAAGTGGACCCACAGGGCCTGAATTGCATTGTGGGAAGATCAACAGATATCCTTAGGGCAAAATAGGGACTTCCGCCAGGCTGATACAGCAAAAAGGTTGTGTGGAAAACACTGTCCTAAAATTAGAATTTGAGTCTTTTAGTTAGTTCTCGGTACTGGTACGGCGCACAGGTATGTTTCTTTCCAATTTTCCCGTGAAGTTGCTGGCATTTGTTAGAGACCCTTTTTGTAAATTAGTAATTGTTTTATACCCCATTTTATTTCAGTATTTCACAGTGTTTGGAAGTAAATAAAATCTTCTACATTCAACATCAGTCGTCTTCGTGTCATCAATACATCACCAGAAAATATTACCAGGGAACTGCTACACTTAGCTTAACATTTAAACAAACATCTCTATATATAAAATCTTTTTAAAAAATTACAATAACAAGTAAATGTATAACAATATTAACAATAACAAAATTTTAAAAGTAAAAATACGAGGTAGTTGAATAACATATGAAGTTTAGTGTTTAAAAAAACACTAAATAAACATCTTATTATAATGGAGAAAGTGTGTTTGTCTGTCTGTAACCGAAACTATATCACTACTCAAGTCACAATTCCCTTAGTTATTGAGGTCACATTCACCATGAATTTATTTTTATTTAAACCTCAATTATTGATAAAATTCTTATACCTTATTAACACTGTTGGATTAATCTACAAACTAACAACATACAAGTATATTTATATATTCAATAAAATAGCGGTTTACAGTGTGAACGAGAAGGCTAATTTGCATATTGATATTAAGAATTTGATTTTAATAAATATATGCTTAGTATTATTGATTTCTAATTGTTTGGTTTTCTCTTAACGAATCTGAGCAAAAGTCTCGAGGATAAATCTTAAAAGAAATCCATAAACAAGACGAAAGAACTGTAATTTTATTAAATACTTCATAATCTAACTAAATAGATAAATTAGGAAAAATGAAAGACGGGAGTGATGGAAAATGATGGAAGAGTTAGATTTAAAGATGTTCTATTTTTCGATTATACCCTCTCAGTTTATCATTTTCTAAATAGTTTCTAATTTAATACAATATTTTATTACATCAAAACCTAAATACTTGCACTCGAAGGGTGCATATATTTGCTAGTGATTCTAATGTATGTAACTTCAATAAGAAAATGTTTATTTAATAAATAATACAATTCTAATAATAAATAGACAGATTTTTTTTTTAAATTAAGTCACCACTTCCCTTTTTTTCTTTAACTAAAAATTGTTATTAGATACCACCAATTTTTCCTGTGAAATTTACCACCCCCTATATATAACACAATGACACTTGCATTCGAAATAAGAAACATTAAACAAACTCCTGATGATTTTTAAAAAAATTTTCAGCTTACAGAAATAATGAAAATTATGATTGAAAAACAATGTTTTCATTTTTGCGCCGTTAAATCAACTGAAATTTAACATAGGCAAAAACAAGTTACGACAAGAGGATTTATAAAAAATTCTATGAAAAATCAACTAATGGTCTGATTTTCATGAAAATTTCCATAACTATTTACCTTTGGATATAAATATGTCTGAAAACACTCCCTGGTGTTTTTTTTATAATAAAATAAATTAAAATATAAAAATGAATAATAAAATTTATTGTTTATAAGGAACAACTGAAAGGATATCATTATTACTAGCAAAATAAAAAAACACCCTCCGGGCGATGTAAAAAAAATAATTTTTTGAAAGATATTACTTAAGGAGTTGGAAGTTAAAAATTAAATGTCAGAGAGTTTGAACTATAAATCATGAAATCATCAAATTTATTAAAGGAGTAAAAAAAAAAAAAAAAAAATTTGAAATCGAAACTAAGTTCTATTAAATTTGAATATCTATTAAAATAAAACAAACTATATATAAATAGATGATACTGGGGATGTATCTATTAAAACTTGTTTAAAAAAACAATGAGGCCTGTCTAATGTTGCATGCTCAAATTTTGAGTGTATTTATTCTATGTTATGACGATTTTGGGTATAGTGACATAAGCAGTGACGTAGTTTTTGTTACAGACAAAAACCGGAAGCGAATCTCCATTATTAATAGATAAAAATATATTTATAAGTTCATAAGAAAAAGTTTATAAATAATAAAAAAATATTTTTAGTTTAGTATTAGAAGAATTCAAGGAATGACCATAGTTACCATTTCATTTTTTTCTCAACCAATAATTTAATCCGGAATTCATTCCTTCTTTATTATCAATTACTCCCAGGTCTAAGCTAACTCTTAATTGGAGGTATCATTGTGTAAAATCATATAATTGCTTTAAAAAAATCACATCAGTAATTTAAAAATTCTTACTGTTTAGATTGGAAATTTAACATGGTAATTTAAATGATAATATAATTAGTCGGTCTGTTGTGTTAGAATTTCATAAAGAACAAGATAATAATGTAAAAAAAATATTTCTGTATTAGTTTTTTATTCAGTAGAAGAATTCAAGGAATTATCGTAGTTACCATTTCATTTTTCGAGTAATCTTCAAGATCTTGTTCTGGGAAATGCATGAGCAAAAAAATGACACTGAAAAATTGAGACCAAGCAAGGGTATTGTGTAACTTTAAAAATTGATGTGATAGAGAAAAAAACTGAAATAATTTTTGAATACAGAGTCCAAAATATGTAATTAGAACGGATATATATATATATTGGTAATTTTTCTGAGATGAAAGCAAAAAGCTTGAACCTTAGGTAGATGCCTACTAAAACCTTTGTATAAACAGTTATATTTAATAATATATAATATATATATATATATATATATATATATATATATATATATATATATATATATATATATACACGCTTTGTCAGATCTAACTAAATAAAATTTGTGATGCTGAGTGTAATGTTTTATTGTTTTTCAACATTTGTAGATTCTTAAAACGTTCCATAGAATAAGCACAAATTTCTTAGATGCTGTATCAAAAAGTTGATGTGATATAGAAAAACTGGGGTCATTTTTTAATTCGGAGGCCAAAAAATAGTCAAAAACAATTGTCAGATCCAACTCAACCAAAATCGTCTTCTGTGACGAGACTGAAAGGCAGCCCTATGAACAGGCAGATTCCCAGCGCCCACTAACAAAGCGCGTCAGGATATGTTTGGCCTGTGGCGAGCGGCTACAGATACTCTAACTCGCTACCTCCTCATAGCTGAGGTATTGTTAGTAGAGACCCAAATAAAATATATCCGAATTTGCATAAAATAGAAATAGAAAGAAATAAGAAATAAGAAATTTATTAATCAATAGTAGTACAAATTATTTTTAAAAATATAAGTAAAAGAAAAACTTTATTGATTTAAACTACTGTTGAAGGGAGGCCATGCCTAATAGCGTGAAGCTAATTCCATGGACATGACCACCCTTGGACGCTCACAGGAAACGATACATGAAACACACAACGTAAACATATATATATCACGAGACAAATTAGCCGTGTGAGAATCTAAATGCAAATCTGTTATTTATAAGAGGCAATAAAATGATTTTTCAAAAGTGTTTTAAGGACAAAATAATTAACTGAAACAAGCTTCATCTTTTCTTTATCAGAAAATAACGACTGAACAGTATTCCAAGAATTAATTGCATTAAAACGAATTGAATTATGCCCAAAACTAACAGTGTTGATGATAGGGAAATTAAGCAAACCAGATTGGTCAGCACGAGTGACATGAGCATGGGTGAAGTCAACTGCAAAAGCATTCTGAACAGAAACAGGCATTTTATTGTGGAATAGTTTATGTAAGAACAAAATATTTTCACAATGGACCATATCAGAAAATTTGAGAATCTCCAAATTTGCATACAGGTTGTTAGATGATGTCCTAGGAGGCACAAAGGACATAAGTCTCACAGCAAAGTTTTGAAGAACAGCAGAAATAAAGACGGACTGTCACTGACAGGGCGAGTGAGGAAGAAAGTGTAAACTGACGACTGCTATTTGATGTGAGAGTGGCGTGTTCAGTTAGGAAAGAAATTGCATTTCGTTTGCTGGAGAGACTTTCAAAGGATTGATATCACCTTGAATTTTTGGACCCTTTCGAAAGATGTTCTCCAGTGTATTTTATGCAAGACACATCAGTCGATCTGTCATGTTAAAATTCCATAAAGATAATAATATAAAGAAATATTTAATATATAATAACATAATAAATGAAATATAAAAATGAATGGTTATTTCCTATAAGTCTAACATGATCAAAGGGGAACCACTCTTGACTGATAAATTTTTTTATTTTCCCATTAAACTAACCAGATAACATAATAAATGAAATATAAAATGAATGGTTATTTCATATAAGTCTAACATGATCAAAGGGGAACCACTCTTGACTGAAAATTTTTTTATTTTCCCATTAAACTAACCAGATAACATAATAAATGAAATATAAAAATGAATGGTTATTTCCTATAAGTCTAACATGATCAAAGGGGAACCACTCTTGACTGAAATTTTTTTTATTTTCCCATTAAACTAACCAGATAACATAATAAATGAAATATAAAAATGAATGGTTATTTCCTATAAGTCTAACATGATCAAAGGGGAACCACTCTTGACTGATAAATTTTTTATTTTCCCATTAAACTAACCAGATAACATAATAAATGAAATATAAAAATGAATGGTTATTTCCTATAAGTCTAACATGATCAAAGGGGAACCACTCTTGACTGATAAATTTTTTATTTTCCCATTAAACTAACCAGATGCAAAAAACATCTCCTTGGTTTAGCGCTAGTGAAAAGGAGATAGACTCCCTCGCTGATTGGCTGATACTGACTTTAGGCAACCCCGACGACTCTACTTACTTTACTTATCAGCAAATGGTGCTCTGGAATGTTTTGGTCTCCTCTGTCTATACAAGGACGAGCAGTACAAAAAATTGTTGCTGCCTCTAAGATACAAAAGTAACGTTTTGAACTAGCCCTGTTTAAGACCGAGAAATTCTGATCAGAATTGTTGGCTCTACACAAATTTATATTACACAAATCATCTCCAGTAGCAGAGTCCTCTGCCTATGAGAGCCCGGATGAAGATAGTGAGATGTTTCCTATTTCACGTGGAACATGCTGACCTACTCACACATCCAAACACTGAATTTTTTTATAATTTCATATATATAATTTCATTATTTTTCGGGTTCTTTATTTTACGATACCTCGTCTTCTTTTTTCCTAGTAGATCAATAAATAAATAATTTATCAGTCAAGAGTGGTTCCCCTTTGATCATGTTAGACTTATAGGAAATAACCAAATCAATCTTATTATAATGGAGATTGTGGGTTTGTCTGTCTGTAACCGAAACTATATTACTATGCAAGTCACAATTCCTTTCGTTATTTACATCATATTCTCCATGATTTTATTTTTATTTAAACCTCAATTATTAATAAAATTGTTTTACATCATTAAGACTGTTGACCATATCTACATACTAATAACATGCAATTGTATTTATATATACAACAAAATAGCGATTTACAGTGTGAATGGGAAGGCTAATTTGCATATTGATCTTAAAAAATTGATTTTAATAAATATATGCTTAGTATTATTGACTTCAATTTTTTTGGTTTTATATTAATGAATATGAGCAAAAATCTCGGGGATAAATGTTAAAAGAAATTCATTAACAAGAAGAAATAACTGTGATATTATCCTTTACTTCCTATTTTAACTAAATAGTTAAATTACGAAAATTTACCAATGAAAGACGGGAGTAATGGAAAATGATAGAAGAGTTAGTTTCCAAGTTGTTTTATTTTTCAATCATACCTCCTCTGTTTCAAATCTTTTTTATTTGCATTCTTATTCAGTTTCATTTGCCTTTGTAATTTAACATGATATTTTATTATATTAAAACTTAAATACTTGCACCCGGAGGGTGCATATATTTGTTAGTAATAATAATAATAATAATAATAAACAATAAAATTTGAATAAATATAAGTTCATAAGAATAAGTTTATAAATAATAAAAAATAATATAAAAACATATTTTTAGTTTAGTATTAGTTTTTATTCAGTATAAGAATTCAAGGAATAATCGTAGTTACCATTTCATTTTTTTTCTCAACCAATAATTTCATTTTTCCAGTAATCATCAAATTTCTTTGTGTCAAAACCGGAATCTCCACGGCAGAAATATCTCTTTCCACAGCACATCGGATAATGGGAATTTCGGTCTTCATAGTCGACATAACAATTTTTCTTTGGAGCCAAATGTATAACGCCACAGCTAGAAGAAAAAAAAGATTAGAAAAATAGAGTACTGTGAACAGACTGAGATATATATATATATATATATATATATATATATATATATATATATATATGAAAAATAGATGGAAATTAATCCGACAGTATGAAATTTAACATTTTGAAAAAACATATGATGTTTGTTATGTGATTGCTGACAGATCTGTTTCGACCGAATTGATAAGTTGGTCTTCATCAAAGAGCGACATAGATGGGAAGAAAAGATATCCGTTAAAAAAGACTGTTTACAAAAAACGAACGCTGAATTCAACCGCTGAAAATTTTGAAAAATGCTTCTGATTTTTAAAAATTAAAAATTAAAAATTAAAATTAAAAATAAAATTAAAATTAAAAATAAAATTTATTTATTTTTAAAACAGACTGAGATATATATATATAGGAAAGGGGAAAGCGAAACAAAAGCTAAGTATGTACATTTTTCTATTAACGGTTTTTATTTATTTATTCATTTTTTATTTTTGAATTTTGACATGTCTACACAGTGGCAACATATTAAGAATATTCGTTCTCCACAAACTTTTTAAAAAAAAAAGAAAAAAAAAAGAGAAATAAGAAATTACAGTTATCATAAAGGAGGAGAAGAAGAAAGAGAGGAAAAAAAGGAGAGGAAAAGGAAATAAGAAGAGAAATTTTATTTAGCCGCTCCAGAGACCAAAGCACTCTGAAGCTTTGGCCTGTGCGAAGGGGAGGAGTGTGGCGAGTGACCACGGATGTTTGAACTCGCTACCTTCTCGTAGCTGAAATGCTGTTGGCAGAAGCCCGGATGAGGTATGTCAGAATTTGCATAAGGGTAGCCGAATGAGCATAGATAAAACGGACAGTCGCTGATACTGCGAGGGAGGAAGAGAGCAAGTGTTTGGACGACAAGTGAAATCTGACGACTGCTGTATTTGGGGTGTCAGGAAGTGAGAGTAACGTGCTCAGTTGGTAGAGACTGTGCTGACGGTGAAAGGAATTTACATTTCGTTTGCTAGAGAGACTTGCAAAAGATTAATATTATCTTAAATTTTTAGACCATCCAAAAGAAGCCATCCTTGTAGAAGAACAGTAGTGGTACTATTCAACCCATATGTGTATGAGAGCCATTTCATCTTTTGTTTTTCTTTCATCGGCACTGCCCCCCTCCAATCAATGAAAACCCAGTATGCCAACGACAGCCTGCTCCTTATTGTAGGGATTCGTCCCTCTGACTTTAACTAGAGAGCAAACCACAATTTAGCAAACCTTACTACTAAACCCTTGAGGACTATATATAGATGTTGCATGTAAAGGCTGTCCCAAGGATGTCTGCAAGAATGATCCCAGGTGCTTTGGCATTGCCCCTTCCAGCTGGGAAAATTTGGCTCAGGACCGCCCTTGGTGGTGGCAGGCATTTATTTTTTGGCATAATTCCTAGTTGATCACCTTTTCTAACCCAGTCATACCTAGCTTTGTATTCTCTTTATGCTAGTTTGCTGCATTCTCTTAATACATGTTTTATGGTCTCATCTCCTTCACCACACATCCTACATTTGCTGTTTTGTGTCTTATGATTTTTTTTCTTTGATATAATTTGTGCTTATGGCATTGTTTTGATTGACTTGTTTTCCTTCTTGAGGTATCCACTTCTTAAATACGTCCAGGTCCTTTCTCGTGCAACCTTCTCAATTTGTCGTTTGAAATATCCATATAATTATTTTACTTTCTCCAACCAACCAACCAATCAACAATAAAAATAAATTCATTGGAAAACGACATGTCTGTTTTCTTATTTTTGTTTTTGTTTTTTGTTTGTCTATATGTTGCAGCTGCTGTTACTGTATGTCATAATTAATCTTTCTTTGCTCTTTTTTGTGTATTCTTCAAGTGCTTGGATTGTGGCATCTATGTAATTCTCTAAGTTAGAGAGACTTCTTCCACCTTCTATTTCTGATACATATAAGTTGTCTCTATTGTCTGTAAGGTGTATTATTATTATTATTATTATTTTCTCAAGTGTATTAGTCTGAAAGTGAACATAATTGTGTGACTTGTGTTCAAACTCCACTCTTATGACGAACGGTTAGAATAATTATTTAGACAAATTATAAACACATAAATAAATGTGAATGTAATATACGAGGGTGAGTCAAAAGGTAATGCCATTTTGTTTAGGACAGGTATAATTACCAACACAGGAACATGTATCATACATCAAAATGAAGCTGGTCCTCTGTAGATCACATCTCTACTTCTCCACATAGATGTGTTAAAAGGTAATGCCATTTTGTTTAGGAGAGGTATAATTACCAACACAGGAACATGTATCATACATCAAAATGAAGCTGGTCCTCTGTCGATCACATCCCTACCTCTCCACATAGGTGAGTTAAAAAGTAATGCCATTTTGTTTAGGACAGGTATAATTACCAACACAGGAACATGTATCATACATCAAAATGAAGCTGGTCCTCTGTCGATCACATCCCTACTTCTCCACATAGGTGAATCAAAAAGTAATGCCATTTTGTTTAGGACAGGTATAATTACCAACACAGGAACATGTATCATACATCAAAATGAAGCTGGTCCTCTGTCGATCACATCCCTACTTCTCCACATAGTTACTATTTCTCTCAATAGCAACGTTCCACCTTTGAATGAGAGCATTTATCCCTTCACCGTAAAATTCTGTTGACTGTTTTTTGAGCCACTTCTTCACTACAGATTTCACTTCCTTGTCACTGGAATAATGTTTGCCTCTCAAACCCTCTTCCATGGGGCCGAAGAAATGATAGTCTGAAGGTGCTAAATCTGGTGAGTATGGAGGATGCGGTAAAGTTGTCTACCCAAATGTGGCGATTTTCCCCTTTGTCCAGATGCTTGTGTATGGTCGAGCACTGTCATGCAGAAGGAGGACATTGTCAATTGGCCACTTGGGCCTTATTTGTAGGATTCTTGCTCTGAGCCTCGTTAGGGTCTCAATGTAAATCTTAGTTTTATAAAAAGAAAACTTCACATAAAATAAAGAAAATAGCATTACTTTTTGATTCACCCTTGTACATCACATCATTAATAATGGGTAATTTTCACCTTTAGTTATTAAAATTCCTAGCATAAAATTGTGCGTGGATATTATCTGAAATGAACTTAATTGTTATTAAGAACACATTTTATGATATTTTTGTGTTAAAGCATGCAGTTGTATTGTTTTTGAAACGATTCTAAGATTTGTATATTTCGCACGGACACATTCAAAATGGCTACCGGCTTGTTTCAAAATGAAAGTCAGTTGGTTAAATTCTTAGCATAAAATTATCTGAAATGAACTTAATTGTTATTAAGAACACATTTTATGATATTTTTGTGTTAAAGCATGCAGTTGTATTGTTTTTGAAACGATTCTAAGATTTGTATATTTCGCACGGACACATTCAAAATGGCTACCGGCTTGTTTCAAAATGAAAGTCAGTTGGCTAAATTCTTAGCATAAAATTATCTGAAATGAACTTAATTGTTCTTAAGAACACAATTTATGATATTTTTCTGTTAATGCTTGCAGTTGTATTGTTTTCGAAAAAGTTTCTAAGATTTGTATATTTCGCACGGACACATTCAAAATGGCTACCATCTTGTTTCAAAGTGCAAATCAAGGGAGGTTACTCTAATTGCCTTATTTGCTAGGAATTTTGACAACTAAAGGTGAAAATTACCCCCTTTTTATCATATATGTGCTAGAATACAGTGGCTAGTCTGGGTATGACATTAAATTGCATCTAGGGGTGACGTTCCAGTACTGGAGCTCTGGGGAGTGTTGCCATCCTTATCTGATTTTAATGAAATTTTCAGTGTTGATTTATCAATGAATGAATTTTATAATGCATTAGTTATTTTATTTCAAAACTTACTGATTTTTTTCAGGTCACTTAATTTTGACCACCACCCCCTTATTTTTGGGGCACAAAATATTGGTGGGGTTATATATGATTGATATGTTTTTCTGCATAGATAAAAAGACAAAAGACTGAAGAAAAATATTTTTCTAAGAATCTGCTCTGGTAGTAAATAAGTACCGAAAATCAGAAAATAAAATGAAAATAAAAACTAAAGAAATAATTTTTGGAGATTTTTTTTTTTGATAATTATTTAATTGGTTATTATCTTATAAAAGAAAAAAATATACATCGATATTTGTTCCGTTTAAAAGGGGTGGCACTAAATTTCCAATACAGTTTTTGACAAAAAAAAAGGGGTTATTGATAGCAAAGTAGTTATTAAAAAAAGATGTTTTTAGAATCTGATAACATGACATTTTAAACTTAACATCATGCTGCTCATATTTTTAATGAATTTTGTATATTAATTTAGCAGAAATGCCTAATTAAAGTTTTGAAATAAAATAACTGATGCATTATAAAATTCATTCATTGATAAATAAATACTGAAAATTTCATTGAAATCGAATAATTCCCTGATTTTTGGTAATTTGTTTTCAAATCGAGAGGGGTAATTTGTTTTTAAAAAACACGGATTTTTCGACAAATTGGGTATACCTATAATACAATAAACCAATGACTCGTTGAACCAACAACTCACAATACATTTTGCAAATAAATAAACGTACAAGGGAGACAACTCTATAATTATGATAATAGCAGTTATCTTTCTTGAGAGACAAAAATAAATATCAAAATGACATAAATAAGTAAAATACGAAAAAAAGTCCCCCGTCTGGCAACTTGTCGACCAGACAATATATTACATTCCATCCTAAGAGGGTAATTTGAACATTAGCTACATAAATGAGAGTAACCTCCCCTTGTTTTTTTTTCACTTTGAGGAAGCCAGAAATATAATAAAATATGTTCTTAATAACAATTAAGTTCATTTCAAATAATACGTAAGCACAATTAAGAACACATTTTATGATATTTTCGTGTTAAAACATGCAGTTGTATTAATTCAAACAAATTCTTATTTTCAGTGTAGATTTACGGTGAAATGAAAATGGCCGACCAAAACATATGGCTTCCTCAAAGTGAAACAAACAAACAAATCGAGGTTACTCTCATTTATGTAGCTAATGTTCAGATTACCCCTAAGAGAGGTTAAACAGAAAAGAATAAATAGTGAAGATAGAAATTGACTTACGTGTAACAGGTATAAGCTTCATTTCCGGAACATACACACACACCGCAATATTCGACAAACCATTTTTCACCAGATTTGTGACCAGCACAACCTAAAACATTTTGAAAAATTAATAAAACAAAGAAAAGAAACAATAATAAGTAATTTATATCTATTTCTCTAAATGTTTGAGATGAGGATTGATGATTAGTATTATCTGCGTTATTGGGACTATTGTCCCCATCTTTATTGTTATTTCCGCCCTGTCGGCTGGGGCGTTAGAATGCACCGACTGCACCTCTGCAGAGGGGTAAGACTCCCCCAATGGGGCCACCTGTTGGCTGTGGGTGGCGACCCGTGATGCTTAAGGATAGAGCCCAGGTGGATGAGCAGTTCATGACATGCAATACTTCACTTTGGCCCTATCTTGGGCTAGACGGGCGGTCAGAGAGTCCCCCTCCGATCAATCGGCTGGTCACTTCAAGCCCTAGCACCTATATGATTTTCCCAACCCTATTGCCCTTATGGCAAGCCCCAAGCCCTTTTTATCATATGGGTGCTAGAAGGCGGTGGCTGCGGGTCTACATGTCCTGGGAATGACGTTAAACTCTATCTGATGGTGAGGTTCCAGTTTTGGAGGTTTGGGGAATGTGGAGCACCCCTTCATCACCATTGCTCCCTGGTCCACTCTGACTCGGAGTGGTGGTACCTGTTAGGGTCCCATCTATGGGTTAAATAGAAAAATGTATTTGTAGAAGGATTGTATTATCCATTAAGAATTGATTTATTTTAAAACTTTATCGGCATTAAATGACCCACTGAGGTTGATGTGCCGTAAAACAAAACAAACCAATTATTGTTATTTGTACAACGTTTCGGCGATATAACCCTCCGGCCTTCCTTCAGGTATTTTTTGTCGGACTCTGGAACCTTCTTTCAAACTCGGGAACTTCTTGTCGTAATCGGGAGCCTTCACGGAACTTTGAACTTAACCCTTTATTCAGTCCTCGGGGGTATCCTGTTCTCATTCCGCTAACCATAGCTGGGGTAGGCGTTGTATTAATTATTTTTCTAATTACTGCCGCTACTCAGGATTGAATCTGGAATCCAGAGATAACTGTCACTTAGAACTGTCTTAACCTAACTACCTTATCCACTAGGTCATGTGTCCAATTGGATTACGACAAGAAATTTCCAGAGTTTGAAAAGAAGGTTCCTGAGTCCGAAAAGAAGGTTCCCGAGTTCGAAAAGGTTCCGGGTCCGAAAAGGTTCCCGAGTCCGACAAGAAATACCTGAAGAAGGCCAGAGGGTATATCGGCCGAAACGTTGTACAAATAACAATAAAGATGAGGACAATTGTCCAAATAACGCAGATAATACTAAGTAATTCAGAATTACCTCCCTATTTTATGATTACCTCCTCTAGGGCATCAGTCCCCAATCTTTTTTGCCCCCCGGACGGTTTCATCTAAGACAATATTTTCACGGACCGGCCTTCATATGCTCCTGGCCTACATTTGCTCGATAATCGTTAATGAGTAATCTAATAATAAATCATCCGCAATGGTCTTATGTCAAATGCAAACATCAACAGACAATAAACAACCTTTTGTTCATAATTATTAATCAACAACATCTCTGTAAACGAAACTATTTATTTTAGAACGAAAATCCTTTCTAATAAGAAATCTTATTATAATGGAGATTGTGTGTTTTTCTGTCTGTAACCGAAACTATATTAATATTCAAGTAACAATTCCCTTTGTTATTTACACCACATTGTCCATGATTTTATTTTATTTAAACCTCAATTATTAATAAAATTGTTTTACATCATTAAGACTGTTGACCATATCTACATACTAATAACATGCAATTGTATTTATATATACAACAAAATAGCGGTTTACAGTGTGAATGGGAAGGCTAATTTGCATATTGATCTTAAAAATTTGATTTTAATAAATATATGCTTAGTATTATTGATTTCTAATTGTTTGATTTTATCTTATTGAATATGAGCAAATCTCGGGATAAATCTTAAAAGAAATCCATTAACAATAAGAAATAACTGTCATTTTATTCTTTACTTCCTATTTTAACTAAATAGTTAAATTAGGAAAATTTACCAATGAAAGACAGGAGTAAGGAAAATGATGGAAGAGTTAGTTTCAAAGTTGTTCTTTTTCAATCATACTCCCTCTGTTCCAAATCTTTTTATCTGAATTCTTATTCAGTTTCATTAGCCTTCTAATTTAATAGATGATTTTTTATTATAAATTTAACTAAAATACTTGCACCCGGAGGGTGCATATATTTGCTAGTAATTATAATAAAAAACTCGTCAAGAGGCATAGAAGTCACTTTCTAAAATAAAACAACATTTAGACTGATAATCAATAAAAAAAAAAATTAAAAAAAGAAAAATTCAAACATTCTGTGCGGCCCAGTACCTAATGGCCTGCAGCCCGGTGGTTGGGAACTGCTGCTCTAGGGAACACTAGACTATATAAACTCTTAATAAGTGTACCAATTATTCTAAGTAGAATAAAGCTTTCCAAAGTCTATTGGTGTTATCGTTTATCATTACAGAAACATCCTTAATATTTTTTTAAAATCATGGTACAATAAAAGTATCAATATATTTATACAGTTGTTCTTAAATCTCCCTCCGTTATCATCCTGCAACACCCTCAGGTTAAAAAATGAGACCAATCCCAATCATCTAAGATGCAATGCCAAAATGTAAATCCGGATTATCTGGTGTCGCCAGTCAGCCTGGCAGTTAAGGTTCGAATCAAACACAAAGCGGTTCCCTGTCTATAACTCTGCTGATGAGGCATAATATGCCGAAATGTACATACAGAGATCGACTTTTCTCGATTTGTTTACGCCTTAGATTTGAATGGATATATTCGCCTAATTCATTAATTATCAACTAATTAATTTTCAAATAAGGTAAAACTTTAATTAAGCACATATTCTCCCAAAAATTGTCGCTATCGCCATCTCAAACAAATTGTTTGGTTACTTTCATATATATAACTATATATATGTAAATATATATATATGTGTATATATATATATATATATGTATATATGTATATATATATATATATGTGTTATATATATAATATATATATATATTATATATATAATAAAGGAATTTGCATTAATTGTTTGTCCGGGGGAAACTTCTAAAATAAAACAATTAACGACAAAGTAAATGTATATACACATTAATTATCACCAGGGCTTGGTTTTTGAGAAAAATAATATAGATTTGATTTATATTTGTGAAATAATTAAAAAATAAAAGATGAAAATCTAAAAGCTATTTATATGTGTGTGCATATATATATATAATATATATATATATAATATAATATATATATATTAAATGGCAGTTATGTGTATATGTATGCCCGGATAAAACTTAAAATAAAACAATTAACAACAAAGTAAATATATATACACATTAATATCACCAGGGCTTGGTTTTGAGCAAAAATAATATAGATTTGATTTATATTTGTGAAGATAATTAAAAAATAAAATTTAAATGATAAAGCATGGTTTTTTTTCATTTAATATTTTAGATAGTAGACATTAACATTTCTTTTCAGAGTAGCTGGTCTTTTTTTTTTTTACATAGGAATTAAATGGGGCATCCTACAAAGATTCAACTCACAATTCGCTAATAATGGATCTACTTGAATAACTGAAAAAATCCCCCTCTACCCAGCGATCCGCCTAGTATATATATATATATATATATATAATATCATCATCATCATGTCGCGCTTTCAGCACGGATATCCATGACAATCTCTCTCCATCCGTCCCTATTGCTCATCATTCTCAGGAGGTCCTCTATGCAGCATCCCGCATCTGCACGAGCTGATCAACGTACGTTTTTTCTGGTCGCCCACACTGGCTTGTCCATGTGCTGGCTTCCACAGAGGACGTCGCTTATGAGTTCGTCCTTGCTTCTCCAGCAGTGTCCCGCATGTCTTGTCCGTCTTACTCGGATGGTTTGGGTGATATGTGGCAGGTGGCCATACAGCTGTTTTCTCGTAGGTGCTGTTTCCACGTCTTGTTCATGATCACCCCGCAGCATTCTTGTGCAGCTCCCATCTCTAGTCGTTTAGTTAGGGTCCAGGTGGTGCAGCCATACAGTACTGACGATATATATATATTTATATATAATTTATATATATATATTAAAATTTTAATTAGTCATCCACAGACACGTGTTTCGACTTATCAAGTCTCTTAGTGAGGCTAGACATTTGTAAGCTACCTTCAGCCATCACCTACAGAATGCAGAGGGGATTTATCTGCTTTAATACACACGTCGCTTTGTATGTAAAGGTCGTCATAGAGTGCTCCATCCCTTATATATAGGAGAGCATCGCGTTTATGCTTGAGTTGGCGGCCGTCAGCGAAATCCCCCCAGAGTGCTCAGCCCTAGGGGGATGGGGAGCATATATAGAGTCCATCATATATATATATATATATATATATATATATATATATAATAAGATAAATATAAAGGTTTTATATCTATTTATTAGGTGACAAAGGACATTCACAACCATATTGGTTTCATGCATGCATTCATCAGGTGAAAGATGTTTCAAATTTCATTTGAAACATGTATTAAACATCTTCACCTGATGAATGCATCACATGAAACCAATATGGTTGTGAATGTTCCTTGTCACCTAATAAATAGATATGTAAAACCTTTATATATTTATCTTATTATATATATAACAGCTCTATTTTATATTGAGCACTCTACCAATAATACTGCCTTTGGTACGCCATTCCAGCAAAACTGAAATAGTGACCATCTCACACTAAAGTATTTATATATATATATATATATATATATATATATATATATATACTAGCAAATATATGCACCCTCCGGTGCAAGTATTTAAGTTTTAATGTAATAAAATATTATATCAATTAGAAAGGCTAATGAAACTAAATAAGAATGCAGATAAAAGATTTGAAACAGAGGCAGGTATAATCGATAAATAGAACAACTGAAACTTACTCTTCATCACTCTCGTCTTTCATTGTTATTTTTTCTAATTTAAGTATTTAGTTAAAAGAGGAAGTAAAGAATAAAATGACAGTTATTTTTTTTGTTAATGGATTTCATTTAAGATTCATTGAAGAGATTTTTGCTTATATTCATTAAAATAAAACAAACATTAGAAATCAATAATACTAAGCACATATTTATTAAATTCATTTTTTAATATTAATATGCAAATTAGCCTTCCTTCACACTGTAAACCGCTATTTTGTTGTATATATAAATATAATTGCATGTTATTAGTATGTGGATTATGATTAACAGTATTAATAATGTAAAACAATTTTATTAATAATGGAGGTTTAAATTAAAATAAAATCATTGAGAAAGGGACATTAATAACTAAGGGAATTGTGATTGAGTAGTAATATAGTTTCGGTTACAGACAGAAAACACACACAATCTCCATTATAATAAGAATATATATATAATTATATGATCGGTTCTCCTGTCATCTTCCGCCACTTCGTTTCTATATAACAGCAAATCATATCTAGGCTTAAACCATCCGTCATATATATGCATACAGACATATATATACGTAGACACATATATTACATGTATGTGTGTGTATATATATATAATATATATATATACATACATGATGTATGTATATACATATATATATATATATATATATGTATGTATATACATATATATATATAATATACATGCATATTCACACACATATACAATATATATAATATTCATACACACATATATAATATAACATATTCCACACACACAACATATATATATACTATTACACACACACACACATATATATACATATCACACACACACACATATAATATATATATATATATATATACATATTCACACTATGCACACACACACACATATATATATATATATATTATATACAATACACATATGCACACACAACACACACACACATATATATATATATATAAATATACACATATCACACATATGCACAACACCACACATATATATATATATATATATATATATATATATATATACATATTCACACATATGCACACACACACACAACACATATATATATATATATATAATATATACATATATTCACACATATGCGCACACACACACACACACATATATATATATACATATCCCATATGCACACCCATATTAATATGTATATATATATATATATATAATATATTGTTGTACGTTGTCACAGATCTAGATCACTGATACATATATAATATATATATAATATATATAAAATGTGGTGTGTGTGTGCATATGTGTGAATATGTGTATATATATATAATATAATACTATTGTGTGTGTGTGTGTGTCTATGTGTGAATATGTATATATATATATATATAATATATATGTGTGTGTGTGTTGCATATGTGTGATATGTATATATATATATATATATATATATGTGTGTTGTGTGTGGAATTGTATATATATGTGTGTGTGTGTGTGAATATGTATATATTATGTGTGTGTGTGTGAAATGTATATTAATATTGTGTGTATGAATATGTATATTATGTATACTGTGTGGTGAATATGCATTATATATATATATATATATGGTTATAACATCCATATATATATATTATATTATAGTAATAACATACATACTGTATGTATATATATATATATATATATATATACACACACATACATGTATAAATATGTGTCTACGTATATATATGTCTGTATGGCATTATATATGACGGATGGTTTAAGCCCTAGATATGATTTGCTGTTATATAAAACGAAGTGGGCAGGAAGATGACAGGAGAACCGATCATATATAGTATATAAATTATATAATGGAGAAATTGTGTGTTTTTCTGTTGTAACGAAACTATATTACTACTCAAGTCACAATTCCTTGTTATTAATGTCCCTTTCTCAATGATTTTATTTTAAATTTAAACCTCCATTATTAAATAAAATGTTTTCATTATTTAATACTGGTAAATCATATCCAACATACTAATAACATGCAATTTATTATATATACAACAAAATAGCGGTTTACAGTGTGAATGGAAGGCTAATTTGCATATTATATTAAAAAATAATTATAAATATATGCTAGTATTATTGTTTCTACTTGTTTGATTTTATTTTAATGAATATAAGCAAAATCTCTTCAATAATTCTAATGAAATCCATTAACAAGAAAAGATAATGTCATTTTATTCTTTACTTCATCTTTTTAACTAAATATTAAATTAGAAAAAATAACAAATGAAAGACGAGAGGTGATGGAAGAGTAAGTTTCAGTTGTTCTATTTTTCGATTATACTCCCTCTGTTTCAATCTTTTATTCTGCATTTTATTTAGTTTTCAATTAGCCTTTCTAATTTAATAATATTTTATTACATTAAAACTTAAATACTTACACCAGGAGGGTGCATATATTTGCTAGTTATATATTATATATAATTATATATATATATAATACTTTAGTGTGAGATGTCACTATTTCAGCTTTTGCTGGAATGGCGTACCAAGGCAGTATTATTGGTAGAGTGCTCATATAAAATAGAGCTGTTATATAATATAATAGATAATATATTAAAGGTTTTACATATCTATATAGGTGACAAAGGAACTTCACAACAAATTGGTTTCCATGTGATCATTCATCAGGTGAAGATTTTAAATGACATGTTCAAATGAATTTGAAACATCTTNATAAGTCGATCTCATGTATTGGTTGACCCTTGATTTATGGTCACAAGATCATTAATTTATGAAGCCAGGGTTGCTCCTAGTCCTTCCCATTATGTTTGAATACGTACACACTCGTGTAAAGTCTATCTCAGTGTATTGGTTGACCCTTGATTTATGTCACAAGATCATTAATTTATGAAGCCAGGGTTTGCTCCTAGTCCTTCCCATTATGTTTGAATACCGGTACACACTCGTGTATAAGTCGATCTATGTATTGGTTGACCCTTGATTTATGTCATAAGATCATTAATTTATGAAGCCAGGGTTTGCTCCTATCTTCCCATTATGTTTTGAAATACCGTACACACTCGTGTATAAGTCGATCTCATGTATTGGTTGACCCTTGATTTATGGTCACAAGATCATTAATTTATTGAAGCCAGGGTTTGCTCCTAGTTCTTCCATTATTGTTTGAATACGTACACACTCTTGTATAGTCGATCTCATGTATTGGTTGACCCTTGATTTATGTGGTCACAAGATCATTAATTTATGAAGCCAGGTTTGCTCTAGTCCTTCCCATTATGTTGAATACGTACACACTCGTGTATAAGTCTGATCTCAGTTATTGGTTGACCCTTGATTTATGGTCACAAGATCATTAATTTATGAAGCAGGGTTTGCTCCTATCCTTCCCATTATGTTTGAAATACCGCCATACACACTCGTGTATAAGTCGATCTCACTGTATTGGTTGACCCTTGATTTATGGTCACAAGATCATTAATTATGAAGCCAGGTTTTGCTCTAGTCCTTCCATTATGTTTGAATACCGTACACACTCGTGTATAAGTCGATCTCATGTATTGGTTGACCCTTGATTTAGGTCACACAGATCATTAATTTATGAAGCCAGGGTTTGCTCCTAGTCCTTCCCATTATGTTTGAATACCGTACACACTCGTGTATAAGTCTATCGTCATGTAGTGGTTGACCCTTGATTTATGGTCACAAGATTCATTAATTTATGAGCCAGGGTTTGCTCCTAGTCCTTCCCATTATGTTTGAATACCGTACACACTCGTGGATAAGTCGATCTCATGTATTGGTTGACCCTTGATTTATGGTCACGAAGATCATAAATTATGAAGCCAGGGTTTGCTCTAGTCCTTCCCATTATGTTTGAATACCGTACACACTCGTGTTATAAGTCGATCTCATGTATTGGTTGACCCTTGATTTATGGTCACAAAGATCATTAATTTATGAAGCCAGGTTTGCTCCTAGTCCTTCCCATTATTGTTTGAATACCGTACACACTCGTTATAAGTCATCTCATGTATTGGTGACCCTTGATTTATGGTCACAAGATCATTATTATGAAGCCAGGGTTTGCTCCTAGTTCCTTCCCATTATGTTTGAATACCGTACAACATCGTGTATAAGTCGATCTCGTGTATTGGTTGACCTTGATTATGGTTCCAAGATCATATAATTTATGAAGCCAGGGTTTGCTCCTAGTCCTTCCCATTATGTTTGAATACCGTTACACACTCGTGTATAAGTCGATCTCGTTATTGGTTGACACTTGATTTATGGTCACAAGATCATTAATTTATGAAGCCAGGGTTGCTCCTAGTCCTTCCATATGTTGAATACCGTACACACTCGTGTATAAGTCGATCTCATGTATTGGTTGACCCTTGATTATGTCACAAGATCATTAATTATGAAGCCAGGGTTGCTCCTAGTGCTTCCCATTTTTTTGAAATACCGTACACACTCGTGTATAAGTCGATCTCATGTATTGGTTGACCCTTGATTTATGGTCACAAGATCATTAATTTATGAAGCCAGGGTTTGCTCCTAGTCCTGTCCCATTTTGTTTGAATACCGTACACACTCGTAATAAGTCGATCTCATGTATTGTTGACCCTTGATTTATTGGTCACAAGATCATTAATATTATGAAGCCAGGGTTTGCTCCTAGTCCTTCCCATTGTTTGAATACCTACACACTCGTGTATAAGTCGATCTCATGTATTGGTTGACCCTTGATTTATGGTCACAAGATCATTAATTTATGAAGCCAGGGTTGCTCCTAGTCCTTCCCATTATGTTTGAATACCGTACACACTCGTGTATAAGTCGATCTCATGTATTGGTTGACCCTTGATTTATGGTCACAAGATCATTAATTATGAAGCCAGGGTTTGCTCCTAGTCCTTCCCATTATGTTTGAATACCGTACACACTCGTGTATAAGTCGATCTCATTATTGGTTGACCCTTGATTTATGGTCACAAGATCATTAATTTTGAAGCCAGGGTTTGCTCCTAGTCCTTCCCATTATGTTTGAATACCGTACACACTCGTGTATAAGTCGATCTCATGTATTGGTTGACCCTTGATTTATGTCACAAGATCATTAAATTATGAAGCCAGGGTTTGCTCCTAGTCCTTCCCATTATGTTTGAATACCGTACACACTCGTGTATAAGTCGATCTCATGTATTGGTTGACCCTTGATTTATGGTCACAAAGATCATTAATTTTATGAAGCCAGGGTTTGCTCCTAGTCCTTCCCATTTTGTTTGAATACCGTACACACTTGTATAAGTCATCTCATGTATTGTTGACCCTTGATTTATGGTCACAAGATCATTAAATTATGAAGCCGGGTTTGCTCCTAGTCCTTCCCATTTTGTTTGAATACCTACACACTCGTGTATAAGTGATCTCATGTATTGGTTGACCTTGATTTAATGGTCACAAGATCATAATTTATGAAGCCAGGGTTTGCTCCTAGTCCTTCCCATTATGTTTGAATACCGTACACACTCATGTATAAGTCAATCTCGTGTATTGGTTGACCCTTGATTTATGGTCACAAGATCATTAATTTATGAAGCCAGGGTTTGCTCCTAGTCCTTCCCATTTTGTTTGAATACCGTACACACTCCATGTATAAGTCGATCTCATGTATTGGTTGACCCTTGATTTATGGTCACAAGATCATTAAATTATGAAGCCAGGGTTTGCTCCTAGTCCCCCATTTGTTTGAATACCGTACACACTCGTGTATAAGTCGATCTCATGTATTGGTTGACCCTTGATTTATGGTCACAAGATCATTAATTTATGAAGCCAGGGTTTGCTCCTAGTCCTTCCCATTATGTTTGAATACCGTACACACTCATGTATAAGTCAATCTCGTGTATTGGTTGACCCTTGATTTATGGTCACAAGAATCATTAATTTATGAAGCCAGGGTTTGCTCCTAGTCCTTCCCATTTTGTTTGAATACCGTCACACTCATGTATAAGTCGATCTCATGTATTGGTTGACCCTTGATTTATGGTCACAAGATCATTAATTTATGAAGCCAGGGTTTGCTCCTAGTCCTTCCCATTTGTTTGAATACCGTACACACTCGTGTATAAGTCGATCTCGTGTATTGGTTGACCTTGATTTATGTCACAAGATCATTAATTTATGAAGCCAGGGTTTGCCTCCTAGTCCTTCCCATTTTATGTTTGAATACCGTACACACTCGTGTATAAGTCGATCTCTGTATTGGTTGACCACTTGATTTATGGTCACAAGATCATTAATTTATGAGCCAGGGTTTGCTCCTAGTCCTTCCCATTATGTTTTGAATACCGTACACATCGTGTATAATCGATCTCATGTATTGGTTGACCCTTGATTTATGGTCACAAGATCATTAATTTATGAAGCCAGGGTTTGCTCCTAGTCCTTCCCATTTTGTTTGAATACCGTACACACTCGTGTATAAGTCGATCTCTGTATTGGTTGACACCTGATTTATGGTCCACAAGATCATTAATTTATGAAGCCAGGTTTGCTCCTAGTCTTCCCATTTGTTTGAATACCGTACACACTCATGTATAAGTCGATCCATGTATTGGTTGACCCTTGATTTATGGTCACAAGATCATTAATTTATGAAGCCAGGGTTTGCTCCTAGTCCTTCCCATTTGTTTGAATACCATAACACACTCGTGTATAAGTCGATCTCATGTATTTGGTTGCCCTGATTTATGGTCACAAATCATTAATTTATGAAGCCAGGGTTTTGCTCCTAGTCCTTCCCATTATGTTTGAATACCGTACACACTCGTGTAAAAGTCGATCTATGTATTGGTTACCCTTGATTATGGTCACAAGATCATTAATTTATGAAGCCAGGGTTTGCTCCTAGTCCTTCCCATTTATGTTTGAATACCGTACACACTCGTGTATAAGTCGATCTCATGTTATTGGTTGACCCTTGATTATATGGTCACAAGATCATTAATTTATGAAAGCCAGGGTTTGCTCCTAGTCCTTCCCATTTATGTTGAATACCGTACACACTCGTGTATAAGTCGATCTCATGTATTGGTTGACCCTTGATTTATGGTCACAAGATCATTAATTTATGAAGCCAGGTTTGCTCCTAGTCCTTCCCATTATGTTTGAATACCGTACACACTCGTGTATAAGTCGATCTCATGTATTGGTTGACCCTTGATTTATGGTCACAAGATCATTAATTTATGAAGCCAGGGTTTGCTTCCTAGTCCTTTCCCATTTTGTTTGAATACCGTACACACTCATGTATAAGTCAATCTCATGTATTGGTTGACCCTTGATTTTATGGTCACAAGATCATTAAATTATGAAGCCAGGGTTTGCTCCTAGTCCTTCCATTATTGTTTGAATACCGTACACACTCGTGTATAAGTCGATCTCATTATGGTTGACCCTTGATTTATGGTCACAAGATCATTAATTATTGAAGCCAGGGTTTGCTCCTAGTCCTCCCATTGTTTGAATACCGTACACACTCATGTATACAGTCAATCTCGTGTATTGGTTGACCCTTGATTTATGGTCACAAGATCATTATAATTATGAAGCCAGGGTTTGCTCCTAGTCCTTCCATTTTGTTTGAATACCTACACACTCATGTATAAGTCGATCTCATGTATGGTTGACCCTTGATTTAATGGTCACAAGATCATTAAATTATGAAGCCAGGTTTGCTCCTAGTCCTTCCCATTATGTTTGAATACCGTACACACTCGTGTATAAGTCGATCTCATGTATTGGTGACCCTTGATTTATGGTCACCAAGATCATTAATTTATGAAGCCAGGGTTGCTCCTAGGCCTTCCCATTTTGTTTGAATACCGTACACACTCGTGTATAAGTCAATCTCATGTATTGGTTGACCCTTGATTTATGGTCACAAGCGATCATTAATTATTTGAAGCCAGGGTTTGCTCCTAGTCCTTCCCATTTTGTTTGAATACTATACCACACTCATTATAAGTCGATCTCATGTATTGGTTGACCTTGATTTATGGTCACAAGATCATTAATTATGAAGCCAGGGTTTGCTCCTAGTCCTTCCCATTATGTTTGAATACCGTACACACTCGTGTATAAGTCGATCTCATGTATTGGTTGACCCTTGATTATGGTCACAAGATCATTAATTATGAAGCCAGGGTTTGCTCCTAGTCCTTCCCATTATGTTTGAATACCGTACACACTCGTGTATAAGTCGATCTCAGTGTATTGGTTGACCCTTGATTATGGTCACAAGATCATTAATTTTATGAAGCCAGGGTTTGCTCCTAGTCCTTCCCATTTTGTTGAATACCGTACACACTCAGTATAAGTCGATCTCATGTATTGGCTGACCCTTGATTTATGGTCACAAGATCATTAATTTATGAAGCCAGGTTTGCTCCTAGTCCTTCCCATTATGTTTGAATACCGTACACACTCGTGTATAAGTCGATCTCGTGTATTTGGTTGACCCCTGATTTGGTCACAAGATCATTAATTTATGAAGCTAGGTTTGCTCCTAGTCCTTCCCATATGTTTAATACGTACACACTCGTGTATAAGTCGATCATGTATTGGTTGACCCTTGATTTATGGTCACAAGACATTAATTTTATGAAGCAGCGGTTTGCTCCTAGTCCTTCCCATTTTGTTGAATACCGTACACACTCGTGTATAAGTCGATCTCATGTATGGTGACCCTTGATTTATGGTCACAAATCATTAATTTATGAAGCCAGGTTTGCTCCTAGTCCTTCCCATTATGTTTGAATACCGTACACACTCGTGTATAAGTCGATCTCATGTATTGGTTGACCCTTGATTTATGGTCACAAGATCATTAATTTATGAACCAGGGTTGCTCCTAGTCCTTCCCAATTTTGTTTGAATACCGTACACACTCATGTATAATCAATCTCATGTATGGTTGACCCTGATTTATGGTCACAAGATCATTAATTTATGAAGCCAGGGTTTGCTCCTAGTCCTTCCCATTTTGTTTGAATACCGTACACACTCTGTATAAGTCGATCTCATGTATTGGTTGACCCTGATTTATGGTCACAAGTCATTAATTTATGAAGCCAGGGTTTGCTCCTAGTCCTTCCCCATTATGTTTGAATACCGTACACACTCGATGTAAAGTCAATCTCGTGTATTGGTTGACCCTTGATTTTATGGTCACAAGATCATTAAGTTTATGAAGCCAGGTTTGCTCCTAGTCCTTCCCATTTTGTTTGAATACCGTACACACTCGTGTATAAGTCGATCTCTGTATTGGTTGACCCTTGATTTATGGTCACAAGATCATTAATTTATGAAGCCAGGGTTTGCTTCCTAGTCCTTCCCATTTTTTTGAATACCGTACACACTTCGGTGTATAAGTCGATCTCATGTATGGTCGACCCCCTTGATTTATTGGTCAACAAAATCCAATTTAAAAATTTATGGAAGGCCAGGGGTTTGCTTACCTTAGTTCCTCTTTTCCCATTTGTTTTGAATACGTACCACACTCGTTGTATAAGTCGATCTCTGTATTGGTTAGACCCTTGATTTATGCGTCACAAAGATCATTAATTTATGAAAGCCAGGGTTTGCTTCCTAGTCCTCCCATTATGTTTGATACCGTACACCACTCGTGTATAAGTCGATCTCATGTATTGTTGACCCTTGATTTATTGCGTCACAAAGATCATGAATTATGAAGCCAGGTTTAGCTCCTAGTCTTCCCATTATGTTTGAATACGTTTACACACTCATGTAAGCAATCTCGTGTATTTGGTGAACCCCTTTTTCGATTTATGGTCACAAGATCATAGAGATAATTTAGAAGAGGGTTTGCTCCTAGTCCTTCCCATTTGTTTGAATACCGTACACACTCGTGTATAAGTCGATCTCGTGTATTGGTTGACCCTTGATTTATGGTCACAAGATCATTAATTTATGAAGCCAGGGTTTGCTCCTAGTCCTTCCCATTTTGTTTGAATACCGTACACACTCGTGTATAAGTCGATCTCATGTATTGGTCGACCCTTGATTTATGGTCACAAGATCATTAATTTATGAAGCCAGGGTTTGCTCCTAGTCCTTCCCATTTGTTTGAATACCGTACACACTCGTGTATAAGTCGATCTCATGTATTGGTTGACCCTTGATTTATGGTCACAAGATCATTAATTTATGAAGCCAGGGTTTGCTCCTAGTCCTTCCCATTATGTTTGAATACCGTACACACTCGTGTATAAGTCGATCTCGTGTATTGGTTGACCCTTGATTTATGGTCACAAGATCATTAATTTATGAAGCCAGGGTTTGCTCCTAGTCCTTCCCATTATGTTTGAATACCGTACACACTCGTGTATAAGTCGATCTCATGTATTGGTTGACCCTTGATTTATGGTCACAAGATCATTAATTTATGAAGCCAGGGTTTGCTCCTAGTCCTTCCCATTATGTTTGAATACCGTACACACTCGTGTATAAGTCGATCTCATGTATTGGTGACCCTTGATTTATGGTCACAAGATCATTAATTTATGAAGCCAGGGTTTGCTCCTAGTCCTTCCCATTATGTTTGAATACCGTACACACTCGTGTATAAGTCGATCTCGTGTATTGGTTGACCCTTGATTTATGGTCACAAGATCATTAATTTATGAAGCCAGGGTTTGCTCCTAGTCCTTCCCATTTTGTTTGAATACCGTACACACTCGTGTATAAGTCGATCTCATGTATTGGTTGACCCTTGATTTATGGTCACAAGATCATTAATTTATGAAGCCAGGGTTTGCTCCTAGTCCTTCCCATTTTGTTTGAATACCGTACACACTCATATTTTGTGAGAATGCTTAGTTTTAAAGTGGGGATTCGTTTTTACACTTCAACTTTTTACTCACAAATTCCTACGATAAAATGCCCAAGCCTAATTTTATGGCAAGAATTTACAAGTAAAAAGTTGAATATTACTTTTTGTTGTTGTTATTTCTTTTCGGCTTTGGTACTCTAAAATAAAAACGTCAGATTTTAATCATCGTCGACGAAAAAACAAAATTACAGTCATAAAAGGAGGATCCAATTTATGCCTAAATTGTAAAACGAGACCCCACTTTAAAATGGTTAGCATTCTCACAAAATAAAAACTTTTAGAATATGCACATTGAAATGAATATTAAAATAAATAAATAAAATATATTTAGTATTGTAAAATAACGGGTGCAAGAAAAATAAAACATTTAATACAAAAACACGGACATAAAATGGGGGTTCAGTTTATTTCATGGTAGGAATTTACGAGCAAATAGTCCTTAATTACCTATATTTGTATATAAAGATATTATTTTTTATTTATTTTATAATTCAATCTCCGATATTGGTCGACCCTTGATTTATGGTCCCCAAATCATTAAGCTATGAAGCCAAGGGTTGCTCCTAGTCCTTCTGATTATGTTTTAATACCATACACCCACTTAAATTTCAACAAAATTAATAATCTCCAGGTTGATATTATATTATTGGTCTAAAAATGAGTTTTTCCAAACCCGACCTATACACGAGTATAGACGGTATATTACACACACATGCAAATATACACGTATATATTACTCAAAAACATGCACATAAACTACACACACACATAAATGTGTACGAAAGACTACAAATATATTTGTATATAGAGATATTATTTTTATTCATTAAAATTTTAAAACATTTTTATTGATATTTTTTACTCAATAAAATCTGTCAAAAAAAAAAAAAAGTATAAACACATTTTTCAGGCATCTAAAAAAATAACATTTATTCACATTTTGTAAAATACACTGCCAGACTTTTTTTTTTTAATTTTTTTTTTTTAAATATATTTTTAAAATCATTGTTTAAAACACGCACACACAGACACACAAATAGAGCCGAACAGACACATTTGAATGAGTGTGGCGGAGTTATCTCCCTTAGACATCAGCGCCACTTTCGCTGCAAGGGAGATAACCGAGACGTACGGGTCGTTTTTTTTTTAAATCATTATTTGGTCCCACTTCTAGATATCGGCTTAAAATGTTAAATATTTTGGGAAGCCAAGCAAAGAAAATTCCCCCAGTGAGATTCAAACTCGCACCCCCAGCGAAATGGTCTAAACCATTACTCAGATTAGGATTTCTTTGAATAATTTTTCTTGGAAATTATATTAGACATTGGTCATTTTTTAGCTTAAAGTTGAGTAAAAAAAACAAATTAAAAAGAAAAACAAAACAAAAAAACAAAACCTGTCAAATTGATATTACAAACCTAGTGATTGCGATAAATAAATAATTGTTGCTCTCATATAATAACAAAAAAAAGGGTAATCTGAACATTAGCTACATAAATGAGAGTAACTTCCCCTTGTTTGTTTCACTTTGAGGAAGCAGTTATGTTTTGGTTGGCCATTTTCATTTCACCGTAAATCTACACTGAAAATACGAATTTTTTCGAATCCATACAACTGCATGTTTTAACACAAAAATATCATAAAATGTGTTCTTAATAACAATTAAGTTCATTTCAAATAATGCGCAAGCACAATTAAGTATTGATTCGAACAAATTCATATTTTCAGTGTAGATTTTCATATAGACCTTGTTGATAAACAAGATTTATTTTTCTATGTATTAATGATTTTGACTATAAACTAAATACTCATTAATAAACTTAACTGTTATTAAGAACACATTTTATATTTTTGTGTCAAAACATGCAGTTGTATTGATTACGGTGAAATGAAAATGGCCAACCAAAACATATAGCTTCCTCAAAGTGAAGCAAACAAGAGGAGGTTACTCTCATTTATGTTGCTAATGTTCAGATTACCAAATTTTCTTGGGAATAATATTAGACTTTGGTGATGTAGTACAGCATTTTTTAGCTTAAAGTTGAGTAAAAAAAAAAAACGTAATTTATGAGGAAGTGCGTCCCGGTCCCCTGCCTCCGAAATTGCTGCCCGTGAATTTTAAAATAACGACCCCAAGCTTCTGCAAGTTTCATTGTGTTAAATATAGGGGGGGAGGTAAATTTCACAGGGTAAAATAGGTGATACCTATTGTTTATCTATCTACCTCAGTCTATTCAAAACTATCCATCTTCATATCTATCTATCTATCAAATACTAAGATTTTCTTTTATTACGATAAATAAACAAGAATAACGATAAATAAACAAGAATTATGACAAATTACTGTAAATAAACCAGAATTACAACCAATTTCTATAAAATAAACAAGAATTAAGACAAAAAGAGACCCCCCCCTAAAATACATTTAACGCCCTAAGTTGGTTGTTTTCTTTCAAGTAACATGGATGTGGCGCCAAAGCTTGGGGTCGTTATTTTAAAATTCACCGGGCAGCAATTTCGGAGACAGGAGCCCGGGATGCACTTCCTCATAAATTACCAAAAAAGCAAACAAAAAAACCCAAAAAACAAAGTACAAAATTTACATGTGTATAAGTCCCATTAAATGCTCATGAGGTCATTAACCATCTTACCAACAGCAACTCTTGAGCACCTTTTCGATCTCCCAGTTACATGTAGGCATGCCTACATAGTCAGAAAACAGCATTGCTCACATGACTTTCGGAAACATTTTTTCACACTCAGAGTTGCCGAAGCATGGAATAAACTGCCTGCATTTGTTGCAGGCTACCGAAACACTGCATCTTTCAAAACCTCCATGCTTCCTGTAATTCAGCAAAACTATACCTGGTAACCCCCTACACACACACACATACATCTTATTATAATGGAGATTGTGTGTTTTTCTGTCTGTAACCAAAACTAAATCACTACTCAAGTCACAATTCCCTTAGAAATTGACGTCACATTCACCATGAATTTATCCTTATTTTAACCTCAATTATTGATAAAATTGTTTTACATTATTTATACTGTTAACCATATCTACATGATATTTTCCACGTACCCCACTTGTACGGGTCAGGCACAAAGGCCCTATTTATGTGGGACCACCCACAAGCCGAGACTCATGGGGTGGCGGGTGAAAAATTGCGTCGATCCCGTCGGCATTCCCCCTCAAGGGGCTGGGCAATAAACCCAGCCCTGCCCCTTTAAATCAAGGGGGCAGGTGTTGCCTGGGGGGATGGCCCCTGGGATCGACGCTGTTAATTATAGCAATGGTCCAGAGGCCGAAGCCACTGTTGACCATATCTACATAATAATAACATGCAATTGTATTTATATATACAACAAAATAGCGGTTTACAGTGTGAATGGTAAGGCTAATTTGCATATTGATATTAGAAATGTAATTTTAATAAATATATGCTTAGTATTATTGGTTTCTAACTGTTTGATTTTATTTTAATGAATATAAGCAAAAATCTCTTCAATTAATCTTAAATGAAATCCATTAACAAGAAAAGATAAGTGTCATTTTATTCTTTACTTCATATTTTAACTAAATAGTTAAATTAGAAAAAATAACAATGAAAGACGAGAGTGATGGAAGAGTAAGTTTCAGTTGTTCTATTTTCGATTATACCTCCTCTGTTTCAAATCTTTTTATCTGTATTTTTTTAGTTTCATTAGCCTTTCTAATTTAATACAATATTTTATTACATTAAAACTTAAATACTTACACCCTATGGAGGGTGCATATATTTGCTAGTATATATTATAACTGTACCCTATTCATGTTCCTCACATTAGTACATTATTCTATGTACTAATGCGAGGAACTTGATGAATTGTGGTGCACCTAAGCATTGTACGCAATAAATTTCATTATTATTATTATTATTATTATGAACTTAAAATATTTCTACTGTCCCATAATAGTCGCAATATTTAGGGTATGAAATTTATATACCTACCTGGCCCTCAATGTGCTTCGGACTCTGGACCAGATAAGTAATATTAACAGCATTGATCCCAGGGGGCTATCCCCCCAGGCAATACCTGCCCCCTTGATTTAAAGGGGCAGGGCTGGGTTTATTGCCCAGTGCCTGAGGTGCCCCCTTGAGGGTAATTGGTAGTATATCATCTATATATTTTACAACTACCTTTTAAGAAAGAGTGAGAGAGAGTTAAATCCAGATGATTATACTTTTTACATATTGAGCTATTTCGTAATAGCTCTTAAGTAAACATATCAAACACTGTAATAATTAAATTATCACACTGTGACAGATCTTGCTAGTTATATAATATTATTGTTTATTTAGGACTAAAAATCTAGACAAAAAACAAAAATGTTAAAATCGATAAATCTTTTTTTTAAAAGCATCATTTACTTTTTCAGATAGACCTGATCTTCGATCCGAGTTCAAATCCTGGACAAAGCTACAGTTCATATACCGCTAATACCCTTGGGCAATGTATGAATCCAACTACTCTCCCTCCAGCTATGAGTAAATAGTAGCACAGACTGGGCTCTTTAACCTAGGTTAGGCAACCAGTCTAGGAGAAGGAAAACTTTGAATTCAAAGCTATTAAATTCTGCTTTGGGTGGTCACTTCTAGAATAGGTTCAATCCTAATTAGGGATCTATTTCACTAATCTTAATTTTTCTTTTTCTAAAAATTTTAATTTTTTCTCCTGATAGCCTTTTGTAATTTCTATCAGAATTTCCAAGATTAGGAATCATTATTATTATTATTATTATTATATAGGGATTTAATACGTTTTACCCTTTTTTATTTATCCATTCACCATAAATTACTGGGCCATTTGTTTAGATTACTTATTTATATATTTAATGTTAATATTTTGAAACCTTTCTGTGTTCTAATGAATATCAATTACGTGAATATTTTTATTTTATTTCTTAATTAATGTTAATATTTTATAACTTTCTCTGTCATGTAAAAATGATGTGTCTGGCTGTTAGTTTAGTAAAACTGGTTTGTGTATTTGTTTGTCTAGCTGTTAGTTTTATAAGATGGGCATGTCTGGCTGTTAGTTTTCTAAGAGTGTCTGGCTGTTAGTTTTAAGAGGGGCGTGTCTGGCTGTTAGTTTTCTAAGAGGGCGTGTCTGGCTGTTAGTTTTATAAGAGGGGTGTTCTGGCTGTTAGTTTATAAGAGGGGCGTGTCTGGCTGTTAGTTTTATAAGAGGGGCGTGTCTGGCTGTTAGTTTATAAGAGGGCGTGTCTGGCTGTTAGTTTTATAAGAGGGGCGTGTCTGGCTGTTAGTTTTATAAGATGGGCGTGTCTGGCTGTTAGTTTTATAAGAGGGGTGTCTGGCTGGCTGTTAGTTAGTTTATAAGAGGGTTGTTCTGGCTGTTAGTTTTGTAAGGGGTGTATCTGGCTGTTAGTTTGTAAG
>CM042180.1:9776170-9929936 GCA_023376005.1 Doryteuthis pealeii
AATGCCTTTTTAATAAAATCTTTTTCAGAGCAAGAAGGCTGGAAACCACAAAATTTTGGTCCAGTCAAGGGAAGACAACTCCTCACCCCATAAGATCAAGTCCACCCAGTGATAAAACTTAGAATTAAATAAAAAATCGCGAATCTGTTATATATATATATATATATTACACATACATACATACAGATAGATGCTGATAGGATGCACAAAAATCTAAAAGTGCACAGTAAAATCATATCCATGCATCCCAGTGTTTTTTTCTTTTCTTCCTTCCCCATTTCCAGATAACTGTAAATACATTTTAATAGTTTCTTAGAAATGATTTACACAGGACAGGTTACAAGGTAGGAGTTAGACGGCTTTAGTTGTTTCCTAAATAGAAACCCTACAATTTATTAAGAAACTTTAGTTGGGACTCATAAATTTTCCCGATGATAAAGCAAATATGTGTGTCCCAGGATGTACTAAATCAAAAAGGTATCAGTATCACTGTGTGTGTGTGTGTGTGTGTATATATATATATAATAAAAAGTAAGTAAAGTCGTCGGGGTGGCCTACAGTCGGTATCAGCCAATCAGCGAGGAAGTCTATCCCCTTTTCAATAGCGCTAGACCAAAGAGATTGTTTTTAGCATCTGAGGTGGAGCATCACACCTACCATGAGCTCCTTACTTTACCGCACAGATCCCTGTGCTACTCATACGCTGAGTTGGTGAGGACCGGTATTGAACTAGGAACCTTGTGGTTTCTAGCCGAATGCTCTACCGACTGAGCTAACCCGGCCCCTATATATATATATATATCTCAAAGATTGACTTTTTTTTTCAATTCTCTTTTCTTTTTTTTTCTTTAACTGACCTCATATTCCGAAGACATTTTTTTTTTCTTTTAAATTTTTTCACCAGCAAATTTTATCCTTGTGAAGGGTGACACATTTTCAGAGCTCTTCACACAGATGAATTTTAACTAACATAGAAAAATAACTGAGGAAAATCTTCCAAAATGGACGATTTTCTGCTCTTTTTTTTCTGGACGAATTAAAAGGATCTTAATTGAAATATTTCACAAACTCACCTGTTTGTCTGCTGGTCAAGTAAAATTTCAGGATTTTTGAGATCTTATACATGAGAAAAAAGAGAAAATAGAGAGAAGAGAAGAAAAAAAGAGAAGAGAAAAGATAGAGGAAAAAATAGAGAAAAAGAAGAGAGAAAGAAAAAACTATCTTTTTTCTTTCTCTCTTCTTTTTCTCTCTGAGAAGGAAAAGGGAAGAAAAAAAAAAGAGGGAAGAAAAAAAAAAGAGGGAAGAAAAAAAAAAGAGGGAAGAAAAAAGAGAGAGAGAAGAAAAAGTGAGTAAAAAGATAGAAAGGGAAGAAAAAAAGAAAAGGAAAAAAGAAAGAAGAGAAAAGAGAAGAAGAAAAAAGAGAGAAGTAAAAAAGGGAAAAAAATTGGGAAAAAAAAGAGAAGAAAAAGAAAAAGAGAAAAAATGAAAAAAAGAGTGAAGGAAAAAAGAAAGGGAAGAAAAAAAAGGAGAAGAAAAAAGAGAGAGAAGAAAAGAAAAAAGATAGAGATATAGGAAAAAAAGAGAGAAGGAAAAAAGAAAGAAAAGAAAGAACAAGATAGAGAGAAGAAAAAAGAGAGAAGGAAAAAAGAAAGAAAAGAAAAAAAGAGAGAAGGAAAAGAAAAAAAGAGAGAAGGAAAGAAAAAAGGAAAAGAAAAAAAGAGAGAAGGAAAAAAAAGGTGAAAAAAATACTTTTTAAAAATTATTTTTTTCCCGTTTGTAAAAAGATGTTGGTTGTTGAAAGCTGAAAAATGGATACAGAATATGAGGCTAGGTAAAAAAAAGAAAAAATATATCCAAATAAATAAAATAAAGCACCACAGATTTATCTTCTAAGATAGACAAGTTTGTTAAAGCCATTTTAAAGAAGTCATTTTCTGTCGAAACATCAGACGTCATAAGTCTCAAAGAAAGGAAGGAAGCATTAGATTTAGGGTCCAGCCTCATCTAAGCATTTGGTTTAAGCTGAAAGTGTTACATAATTATCAGATTCCTAATACTTATGTATAGTAGTGTAGAAACCAAAATGGCTGTTATAAGTTCAGCCGGCAGCCTTGAAGGATTGAATGACAAGGCTTGACCTCAGTCCTGATCCTCCTTCCGGTGGATACCATGAGAATCGGTGGGGAAGACCCTCTTCCAGTTTAGATTAGAAAGAGATTTTAGAGATCGGCCAAAACAACAATGGTGGTAAGTCGTGTTATGCACGCTGCCGACTCAATCTGCACAGGTGTTCTGGTGGGGATTTCGAAATAAAATATGATCTAAGTAAATCGAAGTCTTGTGTTATTATCTAAAAACTACCAATGACACAGGGCTTCTGATAAAGAGAAATCCCCAATGGAAGACCAGACACAAAGTCCCTAAGATGAAGTCCAGATGCTAGAAGAAGAACGTAAGATAGAAAAGATGAACAGAAGAAAAATAGAAAGAAGGAAAGAGAGTATACAACAAAAGACCCAGATTTTTTCTTTGGTAATTAGGGGTACCCCCGATCCAGTTCCACCCCTAAATAAAACCACAACAAACAGGTTTTCATTTTAACATAACAGAAAAATAAAACAGAAATAAAATTACTTAAGCATATACTGGCAAATGGGGTAACTTGGTATACTGGTGTGTGTGTGTGTGTGTGTGTATATATATATATATATATATTATATATAATATATATATATATAGACTTGTTTTGAGAATCTATTAATCCTACTCCTGTTGTAATATTGCTCTGCATTCTTTTGCATGGAGCACTGTAAAGATTTTACTTCTTAAAAACACTTTTAGTGTTAAATTTTAATCATAGCCATATATCTTAAATTTATATAATATATATATATATATATATATATATATACATATATTACCAAAGTTTTAAATTCTCAAGTTACATATATGTATATACCCATACATATTTATAACTAACATCTTATTATAATGGAGATTGTGTGTTTTTCTGTCTGTAACCGAAACTATATTACTATACAAGTCACAATTCCTTTCGTTATTTACATCATATTCTCCATGATTTTATTTTTTATTTAAACCTCAATTATTAATAAAATTGTTTTACATTACTTACACTGTTGACCATATCTACATGATATTTTCCACGTACCCCACTTGTACGGGTCAGGCACAAGGCCCTATTTATGTGGGACCACCCACAAGCCGAGACTCATGGGGTGGCGGGTGAATAATTGCGTCGATCCCGTCAGCATTCCCCCTCAAAGGGGTCGCCTCAGGCACTGGGCAATAAACCCAGCCCTGCCCCTTTAAATCGAGGGGGCAGGTGTTGCCTGGGGGGATAGCCCCCTGGAATCGACGCCGTTAATTATATCAATGGTCCAGAGGCCGAAGCCACTGTTGACCATATCTACATGCTAATAACATGCAATTGTATTTATATATACAACAAAATAGAGGTTTACAGTGTGAATGGGAAGGCTAATTTGCATATTGATATTAAAAATTTGATTTTAATAAATATATGCTTAGTATTATTGATTTCTAATTGTTTGGTTTTATTTTAATGAATATGAGCAAAAATCTCTCCAATAAATCTTAAAAAGAAATCCCATTAACAATATTAATAGTAATTCTATTCTTTACTTCCTAATTTAACTAAATAGTTAAATTATGAAAATTTAGCAATGAAAGATGGGAGTGAAGAAAAAGCAAGTTTTAGTTGTTCCTCCACTGTTTCAAATCTTTTTATCGGCATCTTATTTAGGTTCATTAGCTTTTCTAAGTTAACACAATATTTTATTACATTAAAACTTAAATACTTGCACCCGGAGGGTGCATATATTTGCTAGTATATATAATAATCTTTTATATATATATATATATATATATATATATATATAACCATTCATCCTAGATTTATATAAAACCAAGTGCCTATATATGTATATCCCTGATTTACATACAAGTGCTCTCGCACAGACAGACATATATATATATATATATATATATATATATATATATACACACACACACACACACAAGATTTATATAAAACCAATGGTATATCCTAGATTTCTACATGTACATCCTCAATTTATATTATATATATCCCATATTTTAATATAATCAATTGCCTTTCTCTTTCTGTACTTTCTCTATACATAAGTATATATATATATATATATATATATATATATATATATATATGAGAAGTAAACAAACAACGTGTTTGATATGGCCTTTACTTCTCATACTGTCGTGTAGCAAGTCACCAAAAGTGGAATATAACTGAGTTCAAAACAAACGAAAAATCTGGGAAAACCAGCTAGTGTTCGAATCACACACAGAGCAGTCTTCCTGTCTATAACTCTGCTGATGAGGCATAATAGGCCAAAATATACATACAGAGATTGAATTTTTCTTGGTTTGTATAGCCTTACATTTGAACAGATATGCCCGCCTAATTCATTAATTATCAATTAATTAATTTCAAAATTAGGTATGACTTCAATTAAGCACATATTCCCCTCCCATATATATATATATATATATATATATATATATATATATATATATATATATATATCCGTTAAAAAGACTGTTTACAAAACGAACGCTGAAATCAACCGCTGAAATTTTTGAAAAATGCATGTTCTGTTTTAAAAATAAAATAAATTTTATTTTTAATTTTTTAAAAATCAGAAGCATTATAGTTCATTTTATATATTTTTACAATTTTTACAATAAACTCTTTTGAGTTTTACTATGAACTATAATACTTCTGATTTTTTAAAAATTAAAAATTAAATTTATTTTATTTTTAAAACAGAACATGCATTTTTCAAAAATTATTTTTTATGTTTTATATATATATATATATATACACACACACACACACACAAGGGTAGATCAAAGAGTGATAACCGTAATTTTTCTTTAATTCGGCCTAATTCAATAATAGAAGTATACAAAGCCTACAAAAATGAACATAAAAATCAAGACTAGCGGGGGATTAAGGCAAGGTTGCCTGGCTATGATGCTGGTCCGGCCTTTAAGGTACCCTTGGGGCCTTGCATTATCATGTTGCACCCTCAGACTTTCATTTGTTTGGGCCCATGAAAGAGGTAATTAGGGGACAGCAGTTCAAGGTTGATAAAGTAAAAGATGCAACTTTAATGCAACTAAGAACTAGGTAGTAATATCTCATCTACAGAAAGCAATGTCAACTAATAATACAGAGCTTGATCTCCAATTTTCAAATGCTTCCAAAACATTTGGCTGGCTGAAGCGGCGAGGCTGATTCAACAGAGACATATCCTTGAGAACTAAATAGGTAGCAAACCATACCATAGTTCTACCCAACCCTCCTGCACGGTGCGGAAGCCTGGACGGTATACATAGTGGATGCCCACAGACTACATGTCTACTACATGCATCACTTGTGCAGTATATTAAATGTCAAATAGTGGCAGCATGTTTCAAACAGGACCATCCTGAAGAGAACTGGACTCTCTGACATGCATGAAATACTTGTCCAATGCAACCTGAGATGGGCTGGCTACTTAAACAGACTTGGGGATGACAGACTACCAAAGCAGATTCTGTACTCTTAACTGAAAGAGGGATCATGTGGAATCAGTAGACCAAAGCTCAGACACAAAGACAACATCAAGAGAAACCTGGAGGACTTTAACATCCCCATAGGCAATTGGCAAGACACAACCAGAGACCGATTAAATTGGAGGAAAAGGATTTGCGTGGTTTCATCATTGGATATGATAAGCAGCATGTTTTTTTTTTTTTTTTGAGTAATATTTCATCTACAGAAAGCAATATCAATATTCACATAAGAAAAGCATGGACTGCTATTGACAGGTTATCAATCATATGGAAATCTAATCTCTCTCATAAAATAAAATGGGAATTCTTCCAAGGTGTAGCCGTGTCAGTACTACTGTATGGCTGCACCAATTGAGCACCTTTTTGATCTCCATGTTTCTATCACACGTGGACATGCCTACAAAGTCAGAAAACAGCATTGCTCACATGACTTTCAGAAACATTTTTTTCATGCTCAGAATTGCAGGGGCATGGAATAAGCTGCCCACGTCCGTTGTAGGCTGCTGAAACATTGCATCTTTCAAAGCCTCCATGCTTCCTGTAGTCCGCCAACACTATACCTGATACCCCTCTCCACATACAAATGCACACACACGCATGCTTCCTGTAATTCAGCAAAACTATACCTGGTAACCCCCTCCACACAAACACGTGCACACATACATGTAAATTGTTAACATTCCTGACATTAATACATTATTCCGTGTACTTGACATAAGACTTTGATGAGTTGTGGTGCACCTGAGCACAGTACACAATAAATTTCATTATTATCATATAATAAAATGTGGGTATCAAAAACACTTATAAATATGTTTGAAAGGCTTAAAGAAAAAGCCACATGGGAACTACACAAGGATACTGCATGCCGATTTGAATAAATCCTGGAAGCAGCACCCCACAAAAAAGCAGCTGTATGGCCACTTACCTCCTATCACACAATCCATCCAAGATGAACAAGACATGCTGGAGAAGCAAGGACGAACTCATAAGTGATGTTCTCCTATACACTCCTAATGGACACACAAGTTTTGGCTGACCAGAAAAAAACTTATGTGAATCAGCTCTGTGCAGACGCTTGATGCCATGTTGGGGACCTGCCAGGAGCAATAGTGGTGAGAGTACACAAACCATCCAAGGAAGATGAACAAGACATGCTGGGAATACAGGAAGCAACAACCCACAAAACAGCAGCTATACGGACACTTACCTCCTATCACACAAACCCATCCAAGTAAGATGAACAAGACATGCTAGGCAATGCTGGAGAAGTAAGGACGAACTCATAAGTGATGTTCTCCTGTGGACTCCTACTCATGGATACACCAGTATTAGCTGACCAGCAAAAACTTATGCATATCAATCCTGTGCAGACACTGGATGCCGTGTTAAAGACCTGCTAGGATTGATAATGGTGAGAGAAAGTCATAGGAATCCATGCTGTCAGTACGACTTCATGATGATGATGATGATGATGATGATGATGAAAGTAACATTAGAAGCTTCTATGACACAAGTATACTTACTCACATATAGTACCTAAATAATGACAATGGAATTGTCTGTTTCTCCTATAAAATGTCTAACAACACCTTGAAAGAAAGAAACAAGATCTTGTTGGACTTGTTAATTCAACCGAGCAATTGCTAATACTCTGTTCACCTTGTATCTTTTCTTAGTAAACCTTTTTCCCTATCCTTAATACTTATTGTGTTTCTTTCTATTATTTCTGTTTATTCTGATACTCAAGTTTCAATATTTGGTAACTAGCTTAAAAGATGCCCTCTATCAGGCGGACACAAAAATGAGAATGGAATTGTCTGTTTTTCCTATGAATAATGTATGATGAAATCGCGGAAGAGAGAAACATGATCTCATGGGACTTGGCAATTGCTAATTACTGTTCACCTGATATCTCAGCTTAGTAAACCTTTTTCCCTATCCTTAATACTCATTGTGTTTCTTTCTATTATTTCTGTTTATTCTGATTCTCGAGTTTCAATATTTGGTAACTAGCTTAAAAGATGCCCTCTATCAGGTGGACACAAAAATGAGAATGTTTTTCCTATTAATAATGTCTGACTAAACCTCAAACGAAAGAAAAAAACAAGATTTCACAGGACTTGTTAATTCAACCTAGCAATTGCTAATTACTCTGTTCACCTTGTATCTTTTCTTAGTAAACCTTTTTCCCTATCCTTAATACTTATTGTGTTTCTTTCTATTATTTCTGTTTATTCTGATACTCAAGTTTCAATATTTGGTAACTAGCTTAAAAGATGCCTTCTATCAGGCGGGCACAAAAATGAGAATGGAATTGTCTGTTTTTCAACCTAGCAATTGCTAATTACTCTGTTCACCTTGTATCTTTGCTTAGTAAACCTTTTTCCCTATCTAGTATTAAACTCTATGTGTTTCTTTCTATTATTTCTCTGTTAACTCTGATAATTGAGTTTCAACACATACCTTCATTCAAAGGTGGAATAATTTGATTGAAGGAGACTATGTTGAGAATTTGATTTGGAATCCTGGTATGCTTTTTTTTTTGGTTGGTTTAATGGCATATCAATATTGGTTTTTTTTTAATGGCATATCATATTGGTTTTTTTAATGGTATATCATATTGGTTTTTTTTAATGGCATATCATATTGTTTTTTTTTTGTTTGGTTTAATGGCATATCAAACTCTGTGGGTCATTCGATGCCAGATCTTCTCTCTGTGTATATATTTTTTTGTATATAAGATTTTGTAAGGGAATATGTAAGTAAATATTTTGTTTTTAAACAAGATGTTAGAGTATGAGACAACAATTTGGTATGTTTTGTATGCTTCTATCTATTGGTTGGATTTTACGGCATATCAACCCTTGTTGGGTTATTTTATGCCAAAGATGTTTTGTTTAATTCATTCTTGATGGGTATTTCAAAATTTTCTTGTTAAACTCATTTTTTTAAAACATATTTAAAACTCATTTTTTCTATTTTACCCATAGATGGGACCCTAAACGGTACTACCACTCTGGGTCAAGCAGTTTAGGAGAAGGAAAAACTTAATTCAAATCCGTTAAACTCTGCTTAAGAAATTGACCTTGTGTCGCATTCTTCTCATGCAGAGGGGTGGTAAATAAATATACATACATATTATGGACTCTCCGGTCAATTTTCGACGTATGAGGGTTCATACACACATATATATATTATTTATATGCCATACCAGACTGGGTTACGTCACTTCCACAACACAAATTACCATTGTCCCATTTTTCACAATTCATCCAAATCAAGTCCTGATGAAGGTTACAAAAACCAAAACGTTATAACATTGACTTCTCCATCAAGAATAAATTCATTTTTTTTAGAAAACTTTGTTTTATATTTTCTACACACACACACACACCAACAAGTTCTTCTTTATCTATCAATGATATTGAGCACTGTCTGTTTTGAAATATATAATCTGCAATAATATGTTTTGTAATATAGGACCCATATAATCTTCAATATATATATATATATCTGTTTCGATCTAGGGTTCATACATACACCCCCTTTCTTTTTTTTTTTCCCCTCTGGCTCATCCCCATTCGTTCTTATGAATTTCTTATACAATCTGACTTTTATTTGTCACCGGTGTATATACTTAAAAAAGTACCAGTCGAAAAAGGCCTTTGTATCCCCTTTATTTTATATCTTATTTCATAATAAAATATTACCTCCCTACATACATATGATTCCTCCACTTTTAGTGTTATATAAGTTCTCTTGTACCAAATATTATTATATATATATATATATATATATATATATATATATATATATATATATGAATAAGATATAATGAAAAAACAAAAGATGTTTACAACTGAAATAGGCTCATCAGGAGAGAAAGTGTGCAAACCGTTTCGGGCCCAAATCTCTCGACGGTTTAAAAAAACACTCGACCCATCTTCAACTAATATGAGGACCCTTATGCATTATAAATCGACGTGGGTCATCAACAAAATAAGACGGAAAAAAAAAGACCGTTAGTAAAAACAGAACGCTGCTAGTCAAACGTTGGAATTAATCAAAAAATTTTAAACTGTCGAGAGATTTGGCTCCGAAACGGTTTGCACACTTTCTCTCCTGATGAGCCTATTTCAGTTGTAAACATCTTTTGTTTTTTCATTATACCTTATTCATACTGTCGGATTAATTTCCATTTTATTTTCACAACACACACATATATATATATATATATATATATATATATATACACACACCCACACACAAGTTCTTTATCCTAAATTTAAAAAGCAGACCCCCTAATGTAATGTGTATGCTTGTTTATTATATTATTAAAAACGTTTTAAGAATCATTTATAGTAAAATTTGCATCCTAGTCGAAAACCTAGAGTTAAAAAAACGAATAATGAATCAGTTTTATTGGATGTTTAAAAAACAAGGTTAAATTTAAAAACTTCAATTTTATGAAACTTGAAAATGAATTGATTTTTCAAAGTATTTACAACTTAAATTTAAATGTTTCCCACAAAATAAACTATTGAAATGTTTTGTAATAAATAAAAATGAAACTCAGTAAGCAAGTGTTGACTCCGTGCTAACTTAATGCAAATATAAACACCCTATTAATGATATTGAGCAGTGTCTGCTTGGAAATATAGCACTCATATTATCTACAATATATATATATATATATATATATATATATATTCGTAAGTGGGTTACCAGGTAATCTGGTATTAGGATGATTCTAAGCTGGTCCTTCCTTCCAACGGTAAAATGTTAGAAAGTTCAGATCCGAGTTGAGAGCTCGATGTTTAATTTTTTATAAAGAGAGCAATATAATTAGTAAAAAAGACAGCTTAAAAAATCTGCTATTATGTGGTTATGGTACCATTTCCACTCACAGGTATCTGAAGTATATGGGTATATTCAGATACCTGTGAGTGGAAATGGTACCATAACTGCACAATAACGTTTTTCTTTACTAATAAATAAATATATATATATATATATATATATATATATATATATATATATATAATAAATGAATAAAGGTTTTAGCATTTTTTTTACTATCATTGGAACAATTATTACAACTGTTTGGTTTCTTGTTATGGCATTCGTCAGGTAAAACGAAATTGGGTGAAAGCAATTTTGTTTTACCTGATAAATATCAAAGCTAGAAACCAAACGGTTGTAATAATTGTTCCAATGATAATAAAAAAAGGTAAACCTTTTATTTATTCATTTATTTATCTATTAACGCTCTATCACAGATATTGAGCACTCTTCTAAAAACATTGTACGTTGGATTACTACCGCTTTTTCAAGTATATTTATTATTATTTTTTTATGTTTTTCAACATGAATCTGCATTATTTTGCCTTCAAAAAAAACAAAAAAAAACAAAAAAAAAAACATATCATATTATAAATAATGCTTCTATTTTAACTATAAAGGCGAGCAAAAAAAAAAAAAAATTCTATTTCAATATGCCCTGAGCGGGGAATTGTTTGTTTTATAGTATTAAAAAGGAAAAAAATAATAATAAAATTTCTTTATAAAAAAAAAAAAAAAAATTAGAGAAAATAAATTTAAAAGAAAAAAAATGATTTCAAACGTCTCGCAATTTAACAACTCACGGATTTCAACGGACCCACACGATCTCTACCGAATTTGAAATCTTAACGGAAGATTAAGATCTCTTCTAAATTTCAAATCTCCATCAACTCAACGTCATTAGAACCAAGTTGACTTTAAAAAACACAGATGGAACATTTTCAACTCTATAATAAATTCTCTGAAGATGGATATTGTCCGAAAATTAAGAATACTTCAATAAATATGTTTTTCAACATGAATCTGCATTATTTTGCCTTCAAAAAAAAAAAAAAAAAAAATATATCATATATATATATATATACACACACACACACACAAGTTATTCTTTATCCTGAATTTAAAAAGCAGACCCCCTAATCTAATGTGTATGTTTGTTCATTATATTATTAAACAATAAGGTTAAATTTAAAAACCTCAATTTTACGAAACAGAGCAAACACGAAAATTGATTTTGCAGAAAATTTAAAACTTAAATCTAAAAGCTTCCCCCAAAAAATAAAATATTGAAATGTTTTGTAATAAAAAATGAAAAACTCAAATTCCTTTCAGTTTTAAAAAGTTATTTATAAAAGATAAATTTAAAAAAATTAAATTGGTTCTAGAAACAAAAAAAAACAAAAAAATAATGAAACCAAGTCACTTTTCTGGGGTGAGGAAGTTCCTTCCCGTCCGTTTTTTTGGGTGGAGTGGTATTTGAAAAGTGTAAAGGGATTAAATGATGGAAGTGGGGGAGACATGTCAGGGGTTGTCGTTGTTTAACAGGGCACAGGACATATGGTGGGCAGCTAAGTGATTTTTTTTTTTTTTTTCAAATTTATTTATTTATTTTCTCAGAATGTATCACAGAAGCAGATCTCTAAGGCCAGTATTACAAAAAAAAATTTTTTTTTTTGAAATTAAAAAAAAAAAATAAATAAATAAAATAAAATAATTTTTTTAAAATCAAAAATATTGAAAAAAATTTTTGAAATTAAAAAAAATTCGAAAAAAAAAAATTGAAAAAAATTTTTTTTTTTAAATAAAATAATTTTTTTAAAATCAAAAATATTTTTAAAAAATTCTAAAATTAAATTTCACAATTTAAATTTTTTTTTTTAAATAAAAAAAAAAAAAATATATATTTAAAAAAAAAAACTGGCCATAAGTGACTAGACCCAAAACCCTGTTCTCCCCTCCCCAAACTCACATACAAGATCCCCCCCCACAACAAAATTCATGCCATGTCCTGAGTACAGAAGGGGAAAAAAATTTAAAATTTGTGATTTTTGTTTTGTTTTCTTGTTTTTTTTTTTACATCTACATATGTACAGATATTTCTTTCATTTTTCATTTTTTTCCGAAGTGGACCAGGCAGTGCAGTGGGAAAGCAAGTTAGTAAGTGCGTCTTTTCTCAAATGTATGTTCCACTGACCAGTGGTCAGTTGAGGGGGTGGGGTTGAATGTTCAGAGACCATTTTAAAGCTGACTTGAAATCAGTGGGAATCGAATGGCTAGAGAACTGAATACTTTAAACAGTTGATGATGGTGGTCAGTTTGACCATAGAATTTGACCCTGTGGGGTCACTTTACGGCCAATTGGCCCATGGGGTCACTTATGGTCGGTTGGCTGACCACATTACAGAGATAGAGACAGTTCAAGCAAGAACAGAAAGAGAGTGAGAAGTTTAGGGAAAAAGGTGTACGTCAAACTGGAAACACCTTCTCACACAACTCACAAACCTTTCACAAACATCTTTCTCACATAGATTTCATTTCATATATATATGTATGTGATATTATATATAATATATATATATATAGTATATATATACATATATATATATTATATAATATATATATAGATTGTATAATGAAAATGAGAGCTTGCATTGACAATCCAATTTTCTGCAATCTATGCATCTAGCGACACAATTGTCATCAAAGGTCTACATTCTTGTGGAAGCCATCGTATTTCCGCCGATGTCTTTGCCTTTCAATTTGTGGAGCTGAAAGAAGAGAAAAAACAAAATTAAAGATTATGTTGGTTGGGTTTATCGAACAAGAATCTATTTTCACAATCATTTTAAATAAGTAAACATTTTGTACTTATATGTATATGTATTTATGAAGCGCGCGGTGCAATGGTTAAAGTCATGGGAAATGGACTCGTCGCCCCGAGTTCAAATCCTGGATGTGGTAATTGCATTTCACTTTGCGCTAATACCCTATGAATCCTACTCTCCCTCCAGCTATGGGTAAATAGTAGGGCAGATAAAAATTATAGGCTATGCCTATTCATTATGTAACAAGAATCCTACACTTCATTACAAAAATGATAGGCCATGCCTATTCATTATGAAATAAGAATCCTACACCTCATTAAAAAAATGATCGGCTATGCCTATAACAAGAATCCCACACCTCATTACAAAAATGATAGGCTATGCCTATTCATTATGTAACTAGAATCCCCTACTCCCTTACAAAAATGACAGGCTATCCGCATTCTTTATGTAACAATGGTAATAGTAGTAATATCTCGCATGACAGATGAGTGCCTAAAAGTTGCTAATATGAAACAATCAAAAGAAAGGAGAAACTTTTAGTGAAGCATTATTTACAATGTTGTAGCTGGTCCACACAATTCTAGACTTTCTCCTAAAATTAAAGCTATTACTTTTTTTTTTGGTCTCAATGAGCCCCAATTTTCAGACCGTTAACTTCTTCAAGACTCATTTTCTTTTAAAACTAGCCACCTAAAGATATTATCTCTAACTGGCTCAACTTCATGGTAGTTGTACACCCTTTATGACTCTCTTGAACCCTATCTTACTGATTGCATTCTATTTTCCTCCTTTTTTTTCTCTTACATTGAGTTTTATTTTTCAGTCTCAATGTCCTCACTTTTTAAACCATTAACTTCTACAAGACTCATTTTCTCTTAAAACTAGCCACCTAAAGATATTATCTCTAACTGGCTCAACCTCATGGTGGTTATGCACCCTTTATGACTATCTTGAACCCTATCTTACTGATCGCATTCTATTTTTCTCCTTTTTTTTCTCTGACTGTATACCCACTTAAACTAAAATTTTTATAAAGTTATTATTACATTGAGCTTTATTTTTCAGTCTCAATATGCCCACTTTTCAAACCATTAACTTCTTCTCTTAAAACTAGCGACCTAAGGATATTATCTCTAATTGGCTCAACTTCATGGTGGTCGTACACCATTTATGACTCTTGAACTTTATCTGACTGATCACATTTATTTTCATTTTTTTTTTTTTTTTTTTTTTTAATATCTGACCATATTCTCACTTAACTATTGTGTCACAACTAAAACTATTGGTAATTATGAACTTTAGTTGGCCAAATTCCTAGCATAAAATTGTGTGTGCGCATTATCTTCCTTAACAAATTTGCTTGTATAGTTTTTCTTATGAGATTTTCTTAAACAATTGAATGAATAAAAATACATTTCATTCTTATCGACACATTTTTGTATGTTTGAGAAATAACATTTTTATTTCCCAAACAAACAAAAATGTATTGATACGATGGTGCACAACAAAAATATCATAACATTTGTTCTAAATAACAATTAAGTTCATTTCAGATAATGCGCACGCACAATTTTATGCTAGGAATTTGGCCAACTAAAGTTCATACATGTCGATAAGAACGAAATGTATTTTTATTAATTCAGTTGTTTAAGGAAATCTCATAAGAAAAACTATACAAGCAAATTTGTTAAGGGAGATAATGCGCACGCACAATTTTATGCTAAGAATTTGGCCAACTAAAGTTCATAATTACCAAACTATTTTCCCAGGCTCGTCTGATCACATGATCCTCCAAAGCCAATCAGAGATGACTATTCATTATGTAACCATGGTAACAGTAGTAATATCTCACATGACAGACGAGTACCTAAAAGTTGCTACTATGAAACAATTAAAAGAAAGGAGAGGGTTTTAGTGAAGCGTTACTTACGATGCCGTAGCTGATCCACCCGATTTTGTACCCTTTCTATACAATGCAAAAAGTCATCTTGGGTTGTTGAGTTTTCAACATGGGGTTCCTCGGAATTTTCATTATTTGGAATGTCTCCATTGCTCGGACATGGGTTGGCAATCAACGCACCCTCAGATGACGATGAAGTCGAAGTTGGAGAATAATCATTATGAGTCCTAGAAAAGAAAATGCTTTAATAATGATGAAGTCTATACATATATAAAGGGTAGTTGTGTGTATGTATGTCCGGATATATCTATCTATCTATACATATATAAAGGGCCGTTGTGTGTATGTATGTCCAGATATATCTATCTATACATATATAAAGGGCAGTTGTGTGTATGTATGTCCGATATATATATATATCTATCTATACATATACAAAGGGCATTGTGTGTATGTATGTCCGGATATATCTATTTATCTATAAAATATATAAAGGGCAGTGGTGTGTATGTATGTATGTCCGGAGTAAACTACAAAATAAAAACGAATAATGATGAAGTCTATACATATATAAAGGGTAGTTGTGTGTTGTATGTCCGGATATATCTATCTATCTATACATATATAAGGCAGTTGTGTGTATGTATGTCCAGATATATCTATCTATACATATATAAAGAGCAGTTGTGTGTATGTATGTCCAGATATATCTATCTATCTATACATATATAAAGGGCAGTTGTGTGTATGTATGTCCAGATATAATCTATCTATACATATATAAAGAGCAGTTGTGTGTATGTATGTCCGGTATATCTATCTATCTATACATATATAAAGGGCAGTTGTGTGTATGTATGTCCAGATATATCTATCTACACATATATAAAGGGTAGTTGTGTGTATGTATGTCCGGATATATCTATCTATCTATCTATCTATACATATATAAAGGGCAGTTGTGTGTATGTATGTCCATATAGTATTTATCTATCTATACATATATAAAGGGTAGTTGTGTGTATGTATGTCCGGATATATCTATCTATCTATACATATATAAAGGGTAGTTGTGTGTATGTATGTCCGGATATATCTATCTATCTATACATATATAAAGAGTAGTTGTGTGTATGTATGTCCAGATATATCTATCTATCTATACATATATAAGGGCAGTTGTGTGTATGTATGTCCAGATATATCTATTATCTATACATATATAAAGGGCAGTTGTGTGTATGTATGTCAGATATATCTATCTATACATATATAAAGAGCAGTTGTGTGTATGTATGTCCAGATATATCTATCTATCTATACATATATAAAGGGCAGTTGTGTGTATGTATGTCCAGATATATTATCTATACATATATGTGTGTATGTATCTATCTATACATATATAAAGGGTAGTTGTGTGTATGTATGTCCGGATATATCTATCTATCTATCTATCTATACATATATAAAGGGCAGTTGTGTGTATGTATGTCCGGATATATCTATCTATCTATCTATACATATATAAAGGGCAGTTGTGTGTATGTATGTCCGATATTATCTATCTATACATATATAAAGGGTAGTTGTGTGTATGTATGTCCGGATATATCTATCTATCTATACATATATAGTTGTGTGTATGTATGGATATATCTATCTATCTATACATATATAAAGGCAGTTGTGTGTATGTATGTCCGGATATATATCTATCTATCTATACATATATAAAGGGCCAATATGTCCAGATATATCTATCTATACATATGTATGTCCAGATATATCTATCTATACATATATAAAGGGCAGTTGTGTGTATGTATGTCCGGATATATATATCTATCTATACATATACAAAGGTCAGTTGTGTGTATGTATGTCCGGATATATCTATTTATCTATAAATATATAAAGGGCAGTTGTGTGTATGTATGAATGTATGTCCGGAGTAAACTACAAAAATAAAACGAATAATGATGTAATCTATACAAATATAAAGAGTAGTTGTGTGTATGTATGTATGTCCAGATATATCCATCTATCTATACATATATAAAGGGCAGTTGTGTGTATGTATGTCCGGATATATCTATCTATCTATACATATATAAAGGGCAGTTGTGTGTATGTATGTATGTATGTCTGGAGTAAACTACGAAAATAAAACGACTAACGACAAAGTAAATATATATACACATTAGATATCACTAGGTCTTGCTTTTTTAAGTTAAAATAATGAAAATTGTAAATTATTGAATTAAAATTTCTTACTATATTGTTATATGTTTACATGGGAATTTTATGGGGCATCCAGTGAGGATCCAACTTGTGATAAGTAATAATGAATCTGTGAGACTAACTTTTTTGCTACCACGCTCTACCCAGGTGATGCTGAGTAGCCACTTCTAGTACATATATAAAGGGCAGTTGTGTGTATATGTATGTCCGGAGGAAACTACGAAAAATAAAACAATTAACGACAAAATAAAAATATATATATATATGGGCTAATGGTTAGAGTTGTGGAAAATGGACTCGTTGATTCGAGTTCAATTCCTAGACGAAGCTGTTGGCATTTCACATAGCGCTAATACCCTTGGGAAAGGTGTGAATCCATATATTCTCCCTCCAGCTATGGTTTAAGTAGTAGGGCAGACTGGGCCTTTCAGCCTTGGGTAGGTAACCAGTCTAGGAGAGGGATAACTCTGAATTCAAAATTCCTGAGGTCGGTTGTTGATTGGGTTTGTGGCAACCCTTGATGCACCAATTCTTTCCTATTGACTGTGCCAAAAAGTGTGGATGGTCCAACACAAGCCTTTACCACTATAAACAAATCATTGTGTGGGTGAACCCTCATGCGTCGAAAATCGACGACAGAGTCCATAAATATATATATATATATATATATATATATATATATATATATAACAAAGATAATCTAATGAGTCAGATGAACTATTAGTTTCGCATTGTTATTTGGCTCTACTTAGGTATCGAGCACTTTTTACATATTAGCTTTCTCCTAGTGGTTATATGAATATATATATATCTTATATACATATATATGCATATAAATTGTTTTTTCTTTTGGCCAAATACTGTACCAATAGATTATTTTTTGTTGGTACGAATATCTTGGTCCTTTCTTTTTTTCAAAATTTTTTTCCTTCCTGGTTGATGTTTGGTAGTATATTTTTACAATCAAACTTTCTGCTGGGTTTTTTCTCTCCGCAAGGATCTACCAACACGCTTGGTATATTAAATTATATAATATATATATATATATATATATATAATATATATATATATATATATACACACACACACACGGTTTTGGTTTTTAAGTAAAAATAATGAAGATTTGATTTATATTCATGAAGAAATGTTTAAAAAAATAAGATTTAAATGATAACTGCATGGATCTTTTTTTTTTGCATTTAATGTTGTAAATAAAAAAAAAAGTCGTCGGGGCGGCCCAAAGTCGGTATCAGCCAGTTGGCGAGGGAGTCTATCCCCTTTTCAATAGCGCTAGACCAAGGAGATTGTTTTTTGGCATCTGAGGTGGAGCGCCACACCTACTATCAGCTCCTTACTTTACCGCACAGATCCCTGTGCTAGTCATACGCTGAGTTGGCGAGGACCAGTATCAAACTAGGAACCTTGTGGTTTCTAGCCGAATGCTCTACTGACTGAGCTAACCCGAGTAGACATTAATTTTTCTTTTTAGCGTGGCTGGATCAATGCAAGATTTTTTGTTTTTACATAAGGATTGCAGTTACTGTATTCTAAACTCTTAACATCCTGTTGAGAATTTTTTAAGTTCAGAGCCCTATTCCTATAAAGAAAATGGCTAAAAATGGCCTTTGCATCTAAAGTTACCCAAGTTATCTCCCTTAAATCAAAGACTTCTATGTTCAATATTACATTTATATAAAGGCTATTGTTTGGGATGGATTAGGATGAAATTACAAAAATAAAACTATACATCTTATTATAATGGAGATTGTGAGTTTTTCTGTCTGTAACCGAAACTATATTACTATACAAATCACAATTCCCTTTGTTATTTACATCACATTCTCCATGATTTTATGTTTTATTTAAAACCCAATTATTAATAAAATTGTTTTAGATCATTAAGACTGTTGACCATATCCACATATTAATAACATGCAATTGTATTTATATATACAACAAAACAGCAGATTACAGTGTGAATGGTAAGGCTAATTTGCATTTTGATATTAAAAATTTGATTTTAATAAATATATGCTTAGTATTATTGATTTCTAATTGTTTGGTTTTATCTTATTGAATATGAGCAAAAATCTCTTCAATAAATCTTAAAAGAAATCCCCTAACAAGAAGAAATAACTGATATTATTCTTTACTTCCTATTTTAACTAAATAGTTAAATTAGGAAAATTTACCAATGAAAGACGGGAGTAACGGAAAATGATAGAAGAGTTAGTTTCAAAGTTGTTCTATTTTTCAATCATGCCCCCTCTGTTCCAAATCTTTTTATCTACATTCTTATTCAGTTTCATTAGACTTTCTAATTTAATATGATATTTTATTATATCAAAACTTAAATACTTGCACCCGGAGGGTGCATATATTTGCTAGTTTATATAAAGGCTATTGTTTGGGATGGATTAGGAAAACAAATGTGACTTCCAGCCGTCCGGAATGATGTGGTATAGGATGTTAAGAGTTAACATGTACTCAATACATGAAGTGTCCTTGTTGTGGCAATGACCCAAACAAGAGCCCTCTGCAGAAGATAGCTTAATAACAATAATAATAATAACAATAAATACAAATAAAGTATTGTAATGATAATCTTCTATACATATATAAAGGGCAGTTGTGTGTTTCTGTATGTCCAGAGGAAACTTCGAAAATAAAACAATTAACGACCAAGTAAATATATATATACACATTAAATACCACCAGGGCTTGGCTTTTGATAAAAAATAATAGAGATTTGATTTATATTCATAAAAATAATTTAAAAAAAAATTAAATGATAACAGCATGGATTTCTTTTTTTCATTTAATATTTTCGATAGTAGACATTAACATTTATTTTCAGAGTAGCTGGATCAATGCAAGGTCTTTTTTTTTTTACATGGGGATTTAAACGGGGCATTCTACGAGGATTCAACTCACGATTCAGTAATAATGGATCTGCGGGACTAACTTAAAAAAATCCCCCTCTACCCAGGCGACACCGGGTAGCCGCTGCTAGTTCATAATTAAGAAACAAATAAAAATGTTGGTAGACTGACCTTTGCACTTGGGGGTTGGAATGATCAAACGAGAGCTGCTGTATGGCAGGGACCCTCTGCAATGAACCCCGTTGGTGACTAATTTCTTTGGTTGGAGGCGTCATAAAACGTAACTGTTTGGGATTCATCATAGCTGAATTTGAGTTTGGGGTCTCCAGGCTCGTTCCATTCTCTTCCTCTGTAGGTGGAATGGCATTGAAATTATGGGTCCCTCTCGAATTCTTCAAGCCATGGGTTGTAAGGTATTGATTTCGTGTGGGTGTCAAGCCAGGGATTGGTAGTAGCCTTCCCGTTGAAGTGGGGTTTGAATTAGGTGGAGATCTGGCTCTTGCCCCACCCTGCATGGCCAGACTAGGATTCAGGGTCAGGCGAGGGCTAGTGTCTTGGGGGGAGGGTATTTTGTTACTGGTCAGACGAGATGAACTGGATGTAGTGGACGAAGTTGAACTAGACTCGGATGCAGTATAACCTGAAGAGAGAAAGAAAAGTAAGAAGACAAAATTAAATCCAGGATCCGTGTTGATGTTGACGGATTCAGATCCAGCTGTAAATTGGTTGGTCGGTGGGATTTTACAGCATGTCAACCCTTATTGGGTTATTTTATGCCGAAAATGTTTCTGTTTTATTCATTTTTCATGGGTACTTAATTTTATTTATAAACATTCAGATACAGTTTAATTTAATTTGGAAATTTTATTGTGAAGCCTCAGCAAAGAGGAAAAAGCCTTCGTCTATGTATAGACCTGCCAAGAAGAAAAGGGAAACTGTTTGTTTATTGATTTTAATGGCACATCAACCCGTCTGGGGTTATGTCATGCCTACCGGTTATGATGTAATACATATCATGTATTTATATATAAATGTTTCTGTTTCATTTTTCATGGGTACTTAATTTTATTTATAAACATTCAGATACAGTTTAATTTAATTTGGAAATTTTATTGTGAAGCCTCAGCAAAGAGGAAAAAGCCTTCATCTATGTATAGACCTGCCAAGAAGAAAAGGGAAACTGTTTGTTTATTGATTTTAATGGCACATCAACCCGTCTGGGGTATTTCTTGTCGGGCTCGGAGCCCGATTACGACAAGAAGGTTCCTGAGTCCGAAAAGAAGGTTCCCGAGTCTGAGAAGGAGTCTGAGAAGGTTCTCAAGTCCGACAAGAAATACCTGAAGAGGGCTGGAGGGCATATCAGCAGAAACATTGTACAGATAACAATGAAGATGAGGACAATAGTCCGAATAACACAGATAATAGTAACAATAATAATAATGATTAAAAGTTCAGGAAATAAATAGGGAATTCCAAAAGGCATATTCTTCTGACCCACCAAATAGGGTGGAGCATGTTTGAATGACACAGCAGACTAATGCAGGGTTAAAGTAAAAAAAAAAAAAATTTTTTTAAAAGTAGAGAAAGCCATCAGTTTACCTGTTCGCTGTTGGGTCAGTGCTGGTGGTCCAAGCGTCAAGGCCGCAGGTAACGGGGTAGCACACAACTGCTGCAATTTTCGGACCAAAAACTTCATGCTGGAAGGAGAAAACAATAAATAATTTTTTACTATTTCTTTGAATCTTTGAGATGAGGTTTGTTAATTAGTATTATTTAGATTATTCTGACTATTGTCCTCAATTGGACACATAGCATAGTGGATAAAAGCATTGGGTTAAGACAGTTCTAAGTGACAGTTATCTCTGGGCTGCAGGTTCAATCCTAGTCAAGGGTGACAGTAACATAGAATAGTAATTAACACAGCTTAACACCTGTACATCAGCTATGGTTGGTGGAATGAGAACAGGATACGCCCATGGATTGAATAAAAGGTTGGGTTCAAAGTTCCGTGATGGCTCCCGAGTTTGAAAAGAAGGTTCCCCGAGTTTGAAAAGAAGGTTCCCCGAGTTTGAAAAGAAGGTTCCCCGAGTTTGAAAAGAAAGTTGAAAGAAGGTTCCCCGAGTTTGAAAAGAAGGTTCCCGAGTTTGAAAAGAAGGTTCCCGAGTTTGAAAAGAAGGTTCCCCGAGTTTGAAAAGAAGGTTCCCCGAGTTTGAAAAGAAGGTTCCCCGAGTTTGAAAAGAAGGTTCCCCGAGTTTGAAAAGAAGGTTCCCCGAGTTGGAAAAGAAGGTTCCCGAGTTGAAAGAAGGTTCCCGAGTTGGAAAAAGAAGGTTCCCGAGTTTGAAAAGAAGGTTCCCGAGTTTGAAAAGAAGTTCCCCGAGTTTGAAAAGAAGGTTCCCGAGTTTGAAAAGAAGGTTCCCGAGTCCGAAAAGAAGGCTCCCAAGTCCAACAAGAAATACCCGAAGAAGACTGGAATGCACATCGACCGCAATGTTGTACAGATAACAATAAAGATGAGGAAAATAGTCCGAATAATCCACATAATTTTTCATAAGGGGGAATCATATTTTAATCAAAACACAAAGTTAAAAAAAACAACAACAACTTTAGGTACCTTTCAACGAATACTTTTCAAAAGAATACATTGGTATTTGTTGTTGGTTGGTTGTGTTTTAAGGCATGTCAACCCTTGTTGGGTTATTTTATGCTAGATCCATTTTGTTTTATTCATTCTTGATGGGTATTCCAATTTTTTTTTAAACTCATTTTTTTCTATCTAACCCCAAGATGGGACCCTAATATGTGCTACCACTCTGGGTCAAAGTGGACCTGGGGGTAATGGTGATGAAGGGGTACTCCACACTCTCCAAAAATGGAACCTTACCACCAGAGGCAGTTTAACATCATACCCATGACACACAGTAAATAGGGAATTACTAAATGGGGAAACATAATTTTAAGTCATATGATTTCAAGTATTCCTATCTAATACAAATAATTTGCACACTATTCTATGGTTTCAAGTATTCCTATCTAATACAAATAATTTGCACACGGTTATATAATATCAAGTATTCCTATCTAATACTAATAATTTGCACACAGTTATATAATATCAAGTATTCCTATCTAATACTAATAATTTGCACAGTTATATAATATCAAGTATTCCTATCTAATATAAATAATTTGCAGTTTATATATCAAGTATTCTTATCTAATACAAATAATTTGTACACAGTTATATAATATCAAGTATTCCTATCTAATACTAATAATTTGCACACAGTTATATAATATCAAGTATTCCTATCTAATATAAATAATTTGCAGTTATATATCAAGTATTCTTATCTAATACAAATAATTTGCCCACAGTTATATAATATCAAGTATTCCTATCTAATATAAATAATTTGCCCACAGTTATATAATATCAAGTATTCCCATCTAATACAAATAATTTGCACACAGTTATATAATATCAAGTATTCCTATCTAATATAAATAATTTGCAGTTATATATCAAGTATTCTTATCTAATACAAATAATTTGTACACAGTTATATAATATCAAGTATTCCTATCTAATATAAATAATTTTCAGTTATATATCAAGTATTCTTATCTAATACAAATAATTTGTACACAGTTATATAATATCAAGTAATATTTGCCAAGTATTCTCTAATACAAATAATTTGCAGTTATATATCAAGTAATACAGTATATAATATCAAGTATTCCTATCTAATATAAATAATTTGCAGTTATATATCAGTTTATATATCAAGTATTCTTATCTAATACAAATAATTTGTACACAGTTATATAATATCAAGTATTCCTATCTAATATAAATAATTTGCAGTTATATATCAAGTATTCTTATCTAATACAAATAATTTGCAGTTATATATCAAGTATTCTTATCTAATACAAATAATTTGCACACGGTTATATGGTTCAAAGTTTAACTATCTAATCATATGGTTTCAAGTAATTATTTATATCTAATAGTTGGGAAAAGCATCTAGCCAAGTTATGCCCAAATAGATGTATATTCCTTTTTTTAAAGAAAGACTTCAACCAAAACAAAATATTATCAACAGGGTCGCATAGAGACCCCATAATTCTAGTTTAAAGAAATTTCAACAAAACCCTCCCACTTACCGAGAAATAGCGATTGCTGCTCTAGCAACACTTCGGAACATAGTTAGTGGCCGTCGGCAGTTGAGTCTACCTGGCCGTCGGGGCTCACCTCCTCGCAGGGGGGAGTTGTTATCGGTGGCCCCCATCTGAGCGAGGAGAGCCAAGACAGTTTGTTCACTATCCTGAAAGCCTCCAAGAAGCACCAGCAGATAATTCTTCTGATAAATAAGAGCTTTTCGAAAACTTTCAGCACGTAAGTATTTCTGGTATAGACTCTGGACCTGAAAATAAAAAGGGGGAAAATAGATTTGCATATAGCAAAAGTTTAGAAGAAATTTGCATAAAGTAAAAAAGTTAAAAATAGATTTGCATATAATTTAAGATGAGAGATTTTTACATAGTAAAATTTAATAGATTTACATGTGGTAAAAGTTCAAAATAGATTTGCATATAATTTAAGAAAAGATTTGTATGTAGTAAAGTTAATAAATTTACATGTGCTGAAAGTTGAAAAGAGATTTGCATATAGTAAAAGTTTAGAATAGATTTGCATATAATCTAAGATGAGGTGAGAAGAGATCTGTATATAGTAAAAGTTGAAAATAGATTTGCATATAATTTAAGATGAGAGATTTTTACATAGTAAAATTTAATAGATTTACATGTGGTAAAAGTTCAAATAGATTTGCATATAGTAAAAGTTTAGAATAGATTTGCATATAATTTAAGAAGAGAAAAGATTTGTATGTAGTAAAGTTAATAGATTTACATGTATGAAAAATTGAAGAGATTTACATGTGCTAAAAGTTGAGATTTGCATATAGTAAAGTTAATAGATTTACATGTGTGAAAAGTTGAAAAGAGATTTACATGTGCTAAAAGTTGAGATTTGCATATAGTAAAAGTTTATAATAGATTTAAGATGAGAGATTTTTACATATTAAAATTTAATAGATTTGCATGTGGTAAAAGTTTAAAATAGATTTGCATATAATAAAAGATTAGTATAGATATGCACAGAGTAAAACTTAATAGATTTGCATATAAAAGTTTATAATAGAGAAGAGATTTGTATGTAGTAAAGTTAATAGATTTACATGTGCTACAAGTTAATAGACTTGCATATAGTAAAAGTTTAGAATATATTTGTATATAATTTAAGATAAGAAGAGATTTGTATGTAGTAAAGTTAATAGATTTACATGTGGTAAAAGTTGAAAATAGACTTGCATATAGTAGAAGTTTAGTATAAATATGCATATAGTAAAAAGTAAAAACAGATTTGCATATAGTATCAGTTTAGTACAGTTATGCACATAATAAAAGTTAAAAATAGATGTGCATATAAAAGTTTCAGATACATTTACATATAGTAAAAATTAAGAAGCGATTTGCATATAGTAAAAATGATTCAGATGAAGTATTTCTATGAACCAATATCTATTAATAATGGAGATTCGCTTCCGGTTTTTGTCTGTAACAAAAACTATGTCACTGCTTACGTCACTATACCCGAAATTGTCATAACATAAAATAAATACACTCAAAATTTGAGCATGCAACATTAGACAGGCCTCATTGTTTTTTTAAACAAGTTTTAATAGATACATCCCCAGTATCATCTATTTATATATAGTTTGTTTTATTTTAATAGATATTCAAAGTTAATAGAACTTAGTTTCGATTTCAAATTGTTTTATTTTTTTTACTCCTTTAATAAATTTGATGATTTCATGATTTATGGTTCAAACTCTCTGACATTTAATTTTTAACTTCCACCTCCTAAAGCAATATCTTTCAAAAATGTATTATTACATCACCAGGAGGGCGTTTTTTATTTTGTAAGTTATTCGGCCAGAGGGAACTAGACTTCAAAACATTGAATGTACATTATTCATACTAGTACAAAATGTATGAATAATGTACATTCAATGTTTTGAAGTCTAGTTCCCTCTGGCTGAATAACTTATTGAATAGATTTTAAGATATGTGAAAAATCCTACCAATTCTTTGTCGGCAACCCAGGGGTTTGTACCTGAGGCTGCTAACCCTTGGCTTCGTTCAATTCGTAAATTCCTCTGTAGTTGTTCGATTTTCTTTTCAGCATTTTGTAGGGCCAACTCGTAAGATGTTCGTTCTTGTTCCCATTTCATGCGTTCAACAGAGAAAGATGTTTCCATGAAGGACATGCCTTGTTCATCAACAGCCTGTGTCTGCGGAAAAACAAAAAGAGAATTATAGCATTCAGATGACATTCAACAAGAAATTCATTGGGTTATTTTATGCTTAGCGGTTAGGGAATTGTGTTCATTGTAAGTTCATATTTATATTTTGTATAGTTTTTGTTTAAGAGTTTTTTTTAACCATAGTAATGATGTCAATTATTCCAATCTAACGCAAATAATTTGGAAATAGATAAATTGGACAATGATTTTTACTATAAAAATGTATTGGACAATGATTTTTTCTAGAAAATATATTTGAGCTGATTTTTACTAGATTTTTTTTTTAAATATTACTTTTTCAATTATTTAAAATGATTTTTACTAGAAATATACTTAAAATGATTTTTACTACAGTAATGCTTTAGAAATGATTTTTTTACTATAAAAATGCATTGGACAATGATTTTTACTATAAAAATGCATTGGACAATGATTTTTACTATAAAAATGCATTGGAAAATGATTTTTACTATAAAAATGCATTGGAAAATGATTTTTATAGTAAAAATGCACTGGACAATGATTTTTACTAGAAAATATATTTGAGCTAATTTTTACTAGATTTAAAAAAAAAAAAATATTTTTTCAATTATTTAAAATGATTTTTACTAGAAAATATACTTAAAATGATTTTTACTATAATAATGTATTGGAAATGATTTTTATTATAAAAATGCATTAGAAATGATTTTTTTTTACTATAAAAATGCATTAGAAATGATTTTTTTTTACTATAAAAATGCACTGAAAATGATTTTTTGTAACTATAAAAATGCATTGAAAATGATTTTTTTAACTATAAAAATGCATTGAAAATGATTTTTACTATAAAAATGCACTGTACAATGATTTTTACTATAAAAATGCATTGTACAATGATTTTTACTAGAAAATATATTTGAGTTGATTTTTATTAGATTTCTTTTAAAAATATTATTTTTTCAATTATTTAAAATGATTTTTACAAGAAAATATACTTGAAATAATTTTTTTAATGATAAAAATACATTGAAAATGATTTTTTAATGATAAAAATGCATTGAAAATGATTTTTACTAGAAAAATACATTTGACAATGAGTTTTACTAGAAAAATGCATTGGACAATGAGTTTTACTATAAAAATGCATTGGACAATGAGTTTTACTATAAAAATGCATTGGACAATGATTTTTACTATAAAAATGCATTGGACAATGAATTTTTGCAATGAAAATGTTCTTACCATAAAATGTATTTAAATGATATATAAATTTATATAAAATGCATTGTAAATGTCTTTTACTATAAAAATGCATTCTAAATGTTTTTTTACTATAAAAATGCATTAGACAATGATTTTTACTATAAAAATGCATTGGACAATGATTTTTACGATAAAAATACATTGGACAATGATTTTTACTATAAAAATGCATTGGAAATGATTTTTACTATGAAAATGCATTGGAAATGTTTTTTTTACTATAAAAACGCATTGGAAATGTTTCTTTACTATAAAAATGCATTAGACAATGATTTTTACTATAAAAATGCATTGGAAATGAGTTTTACTATAAAAATGCATTGGAAATGTTTTTAGTATGCATTTGGCGGCTTAAAACCAAATAATTTGGCTGTTTTCATACATACACTGCCTAATTTGATATATAGATTACTACTAAAAAGTTTTTTAAAAAGAAGGAAAAATACATAATCAAAAGGTGTGAGTTGTTTTTTTTTTTTTTTTTACCTGTTGAACAACTTCTCGATTCTTGTAATCACAAATCCTTTCTTCCATTTTGAGAAGCTGTTCCCGTAAAGAAAGTTTCTCTTCACTGAGAGTAAAAATACTGTTTATAAGTTCTCTGTTATGTTGCAGGGTTCGTTGGTTGACCATTGCTGAGAGATGAGGATAACCAGGACCCTCCTATGACAAAAAGAACAAAAACAACAAATTAAAAAAAAAAAACGTTTTGATATTTCATAGTTATCTACATCACATTCTCCATGATTTTATTTCTATTTACAAATTTCTCTGAATGTTTGAGATGAGGCTTGATGATTAGTATTATCTGCGTTATTTAGACTATTGTCCCCATCTTCATTGTTATCTGCACAATGTTTCAGCCAATATGCCCTCCAGCCTTCTTCAGGTATTTCTTGTTGGACTTGGAAACCTTCTCGGACTCGGGAACCTTCTTTTCGGACTCTGGACAAGAAGGTTCCTGAGTCTGACAAGAAATACCTGAAGAAGGCAGGAGGGCATATCGGCCAAAAACATTGTACAGATAACAATGAAGATCAGAACAATAGTCCGAATAACGCAGATAATATTTAAAAATTGTTCTCAATATTTACATTGAATTGTCCAATTGGACACATAGCCTAGTGGATACAGGAGTTAGGTTAAGACAGTTCTAAGTGACAGTTATCTCTAGACTGCAGTTTCAATCCTGGTCAGGGGCAGCAATAACATAAAATGATAATTAACACAGCTTAACACCTGTACTACAGTTTCAATCCTGGTCAGGGGCAGCAATAACATAAAATGATAATTAACACAGCTTAACACCTGTACTCCAGCTATGTTTAGCGGAATGAGAACAGGATACCCCCGTGGACTGAATAAAGTTCCATGATGGCTTCCGATTATGACAAAAAGGTTCCAGAGTCCAAAAAGAAGGTTCCTGAGTCCAACAAGAAATAGCTGAAGAAGGCCAGAAATCACATCGGCTGAAATGTTGTACAGATAACAATGAAGATGAGGACAATATTCCGAATAAGACAAATAATACTAATTATCAAGCCTCATCTAAAAAATTCAGGGAAAAAAATTCTTCTCATTATTAATACTGTTGGTCTTATCTACATACTAATAACATGTAGTTGTATTTATATACACAAGAAAATAATGGTTTTCGGCGTGAACTGGAAGGCTAATTTGCATATTGATATTAAAAATTTGATTTTAATAAATATGTGCTTAGTATTATTGATTTCTAATCATTTGGTTTTATTCTAATAAATATGAGCAAAAATCTCAAGGATAAATCTCAAAAGAAATCCATTAACAAGAAGAAATAACTGTAATTCTATTCTTTACTTCCTATTTTAACTAAATAGTTAAATTAGGAAATTTTTTATTATTATACCTCCCTCTGTTTCAAATATTTTTATCTGCATTCTTATTTAGTTTCATTAGTCTTTCTAATTTAATATGATATTTTATTACTTTAAAATTTAAATACTTGCACCCGGGGTGTGCATATAGTTGTTACAAAAGTAATTTATTGAATAGTAATTCTGCAAGCTTGAAGCAAATGAAGGCATGAACAAGGCTTACCTTTTCCAATGTGAGTGATACTTGCAACTGACGAAGATCTGATAAGAGTTCGCCAATAGTTGTCACCAGGGGGCGCAATGTTGCAAATGCCCCAGAAGATTGAGCATTGTGGCTACTCTTCACATATCTGTAAAAAGAAGAAAAAAAAATTTAAATTAAATTACACTTATTTTAGAATTAATGTACATATTAATTCCTGACCATTGACAATACCTTCCTTCTTGATTTTCAATTTACATTATACATTCTGGGTAATCCCATGTCAAATCACCCAGGCCATGTCACCCACTTATTTTAGTAACCTGGTTGTAGATTCATGGAATAAACTAACATCATCAGTAGTGAATGCCTCTTGAACTCTTTTAAGATGTTCAATGATGAATTGTAGAAAGAATATAAATATTCAGTGGAAATAAAATAAATGTTTTAAATATAAGGAACAGCTGATAGGTCCCAGAGAGAGAATATATCTAGCTGAAAAGATATTATTATCATTACTAGTGTAAATAAAGTAATTGAAATTAAGATGAAAGAAATACTAGTGAAAAATGAATAATGGCTGACAATACTTGATCTAATGAAAGTTCAAGATAATATTACTACTAGTGTAAATAAAGCAATTAAAATTAAGATGAAAGAAAATACTAGTGAAAAATGAATAATACTTGACAATGCTTGATCTAATGAAAATTCAAGATAATATTACTACTAGTGTAAATAAAGCAATTGAAATTAAGATGAAAGAAATACTAGTGAAAAATGAATAATGCTTGATCTAATGAAAATTCAAGATAATATTACTACTAGTGTAAATAAAGCAATTGAAATTAAGATGAAAGAAATACTAGTGAAAAATGAATAATGGCTGACAATACTTGATCTAATGAAAGTTCAAGATAATATTACTACTAGTGTAAATAAAGCAATTAAAATTAAGATGAAAGAAATACTAGTGAAAAATGAATAATGGTTGACAATGCTTGATCTAATGAAAATTCAAGATAATATTACTACTAGTGTAAATAAAGCAATTGAAATTAAGATGAAAGAAATACTAGTGAAAAATGAATAATGCTTGATCTAATGAAAATTCAAGATAATATTACTACTAGTGTAAATAAAGCAATTGAAATTAAGATGAAAAAAATACTAGTGAAAAATGAATAATGCTTGATCTAATGAAAATTCAAGATAATATTACTACTAGTGTAAATAAAGCAATTGAAATTAAGATGAAAGAAATACTAGTGAAAAATGAATAATGCTTGATCTAATGAAAATTCAAGATAATATTACTACTAGTGTAAATAAAGCAATTGAAATTAAGATGAAAGAAATACTGTTACATAATCATTGGATACCTAATGATTATGACAATAGTGTAGAAATCATATTAGTGCAGCTGATGGCCTTGAGGGTGAGTGACAATGCTTGACCTCACTCTGACCTTGCCTTGCGGGATAAACTGTGAGAAACGGAACCCCGATAGAAAGCCCCGTTCCAGTTTAAAGGGGTAAGCAACTCAGTTAGTTAGAGTTAGAACTTAGAAGCGAAGCTAGCAAGATGTGAGTTTCACTGTGCAGATGTCTGGTCTGGGGATCTACGAATAAAGTAACATCATCGTAAATCGAAGTCTTGTGTTTATTACTAAAAACTAACAATGACACAAGGCTTCTGATAAGGAATGATCCCCAACAGAAACCAGACCCGGAATCCTCAATAGAAGACCAGATGAGACCTTAGAAGATATACCAGACCGGCCAGAAGAATAGACGACAGAGTAAGAGTAAGAAAGGTATATAACATATACCTATTTAGTGCCGGTAAAGAAGGGCTATGCAACAATACTAGTGAAAAATGAACAACTGTTGCAGATTACTATTGTTCCAATTCTTTTGGCGCGGAAATAAATTCAAATAGACAAAGGAGTTGAGAAACAAAGGATGTTCCAGACAGAAGTCTGGATCGAACAAAGAGGAAGAGTGATTAGGATCAGAAGCTTACTGTTGACCGTGTCAAACGAACGGTCCACAAAAAACAACAATAGCAGGATGACAAAAGGCTTCCTGTTGACTGATGACAAAGCTAGGATTGCAGGTCACGCAGTATAGTTCCGGTGGAATTTGAATACACCAGGGCATGCTGGGTAAAATTGAAAAGGTGACGGTTAGACGGAAAATCAGGCAGTTGAGCTTTGGTGGCAACGAGCTTCAGTCACTCCCGTCGACTCTCCGAAGAAAAGACTTCTAAGAACTACTGTTCATTTCACCACTCACCCAAGCCGGCGCACACCTCCTTTCATCCACGCCAACCGAGGAAGAAAATAAAGTCCAGCTTTCTCTTGTATACCTGCGTTGGTTTTTGATCCCGTGTACTACACACCAGCACTGTCAATTGATACAGTATATAACACAACATCAAAAGTTGAGTAAGAATAATTATTATACAAGTGCAATTATAGGTCACAAAAAGGAATAACATGAAAAGTTCTTGAGTAAAACTTTAGAAAAAAATGATCATTCTCATTGGCAGCAAAATGGAGCTTACGTTAATGATTTATTCAGCAAGTCTTGGATTTTGATGCCATTAAATTCCAAATGTTGTCGGACATTTTCAAGTTGACTCTTGTAGGCTGACAGCATCTTTTCCCTTTTGGATGAGTCGGATTTTGGAGAGTCCTGGAAAATGTACAAAGATAAAACAGGTTAGGTAAATGTAGGAATGGAATGGAACAAGTAGGAATATAAAGAGAAGGGAATATATATATATATATATATATATATATATATATATATGTGTGTGTGTGTGTGTGTGTATATGTATTTGGGCAACATTCTTTCATTTATACATGTAGAATTAAACAAAAGGCATGTCTCTTGTTTAACAATTTTATTGATGATCTTTTCAAGCTTTCTGGGCAACATTTTATATTTGGATGGAATCCGTGGATTAGTCCACCGAAGTTTGTATCTCGAGTACTTTCATATACTAACTGTATATATATATATATATATATATATAGGGAAAGTGTGTGTAAGATGGCAAAATTTCCAAATATATTTACCTTTAAATCTATTTATTATTTAATATATTAATATCAACCAAAATAACATTAAAACCATCTGTCACAGAGTAAAGCTTCCATCTATGTGAAATAGGCTGAAACTAATACTCTAATGGACAATATATTTATAGGGAAAGTGTGTGTAGCATAGCAACATTTTCAAACATATCTGCCTTTAAATCTATTTGAAAATACTAATTTCTACCACTGTCACAGAGTAAAGCATTTGCCTATGTGAAATAGGCTGAAACTAATACTCTAATGGACAATATATTTATAGGGAAAGTGTGTGTAGCATAGTAACATTTTCACATATACCTGCCTTTAAATCTATTTGAAAATATTAATATCTACCACTGTCACAGAGTAAAGCATTTGCTTATGTGAAATAGGCTGAAACTAATACTCTAATGGACAATATATTTATAGGGAAAGTGTGTGTAGCCTAACAACATTTTCAAATATATTTGCCTGATAATGTTGTCGAAGTTTTGGTCTATGTGTGTTATGCATATTGAATAGCAAGAACATTATGTTGAAAAATAAACATATATACACACACACGCATACACAGATATATAATACAGATATATAATACTTTTGACGGTAACCTTTATAAGGCCGTTGTATTCAGGCACAAGGGAACTATTTTGAAAGAGACTCAGAAAACTAGTACTTAGGATAAGTAATTAATCTTATACTTAAAGTTCCATAACTATTTTGAGATACGGGATCTAATCTAAGTTGTTTTTTTTACAAAATTGAAATAGGCCAAAACTAATACTTTAATGGACAATATATATATAGGGAAAGTTACCAACGTGGAAGACTGGAAATAAATACTCATTGGTCAAATCATAACCTGTCCACATGTACAAAGGACAAAACCTGAAGTCATTTGTTAACTGAGAGCAATGTAGGAAGGGCTGACAAACAATTACATTGGATGCAGGCTGAAACATGATCAAACTCGGCTAGGTCACTTTAGCGATTGTTGACTTATTCTTTCTTATTGAAAGTGTATAATGAATCAGAAACTAATACTATAATGGACAATATATTTATAGGGAAAGTGTGTGTAGCATAGCAACATTCATTTGTTAATCTACAATCCAATTGTAGCATTGCGCTAATAATATATGTCAGTAAGTAATAATAGTGTGTCTGCCGAAAAAAAAGGTAAAGCGGCTGTTCGCTGCCGTACAGAAGAAAAGGGACAGCATATATATATATATATATATATATATATATATATATAATATATTAATAATTTGAAGGCAATTACAATGCGTATAAAAAATAAAAACAAAAAGATGTTATTTTTGTCTTTGTTTTTGCTTTTGTTCTTATTTTTTATACGCATTGTAATTGCCTTCAAATTATTAATATATTATAACATACTTAACAATGCTTCAAGCAAATTACCAATTACTTTTATATATTCTAAATAGTTAACGAAATTTACTTCTGCTTCTACCAAAGACACCGTAACACTTGTGAATATATATATATAATATATATATATATATATATAAAGCAGGAAACATTTGCAGAAAGACTTTCAAGTTTGAGAAGAACAAAAAAGAAAAAACAACAGAAAAAAGATTCTTACCTCATCATGCTGTTGAAGGCGTGCCTGTGCAGCAATATTCTCCAGATGCAATGGTGAACGCAGCTTGCTATATTCCATTTCATGCACAAGTTGGCGCTCCCTTAACCGGGAATTCTGCAAGTCTGTCTCAAGGGCTTGCACTTTTTCCTGAAGACGCTGTGCTTCCAGTTCATTTTGATGCTAAAAATCAAAGACATTATAAATGTACATATTAAATAGCAGATTAGCCGTATCTATTATTTGAGAGGTAATGCAAAATGTTAAAAAGTGAATTAAAATTGTACTCAGAGACGTTAGGTCAACTGGGTATGAATGACAGGATATGACCCCGAGATAAATTTGAGAACTTGGCTATGATTAGATAATTTCAATCAAGTGACCTACAGATTCTAGAATTTAGAAAAATATATTGGCAAAAATTATGGAATTAGCTCACTTAGAGGATGGAACTTTTGTTTGTGCAGACACTGGGTGCTGTCTAGATAACTTACCATTGCAACTTTGTTATTGTCGACAAACCGAGCCATTTCTTTCAGTTTTTTGTTGTTGGTCATTTTCTCACTTTCCATTGCTATGTATCGTTCTTTCTCTCGTTGACGGATGTTCTGTAATTCAAGAGCCAATGTGTGCTTCTCAGCTTGCAAACGGATGGCACGTTCCTTTTCATAATTCAATTGCCGTTCGATATCACCGTGTTGATTCTGAATAAAAATGAAAAAAAAAAAAAAAAAAAAAAAAAAAAAATGTTACTAATTTCATGAAAAAAAAAAAAAAAAAAAATTAAATAAATAAAAGTTTAAAAAAATTAAAAAATTCAAAATTTGAAAATTAAAAAATTTTAAATTAAAAAAGACACTTATAGAAAAATAGGACCATATTGCTTTTAGGCACCCCTTTTTGATCTCAATTAAGAAATGACATGTTTTTCATTTACATTGTCAATAGCCGATTGTTGGTTAGGGGTTAATTTTATAATTTTAAAAAATAAATCGAAAAATCGTCTGTTAAAACAACTGGATATTGATGGTGTAAATGAAAAACATGCCCTTTCTTAATTGAGATCAAAAAGGGGCGCCTAAAGGTCATATGGCCTGAAAAATATAATAAAAAAGACATTAATACTAAGGCAAACAATCCAAACAATAAATTAAAAAGGACACTTAATAATAAAAAATAAAATAAAAGATTAAAACTAAAACTAAAACAGCTAAATAAAATTAAAAAAAAAAGAAATAAAAATTTAAAAAAAAACTTTTTAAATAGAAAAAAAAAACCTTACAGAAAAATTGAAATTAAATTAAAAATCTGAATTAAAAAAAGAAACTTGAAAAAAAAAAAAAAAAAAAAAAAAAAAAAAAAGAATTAAAAAAATTTAAAAAATCAATAAGATTTTATCCCCAAATTAAAAGTGAATTTACCTCAACAATGTCGTATTTGACTTGGAGTTTGTGGAATTTGGTTTTTTCTTTTTCCAGTTTTTCCTTTGTTCCCTGTACTTCTGTCATGAGGGCCATGACTTTGGTCTGAGAATCGACCCTCAATGTTTCCATCTGTTGTTGCAAATCTTTCAGTTGTGAACGTTCCGTATCCAACAATGCCTGCAAATCTGTGATACTTGCACGATCACGTTCGGATGTGTCTTGTCGGATACTGCACACCTTATCCAAAGATTGCTTCAACTGAATATTTAGGGCTTTTTCTTTGTTCAAATTGCTGGAAGAAAAATAAAGAATTAAGTTAAAATACAAATAAACACCTTTTTGTAATACAGGATTCTATTATTGGTGGTAGGGAAGATATGTAGTTGAGTACCTGTTATAGGTGATATAACCTATGTATATAAATGGAATGCCCCGACTACTACTATAAGTAGCAGGGACAATTGTGGCTTGACACAAGCAACACAAGTCAGTTCGCAACTGTATGGTCGGACGCAACTCCACTCTCTTTCTGTAATTTCTACTCATTTTTGTTCAATACATTTGTATCCATTTTCACCAGTTGTTTGTCTTATTTTTTACCCTTAAAACCTCCACAAAAGTACCCCACACACCAAGGACTGCCTTCTAGGACATATTTGATCAAAGAGGTTTGTGGATTTGCCATAAGGGCAATAAGGTTGGGACAATCATATAGGTGCTAGGGCTTGACGTGACCAGCTGATTAATTAGAGGAAGCCTCCCTGGGCATCCGTCTAGCCTAAGTAAGAGCCAAAGTGGAGTGTTGCATATCATGAATTATTCAGCCACCAGAATTCTGTCCTTAAGCATCACGAGTTTACACCCACAGCCAACAGGTGGCCTCATTAGGAGGGAGGGGTCTTACCCCTTTGCAGCCCCAGCCGACAGGGTGGTGTAGTTAAATGGTTTTAATGATGTTAGCATTATTGGGAATCATGTTGTGTGGTTACTTTTATATGGTATTGATCAGGTTTACGTTTAAATTTATATGTGGCAGGGGACCATCTTCAAACACCAATCCCGGAGAAACTTCAACCATGAATATGAGCGGAGCCGACATAACCCATATCGGTGAATGCCGTCACACACACACTAAACCATGACCCCCCCCTAAAAAGGTTTCTTAATGATTACACTGGCCTGCCGTTCAAAATTTTCTCCTCCAAAGTCAAAGGTTTACCAAGTGATATGTGATAACCATTTTATACTGAATTCAAAAATACCATTCATTGTGTTTTGTCAGGTCTGGTTTTTATGATGTGCTTGAATATTTCACAACAAATTGTTCACTTTAATAACATTTATTGAAAAGCCTGTCGACTCTACTTGTTACAAATAAATAGTTATAATACTGTTCTATACATTTCAAGTAAGAGTTTGTATCTTAAAAATTTGATCTAATTAGAAAAAATGAGTATGATTTTATGCTAAATTCAAAAATACCATTCATTGTGTTTTGTCAGGTCTGGTTTTTACAATGTGCTTGAATATTTCACAACAAATTGTTCACATTAATAACATTTATTGAAAAGCCTGTGGACTCTACTTGTTACAAATAAATAGTTATAATACTGTTCTATACATTTCAAGTAAGAGTTTGTATCTTAAAAATTTGATCTGATTAGAAAAAATGATTTTTAGATTCAGCGTAAAAAAAAAAAGTCTTAAAATCAGCTATTATATATTCAACCTTGAAAACATCGCAGGCCAGTGTTATTATTTTTGTTAATGTGCTCACAAAGTGGGGAACCAGTTTTGCTAGCATTCAAAGTTTTAATTTTTAATCATAATGGAGCCATAAAGTGAGGGATCAGTTTTGTGTTTTATCAAATGCTGAACTGTTCCCTCTTTTTGTGGTCCCAAAAAGTTTCGTGTAAAAATAGTCATGTGTCGTCTATATTTGATGGCTCCACAGGCTGGCGCATTACGTGCGACTTGGAACATCAACTCGTTTTTCCAACTGAAATAACGTTAACGGCCCAGCGTCCTGATATTGTCATTTGGTCTGTTAATCAAAAGAAAGTTTTTATCGTTGAATTGACAGTTCCTTTGAAGAAAATCTTGATTGGGCCCATCAGTGGAAGTTGAAAAAATATGAAGACCTACATGAACAATGTGTCAGAAATGGATGGATAACAATGTATTTCCCATTCAAAGTCGGATGCCGGGGATTTATTACCAACTCAACCTTGGCATTTTTGTCTAAACTTGGACTTTCTCCACCAGACAAGAGGAATTACATAAAAAATATTCTGGAGAAAGCTCTAATCGCATCAGCGTGGATATGACAGTCCTATATTGTGACATCAAACCGACAAAGTCTGGTGATATTGTGAGATACATCTGGGGCGCTCTGGGTTAGTGGTAATGATGCTTCGGCCCCGAAACCATGCCTGAACCCAGAGTCATCATCTGATGAAGGCTTTGTTGGTTGCAATGCTACTGTGTAAAGATCAGTCATTGTATGAAGATCATTACAGTATGAGAAATTTAATATATCCCTATTTTTGTTAATGTGGTAACAAAATGATGGATCATGGTTGGTTGGTTGGTTGGTTTATTAATTTTAACGGCATATCAACCCGTCCAGGGTTATATCATGCCTAGCGGTTGGGGTGTTATACATATTGTGTATTCATATATATACTTTTAGTAATTGGTTTTAACAATGTGTTAACATTATTGGGAATTATATTGTGTGGCATTGATTTGTTTCATGTCTATATTCTATGGTATAATTTTATTTCCCTTAAAAAGGAGAAAATATCCCCAATGTTAACATTTTCAAATAGATCCTTCATATTGTTTGCTTTAAAATAATGTTTTCTGATGTGAGCAAAAAATCTGCATTCCATCAATAAGTGTTTGACTGTCAGGGGTGTTTGACATGTTTCACATTGTGGTTGTTGTTCTTGTTTGAGTATATAAGAGTATGTTAGGCTAAATTATTCCCTCACTTTGTGAACAAAAATTGTGATGAAGTATGATATCTATTGTATTGTTAATGTGGTCACAAAGTGGGGAGCCAGTTTTGCTATTATTCAACATTCTAGAATCGCAAACAAGTGTTATTCTTGAATTTAAGAAATAAAGAAAGATATGTGCCAAGGGTGTTTTGATACGAACCTTGTGAGTTGTTCAATATAAGATTCATTCTCCTTTTGGCAAGATTTCATGTGGGCAACATCAGAATCATGTTTGGCAATCAACGATTGGCTGTGTAGTCGTTCTGTTTCAAGTTCTTGTTGCAGATGCAAATTCTCTGCCTGTTTCTCTCGAGCAACATCCTCAGCATCCTTCAATTTGTCTTTTTCATTTTCCAAAGCAAGATGGAGATGCTAGATAAGAGCAAAGAAAAAGTCAGCTTTAAATTGTATACCTTTTTTAAATTTTTTTAACTAACATCAAATTTAATCATATACATATTACAAAGATACAGGATATATATGCATGTATATATTAATAATAAATGTAATGTGTGTGTGCATATATATATATATATATAAATAATACAGGCAATGTGTGTGTGTGTGTGTGTCTGTATATATATATATATATATATATATATATTATATATATATAAGTGCTTAATTGGATCGTACCTAATGATATTAATTAATTAATTTTCAAAAATTAGGTACGACTCCAATTAAGCACTTATTCTCCCAAAAATTATCGGCAAAAAGCCATTCAAAACAAACCGTGTTACAATAATATATTATTATATATATATATATATATATATACATACAGACAACACACACACACATATTATATATATATATATATATATATATATATATAATATAATAATACAGGTAATGTGTGTGTGTGTGTGTATATATATAATATATATATATATAAAATAAAACATACAGGTAATCTGTGTGTATATATAATATATAAAAATAATGTGTGTGTGTGTGATATATATATATATATATATATATATATTAATAATAATAAAATGTAATAACATTTTCTTTTCTTTTTCAAATTTTTTTCCCTTCTTTAAATAAATAATACAGGTAATGTGTGTGTGTGTATATATATATATAAATAATACAGTAATGTGTGTGTGTGTGTGTATATATATATATATATAATATATAAAACAATACAGGTAATCTGTGTGTGAATATATATGCACACACACATTACTTGTAATATTTATGTATATATCTATCTATCTATCTATCTATCTATATATATATATATATATATATAATACAAGTAATGTATGGGTGTGTGTGCGTGTATATATATATATATATATATATATGAATAAGATATAATGAAAAGGATTTATGTGGATAAAAGTTGATGGCTATTTTGTATATTGGATTAGAAAAATGTGAGGAAAAAAAGGTCTGTTACCGTTAGTTGAGTGGCGTTTATAGTTGAATATTGATGACATGATTACTGCATGTGAAAGCGAAAATTAATGATAGGAACACGTGAATGTTTGTTTCTAAATTTTCTCCACATACTATCGGATTAATTTCCTCACCTTACTTCCATATATATATATATATATATATATATATATATATATGTCTATGTTGCGAACTTTATCTTTCCAGCGAATGCGTAGGATGCAGCGTAGGCATATGAGATCTGGGAAGTTCGGAGGCCAAATATTAGGACTGGTGTAGTTGTAAAAATTCGCTGACAACCATTTTTTTCTTATCCCAGAGATGTAACAGGGGGCCAAATCCTGCTGCCATATATATGGCCTGCCATTGTTTTTAAATTGTTCAGGGAGCATTGGGCAGCAACCATAACCTCCTTATTTTAATGACCAGCGCAGATCATCATTATACAAGTTATTCTCTTCCATGATTCAGGTGGGTTCCAGTCATCCATTCTATCTGTTAGCCTAGAAATAACTGTAATTTAGAACTGTATTAACTCTACGCCTATATCCTCTACGCCATGTGACATATATCTTATTCATATATATATACATTGTATATTTTCACATATATATATATATTTATTTATTTTAATAATAATAAAATGGTAATAACATTTTCTTTTCTTTTTCAAATTTTTTTTCCCTTCTTTAAACCGTTATCTACCAGACCACCCAAAACCGCCCAATGCTGGAAAATACCTGAGATCATCAGTTCTTAGTGTTAAAAAAGGGAAACGAATTAAACAAATACATTTCTATGCAGTAGTAACGGATCAGCAACACAATACTACCTCGTCAACCATTTCACTATTCACTATTGCACTGATGGCAGTGGTAGATAAAGGGTTAAAATGTCAAATACCAAGGATGGGTGATTTCAACAAAGTTAAGCAGTGATGAGGCTGGTCAATATGGACCTAGGAGTAATGGTGATGAAGGAGTACTCCACATTACCCAGAGTTCCAGATTTAGAACTTCACCATCAGATAGAGATTAACATCATAGACAGGACATGAAGACCCTCAGCCATAGCTTTCTGGCACATATATGATAAAAAGGGTTAGGGGCTTGCCATAAAGGCAATAGGGTTTAGACAATCATATAGGTGCTAAGGCTTGATGTGACCAGTCAAATGATCATTGGTGGCCTCTCTGACCGCCCGTCTAGATTAAGTAAGGGTTAAAGTAGATATGCTGCACATAGAATGTTTCTAGTAATGAGTACAATGTCGGGTGACTTAGACTCACCTGGAACTCTAGATCTCGTTCCTGTCCCATCTGGCCATTGAGATTCTCAACTTCTACTTCTAAATCATGCACCTTGCCCTTCTCTGCATCAAGTTGTTCTGTGAGTTCAGCCGTCTTTACTTTTTCCTCTTCAAGGGCCGCCCTGTCAAAATATACAATATTAAGACAATTGAGAAAAAAAAAATAAATAAATAAAAAATAAAAAATCATCTCTCATTTGTAAACAGAAAAAATAGAAATGAACAATAATAAAAAAATTCTCAATACGTCTCTTAACCATTATTACTTTATTATATTAATTACCTATGAACTTATCTGTCATTAATATATAAAAAAAACATCTTTCATTTGTAACCAGAAAAAATAAATATGAACAGTAGTAAAATATTCTTGGATCAAGTCTCCAATAAGCACCCCAAATCACTACAGTAATGAAAAGGTCACTTTTGCTTGTCGCCGCAAGCTTCTGCTTCTGATTGAACCTGCAGCCTAGAGATAACTGTCATTTAGAACTCACTTAAATCAACTCCTTTATCCACTATGCTAGGTGTCCAATTGGGCACATAGCAGAGTGAATAAAGGCAGACAAGAGTCTGAATAATCCAAATAATACTAGTTGTTTTGTGTTAAATTTTTGGATCAAGTCTCCAATAAGCACCCCAAATCACCCTAGTAATGAAAAGGTCACTTTTGCTTGTCACTGCAAGCTTCTGCTTATTTGTAAACAAACCAACAGACAATTTCTTGCACTTATATTCTACTTGACCTTAGAATTTATTAATTATATAATTTTCTTTTATTGAAATTAAAAAAACTATTTTAATATAAAAAAAAATATTTTTCTAACAATAACATGAAATAACTTTTTATTGAATCTATCATAAGTGCAAAATCTCCATTAACTCTTAACGTCCTATACCACCTCATTCCACCTGGCCGGAAGTCACATTCATATTCATAATCTATCCCAAATGATAGCCTTTGTTTAAATGTAATATTAAACATTTAGAAGTCTTTGATTTAACTCTAAACATCCTATACCACCCGGGTGGAAATCACATTTGTTTTCCTAATCCGCCCAAATGATAGTCTTTGTTTAAATGTAATATTAAACATTTACAAGGTAAATAGCAGGTAACTTTAAATGAAAAGGCCAGTTTTAGTCATTTTTTGATAAATCCTTATAGGAAAAGGGCTCTGGACTTTGTTTAAATGTAATATTAAACATATTTAGAAGTCTTTGATTTAAGGAAAATAACAGGTAACTTTAAATGAAAAGGCCATTTTTAGTCATTTTTTGATAAATCTTTATAGGAATGGAGCTCTGGACTTTGTTTAAATGTAATATTAAACATATTTAGAAGTATTTGTTTTAAGGGAAATAACAGGTAACTTTAAATGAAAAGGCCATTTTTAGTCATTTTTTGATAAATCTTTAATAGGAATGGGGCTCTGGACTTGGAAAATTCTCATATTAAGGATGTTAAGAGTTAACTTTTGATTAAGATTAAAAAGTATGATTTAAAAAAATGTTAAACCTTCATATTTTTCATAAATGCTAACAACCATACCATGAAATAACTCATTTTTTAAAAATTAAAATCAATATTGAAATTACAATGAAATTCTAATGTCAGATACAATATAATTATTGGAGACTTGATATGAATTCTGAACACGTCTCTTAACCATTATTGCTTATATTAATAGGCTTCATTGTACCCATGTACTTATCTATCGTTTATGTACGTCACTAATTAAATCAAATCTCAACCTAATCTTGTGAATTCTCTTGTCTCAAAGATAATGATTCAAATTATGGCTTTGGAGCGACCATATTCCTTTTTCTGAGTCTTTCACTCCTCTTGCATGCCAGAAATATACAAATGCACTTTCTTTCCAGGGGGAGGAGGGTAAGCCATCTTCTTTTCAACAAGGTAAATAGGTTTGTTTTTATTATCATCAAAGAGAAATAAAGTAGCGTGCATGTAGCTGCAAGTTTATGCACAGAAGCTTATGAAGCATCCCTGTCTAAAGGGAATAAAAAAAACTTTAAAAATTCTTTAAGCGGACTTGAAAATTGATTTGTAGAGAAAATCAATGAATCAATAAAATTACAAATTGTGCAAGGTTAAAATCCTTTCTGATATATATATATATGTCTTATTATAATGGAGATTATGGGTTTGTCTCTCTGTAACCGAAACTATATTACTATTCAAGTCACAATTCCCTTTGTTATTTACATCACATTCTCCATGATTTTATTTTTTATTTAAACCTCAATTATTAATAAAATTGTTTTACATCATTAATACTGTTGACCATATCTACATACTAATAACATGCAATTGTATTTATATATACAACAAAACAGCGGTTTACAGTGTGAATTGGAAGGCTAATTTGCATATATGGTCATTTGTAAATATTTATGCAAATGTCCATATATGGCGTATCAATCTTTTGTAAATATTTTATTTACATGGGGCTGGAATGAAATAGAAATTATCATGGCTTTTCAGTACTTAGGCAATCATGGTGATTTATTAAGCTAAATGGCATGTCAACCCATCTAGGGTTATTTTATGCCTTGGGAAGTTGATTGATTGATTTATTTAAAAGGCATGCCAACTCTTCCAGGGTTATTTTATATTCATATTGTTTCAAGTAGATAAAAAGAATAAAAATTTTAAAAAAAAATAAATAAAAAAACATGGAGGGGGGAGTTAAAAAAAAGACATGGGAATATTCACACAGGTGTAGATTTTACTAGTTGATTTTAATGGCATGTCAACCCATCTAAGGTTATTTTATGCCTTGGGAAGCTGTTTGATTGATTTTAACAGCATGTCAACACATCTGGGGTTATTTTTTATTTGATATTTAATTTGTTTCAAGTGGATAAAAAGAATTAAAAAAAAAAAAAAAAAAAAAAAAAAAAAGAAAGATACTGGAATATTCACACAGGTGTATATTTTACTAGTATGTGTAACTAAGCAAGTGTTTAACCCCGCCCTCCCCCAAAACAAACATTCAAATTTGACAGATCAGCTAAATCGTTTTTGACTATCAGTGAAAAGGCAAAATTTTAAAAGCAATTATACCGTATATACTCGTCTATCATGCGACATTCCGAGCCCTAAATTTTAGCTAACATTAGGAGTATCCACACCAGGCCCTGACACTAACTTTTTTCATGACCGTCCCGAACAAAAATTATCAACCATCCAGAATGGGGTTTGGACCGTCCAGAATGGGGTTTGGAGCTTCCCCAAATCAAAATATTTTTGTTTAATTCATTAGCATCATCTATACTTGTCAGTCATCAGTAGCATAATAACATGTAATAAAACATTAAGAAAAGCTGAAGCAGTAATAATTCTGGATATTTGGACAAAAAAATCCATTTCCTAGAGTGTTTTGAGCTAAAAAATACTTTTTTACTTTAAGTTACCCTGAGTAGGGTTAGTAGTACATAATTCGGTCCTTTTAAACTATCTCCCTCCATCATTATTCATTACATGGCTTTGGAAATAGACCTGCAGTGCCATAGCCTCATTTTGAGGTCAGCATTCAGGCAATCACTGGACGGCTAATATTGGAATGTAGTACTAACTTTTAGGACAAATTTTTACCATCCCCGGCAAACTGTGCTGGTTGACGTATTGATCGTCCCGGATGTAATTTTTATCGACGACGTTAATGTCAAGCCCTGATCCACACCATACGCAAGATACAAACTAAAACTAAAAAAAAAAGTAGTAAAGTTGGTGGGGTGGCTTATTGTTGGTATCAGCCACACAGTGAGGGAGTCTATCACCTTTTCACTAGCACTAGACTAAAGAGATTACTTTTGGTTCTGACGTGGAGCGCCACAGCTACCATCAGCTCCATCACTTTAGTGCACACTCTTGTGTTATTCATCTGCTGAATTTGCTGGGACTGGTATTGAACCTGGAATGTTGCAATTCTTAAGCAGGTGCTCTACTGACTGAGCTAACTGGGTTAACTATTTCAACATACTAAGTCGCATGATACACAAGTATATACGGTAAGTAATGGATTTAAAAAATAAAAAAGAAGCTACTTTGGTACATTTTTTTTAAACTGAAAAAAAAAAAAAAAAAAAAAAAAAAAGCAGCAAAATTGTGCTCATATCTAAAACTATGACTAAAAATTTACAAGAAATAATGCAAAGACAAGTGATAGCTAAAATATATATATATATATATATATATATATATATATATAATACCGAAATAACTGAAACACAGCAGTGTGGGCTTATCAAACATCAATCGTTAATGAAACTTGTGTTTTTTCAATTTTTTAAATATTATATAGACGCGTAGTCAAATGGTTAGAGTCGTAGGAAATGGACACGTCGACCATTGTTCAATTCTTCGTAGAAGCTGTTTGCATTTCACATGGCACTAATACCCTTGGGAAAGGTATGAATCCAATTCTCCCTCCAGCTATGGGTAATTAGCAGGGCAGACTGGGTTCTTTAACCATGGCTAGGTAACCAGTCTACGAGAAGGAAAACTCTGAATTCAAACCTGCTAAACTCCACTTAAGAAATTGACCTTGTGTCGCATCCTGATCGTGCAGAGGGGTTGGTATATATATATATATATATATATATATATATGGATTTCCAATATGTATTGGATTTCTGCTTTCTAAATCAGAGGGAGGGAGAGCACCTGGAGATGCATATGATTGAAGGTTCTGCTGGCTCTATACATTATGTAAAAATATCACAAAGTTGGTTATCATAGTTCGGTCTCAGTACCTGACCAAATGCTTGTGCTTGATCAACACCAGCTGAGTCACCTAGGTGTAGGGGTGTGATGTTGCAAGACCCAAAATACCTAATGATCCTGGGATCACATCACTCATGATAGGGTCAAGCGCATCTTCTAGGTATAATACTTGATGAATTTTATTTTAAATAGATATAGATTCTTTCATTGTAAGTAAACCAGCTGAGTCACCGAGGTGTCGGGGTATGATTTGCAAGACCCAAAATACCTAATGATCCAGGATCACATCACTCATGATAGGGTCAAGCGCATCTTCTAGGTATAATACTTGATGAATTTTATTTTAAATAGATATAGATTCTTTCATTGTAAGTAAACCAGCTGAGTCACGAGGTGTCGGGGTATGATGTTGCAAGACCCAAAATACCTAATGATCCTGGGATCACATCACTGATGATAGGGTCAAGCGCATCTTCTAGGTATAATACTTGATGAATTTTATTTTAAATAGATATAGATTCTTTCATTGTAAGTAAACCAGCTGAGTCACCTAGGTGTTGGGGTATGATGTTGCAAGACCCAAAATACCTAATGATCCCAGGATCACATCACTGATGATAGGGTCAAGCGCATCTTCTAGGTATAATACTAGATTCTTCATTGTAATTAAACCAGCTGAGGTTACAAGACCCAAATACCTAATGATCCCAGGATCACATCACTGATGATAGGGTCAAGCGCATCTTCTAGGTATATTTTTGGATAAATTTTATTCTAAATAGAGATAGATCCTTTATTGTAAGTAAGTATTTACAGACATCCCACCATGTTAGTCAAACAGAAGGATCATTATAGTGGGGAACCACATACAAACAGAAACTCATGCGTGGTTATTGCTTAAATATTGTGCAAATCCCCATGGCATCTTGAGGCACCTCAAGCACTGGACAATAAACCCAGCCCTGCCCCTTTTAGATGAGGAGGGGCAGGTGTTAGCTGGGGGGATGGCCCCCCTGGGATCATGCTAATTATTAAATATTTTACCGGTCCAATGGCCAAAGCCACTGGACACAGAGCTCTAAGTACTTTCAATTTAAGTAAAGTCGTCAGTGTGGCTTAAAGTCAGTATTAGCCAGACAGTGAGGGAGCCTATCCCCTTTTTGCTAGCACTAGACCATGGAGATTATTTTAGCATATGAGTTGGAGCACCACATCTACCACCAACTCTTTACTTTACCGCACAGATTCCTGTACTACTCATACACTGAGTTGGTGAGGGCTAGTATCGAACCTGAACCTTGTGGTTTCTAGTTGAACGCTCTACTGATTGAGCTGAAGTAAACCATTCTCTTTGATTCCAATAATTTGTTTACAGAATTGGTGTGTAAGAAAACTAATTCTTTGATTTTGGCGGCAACAGTTCCTGAAAATGAGAGGGAATTATAAAAGAGGAGGTTATAGCCAACATCTTAAGATGTTTGCTTTTCAGTACAACAGACTTAGCAGTAAAGTTGTTGGTATCTTACAAACAATGAAAACGGTACAACAAAGACAAAGGACAGTTATAATCAGGGCTGTGGGGGTCGGAAGCAATTAAGGAGGTCACTGGAATCAGAGTCAGTAAAACTATACAGACTCCAACACAGACTCCAGTTCCTTTAAAGAAATTCTTCTCAAGTTCTTTTTTAAAATCATTTTATTTATTGTAGTTATTTTGTATTTGTTAAACTATATATGTAAAAATAAAATCTTACATTATAGAATTTTTATTTCTGTTATGTCTTTTACATCCTGTAAAAGATCATATTTCAACTTCTATTATAAAAGAGTTTCATTTTTGTTCTGTGCTTATTGTTTATTTGCAAAGATGTTTATTTATACTAGCAAATATATGCACCCTCCGGGTGCAAGTATTTAAGTTTTAATATAATAAAATATCATGTTAAATTAGAAAGGCTAATGAAACTGAATACGAATTCAGATAAATATTGGAACAGAGGGGTATAATCGGAAAATAGAACAACTTTGAAACTAACTGTTCCACCATTTTCCTTACTCCCGTCTTTCAGTGGTAAATTTCCCTAATTTAATTATTTAGTTAAAATAGGAAGAAAGAATAAATTACAGTTATTTCTTTATGTTAATTGATTTCTGTTAAGATTTATCCCCAAGATTTTTGCTCATATTTATTAAGATAAATCCAAACAATTAGAATCAATAATACTAAGCATTATTTATTAAATCAAATTTTTTAGATCAATATGCAAATTAGCCTCCCATTCACACTGTAAACCGCTATTTTGTTGAATATATAATATAATTGCATGTTATTAGTATGTATATTGTTAACAGTCTTAATGATGTAAAACAATTTTACTAATAATTGAGGTTTTAAAAAATAAAATCATGGAGAATGTGATGTAAATAACAAAGGGAATTGTGAATTGAATAGTATATAGTTTCGTTACAGACATACAACCCACAATCTCCATTATAATAAGATATATATATATATATATATATATATATATATATATATATTAAAGGTTTATCCAAAACTTGGTAGTAAGGGATGATTCTATATGTGATTTCTAAGATCCACTGTACTGATATTGATGATCCAGTATGTATAAATACAGCGAATCTTTAAATCACTGAAGAGAGCTCAATGTAAAATAACCTTTTAGATTATATACAGAGCAATATTTATCAATAAAGGAAGGAAGAACTCAATACAGTAATCCCATAATAAATTTATTTCGACGAAAATTGGGGCCCATATAAATCTAAGTTGATTTAAACCGGCTCGCCAAATTTTTGTCTCATCAGATGGGTCTCAATTATCCTTTTAAATATCTTGTCTTTATTTTGTATTTGAAAAACTAATATGTAGAAAATATTTCCATATTTTACTCCCAAAATGTTGAGAAATGAGTGAGAGTAAAAAATAGAAAACATAAGGATGATTTATTGATATTTGACAAAATATACCAACACCAAGTGTTTTGATTAATGGATCCACAGTATTAAAATATACCATCCACGTGAGATGAACAAGACATGCTGGTCACTGCTGGATTAGCAGTGACATCATCCTGTGGAAATCAGCACATGGGCACACTAGTTTGGGCAGCAAAGATCTACATTCACAAGTTCTGCACAGCTACTGGATGCTGCGTGCACACACACACATACATACAACTATAGTGTAGGATTGGCACTGTTTCAGCTTTTACTGGAACGGTGTGCCAAAGTGCAGTATTATTGGGAGAGTGCTCAATATAGAATAGAGCTATTATATAATATAATAAAAATAAATATATAAAGGTTTTATATATTTAATGACATAGGAACAGTCTTTATATACAGTAACTGTTAGAAAATATTAAAGAATGAATAGGAATTATATAAAAGCCACAATATCTTTATTCTATAATGATATAGTTATTTACTAAGCTTAGCTAACCATTATACCATATGAGGTGCCCATTTACTAAGCTTAGCTTAGATGTGGCACAAGGCCAGAAGTATGTGGTGCCCAATGAGAATTGAACTCCCTAACAATGGTCTGCAAATCTAGCTTGCTAACCATTACACCATTCTATAATGATATAAGCTTACTCAATTTAGGAGGGTATGCGTACACTTTATGAGAGTTATAGGTAAACCACTCTCCCATAACTAGCTTATTGCTCAGGTATAATAAAAAAAAAAGGAAAGACTTTTACAATCATCAACTATGGCAGAAGACAAATGTTTATCTCTCCTTTTCTCTCATTCTTTCTTTCTTTCTCTCTCTGTGTGTGTGTGTGTGTGTGTGTGTTTACTTTAAATATACGCTCCTACATTTGGGTCGCTGGTAGGTGTCATCAGTGATGTAGTATGCATGGGTCACTGGGAAGTTTCGGGTCTTTCAACATCAGACTTTGCTTGCCATGCTGACCCTATCAGAGATGACCAAAACTCTGATCAACCCACCACCGTGAGACGCTAACAGACGTTTGACAATATATATATATATGTGAAGAAAGGAAGTGAATCCGACGGTATGTAGTATATTAGTAATGCACAATGTTTCCTTTCGATACACACACATACACCATCCCATACCAACGCCGTAAAATAGAATATTTGACATCATATTTCAAAACCGTTCTTCTTTCAAACCTCAAAATTTTAAAACTGAATAACACATAACTACCACTCGCTTTTCTCGTTATTCTGTGATAAATAATTCCTTATCGTCTTCCATATACCAACAAATGTCCTGAAGATGATCTAATTAATAGATCGAAACACTGCAGCGTCGGCCAATAAACTCGCCACTTAACCCATTTAAACCTGTGTTTTTTTCATTTTTCCTAATATACTACACACACACATATATATATATATATATATATATATATATATATTATATATATATACACACACACACACACAGAGACTGTGTTTTAATTACATAAAGAGGAGTTGGAGTCAGAGGTGCAAAAAATAGAGGAAATGGAGTTGAAGGTTTTGTGTTCCGATTCCACAGCCCTAGTTATGATTGCAACATAAAAGAACAACACTGAGACGCACAAAAACAAAGAAAGAGAGAAAGAAGCAGATACAAAGATACGAATAAAAAGCAAAAAGAAAAAAAATCAGATGAGGCATTGCAGGATTGGCAGGTGAGAATTGTGAACAGACTTACAGCATTTCTTCCCATAAACACCTGTAGACAAAGGAATAAAGACATTGAAAAATCAGGTATAAAAAAGGGAAGGTAAGTGGCCCAACTGGTGGAATGGCCTCTGTACATTTTGTAGATTGTACAAGAATAAGGCTGGCTATTGTAGAATTAAATACATACTCACCCTCACAAGAAGGCTGTGACTAGCATCCAGTCACCAGACAAAAAAAAAACTGTAACTTAATACAGACTCTGAACCAAGAATCATATATAAAAGAGCAGGTGACTAGTGGAATGGCCTCTGTACATTTTGTAGATTGTACAAGAATAAGGCTGGCTATTGCAGAATTAAATACATACTCACCCTCACAAGAAGGCTGTGACTAGCATCCAGTCACCAGACAAAAAAAAAAAAACTGTAACTTAATACAGACTCTGAACAAGAATCATATATAAAAGGGCAGGTGACTAGTGGAATGGCCTCTGTACATTTTGTAGATTGTACAAGAATAAGGCTGGCTATTGCAGAATTAAATACATACTCACCCTCACAAGAAGGCTGTAACTAGCATCCAGTTACCAGACAAAAAAAAGACTAACATAATACAGGCTCTGTAACCAAGAAACCGATATAAAAGGGCAGGTGACTGGTGGAATGACCACTACAGGTTTTGTAGATTGTACAAGAATAAGGTTGGCTATTGTAGAATCAACATCATACTCACCCTTACAGGAAGGCTATTATTAGCGTCCAGTAACCAGACAAAAAAACAAAAAAACTGTAACCAAATACAGGCTCTGTACCAACTACCAGAACACAGAGCAGCTGTCTGGTGGAATGACCTATGTAGGTTTTGTAGATTGTTCAAGAATAAGGCTGGCTATTATAGAATTAACATCATACTCACCCTCATAGGAAGGCTGTGACTAGCATCCAGTCACCGGATAAAAAAAAGACTGTAACCAAATACAGGCTCTGCAACCAACTACCAGAACACAGTCAACTGTTGGGTATATATGGACAAAAGTATCCATATTAAAACCAGCAGCCAATGAGAATCCTGGGAATGGACTTGGCCAAGGTACACAGTGGAATAGCCCAACCTGCTACTCTCAGAACAGATTCAACTTGCAACATAGCTGAATACTGATCCCCTTATATGAATTTCAAAAACTATTATTGAACTTCAGGTTATAGACTGTATCACACATGAAAACTGATGGTTAATAACATTTGAATACACAAATATTTTAATATATATATATATATATATATATATATATATATATATATATATATATATATATATATTGATGAGTCAGAATCAAGGTATTTAGAGAAAAACTTACATTATTTTTCAACCTGATTCACTAATCCTATTCTCTAGACTAGCGATCAGGGAATATTTTTTATCATCCCAACCTGTCTATATTCAAGGATACTCTTACCCAGAAGTTTTACCATACTTTCCTCACCCGGTTTCGACTGGGGTGTCTGGCGAGCTTCGGCCGCTGGACCGGTTAGGTTATAATAATAGCGTCGATCCCAGAGGGCCATCCCTCCAGGCAATACCTGCCCCCTTTGGGGACAGGGCTGGGTTTATTGCCCAGCGCCTGAGGGGAATGCCGATGGGATCGACGCAATTTTTGTTCTCTCCCACCCATTAGCTTCGGCTTGTGGGTGGGCCCACGTTAAAACGGAGCCTTGTGCCCAGTCCATACAGGTGGGGTATGAGACAAATAAATACTCTTACCCAGAAGTTTTATTAGGATTTTATTTAGGGGGACAAGAAAAATGTGTTTTTAAGAACATTCTCATGAAGAATTATAGAATTTAATAATTTTTTATTAACCCACCCCACATTCTGATATTACCCCTTCCCTATTTACTGACCCCTGCTCTACACCGATGTCTTGTCTTTAAAAGATTTTTTTTTGGCTTTTTGAAGTCCACCTACAAAAATACGGAAAGTATCTTGGTCAAGAAATCATGAAGAAAGAAAAAAAAAAAAAAGAGTTACTCACATTAAGGACAAATAACGACTGTGCTCCTGCTCGAGGGCATCTTTCACCTTGGCTAGATTCACCTGCAAATTGGTGCATTCATTGTGCATATCAAGGGATTGTGTCTTTGCTTTGGTCAGTTCCACAGCCAATTCAGCTGCACGTTTTCGTTCCATTTCAAGAGATGACTGCAAATCATCATGCACAATCCGTGATTGCTGCAGACGATATTCTAACAGTTGAACTGTTAAAAGAAATAAAATTACATTAGAAATTAAAATAAATAAACATACATTAGATTGATTGATTTTAATGGCATATCAACTCAATTAAGGTTATTAATAGTTGAACTATAAAAATAAATAAACATAGACTGATTTTAATGGCATATCAACCTATCAAGGGTTATTAACAGTTGAACAGTCAAGATTAATAAACATACATTAGATTGATTGATTTTAATGGCATGTCAACTCAAGTAGGGTTATTAACAGTTGAACTGTTAATGTAGAATACTGATAATTGTTATTCTGTGTTACTTTCACCCTTAGCCAGGATTGAACCTGCAGTCTGGAAATGACTGTTACAGATTGTTAACTATTGGACAGTAGAACAGTCAAACACCTCCTCAGCTTAATGGACTCTTCCTGGCAGCAGTGGCAGGAATTATTTAAGCTGTTATAGTGGGTTCATTAATGAACTAGTAACTTCATGTTAGGCTTGGCCAGTCAAACCAATTGTTGACTGTCTAACTGACTGACTTCAATAGTTAAGATAAATAAACACATTGATTTTAATGGAATATCAACCCATCAAGGGTTATTAACAGTTGAACAATCAAGATTAATAAACATACATTAGATTGATTGATTTTAATGGCATGTCAACTCAATTAAGGTTATTAATAGTTGAACTATAAAAATAAATAAACATAGACTGATTTTAATGGCATATCAACCCATCCAGGGTTATTAGCAGTTGAACTGTTAAAAGAAATAAAAATACATTAAAAATTCTGATTGATTAATTTTAATGGAATATCAAGACATCTAGGGTTATTAACAGTTGAACTGCTAAGATAAATAAACATACATTAGATTGATTGATTTTAATGGCATGTCAACTCAAGTAGGGTTATTAACAGTTGAACTATTGATTGATTTTAATGGCCTGTCAACTCAATAGTTGAAATATTAAGAGAAATAAACATAGATTGATTTTAATGGAATATCAACACGTCTAGGGTTATTAACAGTTGAACAGTTAAGATAAATAAACATACATTAGATTGATTGATTTTAACGGCATGTCAACCTATCTAGGGTTATTAACAGTTGAAATATTAAAATAAATAAACAGATTGATTTTAATGGAATATCAACACGTCAGGGGTTATTAACAGTTGAACAGTTAAGATAAATAAACATAGATTGATTGATTTTAACGACATGTCAACCTATCTAGGGTTATTAACCGTTGAACTGTTAAGATAAATAAATATAGATTGATTTTAATGGAATATCAACCCATCAAGAGTTATTAACAGTTGAACAGTCAAGATTAATAAACATACATTAGATTGATTGATTTTAATGGCATGTCAACTTAATTAAGGTTATTAATAGTTGAACTATAAAAATAAACAAACATAGACTGATTTTAAGGGCATATCAACCATCAAGGGTTATTAGCAGTTGAACTGTTAAAAGAAATAAAAATACATTAGAAATTCTGATTGATTAATTTTAATGGGATATCAACACATCTACGGTTATTAACAGTTGAAATGTTAAGATAAATAAAAATACAATATAATTTATGATTGATTTTAATGGCATATCAACCCATTTAGGGATATTAACACATGAACTGTTAAGAGAAATAAAAAAAAAATCAGATTGATTGATTTTAATGCAGTATCAACCCATTTCGGGTTATTAACAGTTAAAGTGTAAAAATAAATAAAAATACATTGATTGATTTTAATGGTATATCAACCCATCTAGGGTTATTAACAGTTGAACTGTTAAGATAAATAAAAATACAATATAGATTATGATTGATTTTAATGGCATATCAACCCATCTAGGGTTATTAACAGTTGAACTGTTAAGATAAATAAAAATACAATATAGATTATGATTGATTTTAATGGCATATCAACCCATCTAGGGTTATTAACACTTGAACTGTTAAGATAAATAAAAACACATCAGATGGAGTGATTTTAACGGCATATCAACCCATTTAGGGTTATTAACAGTTGAACTGTTAAGATAAATAAAAATACATTTGAAATTCTGATTTGTTGATTTTAATGGCATATCAGTCCATCTAGGGTTATCAACAGTTGAACCGTTAAGATAAATATAAATACATTAGATTGATTGATTTTAATGGCATATCAACCCATCTAGGGTTATTAACAGTTCAACTGTTAAGATAAATAAAAATACATTAGAAATTCTGATCAATTGATTTTAATGGTATGTCAACTCTTCTACAGTTATTTCATGCCTAGATGTTAGGGAATCGCAATAATTGTATCTTATCTTTATTGTTATATATAAAAAGTTTAGGCCCATGTGCCCTCTGGCCTTCTTCAGGTATTTCTTGTCGGACTCAGGAACATTCCCTTCAGAAGGTTGGGTAAATGTATCGGTCCAGCATGCCATGGGGCTCACTCCACCTAGAGAGGTTGGGTAGATGCCTCAGTCCAGCATGCCATGGGACTCACTCCAACCAGAGAGGTTGGGTAGATGCCTCAGTCCAGCATGCCATGGGACTCACTCCAACCAGAGATGTTGGGTAGATGCCTCAGTCTAGTATGCTGTAAGGTTCATGGTTATAATATGAACATACAACTCCGACAGGTTTGTGGGACAAAACATTTTATATTGTAAACAGCACAGAAATAAGACAAGATTCAATAACAATAAAATACATGTACATACAAGAGTAGAGATAAAAGGACTTGAGGGTCCGTACATACAAAATCACTTACTAGTGATGTGGGGCGGGGGGCGTAGCCTCCAGGAGAGTTACATAGCCTTGGGGCCGAAGCCCCCACCAAGAAGAAGGGTTTGACAATGTCTCTAACCCATGTGCTTGTACGAGAAGATGTAGCAAAAGAGAGAGAAGCATTTGAACCCAGCACTTAAATACTATAGCTCCTGGTGAGAACAAGCGACAACCCAGCGGGAAGATAATCCCAACAATGCCATGGGACTCCCTCCACCCAGGGAGGAGTTTTGTATATACAAAAAAAAAATTCTTACTGTGTCTTTGAGATTGTTCTTCTCGTTTTGACATCTGGCGCTCCAAGTTGGTCAATTTCTCTGACAGTTCGTGCTTCTCCTCATGGTGTTGTAATTCCATAATGGCTATTTTGGCTGTGCAGTCTTGCAGCTCGGACAGAAGAGATTGGCGGTCAGCAGTGACCACTTGTTCCATTGCTGCTTTCTGTTGACTGTCCTAAAAAAAACGGGAGTCAAAAAACAATATCAAAAATCTGCATTATTGCATCATCATCCACCCAATCAGAAAGGTTCAATTCTTTAAACCTTTATCTACCAGAGCGCCCCAAATGGCCTGACGATCAAAATGCCCCCCCCACACATTTATATGGTTTCAAGTATTCTTATCTAATACAAATAATTTGCACACAGTTATATGGTTTCAAGTATTCCTATCTAATAGAAATAATTTTCACACAGTTGTATGGTTTCAAGTACTATCTAATACAAATAATTTTCACACAGTTGTATGGTTTCAAGTATTCCTATCTAATACAAATAATTTCACACAGTTGTATGGTTTCAAGTACTATCTAATACTTTCACAAGTTGTATGGTTTCAAGTATCTAATACAAATAATTTCACACAATTTTTTGTATGGTTTCAAGTATTCCTATCTAATACAAATAATTTGCACACAGTTATATGGTTTCAAGTATTCCTATCTAATAGAAATAATTTGCACACAGTTGTATGGTTTCAAGTATTCCTATCTAATACAAATAATTTGCACACAGTTATATGGTTTCAAGTATTCCTATCTAATACAAATAATTTGCACACAGTTATATGGTTTCAAGTATTCCTATCTAATAGAAATAATTTGCACACAGTTGTATGGTTTCAAGTACTATCTAATACAAATAATTTTCACACAGTTGTATGGTTTCAAGTATTCCTATCTAATACAAATAATTTTCACACAGTTGTATGGTTTCAAGTATTTCTTTCTAATACAACTAATTTGCACAAAGTTTTATGGTTTCAAGTATTCTTATCTAATACAAATAATTTTCACACAGTTGTATGATTTCAAGTATTCCTTTCTAATACAAATAATTTTCACACAGTTGTATGATTTCAAGTATTCCTTTCTAATACAAATAATTTGCACAAAGTTGTATGGTTTCAAGTATTATTATCTAATACAAATAATTTTCACACAGTTGTATGATTTCAAGTATTCCTATCTAATACAAATAATTTTCACACAGTTGTATGGTTTCAAGTATTTCTTTCTAATACAAATAATTTGCACAAAGTTTTATGGTTTCAAGTATTCCTATCTAATAGAAATAATTTGCACACAGTTGTATGGTTTCAAGTACTATCTAAAACTAATGATTTTCACACAGTTGTATGGATTCAAGTATTCCTATCTAAAACACATAATTTTCACACAGTTGTATGGATTCAAGTATTCCTATCTAATACAAATAATTTTCACACAGTTGTATGATTTCAAGTATTCCTATCTAATACAAATAATTTTCACACAGTTGTATGATTTCAAGTATTCCTATCTAATACAAATAATTTTCACAAAGTTTTATGGTTTCAAGTATTCTTATCTAATACAAATAATTTTCACACAGTTGTATGATTTCAAGTATTCCTATCTAATACAAATAATTTTCACAAAGTTTTATGGTTTCAAGTATTCTTATCTAATACAAATAATTTTCACACAGTTGTATGGTTTCAAGTATTTCTTTCTAATACAAATAATTTGCACAAAGTTGTACGGTTTCAAGTATTCGTATCTAATACAAATAATTTGCACAAAGTTTTATGGTTTCAAGTATTCTTATCTAATACAAATAATTTTCACACAGTTGTATGATTTCAAGTATTCCTATCTAATACAAATAATTTTCACACAGTTGTATGATTTCAAGTATTCCTATCTAATACAAATAATTTTCACACAGTTGTATTATTTCAAGTATTCCTATCTAATACAAATAATTTTCACACAGTTGTATGATTTCAAGTATTCCTTTCTAATACAAATAATTTTCCCAAAGTTGTACGGTTTCAAGTATTCCTATCTAATACAAATAATTTTCACACAGTTGTATGATTTCAAGTATTCGTATCTAATACAAATAATTTTCACACAGTTGTATGATTTCAAGTATTCCTTTCTAATACAAATAATTTGCCCAAAGTTGTACGGTTTCAAGTATTCGTATCTAATACAAATAATTTCACACAGTTGTATGATTTCAAGTATTCGTATCTAATACAAATAATTTTCACACAGTTGTATGATTTCAAGTATTCCTTTCTAATACAAATAATTTGCACAAAGTTGTACGGTTTCAAGTATTCGTATCTAATACAAATAATTTGCGCAGTCTTATGGTTCCAAGTAAATAATAAACCACTGAAAAATAAACTTACAAAGGTCAACTTGCCTAACTTAAGAACCATTACACCAAGGCAAGGTGTAAGTGTGAGAGAGAGTCTGGGGGTGGGGGGAGGGGGTTAAGAAAGTAGGAAAAATATTGAGTGTCAAATTTTCTCTTGTTTTTTTGTAGTAATTACCAAAATGGATAAATCCAACTTGCAAATGTCAAACTCAAGAGAAAAATGTAAAAAAAAATAAAATTGTTGCAAATGTTTTTTTAATGTTAAAATGTCAGTGTATTTATTTAATAACCTACAAAGAGAAACAAAAGTTTTGTACTTTTAGATTCCAAGTCACGAATAACAATTAAATCCAAAAACTTTTATAGATTGAGGAAGCCGTGGAGAGCCATGACCATCAAGTTCAAAAACAAAATGTAAGAAAATACATATATATATATATATATATATAAATCCCGCGCTAGGATACAGTCTTAACGTCACAACCAACACGCATTTTCAATGTCACGCGCATTACAACATACGCACACGTACAAAAAAAAATAAAAATAAACGCATTCACGCTCACACGGGAATACAGTTATTTAAAAAATAACGTCATTTTCAAAAAAAAAAAAAAAATTAATTTAGGAAGAAATGCCATAGCTGTACTGCTTCAGTTCAATTCTTTTGATAAAGAGGTATTACCTCGAAAATTCAAGAAATAATAAAAAATACAGGTCAACACACAACACCATTGTTACCGTATTATTATTTTTTATTTATTCCAAACTGCATTGTGATAGCCTTCTATATCAACCTCCTAACCAATACATACACAATGCTTCAAGCAAATTATGAAACTCTCTTATATATATATATATATATGTATTTTCTTACATTTTGTTCAGTGTTATTATATCACGGATATACTAATGCTAATATTGGTCCTTGGAGTGCAGGGACTTGACTAAATAACTTCCCTACTACCCAGCATACCAATAGATCAAATTTGTTGAGAAAACTTTACAATGGAAATATAAATTCTTTATATTCCCACTATAATTTCTAACGTAATATGCATTTAAGATTCGTGCTAAATCCAAGAAGATCAAAATTAAAAGAATCCTGCTTACTTGAGTTTGGATTTTATTTTCCAATCTCTGAATATCGGTGAGTTCCATAGCGCCGTCTCCACTAGTGAGTACGTAGCTGTGTAACTCTGAAAGCAGAACATCTCTCTCTTTGGCAAAAACATGACTGAGCGCCTGAAGAATCTTGGATCGCCAATCAACTGATGACATTCCAGATTGCTGAGGAAAGAGGAAACGGTTTTTAGATTAAATTGATGAAGATGGAGATAAAAATGAAGAAGAATGAACCGAATGAGTGATACAAATTTGGAAATGGTACAATCCGAAATGCTAACCTAATCCAAATTAAATTACTGGATTTTTCTGGATCTTTATAAATCTATTAAAAGTACTAGCAAAATAAAAAACACCCTCCGGGCGATGTAAAAATAGATTTTTGAAACATATTGCCTGAGGGGTGGGAGTTAAAAATTCAATGTCAGCGAGTTTGTACCCTAAGTAAGTAAAATCATCAAATTCATTAAAGGATTAAAAAATAAAACAATTTGAAATGTAAACTTTAAATATATATTAAAATAAAACAAACTATATATAGATATATAATACCAGTCATGCATTTATTAAAACTTGTTTTAAAAAACAATGAGGACTGTCTAATGTTGCATATTCAAATTTTGAGTATATTTATTCTATGTTATGATGATTTTGGGTAATGTGACGTAAGCAGTGACATAGTTTTTGTTACAGACAAAAAACTGGAAGCAAATCTCCATTATTAAAAGTATGAAACCAAAGTGATCAAATGAAAATCTGTGATTGGTATTGTTTTAAAAAAGAATTTTGTGAAAAATGAGTTGATAAAAAAAATTATAGAATCTTTTTTGTTAAATTTCTTCATGATAGAATATTTATAAAATTTCATGTAAAGAATCTGGAAGGCTAAAGTTTGGGACATTAGAAGGGGCAATTGGTTTGATTTGATCTTGTTTTACGGCATATCAATCTCAATGGGTCATTTAATGCCGACTACGTTTTTGAGATGAATTGGTGATAATGTTTAATTTTCTAAAGGTTTTTTTTTGTTTTTTTTGACATTTTTTGTGAATTAAACTTTTAGATGATTTTTTTAACATATATTTTTGTGTTTTCATTTTTTGGGGAAGATTTTTAGATTTTGTTGTAGATGTATGCTTCTTTTATGTATCCGAGTAGTTTTTCTGGTTTTATTTGGTAGAATATCTGCTTTAGATTTGTTGTTTGGTAGTATTTTTTGTATTTGTTTTAGGTTGCTACATTCTGTTAGTATGTGTTTGATTGTGTAGGGTTTTTGGCATGGTATGCAATATGGGGCTGCTTCTTTTTTGAGGAGGTATGAATGGGTAATGTATGAGTGTCCTATTCTTAGTCTGGATAATATTACTTCTTCTTTTCTGGATATTTTGGTTTGATTTATTTGAAGTTTTCCTTTTCTGAAGAGACTGAACCTGACTAGACATTTTGAATATTTAAAGCAGTATCAGAAGGGGCAATTGGGAATCTAAAACACTAAAAGGGTTGTAGAAAGTTCAGAATATTTGAAAACTCATATTGAGAGTACGGAATACTAGAGGTAACATCCAAATAGTCTGGAACCCTAGAGAGAGCATGAAAATAACCCAGAATGTTAGAGGGAGCATGGAGCATGGAGGGAATCCGGAACGCGAGAGGGAGCATGGAGGGAATCCGGAACGCGAGAGGAGCATGGAGGGAATCCGGAACGCTAAGAGGGAGCATGGAGGGAATCCGGAACGCAAGAGGGAGCATGGAGGGAATCCGGAACGCAAGAGGGAGCATGGAGGGAATGAGGGAGCATGAGGGAATCCGGAACGCGAGAGGGAGCATGGAGGGAATCCGGAACGCAAGAGGGAGCATGGAGGAATCCGGAACGCGAGAGGGAGCATGGAGGGAATCCGGAACGCGAGAGGGAGTATGGAGGGAATCCTGAATGGGGAGCATGGAGGGAATCAAGAATGCTAGAGGGAACATGGAGAGAGTATAAAATGATTGAGGGAGCAGGCAGAGTCTGGAATGGAAATATGGAAGGAGTCTGGAACGCTAGTGGGAGTTTAGAAGAGAGTTGAGAGAGTAAAGTAGAGAGGAGAGACCAGAATACTAGATCGAGCATAGAAGAGAGCTCAGAATGCTATAAGGAGTATAGAAAAGAGACCAGAATGCAAGGAAGTATGAAAGAGTTACTGGTTACTAGATTTGAGGGGCTCATGTCATATAAAAGAAAAATGTTATCCAATATATAATTAAGACAATAATTCCACGTATCCTAATAATGCCTGATTAATAATGGAATAATGAAAAAATGTAAACAAATCAATGAATAAAAATTTTAAAAAATGAGAAATTGAACTCCTTACCCACTGAGAGCCTGTAATTTGTTGTTCATGTGACAACAAATCTTTTAGCGCCTGAATGGCAGACAAAAGAGATTGGCGTTCTTTTTCCCAGGCAGCACGAAGCGCTTGGACGTCAATGTCTTTTGGGTTGGGTTTTGGTGAAGCATATTGTCTGATAAACTGAAGTTCGGCCAATGACATATTCTGAAGACCTTCTCGATGCATACGATTCAAAAGAACCTGAGATAAAGAGAAACAAATACAGACATCAAAATCCTGTAAAGAGAAGAAGTGTTGCATACCTCTTTACCGGCACTATATATCTATAAGTTATATACTTCTCTTACGTCTTCTTACTCTGTCGTCTATTCTTCTGGCCAGATCTGGTATATCTTCTAAGGTCTCGTCTGGTCTTCTATTGAGGATTCCGGGGTCTGGTCTCTGTCGGGGATCACTGCTTATCAGAAGCCCTGTGCTATTGTTAGCTTTTAGTAATAACAACAAGACTTCGATTTACGATGATGTTACTTTATTCCATAAACCCCCAGACCAGACAATGCGTGTGGATCCTTACATCTTGCTAGCTTCGCTTCTAACTGTAACTGACTGAGTTGCTTACTCCTTAAACCGGAAAGGGCTTCTATTGCCTTCCGTTCTCACGTTCATCCCCAGAACGCAAGGTCAGAGTGAGGTCAAACACTGTCACTCACTCTCAAGGCCATCAGCTGCACTAATATGATTTCTACACTATTGTCATAATCATTAGGTGTCTAATGATTATGTAACAGAAGGTAGAAATTGGTAATAGAGTTGTTGGTGGCTAAATACTGTCTCTTGCAAATATATTCTTATCATATTGGGATAATTCAATGTCAAATTATCCAGGCCATGTTATCCACCCCCTTAAATTTTTTTGAAATTTTGTCTAAGTGTAATAAATTTAGCCAATCCCCAACATTTGAGTTTCCAAGGAATTTGCGGAATTATGTCGATTTTTTGAGTTTGAGTTTGAGTTTTGTTTAACGGCATATCAACCTCTGTGGGTCATTTAATGCCAAAAAGGTTATTTTGGATTTCAGACTTTAAGGTAGTGGTTCTATGGAGATAATTGGTTATGTTCTGTTATATTTTGTTGAAAAGGTTGCTTTTTTTAATAAAATTTAAAATGTTTTCAGGGTTTGTAATCTTAAAGATGTCTTTCAGGTTTCTAGCTTGATAGTAATTTGCGCGGATATGTTTAAGTCTGTTACAATTTAGAAGGATATGCTTGGTTGTAAGTTGTACTTTGCATGTTGGGCACACTGGGGCACCCTCCCCTTTTAACAGGTACGAATGGGTAATGTGGGTGTGCCCAATATGCAATCTGGCGAGTATTACTTCTTCTCTTCTAATACTTCTGTGGCCCGTCGGCCACTCTCCAATAACTTCTTGTACTTCATGGAGCTTGTTTTGAGTCAGATTGTCCCATGATTTCTGACATTTGTCTAATATAAATTTGTTTATGGTTGGTTTCAGATCTGTATATGGGATTTTAGATTTGCTCATATGTGTCTGATGTCGATTTTTAGCTCTCCAAATCTGGTGGGGTTGGTGAAAAATGGCAACTTTTTGTAATCTATTTTTGTTTGTAAAATAAATTAGAGCTTTTTAAAATTTTAACTGATGTTCTAGCTTCAGTTCTGAGCAGAAACCAAACTATCTTTTTTGGTACAAATAATATTCAATAGACTAGCAAATATATGCACCCTCCGGGTGCAAGTATTTAACTTTTAATGTAATAAAATATTGTATTAAATTAGAAAGGCTAATGAAACTAAATAAGAATACAGATAAAAAGATTTGAAACAGAGGGAGTATAATAAAAGATTTGAAACAGAGGGAGTATAATAAAAAATGGAACAACAGAAACTTACTCTTCCATCACTCTCGTCTTTCATTGTTATTTTTTCTAATTCAAGTATTTAGTTAAAAGAGGAAGTAAAGAATAAAATGACAGTTATTTTATCTTGTTAATGGATTTCATTTAAGATTCATTGAAGAGATTTTTGCTTATATTCATTAAAATAAAAGCAAACAGTTAGAAATCAATAATACTAAGCACATATTTATTAAATTCGATTTTTTAATATTAATATGCAAATTAGCCTTCCCGTTGACACTGTAAACCGCAATTTTGTTGTATATATAAATATAATTGCATGTTGTCAGTATGTAGACATAGTTAACAGTATTAATAATGTAAGACAATTTTATTAATAATTGAGGTTTAGATAAAAATAAAATCATGGAGAATGTGATGTCAATAACTAAGAGAATTGTGACTTGAGTAGGAATATAGTTTCGGTTACAGACAGAAAAACACACAATCTCCATTATAATAAGATATGAAATAATAACAGAAAAAAAAATCTTTGTCATAGATGCAGTGCCACATCGGGATATTGATCTTGCTATGAAAAAATCAAAAATCATCAATAACTTAAAATCGGTTCACTTTCAGCCTTTTTTGATAGCATTTTTAGATTCCTCGAGGAATTTTGTTCGCACTAGATAAAAGTCTATACACTCTAGCAGTGTATATTTCACTGTAAATATCTCTTGGCATGTAGTGCATATTGGGGATTCTGTTTGTTTTTTGTTAGTAATAATAATAATAATGGATGAATTTGGACGACAGATAATTTTCCACTTGAAAACATTTTCAATACTATTACCAAGTATTTGACTAGCCTCTTATTCATTATTATTACATATCTCCTACTTCTCTTTGTGTGTGAGTAATTGGCTACCTTACTCATGACACAAAACACCAGAGACGATAAAAGAATGTTTTTGTTTAACTTGCCTGAAGACGATCCTGAATGTTCTGTTCCGTTGGCTGAGGAGAATTGTGGACGTCTTTAGCAGCAGATTGAGCCCCTCGATTATCCGGTGACTTGGCCATCGGACCAACATTATGGAATTCTGGAGATTCAAAAGATTGAGTCGGCCAGTCACTTCACCTGTAAAAGTAAACCAGCATAAGTATATATATATATATATATATATATATGAGACATGGGCAATAAATATTGGAAAACTTATGATTAAATCTGTTTTCCATTAAATCTTTGGCTTTGTACAAATACCTACCTACACACACACATATATATATTTACCAGCCTAGCACAAGCAGGATGCGACACGAGGTCAATTTTTTAAGTGGGGTTTAACAGGTTTGAATTCAGAGTTTTCCTTCTCCTAGGCATGGTTAAAGAGCCCAATCTACCCAGCTATTTACCCATAGCTGGAGGGAGAATTGGATTCATACCTTTCCCAAGGGTATAAGTGCCATGTGAAATGCAAACGGCTTTGTCCAGGAATTGAACTCGGGTTGATGAGTACATTTCCCACAACTAACCATTAGACCACGCGCCTCCAAAGTAATATATATATATATGTGTGTGTGTGTGTGTATATAGACATATATATCTAGACACATGTATATATACATATATGCACACACATATAAATATAAATAAATATACATACAAATATATATATATATATATATATATATACACACACACACTAGAAGTGGCTACCTGGCATTGCCTGGGTAGAGCGGGGATTTTTTTAAAGTTAGTTTCACAGATCCATTATTACTTATCGCAAGTGAAATCCTCACTGTTTGCCCTTTAAAAATCCCCACGGAAATATATAACAATATAGTAAGAAATTTTCATTCAATTATTTACAATTTAAAAAAAAAAAAAAAGAAGATATAAATGATGCAATTAATTCAGTCAATCAATATTATATTTAGAAGTGAAAAAAAAAACATACAAAAAAAAAAGAAAGATAAACAAAATAACAAAATGACTTTCCCTTCTGTTACTTTTCAAATTTGAATTTTTAAATATCTTCCCAAATATAAATCAAATCTTCATTATTTTTGCTCAAAAACCGAGCCCTGGTGATATTTAATGTGTATATACATTTACTTTGTTGTTAATTGTTTTATTTTTAAAGTGTCCTCCAGGCATACAGATACATACAACTTCCCTATATATATATATATATATATATATAGATATTATACTGCGTTTATGAGTGAGTCAGTGTATTCTAAAGCCAGTCATTTTTTTTTGTTTTTTTTTTTCCATTTTTGATGGGTATTCAAAATGTTGATTTTTTATAATCAGTTTTTTTAAACATTTTCTTAACTAAATTTTTTCTATTTAACCTATAGATTGGACCCTAATGGGTACTACCACTTCGGGTCAGAGTGGGCCTGGGAGTAATGTTAAACATGCTAAAAGAGGACAGTTGACAGTTGTTTATTACAACATCTGTTCGCTTCACTTGTCAACGTCCGAAGTCCGTTGCCAAGAACGCTCTTTTCATGAAAACGCATGGGCACACGAAAAGGGTTTCTTAAAAGAGAAGAGTTCTCTTAAAGAAATATAATTCAAGTTATCTTTCTTTGTTCCATGACATTAACACCCGTTTCCCATGGGTAGGATGTGACACAAGGTCACAAGTATGGAAATCTGGTAAGGATCGAATTTGCTTTTCAATAGTAATGGTTTGGTTTTACGGCATATCAACCTCAGTGGGTCATTTAATGCCGATAAAGTTTTGAAATAAATCAATTCTTAATGGATAATACAATTTTTTTATAAATACATTTTTCTATTTAACCAATAGTAATGGATTTGCAAGACTAGCTTAAGACTAGCTGTAAGACGACTACAACTAACAGAAGTGGGTGAGACTTCACATCTTGAATTATAAAACTCCCTCGACTGTGGGGGGGATGGGGATGGATCTCAAATCTTCCCTCTACTCACCTTTTTGTAGGTTTTTGTTTTCAGCTGCAAGTGCCGCTTTCTGCTGCGTCAACATTACTGCCAAATCAGCCTGGAGTTGCTGCACCTGCTGCTCTCTTTCCTGAAGGGTCGCCTGTTGGGCGGAATTGGCCTTGCACAGGCGTTCCAAGACACCACGAGTGATCCTCAACTCATCCTGCACTTGATTCACATGGTCAATCAGCTGGTCATGGGGAAGTGCTGTGTTGTCAACGGATGGAACTTCCTGGTTTTGATTGGCCTCTTCCAATTGCTTTGTACGTGCATGAAGTTGGGCCCGCATTGTCTGTAGCTCATCTTCAAGCATTTTTACTGTGTTCTCAGTAACCTGGGGGAGTAAAAAGAAAGGTTGATAATAATGAAGAGAGAGAGAGAGACACTGTGTTCTCAGTAACCTGGGGAGTAAAAAGAAAGGTTAAGATAATAATGAGAGAGAGAGAGAGAGAGAGAGAGAGAGACTGTGTTCTCAGTAACCTGTTGAGTAAAAGAAAGGTAAAATAATAATACGAGAGAGAGAGAGAGAGAAACTGTATTCTCAGTAACCTTTGAGTAAAAAGAAAGGTTAAGATAATAATACAAGGAGAGAGAGAGAGGGAGGAGAGAGAGAGAGGGGGAGAGAGAGAGAGGGAGGGAGGGACACACACACACTGTGTTCTCGGTAACCTGTTGAGTAAAAAGAAAATTTAAGATAATTATACAGACGAGGGAGAGACACTGTATTCTTGGTATTCTTCAACACACTTGGCCCCTTCCTCTATTCTTTCTTATTATATTTTTCTGTGTAGCATGTCCTTTTTCTTCCCTTTCTTACTTTATAATAAAAGCAAAATGGTCCATTATTTAGCAGAGGTGACAACTCATAAGAAGTAAAAATTTGGCGGATAAGCAACACCAGATAATCAGGATTTACATTTTTGCATTTATCTTGGACAATTTGAACAGTCTCACTTTAACTAATTTTTAAGGGTGTTGCAAGATGGCTCCCTTTTTTCCCCTACTCTCTTTCTATCTTATTATATTTTTTCTGCATGTCCTTTTTCTTCCCTTTCTTTCTTTCTAATAAAAACGGAATGGTCCATTATTTAGCAGAGGTGACAACACTCATAAAAAAAAAAAAAAAAAATTTGGCGGATAAGCAACACCAGATAATAAGGATTTACATTTTTGCATTTCATCTTGGATGATTGGGACGGTCTCACTTTTAACCAGAGGGTGTTGCAAGATGATAACGGTCATACTTTTTAGGAACACGAGTATTAATATATAGATAATAAAAAAGACTGAGAAATTTGTATTTACGGTACTATCTGTAGCCATGGTAACAAATCCAGCAAGGTGAAGGGGAGGAGGAGGAGGTGGTTTGTCACAGAAAAGAGCTAGGTATACAAGTAATGATTAATGATCCAGGTAAGAATGATTGTATGTTTGTATGTAGTTCTCAAGGTGATCGAGATGCTTGTAATATCTTGAGGAAGACAAAAGACTGCTGAGGTCGGGGGAGGAGGAGAGATGGGAAGTTTCTGTTACTAATTCAAGACTGCTTTCAATTAGTAAGCGGACATACCAAGTTTGTAAAAAGTAATTGAGTTCAATAAGGACACACAAAGTGATAACTCCCAACTAACAAGCCACTGCATGTTGCCCGAATCCTCTGAATCCGAACATCTATCTTACTCAATTAATGTCAACTTATCATAATATACTTTAGGGCTTAGATGGTTTGTTTTGTTTCATGGCATATCAACCTTAGTGGGTCATTTAATGCCGATAAATATTTCAATAAATTTACTGAAACATTTATATAGAAACTAGCAGCGGCTACCCGGAGTCGCCTGGTAGAGGGGGATTTTTTAAAGTTAGTCTCGCAGATCCATTATTACTGAATTTGAGTTGAATCCTTGTGGGATGCCCTATTTAAATTCCTATGTAAAAAAAAAAAAAAAAGACCTTGCATTGATCCAGCTACTCTGAAAAGAAATGTTAATGTCTACTATCTAAAATATTAAATGAAAAAAAAATTTAAAAAATTCATACTGTTATCATTTAAATTCTATTTTTTAATTATCTTCACGAATCAAATCTCTATTATTTATGCTCAAAAAACCAAGCCCTAGTGATATTTGATGTGTATATATATTTACTTTGTCATTAATTGTTTTATTTTTTGAAGTTTCCTCCGGATATACATATACACACAACTGCCCTTTATATATGTATAGATTTTCTCTTTATTATTTTCCGTCTTTTGTTTATTCATTTTTATTTTTATTTTTCATAGATGATTTGTTCTTTTGAATCTTGTTTAAACCAAAAGGTGTTGGTGTTTTAAGCTTCTTCAGCTCAAATGGAATTCAGTTTTTTTGTTTTGTTTTAATTATAAGAACTCGCACGAATATGCGCCCTCCGGACGTAAGTATTTACGTTTTAATGTAATGAAATACATTAAACTAGAAAGACTAACGAAATTAAATAAGAATGCATATAAAAAGATTACACTTATCTTAATTATATCTTAATCAATTTCTATATAAAATCATTCATAGGATTGATTTTAATACGTTGGAGAATAAAGCAATAATATTAGAGATCAATACCAGCAAATAATTGCAAAGATGATTTGTTCTTTTGAATCTTGTTTAAACCAAAAGGTATTGGCGTTTTAAGCTTTTTCAACTCAAATGGAATTCAGTTTTTAAATTATAAGAATTATATATTACCACATGGGTGACATCAAGATTTTAGGGTGATTAGGTGGCATGGCAAAAAAAAAGTTGGGAACCCTTATATATTTCCACATGGTAGGGGGGTAACATCAGGATTTTTAGAGGTGATTAGGTGGGGCATGGCAAAAAAAAGTTGGGAACCCCTGTTTATATATTACCACAGGGTAGGGGGTAACATCAGGATTTTTAGAGGTGATTAGGTGGGGCATGGCAAAAAAAAGTTGGGTAACATCAGGTTTTTGATTAGGTGGGCATGGCAAAAAAAAAGTTGGAACCCCTGTGTTATATATTACCACATGGTAGGGGGTAACATCAGGATTTTTAGAGGTGATTAGGTGGGGCATGGCAAAAAAAATGTTATATATTACCACATGGTAGGGGGTAACATCAGGATTTTTAGAGGTGATTAGGTGGGGCATGGCAAAAAGTTGGGTTATATATTGTAACATCAGGATTTTTAGAGGTGATTAGGTGGGGCATGGCAAAAAAAAAGTTGGGAACCCCTGTGTTATATATTACCACATGGTAGGGAGGCACATCAGGATTTTTAGAGGTGATTAGGTGGGGCATGGCAAGAAAAGGTTAGGAACCCTTGATATGTATAGACATGCATACAGTATAAGAAAAAAAAATGAATCATATAAGGATTTAATATATTACTCAAAATCTTTTGGGCAACACTATTTTCAATTTTCAGTGCTTAAAAAAATGCATTTTTTGATTGGGGAGAAAAATAAAGAGGATAGAAAAAAAAAAGAAAAAAAAAGTAAAAGATATAGGAAAAAAAGATAAGGAAGAAAAACGAAAAAGGAAAATGGGAAAAAAAAGAAAATGAAAAAAAAAAAAAAAGAAGGAAAATGAAAAAAAAAGAGAAGAAAAAAAGGAAATTGAAAAAAAATAATGAAATAGAAAAAAAAATGAAAGAGAAAAAAAGGAGGAACAGAAAATTGAAAAGGAAAATGAAAAAGGAAAAGAAAAAAATAAGGAAAAAATAGGAAAAAAAAAAAAAAAGAAGAAAAAATGGAAAAGGGAAAAAAGGAAAATGAAAGAAAAAAAAATCAAAAAGAAAAAATGGAAAGAAAACTGACAAGAAAATAGAAAAAAACAGAAAAAAAAAGAGAAAAAGAAGAAAAGATAAAAGGAAAAGAAGAAAAATGAAAAATGGTAAAAGAAAAAGCAAAATAGAAAAAAAAAGAAAAACTAAAAAGAAAGAAAAAGAAAAATGAAAAAGAAAAAATCGGAAAAAGAAAAAGAAAAAGTAAAACAAAAAGAAAGAAAAAGAAAAAAGAAGGAAAAAGAAAGAAAAAGATCTTACTTTTGATGCTGCATTCTCTTGTTCTTTATCGTTCTTCACAGATAATGGCACACAGTTAGCATCAACATCATCTTGGATATCAGAACTACTTCGGCGCTGACAAAGCCTGGTCATTTCTTGAGCTCGATCAATCAACTGACCCTGAGTTTCCATCAAATGATCCTTCACACTTCTCAATTCATTCTCTTTATGAACCAATTCTTTCTGTAAATCATCCACTTCACTCCTAAGAACGACAATCCGACCCTCAGCCATTGAGGCCTGCTTCTGCTCCTCTCCCAACAACGTGTGATATTCCTGCTCATTGTGTTGATACGTGCTCATCGTTTGGTCTAGTTTTACCTGCATGTCCTGCAGCACATCGTCCTTTTTGTTAAGCTGAAGTTCGTAACACGAGATCAATTTATTCTTTGCATCCAGCTCTAATTCCAATTGTTGGAGTTTTCCCAACAGCAAGTTGATCTCCTCGGACAGCTGACCGCCGTCCTGAGCCGTTTGCAGGTGACTATGGAGAATCTCGGCCTCTTGCGAACGGAGTTTTTGGTGGACGTCGCTCAGCTCGCATTCGAGACGCTCGACATCAGACTCTCTTTTTTGGATTTCGCTCCACAGGTCTGTAAACTTGGACTGGATCGTCTGCGAGTCATCAAGCGAAGACACAGGGTAAACTTTCAGGTCTTCGGACTCGATCTTGAACAATTTCTGCCTAAGTTCGTCAATTTGCGATTCCCCTGCGAGCTTAGATTTCCACGTATCCTGCAGTTCTTCTTGGAGTTTTTCGGCTTTTGCGTTTGCCTGACAAGGTGGTGCTTCTGTTCGTTTACGCATGACTTAAGGGTTTTGACTTCATACAGGTGTCCTTCAAGTTCGGCTTCCAATTGAGCAATCCGTTCGGATTTTTCCTGATCCAATTCTTTAAGTCTTTCCAGCTCAGATTGGAGCTACAAGTACAATAAAGATAAGGAGTTGATATTAGTCAGACTAAAAAAAGAAATCTATGATAAACTATCAATTTATAGACATACTATCTTTCTAAATTTTCAGAATTTAAAAAAAAAAAAATCAATTACTCATAAGTATTAATACACACACACACACACACACACACACACATATATATATACACACATATACACACACACATATACATATATATATATATATATATATATATATATATATATATATATACACACACACACATACATAGATACATCTTTTATTCTTCTCAATTTTCATAAGACAAAAATAAATTCATTAAAGATTACTCATAAATTAATATATATATATATAATTTTCTAAATTTTCAAAATTAAAAAAAAAAAAAAAATCAATTATAAATTATTTTATATATATATATATATATATATATTACAATATAGGTACAAGTGATAACCTACTCGGGTTTCACCATAAGGATATTCACTGAATTAATTGAGATACCGATCAATTGCAGTCAACTACACGTGTGTGAATTCTGCACCATCTAACCATCATGACCATATTCACCGGTATGTCACCTTTTCCATTATACATATATATATATATATATATATTAGTGCACTTGGACTGAATCTTAATCCTATAAACCCACCATCAGAACCTTTCCTTGCATGAGCCCTCAAATGACTCAAAATTTGATGCAAATATGACATAGGAAGGACATCCTTCACGTTGTATCAGATGATAAAAATTTATGCTTAAAATTTCTATGATGATAATTGTTACTGCCCCAGTCTGACATTTAATATATATATATATATATATATATATATATATATATATATATATATATACACACATACACACATAACTGTCAGGTTTGAAAATCAAATTAAAGCAAACTTTAAAACCCAAACAGTGTAGATAATAATAAAGATGAGGACAATAATGTCATTACCTGTCTTATTTCTTCTTTCTGTTTGGATACAAGTTTCTGTAAGGCACTGGAATCACCATCTATTTTACTATTGCCATCTTCTTCTTCTTCTTCTTTGAGTTCTTCACTTCTTTGTTCTTTTGAAGATGTTTTTAGGATCTTCAGTTGTTCAAGGGCTTCACTAAGTTCCTCATCTTTCCTCAACAACTAGACACAAAGAAACAAAAACGATAATACAATATAAATTACAAACAATCATACATATACACAGTGATCAGGGCTTGACACTAACGCCGTCCCGTCGTCGATAAAAATTACATCCAGGACTATCAATACGTCAACCGGGACAGTTTGCCGGGGACGGTAAAATTTTTTCCTGAAAGTTAGTACTACATTACAATAATGGCCGTCCAGTGATTGCCCGAATGCTGACCTCAAAATGAGGCTATGGCACTGCAGGTTTATTCTCAAAGCCATGTAATGAATAATGGTGGGAGATAGTTTAAAAGGACCGAATTAGGTACTACTAAACCTTATCAGGGTAACTTAAAGTAAAAAAGTATTTTTTAGTACAAAACACACTAGGAAATGGATCTTGTCCAAATATACAGAATTATCACTGCTTCAGCTCTTCTTAATGTTTTATTACATGCTATTATGCTACTGATGACTGACAAGTATAGATGATGCTAATGAATTAAACAAAAATATTTTGATTTCGGGGCGGTCCAAACCCCATTTGGGACGGTTGATAATTTTTGTTCTGGACGGTCATGAAAAAAGTTAGTGTCAGGGCCTGACATTGATGCTGATAGATTTTAATTTAGTGCATCCTGGGACGCATGTATTTGATGGGCCCCAACTAAAGTTTCTTAATAAATTGTAGAGTTTTTATCTATGAACAACTAAAGCTGTCTAACCTCTACCATCTAACCCATCCAGTGTAATTCGTTTCCAAGAAAATACTGAAATGTATTTACAGTTAGCTGGAAATGGTGAAGGAAGAAAAAACACTGGGATGCATACTTTTAGATTTTTATACGTCAGGGACACAGGACACATACCTATTAGCATCTATGTTTACATACACAAGCGCCCAGTGTAATGGTTTACATTTCACATTATTAACCTTGAGAAAGGCATAGAATCCATCTTTTCTCCCCCTAGCTATGGGTAAATAGTAGAGAAGACTGAGCTCTTTAACCTTGGTGTGGCACATGAGTGTAACCAGCACTATGTCCTTATAATGCTTTAATGCATCCATGAATACACTAACACTAAACATTCGGTAAGGAAAGACAAATAACTAATTCGTGTGAACAATGCAACTATTTTCCCTCCAACTATGGGTAAATAGTAGGTTAGACTGTGTTCTCTAACCTTGGTTGAGCAACCAGTCTAGGAGAAGGAAAACTCTGAATTCTGTTAAACTTCACTTAAGAAATTGACCTTGCACCAAATCCTGTTTGTGCTGAGGGGTTGGTGTGTGTGTATATATATATATATATAATATATATATATATATATAAGTAAAGTAAAGTCGTCGAGGCAGCCTAAAGTCGGTATCAGCCAGTCAGCGAGGGATTCTATCCCCTTTTCAATAGCGCTAGACCAAGGAGATTGTTTTGGCGTCTGAGGTGGAGTGCCACACCTACTATCAGCTCCTTACTTTACCGATCCCTGTGCTACTCTTATACTGAGTTGGCGAGGACTGGTATCGAACTAGGAACCTTGTGGTTTCTAGCTGAACGCTCTACCGACTGAGCTAACCCGGCCCCTATATATATATATATATATATATATATATATATAGAATGAATGAGAAAAGTATTGGCATATAAAGGTGCTCAATGCTAAAATAGCAGGGCAGATTTATAATCAATAATATATTATATGATGGATATTACTCGTTGCTTACTGCAGTAAGCATGAAACTAATAGTAATGAGATATTAATATCCATAATATATTATTGATTGTATGTATATATATATATATATATATATATAAAAGTGTATTTTGGCAGCATTTTTTCTTTTATACAAGTTTTGTTGAACTGTACAGACAATTCTTGTCGGACAAGTTTTTGGTTGATCCTTTCTAATACAGTTTGCCATCATCAGGTAGGAAACGATGGTATGGTTTCGTGTCTCGTTTTTAACGAGAACGAGTAGTAGCAAGGAATTAGAAGTGGGAGGTAATAACAATTGGTAGTGGGAGGTTAGAGGAATGGTAGTGGTTCGAGCGAGCATATATAATATATATATATATATATATATATATAACCGTTCTTTGATCCCATTGGTCAAAAAAGGCATCAATTAAAGATATCAGCCAATTAAATTTTCAGTTCAATCTTGTATTTATGGTATATTACATCCCCCCCCACACACACACAGAAATACAGACTAACATATTACCACCTACTCAGACATACTATTATTGCCATATATACATACAACCATATGTATATCATGCATGGTAGAGATTCGTAGTGTAATGGTTAGATTTGTAGGAAAAGGACTTGTTGATGCAAGTTCAAATCTTGGATGAGCCTGTTTACATTTCACATAGCACTAATATTCTTGGGAAAGGTATGAATCTAACTATTCTCCCTCCAGCTATGGGTAAATAGTAGGGTGGACTGGGCTCTTTAACCTTGGTTAGGCAACCAGTCTAGGGGAAGGAAAACTATGAATTCAAACCTGTTAAACTCTGCTTAATAAATTGACTTTGTGTCACATCCTGCCTATGTGGGTTATTTAATACCAAATCCATCCTTAAAGAAGAACAGTAGTAGTACTATTTATCTTTTATTCTTTGTTAGAGTCCTTAATTGTTACATTGACTTTGGCATAAAATAACCCAACAAGGGTTGACATGCCTTAAAACCAACCAGCCTGTAATAGCAGCTGAACCACAGAAGAGTTTTCTGATACTTCTCTTAGTTGTTTGCTTCTTCAAGCTACAGACAAAAAATAAATATAGAAATAAATATGCAGTATCTACTCCCAGGTCTACTCAAACCAGGGTGGTAGTACCCGTTAAGGTCCCACCTATTGGTTAAATAGATCTATTTTAAGTAAGATAGTGTTTGTTCATTTAAAAATATTGTAAAGATATATTTTTCTATTATATTGTTAGAGTCTTTAATTATTACACTGACTTTGGCATAAAATAACCCAACAAGGGTTGACATGCCATAAAACCAAGCAATTAAAATTCTATATATACACACATTCAAAAAAGGAAGCACGTGGTGCAATGGATAAATTCATGGGAAATGACTCGTCGCCCCGAGTTCAAATCCTGGACGTGGTAATTGCATTTCACTTAGCGCTAATACCCTTGGGAAAGGTATGAATCCTACTCTCCCTCCAGCTATGGGTAAATAGCAGGGCAGACTGGGTTCTTTAACCATGGCTAGGTAACCAGTCTACGAGAAGGAAAACTCTGAATTCAAACCTGTTAAACTCCGCTTAAGAAATTGACCTTGTGTCGTATCCTGCTCGTGTGTGTGTGTGTGTGTGTGTGTATATATATATATATATATATATATATATACACACACATTCACAATGTCCTGTATAAAACATTAATACTGGATCCAGTGGTAAGGCTTGGGAAATTTGGGAGAGTGTGTAGTCACTCCTTCATTGCCATTACTACGAGGTACACTAACCCTAGTGTCTCAAAGGTTTCAGTAATTTTTGTAAAATGTAATGCTTTTTATATGCAATCTAATGATATTATCTCTTGCGCGCTTTTCTGCATTAGTACCCATTTTTGTATTATATTGTTAGAGTCCTTAATTGTTATATTGACTTTGGCATAAAATAACCCAACAATAGTTTGCATGCCTTAAAACCAACCTGTAGTAGCAGCTGAAACTCAGAATGGCTTTGTGATATTTCTCATTTGTTTCTTCAAGTTACAGACAAAAATTAAATATACAAATAAACACACAGCATTTATTATTGTAAATTTTTTCTCATAGTGATAAGCCTCTTACTGATAATTTACTTTACAAAGGTCAGACAACTGCCTACCCCCCACCTCTGCAACCCTCCCCCCCACAAAGTAATCAGTGCCTGATTCACACTTAAAGTTAGAGGTTAAGGCTGGGTGTGGTGGAGCAGGATGGAGCGGTTGTAACCAGAAAACAACAAAATCTTACCTCATTTTGTAAGTCCTCGACTTCGCCTCGTAATACGACTGTCCGGCCTTCCTCCATACTTATCATCTCGTCTTTTTCCTGGTGCATCTTGACGAGAGTCATGTAACTTTTTTCTCGACGGCTGATATCGGCCGCTTGTTCTTGAACAATCTTTTGCAATCGAGCCAGCTGTTCCTGTAACTAAAAAAATAAGTATTATTGATTTAACAAAGATAAAAAAAAAAAAATTTTTTTAAGCAGCCAATTGATTATAGGATGCCAGAAAATAGCTAATCATTTTTTTAAACAAGGGGGTACTGAAAAGACCAATGTCAGACCTATGAAATGTACCAATTAATTATAGGGTACCAGAAAATAGCTAATCATTTTTTAAACAAGGGGGTACTGAAAAGACCAATGTCAGACCTATGAAATGTACCAATTAATTATAGGGTACCATAGCTAATCATTTTTTTAAACAAGGGGGTACTGAAAAGATCAGACCTATGAAATGTACCAATTAATTATAGGGTACCAGAAAATAGCTAATCATTTTTTAAACAAGGGGGTACTGAAAAGACCAATGTCAGACCTATGAAATGTACCAATTAATTATAGGGTACCAGAAAATAGCTAATCATTTTTTTAAACAAGGGGGTACTGAAAAGACCAATGTCAGACCTATGAAATGTACCAATTAATTATAGGGTACCAGAAAATAGCTAATCATTTTTTAAACAAGGGGGTACTGAAAAAGACCAATGTCAGACCTATGAAATGTACCAATTAATTATAGGGTACCAGAAAATAGCTAATCATTTTTTTAAACAAGGGGTACTGAAAAGACCAATGTCAGACCTATGAAATGTACCAATTAATTATAGGTTTGGTTTGTTTTACAACATATCAACCTCAGTGGGTCATTTAATGCCAATAAAGTTTTGAAATAAATCAATTTTAATGGATAATACAATTTTTTTATAAATACATTTTTCTATTTAACCCATAGATGGGACCCTAACAGGTACTACCACTCCGGGTCAGAGTGGACCAGGGAGCAATGGTGATGAAGGGGTGCTCCACATTCCCCAAACCTCCAAAACTGGAACCTCACCATCAGATAGACTTTAACGTCATTCCCAGGACATGTAGACCCTCAGCCACCGTCTTCTAGCACCCATATGATAAAAAGGGGTTGGGGCTTGCCATAAGGGCAATAGGGTTGGGAAAATCATATTGGAGCTAAGGCTTGATGTGAACCGCCGATTGATCGGAGGGGGCCTCTCCGACCGCCGTCTAGCCCAAGATAGGGCCAAAGTGGAGTATTGCATGTCATGAACTGCTCATCCACCTGGACTCTATCCTTAAGCATCACGGGTCGCCACCCACGGCCAACAGGTGGCCCCATTGGGGGAGTCTTACCCCTCTGCAGAGGTGCAGTCGGTGCATTCTAACGCCCCAGCCGACAGGGCGGAATTAATTAGAGGGTACCAGAAAATAGATAATCAGTTTTTTGTTTTCTCAGCCAGACTAAGAAGGGAATAACAGAACTATAAAATGTACCAATTGATTATAGAGTGCCAGGAAATACTCAACCTCACCCCCAACCAATCTTTTTTTTTTTATCAAGAGGTACTGAAAAGTCCTCTGCCAAACCAAGAATGGAATGATAGAGCTATGAAATATACCAATTATAGGATACCAGGAAAGCCAACCCCTAAACTAATCATTTTTTTTTCACAAGAGGTTGCTGAAAAGTCTTCAATCAGACCAAGAAAGGAATGACAGAGCTATGAAATGTACCAATGATAGGATGCCAAAAAATAGCCAAATAGCTGACTCCTCAACCTAATCATTTTTTAGCGGAGGATGTTGAAAAGTTCTCAGACCAAGAAAGGAATGACAGAGCTATGAAATGGGACCATATTAACTTTAGGCACCCCTTTTTGATATCGATTGAGAAAGGATGTTTTTTCATTTACACTGTCAATATCTGGTTGTTGGTTAGGGTTAGGGGTTAGTTTTATAATTTAAAAAAAAAATCTAAAAATCGTCTGTTAAAACAACCGGATATTGACGGTGTAAATGAAAAACATGTCCTTTCTTAATCGAGATCAAAAAGGGGTACCTAAAGGTCATATGGTCCATGAATGTACCATATTTGACACTTTATAAAATGCACCTAAATTTAAGCAATCATTTAAAAATAGATAAACAAGTTCAAACTACGAATATCAAGTGAAAAGCTTTTTCCTGACATTTGTAGCCATCTTGATTTTTAAAGGTTTCATATTTATTCAGATCCTTATTAAATCCAAATATTTTACATCTAAAAACTTTAATAGGTAGATTTAGGTTAAGTGCTGTCACTTATTTTTCTTACTGACTTTTATTTTTATAAAAAGAGGCCAAATCTTTATTATTAATAGATAAGAAATTTTTGTGTTGAAAATTATCAACTCCCAAGAGTAACTTACAGAACAAATTTAAGAGCTTATATTATTTAATTATAATAATTAGCAACAGAAAACACCCTCTGGGCGTTGTAAAAATTAATTTTTGAAAGACATTGCCTGAGAGGGTAGGAGTTAAAATTCAATGTCAGAGGGTTTGTATCATAAGTAAGACAAATCCTCATATTTATTAAAGGAGTAAAAAAAACAATTTGAAATGAAAACTGAGCCCCGTCCCTCTCAAATAAAATGTTGCGTCCATGTAATAATCAAACAATTATTTTGAATATTTTCCACATCAATTTTACACAAAATCGTAGTATTTATTTATTTGTAAACTTTTTAGTTAAACTTCTTGTTATTGTAAAAAAAAAAAAAAAAAAAAAAAAAAGGACGAGTAAAAAACAATATTTAAAATTGCTTACTCAAATTTTGGGTGTATATAGCATAAGAATATTGTGACGTGAGTTGTGACATAGTTTTTGTTACAGAGAGAAATACAGACAATCTCCATTATTAATAGATTCATATTTGGATTATTAAATGCTTTAAATTCAAATGAAACAAAACAAAATTACTACAGTCAAAAGTCTTTTTTTTTAAAACACTACACTTATATTTTTTTTCACCAAATAAGTAACAACTGCTACTATGACTATTGATCATTGCTCTGCATTTTATTGTTATTTTATTCTTATATGAAGAACCAGTAAGTATCTATTTACCCAACCCACCACACAAGCAGGATGTGACACAAGGTTATTTTAAAGCAATGTTTAACAGGTTTGAATTCAGAGTTTTCCTTCTCCTAGATTGGTTACCTAGCCATGGTTAAAGAGCTCAGTCTGCCCTGCTATTTACCCATAGCTGGAGGGAGAATTGGATTCATACCTTTCCCAAGGGTATTAGTAGTATGTGAAATGCAAACAGCTTTGTCCAGGAATTGAACTCAGGTTGACGAGTCCATTTCCTATGATTCTAACCATTAGACTATGAGCCTCCATTTTATTTTATTCTTATATGAAGTACCAGTAAGTATGTATTTACCCAACCCCTCCACACAAGCAGGATGTGACACAAGGTTAATTTTAAAGCAACGTTTAACAGATTTGAATTCAGAGTTTTCCTTTTCCTAGACCTGTCGCTTATTTTTCGTCCTGACTGGTGTTATTTTATTCTTATATGAAGAACCAGTAAGTATCTATTTACCCAACCCCACCACACAAGCAGGATGTGACACAAGGTCTATTTTAAAGCAATGTTTAACATGTTTGAATTCAAAGTTTTCCTATTGCTAGAATGTTTAAAGAACTCAGTCAGCCCTACTATTTACCCATAGGATTCGTACCTTTCCCAAGAGTATTAGCACAATGTGAAATGCAATAAATACTGCTGTTATACTATCATGATGAAATGGTTAGCAAGCTATGGCATCAAAACACCAACTCCAATTGTAAATCAAGGAATTTTGGTTGGTGGATTTTAACAACATATCAACCCGTCCGGGGTTATTTTATGCCTAGTGGTTGGAGAATTGCATACAAAGAATTTTGGTAAGTGATTTTTAATGGCATATCATCCTGTAAGGGATTATTTCATTCCTAGATGTTAGAAAATAATATATGTTGTATATCTATATTGACACTTTTGTAGTTAACAGTATCAACAATCTACATTAACACAGCTGTAAATATGAAGCATTCATTTCTGAAATTATAGATATATTGCTCTTGGGATTGTATTTCGGTCATGTAATAAAAAATAATCTATAATATCTATACAATAAGTTTATGTCAATAATAAGAGACAAAGGCAAACAGGATTTTATGGAGAGGGGAAAAAATGGTGGGTGTCCTGGGTGAAAGTGTCACACCCAAATACAAACAGATGGCACAAACCGAATAATAAAGTCTTCTAAATTTTTTGAATAGGTAAAAGATAAATAAATATCAGGCAGAAAATACTAATCACTATTTTAGTTATCATAGCTTATCATTTCTTGCTAACTCTTTTGTGTTTTATATATATATATATATATATATATATATATATATATATATATATATATAAAGCAGTTGGTAATTTGCTTGAAGCATTGTTAAGTATGTTATAATATATTAATAATTTGAAGGCCAATACAATGCGTATGAAAAATAAAAACAAAAAGATGTTATTTTTGTCTTATCGATTTCGAAGCATAAACTTCATCACCAGAGTTTCGTATCAGAAATGGATGTGCTTACGTCGATAAGACAAAAATAACATCTTTTTGTTTTTATTTTTCATATGCATTATATTGGCCTTCAAATTATTTATATATATATATATTATTATACTAAAGCTGAGTGAATCAACTTTTGTTTCCTAAAGGCTTTTTTTTTTACTGTTTAGTTTAATGACACAAAAATTATACTAAATTATTCCTTACTTTTAGGATTGAATTATGTTTGAAAAAATTCTGTTTTAATTGGTTCTAATTAGTCGTAATTTGCAATTAAGTCAAAAACTGACAAATCTCTTACTTTACTTTCTGCCTATAACTTTCTTCCCCTCTATGTATCCCTTGATTACCTCCTCGTTATATATAATGGTAATTTCTCTGAGATAGTAGAGAGAGAGCCGGGAGAATTTGATATGCATTTTTATGTTAAATTTAACAAGCAGCAGCCCATAGCTTAAATTAGGACAAACATTTCCTTTCTTAAAAATTATTTTAATGTTTTGTCTAGCCGTATTTATTTAAAAAAAATCTTATTCGCTTGCTAATTCCATTTTCCCTAATCTCAATTATGTATTCATAGCTGAATGGGTGACTCAACTGGTCATGTTTTGTCTAGTATTTATATATATCCTCCCTGCCTCCACCTTTTCAATATATACACACAGCAGTTCTGTTTCAAAATAAAAATTTCTGATGAAGCTTTGTTAATATATAGAGGAGAAAAATTAATTGATTGAAATTGTTTGTGTTTTATCCCTTTTGTTTTTCAATTTTTAATCCCATTTTGTTGGATTTTACCCAAACTGATATTGAGCACTCATTACTTTATATATATATATATATATATATATAATAAAACATGAATGGATAATAGTTAAGATTGTTCACTATCTTCTTTATCTATCAACAGTTAACATTTCTTGCTTTCTATCTCTCTCTCACACACACATATATATATATCTTATTATAATGGAGAACTGTAACGAAACTAAATCACTACTCAAGTCACAACTTAGTAATTATTCACCCATGAATTTATCCTTATTTAACCTCTGTTTTTCATTATTTATACTGCTAACCAATCTACATACTAATAACATGCAATGAGCGGTTTACAGTGTGAACGGGAAGGCTAATTTGCATATTGATATTAAAAATGTAATTTTAATAAATATATGCTTAGTATTATTGGTTTATAACTGTTTGGTTTTATTTTAATGAATATAAGCAAAAATCTCTTCAATGAATCTTAAATGAAATCCATTAACAAGAAAAGATAACTGTAATTTTATTCTTTACTTCTCAACTAAATACTTAAATTAGAAAAAATAACAATGAAAGACGAGAGTGATGGAAGAGTAAGTTTCAGTTGTTCAGATTATATCCCCCTCTGTTTCAAATCTTTTTATCTGCATTCTTATTTAGTTCATTAGCCTTTCTAATTTAATGCGATATTTCATTACATTACTTAAATACTTGCACCCGGAGGGTGCATATTTGCTAGTATAATATTATATATATATTGGCATTTTAGTCTCGGAAGACTATAATAACGTTTTATAATAAAGAGGATTACTCATGTCAGAAGTCACCCTGACGCAACACCATGAAAAAAAGAGGTCTAGAAGAAAGCAGCGGCAACAAAGCACCGGTACATCAACATCTTTGGGGACAGCCTTCAAATGCAACATCTGTGGTCGAGAATGTTTTTCAAACATCGATTTCACAGTTACAGGAGGTGCTCTAACTTCAAGGGCACAAAAACTTATAATATATATATATATATATATATATATATATAATAGGCAAATAAATAAGTAATTTAAAAAGTTTTGTTTTTTTAAATCCAGAAAAATGCTCAAGTACTAGCTAGTAGAGCAGGATAAAAATTAACAAAAAAAAAAAAAAAAAACTTATCTCACCTCCATATGCTTGCTTATGTATTAGAAATACAATCATCAGATGAAACTTAAGAGTAAAGTGAGCAAAGAAAAGAATTATTAGATCCTGAATATTCCCTGAACAATACAAAGAAATGACAGCATGGCAGCGGAGCAGAAGTAGGAAGGGAGAGAGGAGAGAGGAGAGAGGAGAGGGGAGGAAAAGTCCATCCTTCCGTTATGACAAAGGATAATATATAAAAATTAGTCCCAGAATTAGGAAGAGGACCAAATTGTTGCATGAGGAATGAACAATAGCAGTGTTGATGGAATTTCTAAAAAAAAAACTCCAGTCGAAAATATACTAAATTAAAAGACGACTAAAAATATATTAAATTAAAAGACGACTAAAAATATATTAAATTAAAAGACGACTAAAAATATATTAAATTAAAAGACAACTAAAAATATACTAAATTAAAATACGACTAAAAATATACTAAATTAAAATACGACTAAAATATACTAAATTAAAAGACGACTAAAAATATACTAAATTAAAGACGACAAAAAATATATTAAATTAAAAGACGACTAAAATATACTAAATTAAAAGACAAAATTACTAATTAAAAGACGACTAAAAATATACTAAATTAAAATACGACTAAAAATATATTAAATTAAAAGACGACTAAAAATATATCAAATTAAAAGACGACTAAAAATATACTAAATTAAAAGACGACTAAAAATATACTAAATTTAAAGACGACTAAAAATATACTAAATTAAAAGACGACTAAAAATATCTAAATTAAAAGACGACTAAAAAATATATTAAATTAAAAGACGACTAAAAATATACTAATTAAAAGACGACTAAAAATATACTAAATTAAAAGACGACTAAAAAATATACTAAATTAAAAAGACGACTAAAAATATTACTAAAAAAAGACGACTAAAATATACTAAATTAAAAGACGACTAAAATATTAAATTAAAGACGACTAAATTAAAAGACGACTAAAAATATACTAAATAAAAGACGACTAAAAATATATTAAATTAAAAGACGACTAAAAATATACTAAATTAAAAAGACGACTAAAAATACGACGACTAAAAGAACTATTACTAAATTAAAAGACGACTAAAAATATACTAAATTAAAAACGACTAAAAAATATACTAAAATTAAAAGACGACTAAAATATATTAAATTAAGACGACTAAAAAATATAATTAAAATTAAAAGACGACTAAAATATAACTAAATTTAAAAGATGACTAAATATACTAAATTAAAAGAACGACTAAAATATACTAAATTAAAACTACAGTGTTAAGTATTTATGGTGGACACTAACCAATCAGATTACTAGGTATATGCATATTCATTACATCAAATGCTAAATAAAAATATAGACAAAACGTGACCCGCTCTGGCTGAATAATTGAGATTAGGGAAAAGTGAGTTTAAAATTTAAAAAAAAAATAAATAAATAAATACAGCCAGACAAAACATAAAATCATTTGGTAAGCTTTCTAAGAAAGGGAATCTTCGACCTAATTTAAGCTACAAGTTGCTGCTTGTGAAATTTAACATTTCAAATTCTTCTGTCTCTCTCTCTCTTCTCTCCCACAGAAACTAATATTATATAATGAGGAGGTAATTAAGAGATACATAGAGGGGAAGAAAGTGGTAGGCAAAAGTAAAGTAAGAGGTTGGTCAGTTTTTGACTTAATTGTAAATTACAACTAATTAGAACCAATTAAAACGGAATTTTTTAAAAAATAATTCAATCCTAAAAGTAAGGAATGATTTAGTATAATTTTTGTGTTATTAAACTAAACAGAAACTAAAGTTGATTCACTCAGCTTTAGTATAATAATAGATGGAGGATTATTACTAATTTTGGTCAGCGTGGTACCAATAATAAAAAAACATATGCAAATATATGCAAATCAATCTGAAAACAAACTAAAAAGAGGATTACTAATAATCAGCTGAATATGTACTATGCACCCCCAAGGTGGCATAATGGTTAGCAAACTAGTCTTGCATATCCATTACTACTGAATAACGAGTTGGATCCTCACTGGATGCCCCATACATAATCTGAGCTTATTAACAATTGTAGGCATGAAAATAAGTATAGCCCAACTTAGGTTAAATAAAAAAAGGGAAGGGAGGAGTTTAACAAAAAAAAAACAAACTTGGGTATATATACATTTTTGTAAGTACCAATAAGTGACTATTACCGCCTACACCTTAAGGGGGGGTGGAGGAATAGTCAGTGCATACAAATCAATAAAAATCAATTATCATTTACACAAACATTTGATGGTTTGGTTTGGTTTGTTTTACGGCATATCAACCTCAGTGGGTCATTTAATGCCGATAAAGTTTTGAAATAAATCAATTCTTAATGGATAATACAATTTTTTTATAAATACATTTTTCTATTTAACCCATAGATGGGACCCTAACAGGTACTACCACTCCGGGACAGAGTGGACCAGCAATGGTGATGAATGGGGTGCTCCACATTTCCCAAACCTCCAAAACTGGAACCTCACCATCAGATAGAGTTTAACGTCATTCACAGGACATGTAGACCCGCAGCCACCGCCTTCTAGCACCCATATGATAAAAAGGGGTTGGGGCTTGCCATAAGGGCAATAGGGTTACAAACATTTGATGATCAATTTTTACATTGTGAAACTAAGACTTATTACGACTATGATTTTTAAATATCTTAAAGTTTATTTTAAGAGTTTTTAAAAAAGTGATTTTAATAATTGGTCTGTGTTCAATTTTACATACACACACAGACCATACGCTGAGTTGGCGAGGGCCGGTATCGAAACCCAAAACTTTATAGTTCTGAGGTGAATGCTCTACCAACTGAGCTAAACACCAGTAAACACGGCTTAAATAGTAAATTCCCAGATTTGCACAAAATCTTTTTTTTTTTAGAATTTCTCAACTTTATTCAAACAGCAGACTCGTTAATGTACATACTGTTGTAGAAGAGTGAACACCCTACTAGATGGACTGATTTAAGAGTCAATGCAACAGTGACTGAGGTCATGCAGCAGACTCGTTAATGTACATACTGTTGTAGAGGAGTGAACACCCCTACTAGATGGACTGACCCAGAGGCATTTAAGAGTAGCATTTAGAGTCAATGCACAGTGACTGAGCGTCAAGCAGCAGACTTTAATGTACATACTGTTGTAGAGGAGTGACACCCCTACTAGATGGACTGACCCAGAGGCATTTAAGAGTCAAGCAACAGTGACTGAGGTCAAGCAGCAGACTCGTTAATGTACATACTGTTGTAGAGGAGTGAACACCCCTACTAGATGGACTGACCCAGAAGCATTTAAGAGTCAATGCAACAGTGACTGAGGTCAAGCAGCAGACTCGTTAATGTACATACTGTTGTGAGGGATGAAACACCCTACAAGATGGACTGACCCAGAGGCATTTAAGAGTCGATGCACAGTGACTGAGGTCATGCAGAGACTCGTTATGTACATACTGTTGTAGAGAGTGAACACCCCCTACTAGATGGACTGACCAGAAGCATTTAAGAATCGACGCAGCAGTGACTGAGGTCATGCAGCAGACTCGTTAATGTACATACTGTTTGTAGAGGAGTGAACACCCTACAAGATGGACTGACCCAGAGGCATTTAAGAGTCGATGCAGCAGTGACTGAGGTCATGCAGCAGACTCGTTAATGTACATACTGTTGTAGAGGAGTGAACACCCCTACAAGATGGACTGACCCAGAAGCATTTAAGAATCGACGCAGCAGTGACTGAGGTCATGCAGCAGACTCGTTAATGTACATACTGTTGTAGAGGAGTGAACACCCCTACAAGATGGACTGACCCAGAGGCATTTAAGAGTCAATGCAGCAGTGACTGAGGTCATGCAGCAGACTCGTTAATGTACATACTGTTTGTAGAGGAGTGAACATCCCTACAAGATGGACTGACCCAGAGGCATTTAAGAATCGACGCAGCAGTGACTGAGGTCGGAATTTATTCAAAGAAATTACTGTCCAACCATTTGAACCTCCTTATTTGTACGTTTGTCTTGTGATTTGTATTCATACATGTATGTAATACTACAATACATATTCACACTCCTGTATCTCGTGTATTCCTTGTGATTTGTACTACTTCTTTGTTCTATGTTAAGTTGTGCATATTCACACATCCTGTATTCTCTGTGTATTCTTTTATTGTCTTGTGATTTGTACTACTTCTTTGTTCTATGTAAGTGTTGAATAAATACATATTCACAAATCCTGTTCTCTGTGTATTCTTTTTATTGTCTTGTGATTTGTACTACTTCTTTGTTCTATGTTAAGTGTTGAATAAATACATATTCACACATCCTGTATTCTCTGTGTATTCTTTTTATTGTCTGTGATTTGTACTACTTCTTTGTTCTATGTTAAGTGTTGAATAAATACATATTCACACATCCTGTATTCTCGGTGTATTCTTTTAGCCACCTCAAGGATACAACACATACATATTTACCAACCGCTCTGCACAAGCAGGACGTGATAAAAGGCTAATTTTTCAAGTTTAACAGGTTTGAATTCAGTTTTCTTTCTCCTAGACTGGTTGCTTAATCAAGTTTAAAGAGCACAGTCTGCCCACTATTTACTCATAACTGAAGGGAGAGCAGGTGGATGCATACCTTTCCCAAGGGTATTTGCGCTATGTGAAATGTAGACACCCTAGTCTAGGATTTGAACTCAGGTTGATGGGTCCATTTCCTACAACTCTAGCTGTTACACCACACACCTCCAGACTTGTTAATGTACTACCTACCTTCTGAAATTTAATGAATTAAACTATTTCTTACCTTTGGTATTTCCTGATCCTTTGTGCTCATTTGTACGGCCATCTGTTCCTTTTCTTCCTCCAGTGAAGAAATGGTGTCCTTCAGTTCTGATGAAGTCTCATTGTACTCCTTGAAACGTTTGTCTCTTTCAGAAAGTTGCATTTGCAGCGTCTGGATGTTTTGCTGTTGAACACTCAGCTGTTGTTCGGTAACCATCAATCTCTGGCGCACCGTCCCTTCTCGTCGTCGTCGCGTTCTAAGAGTTCGTTCTGCAACTGGTGCAGGTGTTCCTCACGTTCCCGCAGTTGCAGCTCTGTCTGCGAGTACTTTAAGTGCCAATGGTCCTCGCGCTCTTGGAGCTGCCGGATTACCTTGTTGGAGGATTCGATACGTTTCTCCATTCCTTGAGTCACGGAGATCTTGTTGGCCAATTGTTTCTCTTTCTCTTGAAAGTCGGATTTCAACTTCTCAATTTGAGTCTTAAAAGTTTCCTTAAAAATAAAAATAATAGTAGATGTTAGGAAAAAAATATTATGAAAATTGAAGGAGGACATATTTTCTATAGACTGACCGTAAGCTACATAGGTGAAAAGTTGTTGATTTTGGAGTCATGCATTTGGGTGAGCAAAATAAAATTTTTTATCAGGTATAGGGTTAGAATAGTTGGATATTTGGATTCTACAGTCCTCATTTGCCCTACATACCAAATTTCAGAAATATTGAATGCATGGAAGTATTTTTTAATTTTTTTTTTAAAGAACACTGAGATTCTACGACACCGCACAGCCTTAATTTAGAGACAAAATAGGAAAATTATAACCCCCCCATCTAAAATCGGAACGGTAAAGTTTAAAACAAAATAATTTGGTACACTTTCCTAACTCATGAAGGGGAACATTTGTGCCAAATTTCAAGTAATTTGGTGTCAGTGGGTGTGTTACATAATCATTAGATACCTAATGATTATGACAATAGTGTAGAAATCATATTAGTGCAGCTGATGGCCTTGAGAGTGAGTGACAGTGTTTGACCTCACTCTGACCTTGCGTTCTGCAGATGGAACGTGAGAATCGGAAGGCAATAGAAGCCCCTTCCGGTTTAAGGTGTAAGCAACTCAGTCAGTTAGAGTTAGAACTTAGAAGCGAAGCTAGCAAGATGTGAGTCTCACTGCGTGATTGTCTGGTCTGGGGTTCTACGAATAAAGTAACATCATCGTAAATCGAAGTCTTATAGTTATTACTAAAAGCTAACAATGACACAAGGCTTCTGATAAGGAACGATCCCCAACATAGACCAGACCCGAAAGACCAGACCTTAGAAGATATACCAAAGCCAGCCAGAAGAATAGACGACAATAATAAGAAGTAAAAGAGAAGTATATAATATATATCTATTTGGTACCGTCAAGGAAAAGGCACTATGCAACAGGTGCAGATTTCAACTTTTTGGTAGTGTTTTAACATGGAATGACCCATAATAAATAGTGTAGCCCAGGCATGTCAAACAGGCAAGCTCAGGGGTGGCCTGCATGTAGACTGCACTCTAACATAGTGCTTTTACAATACCACAGTTTTTTAAAAGTTATAGGGCCAGTTTAGCTCAGTAGAGCGTCTGACTAGAAACTACAAGGATCTGTGCGGTAAAGTGAGGAGCTGATAGTAGGTGTGGTGCTCCAGCTCAGATGCCAAAACAATCTCAGATGACACCAACCCGTCCTTCGGGACGGGGGTCTGGTGTGCTTCGGCCACTGGACCAGTGTGTTCAATTAATAGCGTCGGTCCCAGAGGGCTATCCCCCCAGGCAATACCTGCCCACTTGGGGGCAGGGGCTGGGTTTATTGCCAAGCACCTGAGCCCCCCCCCCCCTTGAGGGGGAATACCGACGGGATCAACGCAATTTTTGTTCTTTCCCACCCATGAGCTTTGGTTTGTGGGTGGGCCCACGTTAAAACAAGGCCTTGTTCCCAGTCCATACAGGTGGGGTATGAAACAAATAAATGCCAAAACAACCTCCTTGGTCTAGCATTAGTGAAAAGAGAATAGACTTCCCCGCTGTCTGGCTGATACCAACTTTAGACCACCCCAATGACTTTACTTGCTTATTTTCATTACGGAAATGTATTGTTAAGAAACAGAGCCTGCTATCAACGCATTGTCTCTCACACCTTCCTTTGAATTGTGGATGGAGGAGGCTAACTCAGTCAATAAAAGAGAGTAAGTCTTTACTCTTGCCTTCTCCTGTTTTTCAATCAACACATGGCTATAATTGAAAGTGACAGTGACACTTGTTCGTTTTATTATTTTAACTCGACCAGTAATAGTCTTTTTTCCTTCCTTTCTAACAAAAATGTTTTTTTAGATATATATTCAATGGCTTTTCGTTAATAATAAATAAATAAATGATAGAAATCATCACTTTGTTCTGTTAATATAGAAGAAGGATTTAAAGACTTAGTTGTCATGTGCACCCCTCGGGACATACATATGTAATCCATGAAGCCTGAGGGGGCTACTCAGTTTCACATGCCTGGTGTAGCCTATTTGTCTGAATTCTTGAGATGAGGCTTGATAATTTGTATTATTTGGATTTTTCAGACTGTTGTCCTCATCTTTATTGTTATATAAACAACATTTCAACTGATGACCATTGACACTAATTCTTAACTTGTACATAAATGATCACATGACCATAGACACCAATTCTTGTACCTAAATGATCACATGACCATAGACACTAATTCTTGTACCTAAATGATCACATGACCATAGACACCAATTCTTGTACCTAAATGATCACATGACCATAGACACCAATTCTTGTACCTAAATGATCACATGACCATAGACACCAATTCTTGTACCTAAATGATCACATGACCATAGACAACCAGTTCTCGTACCTAAATAATCACATGATCATAGACACCAAGTCCTAACTTGTACCTAAATGATCACATGACCATAGACACAATTCTTGTACCTAAATGATCACATGACCATAGACACCAATTCTTGTACCTAAATGATCACATGACCATAGACACCAGTTCTCGTACCTAAATAATCACATGATCATAGACACCAAGTCCTAACTTGTACCTAAATGATCACATGACCATAGACACCAGTTCTCGTACCTAAATAATCACATGATCATGACACCAAGTCCTAACTTGTACCTAAATGATCACATGACCATAGACACCAGTTCTCGTACCTAAATAATCACATGATCATAGACACCAAGTCCTAACTTGTACCTAAATGATCACATGACCATAGACACCAATTCTTGTATCTAAATGATCACATGACCATAGACACCAAGTCCTAACTTGTACCTAAATGATCACATGACCAAATATCCTAAACCTGACACAAAGGTTTATGGGTATTAATTTATTTAAACTCACCATTTCTTCCACTTTTTCACTCAATGTGTAATTTTCTTCCATCTTCTCATCGACCACATTTTCTAAATCTTTCACTTTCTTTTTCAACTTTCCAATTTCCACTTCATAACGCACCTAGAAATAAAAAAGGGGGAAAAAAAAAAAAAAAAAAAAGTGGCAGATGAATAAATGCATTTTGAGTATTTAAAAAAAAAATTATTTTAGGGTTGGGGTTGGGTCTAATAAAATAAAACTATATTATAAAACAAAATAAAATAAGTTTATCTTTTTTAAATATATGACAGATTCATAATGTAAAATGCATTTTTGGTGTTTTTTCCCTTTTGTTCCAACTAGATCTTGTAATGGGCATGGCCGATCTCCACCAACGTAAGCGGCAAAGAATCGCTTGTGCCGGTTTTTTTTTCGGATTGGGTTAGGGTTGGGTCTGTTAACATAAAATTATATAATAAAACAAAATAAAAACATATTTTTTTAAATGATAATGTAAACAGTTAACAGTTTTTCTTTCATATTTTGGAAAAAAATAATGTAAACAGTTTTTTCTTTCTTTTAAAAAAATAATTATGTAAACAGTTTTTAAAATAATAATATAAAAAGTTTTTCTTTCTATTTTAAAAATAGAGTAAACAGTTTTTTTATTTCTTAAAAAAATAATAATGTAAACAGTAAACAGTTTTTAAAATAATAATGTAAACAGTTTTCTTTCTATTTTTAAAAAATAATGTAAACAGTTTTTTCTTTCATTTAAAAAAAAATAATGATGTAAATAGTAAACAGTTTTTTTTTTTCTTTTTAAAAAATAATGTAAACAGTTTTTTAAAATAATAATGTAAACAGTTTATCTTTCTATTTTAAAAATAATGTAAACAGTTTTTTTCTTTCATTTAAAAAAATAATTATGTAAATAGTAAAGTTTTTTCTTTTTAAAAAATAATGTAAACAGTTTTTAAAATAATAATGTAAACAGTTTTTCTTTCTTTTTTAAAAAATAATAATGTAAACAGTAAACAGTTTTTAAAATAATAAAGTAAACAGTTTTTCTTTCTATTTTAAAAACAATGTAAACAGTTTTTTTCTTTCATTTAAAAAAAATAATTATATAAACATTTTTTTTTTTATCACAATAAAGATAAAAATGCAAATTTCTGTTTTGAAAGAAAAAAAGAAAAATTTTTTAAATCATTAAAAATAAACAGCATTTAAATCATTCATGCAAATCACCAGTCCAAAGATAAAAAGAAAAAAGGGAGAGAATTGAAAGAATAGAATTATTTCTTATTTAAAGTCTCACTAAACAAGGGCAGTTGGCTACTATTGGGCGAAGGGTTACACTATCAGAAATGAAGAGTAAAGATTTAAAGAAAAGAGTGGTACTAATGCAGAATAGTGCACAAGAGATAACATCATTAGAATCACATTTTACATATAAATAGCATTAGATTATAGAAACTGCTGAAGAAGCCTAACCCTTACCCTAGCATCTCAAAGGTTTCAGGTTTGTTCGCAAAATGTAATGCTTTTTATACGTAATCTAATGATATTATATTCTCAGTATAAATGCAGAATAGCGTGCAAGAGATAATATCATTAGAATCTCATTTTACATATAAATAGCATTAGATTACGGAAATTTTTTGAAGAAGCCTAACCTTTTATCTAGCATCTCAAAGGTTTCAGGTATGTTCATGAAATATAATGCTTTTTATATGTAAAGTAAAAGTAAAGTCGTCGGGGCAGCCTAATGTCGGTATCGGCCATGCAGCGAGGGAGTCTATCCCCTTTTCACAAGCGTTAGACCAAGGAGATAATTTTAGCGTCTGAGGTGGGGTGCCACACCTACCATCAGCTCCTTACTTTACCGCACAGATCCCTGTGCTACTCATACGCTGAGTTGGCGAGGGCAGGTATCGAACTAGGAACCTTGTGGTTTCTAGCTAAACGCCATGCAGCGAGGGAGTCTATCCCCTTTTCACAAGCGCTAGACCAAGGAGATAATTTTAGCGTCTGAGGTGGGGTGCCACACCTACCATCAGCTCCTTACTTTACCGCACAGATCCCTGTGCTACTCATACGCCGAGTTGGCGAGGGCAGGTATCGAACTAGGAACCTTGTAGTTTCTAGCCAAACGCTCTACTGACTGAGCTAACCCGGCCCATAATTTTTATATGTAATCTAATGATATTATATTCTTTGTACAAATGTACAATAGAAACTCCCAAAGTAGCCTAACCCTAACTGTAACACTAACACTTACCCTAAAGGCATCTCAAAGGTTTAGGTTAGGTTAGGTTTGTTTTGTTTTACGGCATATCAACCTCAGTGGGTTATTTAATGCCGATAAAGTTCTGAAATAAATCAATTCTTAATGGATAATACAATTTTTTTTTATAAATACATTTTTCTATTTAACCCATAGATGGGACCCTAACAGGTACTACCACTCCGGGTCAGAGTGGACCAGGGAGCAATGGTGATGAAGGGGTGCTCCACATTCCCCAAACCTCCAGAACTGGAACCTCACCATCAGATAGAGTTTAACGTCATTCCCAGGACATGTAGACCTGCAGCCACCGCCTTCTAGCACCCATATGATAAAAAGGGGTTGGGGCTTGCCATAAGGGCAACAGGGTTGGGAAAATCATATAGGTGCTAGGGCTTGACGTGACTAGCCGATTGATCGGAGGGGGCCTCTCCGACTGCCCGTCTAGCCCAAGATAGGGCCAAATTGGAGTATAGCATGTCATGAACTGCTCATCCACCTGGACTCTATCCTTAAGCATCACAGGTCGCCACCCACGGCCAACAGGTGGCCCCATAGGGGGAGTCTTACCCCTCTGCAGAGGTGCAGTCGGTGCATTATAACGCCCCAGCCGATAGGGCGGAAAGGTTTAGGATATTTCCGTGAAATGTAATGCCTTTTTATATGTAATCTAATGATATTATCTCTTGCACACTATTATGCATTAGTACTAAAAGAGTATTATAAAAGGACAACTAAACTGAAATCTAAACAAAAACAGGATAAGATATTTATTAACTTTTAAAATAAAATCCAAGGTTGTAGCTAGTATGAAAATGTTCAGGGGTTATTTTTGATCCATAGTAGGAATATTCTAGGAAAGAAGCCGTTGGAAAGAAAACATGCTTCCGGCATGGCGGAATATTCAGAAAGAATTGGATGCTGCTCTCTAGAGATGGCAAAATGAGTTCTTACTGGAAACTTTAAAATAGGTTGGTTAGTTAGATTTTATGGCATGTCAACCCTTGTTGGGTCATTTTATGCTTAAGATGTTTTTGTTTTTATTTTTGCTGGGTAATCAAATTCTTTTTAAACTCAATTTTTTTTCAACACATTTTTTCCCTATAGATGGGACTACCACTCAGGATCATAGTGGAACAGGAGTAATGGCGATGAAAAGGAACTCCACATTCCCCAGAGCTCAAGAACTGGAGCCTCACCATCAAATAGAGTTTAACATCATACCCAGGACACAATCCTCAGCCACTGCTTTCTAGCACATATATGATAACACATTCTTCATCTAGCAGCTGGAAAATCCGTCGTAGTCGAAATAATCTTTCACAGTTCAAAATCACATTTCCTATTTAGCTTTAGTTTCTGTTCGACTAAAATCCATTTCTTTAGTGAAAAGCGCTTCATCGTCGACTGCTTCTGCTGACTGCACAGCGCTCGACTCACTTGTTATTTTATGGGCATATTAGCCAAACATCCGGGCACATCAGTCGAACCCCGTGTCCGTCCAGTGCCCAAAACGCATTTGTTTTTGCATGCGGGAGGACGTGAGTTCGATCCCGGCAGGCAAGACAATGTCTTGCTCTTTTTCCTTTCTCGTTCTCCGTCACAGGTTCGAATACCCATAACTTTTAAACAGCACTATTTGACCCGGGCCAGATTGGATCTAGAAGGAATGGCAATGAAGGGGTATTCTATACTCTTTAGATCTCTAGAACTAAGTCCTCACCATCAGACACAGTTTAGTATCATACCCAAGACACTTCCTTTTTAGAGTCTGTGTGTGTGTGTGTGTGGGGGGGTCTTACACTTCTGCTGGGTATCTCTTTCCTCTTGAAGGGAATTGGCTCGAATTGGGGGAGGGGGGTCAAATACCCATAATGTTTAAACCCATCTATTTAACCCAGGCTAGATTGGATCTGGGAGTAATGGCAATGAAGGGGTACTCCATACTCTCCAGAACTAGGTCTTCACCCCTTCCTTTGACTTGCAGAAGGAGAAGGCTCAGTCAATGAAATGAGTGAGTCTTTCCTTTTCCCTTCTCCTGATTTTAATCAACACATGGCTATTATTGAAAGTAACAGTGATACCTGTATGCTTTATTATTTGAACTCGGTCAGTAATAGTATTTCCTTTCTTTTTAACAAAAATGTTGTTTTTGGTATATATTGTTTGGCTTTTAGTTGATAATAAAGAAATTAAGGATAGCAATTATCATTTTGTTCTGTCAATGTAGAAGGATTTAAAAACTTAGTTGTCATGTGTGGCCCTCATGACATACATATGTAATCCATGCAAGTCCTGATGGCATACATATGTAATCTATTCGGCCCTAGGAGGTTACTCAGTTTGACATGCCTGCTTTACAGGACTTTCAGCATCCGGTCAAGAGAGAGATGACCAAGAACATTCCAGTGAGTAGAAGAGATGGACACTGGTGATGGTTTGGTTTATTTTATTCCATGCATTGTCAGTAAACAACTAAAGGGGTCATCAATTGATCCGATACATGCATACACACATACCACGAAGTCAGACACAACATCATCCAATTTTTCACTGACCGCAACATCAGTGTCGATCTGGCTCTTCTCGGTCTGTGACCGCGTGTCTGAGAGTTCTTTGGTCAAGGACTCAATCTCTTTTTCCTTGTTCTCAAGCATGGTCTGCACTGTATCAAAGTCTTCCTGAAGTTTTGTCTGAAATAAAAAATGAAGATGTTTAATTTTTAAAAAAAAATTTTTTTTATTTAAAAAAAAAAAAATTATCATAAAAATAAAATAAAAGAATAGTAGAAGGCACTGTATAAAGAATTTGTCTTCTAATAATTTCATTTAGATTACATTGTATTAACATCATAATGTCGAAACATGCGCTTGTCAGCACAATCTGTACTATTGTTTTTCCTTTTATCTTTTTTTCATATATATATATATATATATATATATATATATATATATATATGAGTATGAAAAGCTGGAATGAAAACATCACACAATGCTGTTAAAGAGAAAACAATTTATAATATTGTTGTAGGTGACTCACCTATGACACGAACATGGACTTACCTAAAGGGTACATATGTGGCAGAGTAAAACTACTCAGTCGAGTAGTTCTAGAAACAGTCTTCGTGTATGCTGAACAAGGAAACCCTTCCATTGAATGTGATATGTATTGCTGAATACAATCTGTTCTCTACATTTTTATACCTGTGTTGAGTTACTATTTATTGACCCTTTAAAAGGCCATAACAAATATAATCATAGCTGATACTGATCAATATTTCGATTTTACAAAAATCATCATCAGAGCTAATTCACTCCGTGGTGTTTGGGTCGGAGAAAAATGTCAGTTCACCGACAAAAAAGGTATACATATCGGCATGACCGATAAAAATATGGCGCGAATGCCCACATTGGTGAATAATGTAACAACTTTCGTTCGTTTTTGCAGAATTAAGGTTTTTTGTTTTTGTGAACTGATTTGACATTTTTCTCCGACCCAAACACCACGGAGTGAATTAGCTCTGATGATGATTTTTGTAAAATCGAAATATTGATCAGTATCAGCTATGATTATATTATAAATTGTTTTCTCTTTAACAGCATTGTGTGATGTTTTCATTCTACCTTTTCATACTCATACTGTCGGATTCATTTCCTTTCTTTTAACTTATATATATATATATATATATATATATATATATATACGTGTGTGTGCACGCACACACACACATATATATATATATATATATATATATATATATACGTGTATGTGCACGCACACATATATTTATCAAACCTCTTCTCACGAGAAAGAAGGAACACAAGTTCAATTTTTAATCAGAGTTTAATGGGTTTAAATTCAGAGTTTTTCTTCTTCTAGATCATTTGCCATAGCAAGGATAAAGGGCCTAGAGTGCCCTACTATTTACCCATAGCTGAAGGGAGAATAGTTGGATTGATAACTTTCCCAAGGGTATTAGCACAATATGAAATGCAAACAGATTTGTCAAAGACCTGAACTCAGGTAGCTGTGTTCATTTCCTGTTATGACAAAAGTGCCTCTCTCTGTCTCTCTCTCTGTCTCTCTCTCTCTCTCTATATATATATATATATATATATATATATATATATATATATATATATATATATATATACATACATATTGCAGGAAGCACGTGGTGTAATGGTTAAAGTCAGGGGAAATGAACTCGTCGCCCAGAGTTCAAATCCTGGATGTGGTAATTGCATTTTCACTTAGTGCTAATATCCTTGGGAAAGGTATAAATCCTGCTCTCCCTCCAGTTATGGATAAATAGTAGAGCAGACTGGGCTCTTTAACCTTGTTTAGGCAACCGGTCTAGGAGAAGGAAAACTCTGAATTCAAACCTGTTGAACTCTGCGAAAGAAAGGGGTAGGTGTATATATATATATATATTGGTGGATGATATCAAATGTTTCCTTGATAGGATTCATCCAAAATTAAGAACTCAAACATAAATGTAAAGATTTGTGTATATATTTTTACATATACTAAGTATTATAAATAAATGGATACCTCGGTACAGATATAAATTTATTTCGGCATTTCTTTGCCTCCTCAGTTTGATTTTTACTAAACATTGCTAAAATCAATAGTGATAGGTTCTTCATATCTCAGAAGACTGTCAGCATAACCTTCTTTACTGACTGCTACACCTCGGACTTTTTCTTCAGAGTATCAGTGTTTCTAGTCCATAGACAGTCTTTTTGATTTGGGCTTGGAGTGGCAAACCCATGTTTAATCTATTTGTAAAAATTATTTTGACTAAAACATTTGTACGTATCTCTGTACACATCACACATTCTTCTGTAAATTTCACATGGTTTGCACTTCTCAGCCACCAAAGATTTGATGACAGACCTCTGTTCAAGTCTGGAGCACTATTTGTTATGCTACCGGGTCTTGACTGAAGTTTTTCTTTATTTTTACTTCATACAATTTAGTTTAACAGTCAAAGATATTTGGGATAATAATAAAAGATCATAAGAAAATGACTAGTCAAAAATTGAGAATAAAAACACTTTCGCCTTTATATAATCTATATCAGTTACATATCATATCTATTAATATACACACACACACACACACACGTATACATATATTCTGGTATACATATAATAATCATTCTTACTCACTTTTAAGTAATATTCGGTAATTCATGAGGAAGTGCGTCCCGGTCTCCTGCCTCAGAAATTGCTACCCGGTGACTATTAAAATAACGTCCCCAGCTATGTTGGTGTTACTTGAAAGAAAACAACCAACTTAGGGCGTTAAATGTATTTTAGAGGGGGGGGGGGTTCTCTTTTTTGGCGTAATTAGAAATTTGTCGTAATTCTTGTTCATTTATAGAAATTTGTTGTAATTCTTGTTTATTTGTCGTAATTCTTGTTTAGATATGAAGATGGATATATAGTTTGGAATAGACTGAGATAGATAGATAAACAAAATAATATAAATAGATTTTTGTCGTAATTCTTGTTTATTTAAACTAAAAACAAGACATTAAACAAACATGAATAAAAGAAAATCTGAGATGACATAGCTGGGGACGTTATTTTAATAGTCACCGGGTAGCAATTTCTGAGGCAGGAGACCGGGACGGACTTCCTCATAAATTATCTAATATTCAATATATACATATATATATGAAGATTTATTTAATAATAACCCTTTGAACTCATAAGCCCAATAGTTGGGACTGAGCAGTATTTAACTATGCAACATAAGCCCAATATTTCTGGCTGAGCACTATTTTACTATACATCCTAAGCCAAACATTTCAAAGTGAGAACTATTTTACTATGTAACATAAGCCCAATATTTCTGGCTGAATTCTCTTTTACTGTACAGTACAAGCTCAATATTTCAGGCTGGGCAGTATTTTATTATATAGTGTAAGCCCAGTATTTCAGGCCGAGTAGTATTTTACTATACAGTGTAAGCCCAATATTTCAAAGTGAGCAGTATTTTACTATACAGTGTAAGCCAATATTTCAGGCTGAGCAGTATTTACTATACAGTGTAAGCCCAATATTTCAGGCTGAGCAGTATTTTACTATACAGTGTAAGCCCAATATTTCAGGCTGAGCAGTATTTTACTATGCAACATTAGCCCAATATTTATGGCTGAATACTCTTTTACAGTCCAGTATAAGTCCAAATTCCAGGCTAAGCATTATTTTACTATACAGTATAAGCCCTATATTTTAGGCTAAGTGATACTTTACTATGCAACATAAACCCAATATTTCAAACTGAGTACATTTTTTTCATAAGGGCTGGGGTTAGCTCAGTCGGTAGAGCATTCGGCTAGAAACCACAAGGTTCCTAGTTCGATTCAAGTCCTCGCCAACTCAGTGTATGAGTAGCACAGGGATCTTTGTGGTAAAGTATGGAGCTGATGGTAGGTGTGGCGCTCCACCTCATGCCAAAATAATCTCCTTGGTCTAGCGCTAGTGAAAAGGGGATAGACTCCCTCGCTGATTGGCTGATACCGACTTTAGGCTGCCCCGATGACTTTACTTTTTTTTTTTAACATTTTTACTGTAGAGAGTATGCCGAATATTTCAAACTGAGCACAGTATTTTATTATGCACCATAGGCCTATTAGTTTGGGCTGAGCATTATTTTACTTATGAGTTCAAAAGGTTAAAGAGGAATATATTCTTAAAATATTAAGCATTTAAGTAAAATATTTTTATAAGAAAAAAGAATCTTCTTTTAAAAAAGGTTCTAAGTAAAATAAAAAGTTTGTGTAACCCAGCGCTTCTTAAACATTTTTTTAAAAATTCATGACCCCGTTTTTCATCAAGATTTTTTCGTGACCGCCAGGTATTAAATAAGGAATAAAACATACAAATAAATACATAAATCATTGTTTTTGTTGTGTTGAGGAATCAAAAGAGGGTTTATTTGCAAGAAGAAATATGGTTGAATATACAAACTAAAGTTTGGTTTGGTTTGTTTTGTTTTACGGCATATCAACTTCAGTGGGTCATTTAATGCCAGTAAAGTTTGAAATAAATCAATTCTTAATGGATAATACAATTTTTTTTATAAACACATTTTTCTATTTAACCCATAGATGGGACCCTAACAGGTACTACCACTCCGGGTCAGAGTGGACCAGGGAGCAACGGTGATAAAGGGGTGCTCCACATTCCCCAAACCTCCAGAACTGGAACCTCACCATCAGATAGAGTTTAACGTCATTCCCAGGACATGTAGACCCGCAGCCACCGCCTTCTAGCACCCATATGGTGAAAAGGGGATGGGGCTTGCCATAAAGGCAATAGGGTTGGGAAAATCATAGAGGTGCTAGGGCTTGACGTGACCAGCCGATTGATCGGAGGGGCCTCTCCTACCGCCAGTCTAGCCCAAGATAAATACGGTTGAATATACAAACTAAAGTAAAATATGATTAGTCATATGTTGCTCTTAATCTGCTCTCCCAGCTCTAAGAGCTGGCCACTAAACAGTCCTTAGACTGGTCCATCCTGTGAGTGTCGTCTGTCTATTCCACGAAAGATTTTTTTTTTTACTGACTAATATGCATATAAAAAAAGTAGTCATATTATTTGTCAAAATAAAAGTAGTTTTAGGACCAAACTCAATCAAATTAAACAGTAATACATATTGTTATTTATACACTTATATTAAGTTGAACGCAATCAACCCACTACACTTAAAATGTCACTGCACTAGTCGCAACAGCGCTGCACGTGTGCTTGTGTGGCGCATCATGTTAGATACTATTTCTCTGAATTTTTTAGATGAGGCTTGATAATTAGTATCATTTAGATTATTCAGGCTATTGTCCTCATCTTTATTGTTATCTCCACTATTTCTCTGAATTTTTGAGATGAGGCTTGATAATTAGTATTATTTGGATTATTCATACTATTGTCCTCATCTTTATTGGTATGTGTATAACGTTTCGTCCGATGTGCCCTCTGGCCTTCTTCAGGTATTTCTTCAGACTCTCGAATCCGACAAGAAATACCTGAAGAAGGCTGGAGGGCACATCGACCTGAATGTTGTACAGATAACAATAAAGATGAGGACAATAGTACGAATAATCCAAATAATACAAATCATATTAATTATTGTGCATTTGTGAAATTACATATAATCTGAAATTCAAGTGTGAATATAATTTTCAAGACCCCAGCATTTTGCTTTGTGACCCCATTTGGGTTCACGACCCATAGTTTAAGAAACGCTGGTGTAACCCAAATAAAAAATTAAAAAATAAAAATAAAAAATAAAAATTTTGATTTCATGCAAATTAAACAAAACATTATGTTAAAAAAAAAAAAAAGAAAAAAGCATGACCAAAATTAATAAAAAATAAAATAAAGATGGTAGGAGTGTAGTGTTTGCATTCAGCATGCAATAAAAAATAAAATAAAATAAAATAAAACATTCTGCAAATCAAAATATGATTAAAAATTCAAGCAAACTACCTTTCAATGAACAATGCATCAAAATTCAATTTAACTTGTTACATCTCTATTAATAATAGAGATTCAGTCTCTATTTGTCTGTAACCAAAACTATGTCACTGCTTACTTCAAATTACCCAAAATCGTCAAAACAGAATAAAGAAAAACATATGAAATTAATTTTTTTAAAAATTGTATTATTAATTTAAATGGAAAAAATTATTTGCAAAATTTGTAATCAATTTTAAAATATAGTTTTTTTTTTACTCTTGTCCTTTTTTTTCAGCAACAAGGTTAACTAAAAAGTTTACAAATAAATAAATACCTACAATTTTGTGTAAGATTTATGTGTAAAATATTAAAAATAATTATTTGATTAATAATTAAAAGATTCATGCAACATTTTATTTGAGGTGGACAGAACTAAGTTTCAATTTCAAATTGTTTTATTTTTTTTTTTTACTCCTTTAATAAATTTGATGATTTTACTTATTTATGATACAAACCCTCTAACATTGAATTTCTAACTCCCACTCCCTCAGGCAATATCTTTCAAAAACTAATTTTTACACCGTCTGGTGGGCGTTTTTTAAAAAAGTTTCTCTAATATACTGTCCTGCAAAATGTGGAGTTTGTTTCCCCATAAAATGCTCGGTTTGTTTGTGAATTGTGTGAACTCAGGTACAGGGGATCTGAGGGTCATAAGTCTAAGGTGGTGGGGGTCTCAAAGGGTTAAACAAGTGAATTCAATTATTTTCAGGGACAATGAATTGAATTCAGGTGAGTGAATGAAACATGAAGGATGAATTTGTCTAAATTTTTGAGATGAGGTTTGATAATAATTATTTCTCTGAATTTTTGAGATGAAGCTTGATAATAATTATTTCTCTCAATTTTTGAGATGAGGCTTGATAATAATCATTTCTCAGAATTTTTGTGATGAGACTTGATAATAATTATTTCTCAGAATTTTGAGATGAGGCTTGATAACAATTATTTCTCTGAATTTTTTAGAGGAGGCTTGATAATAATTATTTCTCTCAATTTTTGAGATGAGGCTTGATAATAATTATTTCTTTTGAATTTTTGAGATGAGGCTTGATAATAATTATTTCTCTGAATTTTTGAGATGAGGCTTGATAATAATTATTTCTCTCAATTTTTGAGATGAGGCTTGATAATAATTATTTCTCAGAATTTTTGTGATGAGACTTGATAATAATTATTTCTTTGAATTTTTGAGATGAGGCTTGATAATAATTATTTTTCTTTTTTTTTGAGATGAGGCTTGATAATAATTATTTCTCTCAATTTTTGAGATGAGGCTTGATAATAATTATTTCTCTCAAATTTTTGAGATGAGGCTTGATAATAATTATTTCTCTCAATTTTTGAGATGAGGCTTGATAATAATCATTTTTTTTCATTATGCTCGATTGAAACAGATTAGCATTATCACTTCTGTGCGCTCACCCACTCTCTCTATCTTTCCCCTACTATTTGTTTCTTCTTTCTTTTTTTTTCTTTTTTTGTGCAGTATGTCCCTTTTCTTCCCTTTCTTTATAATAAAAACGGAATGGTCTATTATTTGCCTGAGGTGACAACACTGATAAGAAATAGGAATTCGACGGCTGAGCAACACCAGATAATCAGGATTTACATTTTTGCATTTCATCTTAGCAAAAGGAAATGGTGAGTTTGAATCTCACTGAGAGTTTGCAATTCATTGCTGTCTCGCTGCTGTAGAGAGAATGACCAAAGTTGGGATTTAAAAAAAAAAAAAATGTTAAGATAAGGAAGAAAAAATTAGAATTAATAATAAATTAAATTAATCTGTTACAGATCTGTGATTATCTTAAAATCATGCTCTATAGTACTTGGAAAATTTTAATTATAAGAAGAGAAGTCATGCAAACAGGTTGCACTTGATTGGTCTTTGATTTTTAAAATCATTGATTCTATAATATTGAGAAGTGTCATTATCATTCAAAATGTTGTTCAGACTACTGATCTATACTATCTTTTTGTTTAAGATCTATTCTATAATACTGAGTTGTGTCATTATCATTCCAAGTGTTGTTCAGATTACTGATCTATACTATCTTTTTGTTTAAGATCGATTCTATAATACTGAGATGTGTCATTATCATTCAAAATGTTGTTCAGACTACTGGTCTATATCATTTTGTTTAAGATCTATTCTATAATACTGAGATGTGTCATTATCATTCAAAATATTGTTCAGATTACTGATCTATACTATCTTTTTGTTTAAGATCTATTCTATAATATTGAGATGTGTCATTATCATTCAAAATATTGTTCAGATTACTGATCTATACTATCTTTTTGTTTAAGATCTATTCTATAATATTGAGATGTGTCATTATCATTCCAAGTGTTGTTCAGACTACTGATCTATACTATCTTTTTGTTTAAGATCTATTCTATAATATTGAGATGTGTCATTATTATTCAAAGTGTTGTTCAGACTACTGATCTATAATATCTTGTTTATTATTCTATAATATTGAGATGTGTCATTATCATTCCAAGTGTTGTTCAGACTACTGATCTATACTATAATATTGAGATGTGTCATTATCATTCAAAATGTTGTTCAGACTACTGATCTATACTATAATATTGAGATGTGTCATTATCATTCAAAATGTTGTTCAGATTACTGATCTATACTATAATATTGAGTTGTGTCATTATCATTCAAAATATTGTTCAGACTACTGATCTATAATATCTTTTTGTTTAAGATATATTCTATAAATACTGAGATGTGTCTTTATCATCAAAATGTTGTTCAGACTACTGATCTATACTATAATATTGAGATGTGTCATTATCATTCAAAATGTTGTTCAGATTACTGATCTATACTATAATATTGAGTTGTGTCATTATCATTCAAAATATTGTTCAGATTACTGATCTATACTATAATATTGAGTTGTGTCATTATCATTCAAAATATTGTTCAGATTACTGATCTATACTATCTTTTTGTTTAAGATATATTCTATAATTGTGCTTGTTCAAATACCTATGAGAAGTACTTAATTTCATAGAAGTTTAATAACTACTCGAAATCAACAAGTACTTTAAAAACAAAACCAGTTTTTGGCTTATTTCTCTGAGTTTTTTTTTAGATGAGACTTGATAATTTGTATCATACAGACTATTGTCCTCATCTTTATTGTTATATACACTATGTTTCGTCCGATGTGCCCTCCGGCCTTCTTCAGGTATTTCTTGTCAGACTTGGGAACCTTCTCAGTCTACCGCAGTGGATTGAATAAAGGGCCCAGTTCGAAGTTCCATGAAGGCTCCCGAGTTCAAAAAGAGGGTTCCAGATTCCAACAAGAAATACCTAAAGAAGGTCGGAGGGCACATCAGCCGAAACGTTGTGTACATAGCAATAAAGATGAGGACAATAGTCCAAATAATCCAGTTTTTGGTTGTTGTATTTTTTATATCACTACTGTAGACAGTAGAGACTAAAATATCTTATCAAATCACTGAGATATGACTACATCAATATTACTACACCCAGACAATAAAGCATACCTACCCAAACAACAATATGACAACAACACATGCTTATATACACAACTCAAAACAATAAGACAAACACAAGCAACGATTTTAAGAACAATGACATTGAGATTGGGGTGTGGGGCATAAAAATAAGGAATTTGGTTTCTGTCTTCAGATTCTTCCTACTCAGAATTGAAATGTAATGAAACTATAGAATTGGTTTGGTCTTTGATGAAATATAATGAAACGAGAAATTAAAAACCGAAACAGTCAAACATAGGCAGAATTACTTATTCATTCATAAATTTACACACCCTCTGTGTGTGTGTGTGTGGTATATATATATATATATATATATATATATATATATATATATATACATATTGTTCTGTATATAATTATTATACACTGATCTCTCCAAGCAGACCAAAAATGTTTTTTGATTTATATATATATATATATATATATATATATATATTATATATAAAAGGATCCTAAAGAGAATCATTCCCACCAACAACTTATCTAGTCATATATATATATGTGTGTGTATATATATATATATATAAAATAAACTTTATTATTATCTATCAGCTGTACTTTTTGTATTGAGCACTTTAGTATATTTAACTTGACCAACTCAAAGTATTTTTTCTTTTGGCCATTTTTATTGTACAATCTAATTTTTTTCAGGAGGTGCATATGATTTGGTCTTTTCTTTTTATATATATATATATTTTTCTCCAGACAAAAAGTTTGTATTCTGTAATTACAAACAATAAAACCAGGAGTTTTTTTTATACTGTCTGAGTTTATATATATATATATATATATACACACACACACACACACTTCCTTCTACATCATCAATGAGTAAATAATAGAATAAGTTTTCCTGTCTGACCTTGGTAGAGCTACCAGTCTAAGAGAAGGAAAATTCTTAATTCAAACTCCCTACCATCATGCTATAGTAAGCTGCCATGGCGGAGTAGAAAAACAATAGTTGGCGTCCTTAAAATTACCTGCTCACTTGACAATCCAAGACGTGAAACTTAGACTCGTAAGTTATTATCCTGCCTTTTTTTATGATTGTTAATATTGCTCTGCATTTGTGTATTGAGCACTCTAAAGCTTTTGCTGTTTGTAGGCGTTTATGGCATTGGATTCTATATATATATATATATACATACATACATACACACACACACACACACACACACACACACACATATATATATATATACACAGCACGCAAGATTCCCCCCAAAAATTCCACCACCACCGCACACCCGTTTTTTTTTTTAATTGTTCCGTCATAATTCTCAAAAATTATAATTGAATTGGGATTAAGTGTAAATGCTGTTTTTCTTTTAAATGTATGAATTTAATTTTTTTTAAAAACAACAAATTTTAGTACTGACATTTTAAATGATTTAGGACGATTAAAATTGTTTTTTGGGATGATGGTAAAGTAAATATTAGGGCCCTGCAGTTTAACCTTACAATTTAAGAAACTTTATTTATATTTATTTACAATTAAATTAAATTTTAATTAAATTAAACTTTATTTACAACTTATTAAGAAACTTTAGTTGGGGCCCATTAAATTTTCCAGGGAACATTCAAATCAAATCTGCGGGTCCCAGTAGTTAGTAAAAAGCTATCAGCATCACTGCTTATATGTATTTATGAGATGAGGCAACAGGTCCAAATATGAAAATTAATCATATACAATGTTTATCTATTTGGTTGTATTATGACATAAAGGAGAAAAGACAATAGTCAATCGATTATATATATATATATATATATATATATATATATATTTTTAGGGAGATTATGTGCTTAATTAAAGTCATACCTAATTTGTTAATTAATTAATTATAATTAAATGAATCGCGCACAAAGCACTGCCCTGTCTATAGCTCTGCTGATGAGGCCTAATGGGCTGAAATGTACATACAGAGATCGACTTTTTCTTGATTTGTTTACGCTTTACATTTAAACCGATATGCACGCCTAATTCATTTAATTATAATTAATTAACAAATTAGGTATGACTTTAATTAAGCACATAATCTCCATAAAAATTGTCGGCCTTCGCCATTTTCAAACACATCGTTTGACAACTTCATATATATATATATATATATATATACTAGAAAAATGTGACCTGTCTGGTCACCCATTGTGATCTGAAAAGAAGTAAGTTTGCAAAGCAAATTAATTTTTAAAAAAGAAATAAGCCGGAGAATTTCTTAAAATCATTTTGTAAGATTTCTAGGAAAGGGAAAGTTTGACTAAATTTAAATGTAAATGGACCTGATTCTTGAAATTTTATTAATAGCTACGGTATTGAGAAGTTGTCGGGATGACAGAAAATCCTTTTTTTACATAATATCAAAAATAATTACTTTTTACTTTTCTTTTTTTAATTGACAAACAAAACTGTAGTGAAAAAATTTTGAAAATAAAGTAAAATGTTTGTATACTTCTTCGGAAGTTAAATTAACAACAATAAAAACACTATTGACAATTTTTAAGAAGGGAAAGGGGGTGGTAAAAGATTTATCTTGACTGCTGATTTGGTTGTGGTAGCAGTCAGCCTGACTTTGAGAGAATGACTCTCCAAATTGCTCCCACAGATAGACTAATATATAATAGAGGGAGTGAAATTGATAAGCAGTGAGATCAGTGAGAGATTGGTGACTTTATGACTTAATTACAAATTACTACTAATTAAAACAATAAAAAATAAATTTTTTTTTCCAAACATAATTCAATCCCAAAAGTAAGGAATATTTTAGTATTTAATTTTAGTCATTAAACTTAACAAGAAAAAAGCCTTAGGGAAACAATCATTCATTCGCTCAGCTTTAGTATAATAGATATTTTCTTTGTTTCTAAAAAAGAAAAACATTTTCATGCCAACAAAATGCTTTAAAATTAACCCATTGTACCAAGAAGCAAATCAAAGCTGTCTCACGGCTATCAAGGTCGATATTTTCTGGGTAAAACTCAGGATAGGAGGGAGAGAGGCAAACGGGGCGGGGTGGGAAGGTGACAGCGACAAATAAAATTCAAGTGCAATAATAAAGTGCTTTTGGGTACAACGGGTCAAGACAAGGACCAATCAGGTGCTAAAAACAAAGCATGCAACTAAAAAAGAATGAATATGATATGAACGTGATATGGTACAACGGGTCAATAAAGAGCCCATTGCATAAGCATGCAACTCAGAAAGAAATTGACTATAAGAAAACAAAAAAAAAAGAAAAGAAATAATAATTAGATACCCATAGCAATCATAACAACAGTGATAGTATGATTAATATCAACAAAGTGGCAAATTAATATTAATAAAGATATTAAACAAAATACAGAAATCGTAACAACGATGATAACAACACAAGCAAGACAGAGAAGATGAAGATGATAGAAAAATTAACAGAAGAGTGATGCATCTTTCTTTTTTGTTTTAGTTGTAATACCTGGTGTTCAGTGAGGTTTGCGACCTCAGCGTGAAGGTCATCAACCTCCACGTACATCTGGTCCAGAGTAATGTCCTTGTCTTGCAAGGCCTCTTGGAGCGACGCGATCGCTTCTTGATGTTCCAGCATGGATTCCATTTGGATCTGTCACAAAGACGGGAAGACTACCTCGTGCAGGCATAATTTGGCGTTTGTTTGAAAGACGAGTTGTTTTTTTTTTTCCAAATTTTTTTTTATATATAAGTATTTTCATTCCCAAATCAAAATCAATTTCAAAACTAAATGAGACATATATATATATATATATATATATATATATATATATATATATACCTTTGAAAGGAAGGAAAAACTCAATAAACTGTCATCCTGTAATAAATTTATTTCGATCAAAATTTAAAAGGCTTTTAGAATTTTATATAAATTCCCAAATTAAAAGCCTTTTAAGTTTTGGTTGAAATAAATTTATTACAGGATGACGGTTTATTGAGTTTTTCTTCCTTTCAAAGGTAAATATTGCTCTGTATTTAATCTAAAATAGATTATCATACATTGAGCTCTCTTTAGGGATTTATAAAAATCCTTGTATTAGCACCTACTAAAACATGCAATAATTATACAGTGAGATTTTGAAGATCCCATGTAGAATCATCCCTTACTACGAGTTTTGGATACCTTATATATATATATATATATATATATATGGAGAAAATGTAGTACAAACACAGGATGTTACAATGGATGGAAATTGATGAATCTTAGCGTCGATGTTCGAACATTTCGGTTTATAAAGGAAACCTTTTTAAGGACAATGAAATTAATTAAGGAGAAAAAAGGATCTATGTAGTTAAAATTCAAAACATCCATCATCTTTTCAACTACATAATTTCATTTTTCTCTTTAACTAATTTCATTGCCCTGAAGAAGGTTTCCTTTATAAACTGAAATGTTTGAACATCGACACTACGACTAATAAATTTCCATCCATTGTAACATTTTCTCCACATACTGTTGGATTAATTTCCTCATTTTACTCCCATATATATATATATATATATATATATATATATAAACAAATCTAGCTATTTTCAGCCGACAGTATTTGGGAGAATATGTGTTTAAATGAAGTCAGACCTAATTTTTTTGAAAGTTAATTCATTAATGATAATTAGGCGGGATTTAACTATTTAAATGTAAGGCTAAACAAATTGAGAAAAATCAATCTCTGAATGTACATTTCGACCTATTAGGTCTCATCAGCAGAGCTATAGATACGAAGATCGCCCCGTGTGTGACTTGAAACTCGTATGTCGAAACGACACGCAAGCCTCTTACCATTACACAAAACGGAAATTTTGTTTCGACATACGAGTTTCAAGTCACACACGGGGCGATCTTCGTATCTATAGCTCTGCTGATGAGACCTAATAGGTCGAAATGTACATTCAGAGATTGATTTTTCTCGATTTGTTTAGCCTTACATTTAAGTAGTTAAATCCCGCCTAATTATCATTAATGAATTAACTTTCAAAAAATTAGGTCTGACTTCATTTAAGCACATATTCTCCCATATATATATATATATATATATATATATATATATATATATATATAAAGTATTTTATAATTTGCTTGAAGCATTGCATAGAGTATGTTATTATATTTTATTTATTTATTTTATTTGAAGGCTATTGCAATGCAAAAGTAATAGTCTAAGGTCTTATTAATTTCATTAAATTAATAAGAACTTGGACAATTACTTTTGCATTGCAATAGCCTTCAAAAAATAAATAATTATATATATATATTATATGAAAAAAAATAATACTTTTAACTTACCACCAGTATTTTTAATAATCTTTCTTCCATTCTGTCAGGGTCCCCAAAACCAACCCCCCCTCTAGCTACACAATGAATATTTCATAGAACTTTATATTTAAACCAATAATATGTTCAAAGAGAAAAAACACCTCTTAAAACAGTTCACCAATGAATAAAGTATATATATATAATATATATATATATATATATATATATATAAGCAGGTATTGTTAAAGATCATGGAATATTTCTTTGATTTTTAGGTGTAGATGTTCAAGTCTTCTTCTTGTTTTTCATACATCTGGGTCTAGACGGTAAAGAAAATATCCCATATTTTTTATCCAAATATGGGACATTTTCTTTAACATTTACATTCCGATGTATGAAAAACAACTCGAAGACTTGAACGTCTACACCTGAAAATCATTAAGAAGAAATATCCCATGGTCTTTAACAATACCTCCTTAAATAATAACCTGCTGCTAAAATATACAATATACAATATATATATATATATATATATGAGGAAAAATGAGTAAAGAAAAGAAATGTAGATGGATAAAATGAATTTAATCGATATCACATTAATCGATATCACTTACACATGTGTTTCGGTCAGTTTATGTGTGTGAAAATATTTCGCACACATAGAAGAATCGACCTTCATCAGAGTGAACATTTATTTTATAATAAATGTTCACTCTGATGAAGGTCAATTCTTCTATGTGTGCGATATATTTTCACACACATAAACTGACCGAAACACATGTGTAAGTGATATCGATTAAATTCATTTTATCCATCTACATTTCTTTTCTTTACTCATTTTTCCTCATATTGTCGGATTCAATTTCTTTTCCATTTTCTCATATATATATATACATATATATGTCAACTACTTCTAATTTAGCACCAGTATTTTTAATTACCTTTCTTCCATTCTGTCAGGGTCCCTGAACCCACCCACTCTATCCTAGCACACAACAAATATTTCATAGAACTCTTGATTCAAACCAGAGATATGCCCAAGGAGAGAAAATAACTTTTATAACAGCTCAACAATAAGATATTTGAAATCATGCTAGAGAATGAAATGTAGTGGAGCAGTGACCTTGAATTTTAATATAAAAAATGTGTTGGCTAGTATTAACCCTTTTTTTTTTTTTTTTTAATATAAATACTTGAAGAATTACAGATTTTGAAGAGGAAGTTGAAGTCTAGGTCCAAGTCCGAAATAATCCTTTATCTTCCAACCATACTACCCACAGGATTTGATCCATTCAGAACATTTTCTTTTGAAGTTCCCTAAGCCAAAATCCACCTTAAAAAAGGATATCAATTTCAGGTAAATGAAGAGACTAACCCCTTTGAAATACTAGGAACAATATATCAACAATGAAGTTTACCATTTTGAAGGAAAATGTACTATGAGATCTGCTGACTACACCTTTGAAATGCTAGAAACTATATATATATATATATATATATATATAATGGAATGAAATACTAGTGAAAAATGAATAATGCTTGATCTAATGGAAAATCAAGATAATATTACTACTAGTGTAAATAAAGCAATTGAAATTAAGATGAAAGAAATACTAGTGAAAAATGAATAATGGTTAACAAGGCTTGATCTAATGAAAATTCAAGATAATATTACTACTAGTGTAAATAAAGCAATTGAAATGAAGATGAAAAAATACCATGTTTCCCTGAAAATAAGACAGGACTTATATTATTTTTCACTCCAAAATATAACACGAGAGTTTATTTTCGAGGGTTGCCGAGTGTTTGTGTCGCATTATTTGATTGTGAAGAATGCTTAATTCTTTTTTCTGTCTGCCACTCTCAACTAGGTCTTATTTTAAGAGGAGGGCTTATATTAAAATCATCCTGAAAAAGCACGCTAGATCTTATTTTGCAGGTAGGTCTTATTTTTGGGGAAACAGTACAAGTCTAAAATGAATAATGGTTTCCTGAGCTATATATATGACACAAATAATTGCTGTTTCTCTTAATTTTTGTGATGAGGCTTGATTATTTGTATTATTCGCACTATTGTCCTCATCTTTATTGTTATCTGTACAATGTTTCAGCTGATGTGCCCTTTGACCTTCTTTAGGTATTTCTTGTGGAATTGGGAATCTTCTTTTCGAACTTGGGAACCTTCCTGTCATATTCGGGAGCCATTATGGAACTTTGAACCCAACTCATTATTTAATCCACGGGGGTATCCTATTCTCATTCTGCTATGTATCCAATTGGAAGAAGGCCGGAGGGCACTTTGGCCGAAACGTTGTACAGATTAACAATTAAGATGAGAACAATAGTCTGAATAATCCAAATAAATAGCTGATAAAAAAACCCCTGAGAAGTCAATTCTCGTAAAAAAATTCACTGATTTACAACTAAAACCTTTTGTCTGTCAACTGCTCCCAACTAGGGCTTATTTTAAGGGTGGGCTTATATTAAAATAATCCTTAAAAAGCTTGATAGGTCTTATTTTCAGGGAAACAGTACTAGTAAAAAATTCTCATTAACTGTTTATATTTTAATTATATGTATCCAATTTTATGAAAATAAAAATATTAACTCTTAACATCCTATTGAGAATTTTCCAAGTCCAGAGCCCCATTCCTACAAGGATATATATTAAAAAATGGCTAAAAATGGCCTTTTCATTTAAAGTTACCTGTTATTTTCCTTCAATCAAAGACTTCTAAATGTTTAATATTACATTTAAATAAAGGCTATCATTTGGGGCAGATTAAGAAAACGAATGTGACTTCTGGCCAGGCGGAATGAGATGGTATAGGACGTTAAGAGTTAAATTAAGATTCAGGGAATGTGGAATGTACATTAAAATAACAAAACCTAGATTACAGTGTAATTATTCATTTCTTTATTTTTGCAGCCTAATTAGGGTGTCCCAGAAAAAACAGAACCCACAAATTTTATAATAAAACTGTTAATTTTAACTAGGGGGAGTTTAGGGTTGGGTTAGGGTTGGGGTTTGGGTTCTGTTTTTTCTGGGTCACCCTGTACAGGATGACCCAGAAAAAACAGAACCCAAATTATTTATTTATTTTCCCATTAAACTAATCCTAAACCCCAACCCTAAACCCCCCTGGTTAAAATTAACAGTTTTATTACAAAATTTGTGGGTTCTGTTTTTTCTGGGACACCCTAATTTACTAAACAAAAGTTCATAATTACCAAAAATTCATTGATTTACACCTAAAACCTTTATGACGAAAATAGAGGGGGGTTAGGATTGGATTTAATCAATGCTTCCCCAATCACGTATGATGGTGATTATGATGATAATGATAATGATAATTTAAGCAAAAAAAAAGGATGTGGAATATTGTGCCAACATGGACTCATAGGTGCTTGTGTGGGGGTGGGGACAAATCTTGGCCTGGGATTGCAGCATCAAACAATAACATAAATTAGTAGCAACAAGAAAAAAAAGGGGGGCAGGGGGGCACATTACCATTGGCTGACACAAGGACAGTGAAAATAACTTTTGAGTGATAATATTTACATAAACCCGTTTGAAGGCAGACCATTAAAAAAGTAAAATTGTCACTCATCCCCTTCAATTTTTCTGAATTTTTTTTTTTACAGGTGTGGACTGTGTCAAAGTTAGACATTCCCCAAAATTTGAGCTTCCAATTCCAAGAATTGGCTGAGTTGCACTAGAACTCATTTTACAGACAAAAATAGGTTACAAAAAGTTGCCATTTTTCGCGACCCACCTCAAATTTGGAGAGCTAAAAATCAACATAACTTCAGCAAGTCTTGGAATTGGAAGCTCAAATTTTGGGGAATGTCTAACTTTAACATTGTCCACACCTGTTCAAAATTTCAACAATTGAAGAAGGTGGGTGACATGGCCTGGATGATTTGACATGGAATTATATATATATATATATTTGGGAGGATATGTGCTTAATTGAAGTCAAACCTAATTTTTTTGAAAGTTAATTCATTAATGATTAATTAGGCGGGATTTAACTACTTAAATGTAAGGCTAAACAAATCGAGAAAAATCTTACATTTAAGTAGTTAAATCCCGCCTAATTAATCATTAATGAATTAACTTTCAAAAAAATTAGGTTTGACTTCAATTAAGCACACATACTCCCAAATATTGTCGGCTGAAAATAGCCATATTTGTTTACGTTACCATATATATATATATATATATATATATATATATAAATGTGTGTGTTGTTGGTTGGTTGGTTTGTTGGTTGGATTTTACAGTATGTCAACCCTTGTTGGGTTACTTTATGCCAAAAATATTATTCGATTCATTCTTGATGGATATTCAATTTTTTTTTTCCTAAACATATTTTTTACACTTTTTTCTATTCAACCTATACATAGGAACCTAACAGGCACTACCACTCCGGGTCAGAGTGGAGCTGGGAGTAATGGTGATGAAGGGGTACTCCACATTCCCTAGAGTTCCAGAATTGGAACTTCACCACTAGATGCACTTTAAAGTATGTATTGTTGCGCTGCCCCAAAAATATTCAACAGGTTGAAATATTGTGTTTAATGGAAATAATTCCTTGATAGAATCGGAAATCCTCAGATATTTTGGGATCTGTGTCAGCAAATGTTAATTGAAGCAACAATTTAGCAAATAAAATTGGATCAGTAAAAAAATTAAAAAAAACTTTTAAAAATATGAAAGTGAAAATACAAATTAATACAAAAAAAAAATGCCCCAGTTACCTCCCCTTATCTTGCAAGGTCAACTATTCAAAATAAGGTCATGATAATGTAGAAAGGCGAGATGAAAAGTTCTCAGCATGACCAAGAAGATGATGCCCAAGAACTATGCTATTCTCTACATTCATTCTTTGTTTTCACCTGAGTCTCGTCAGAGGATTACCACAGGAAGAAGAATTACAAAAGAGAACGCAAGAAGGTCATAATGAGTGTTACATAATTTGTAAGCAGCTTATAAATTATGAACGTACCTGTAGTTAGAATATTTAAATGAAGTTTGTTAGATTTAAAATCAGAGGTGGGGAATTTTCCATACCCCTTGGGATTATGATTGACATGATGATCATCCCAACTTCACCTTCCGGTAGAGCCGTGAGAATAAGTTTTAGTTTAGTAAATGAGATTAAGCAGAGATTTCAGAGCGAACGGACATGAAGGCCATCGCTCTGAGCCAAGCTCCCTCCCGCGTCGGAATCAAGTGGGCAGGGTTGCGAAATAAAGCTTGATCAAGAAAAACAACCAAGTCTTGTTTGTTAATATTAAAAACAATGGCCAGTCCAGTGCTAAGAAGAATCAACAGAAAGAAGACCAACCCTTAAAATAAGCCCAAAAGATCAACAGAGAAAATGGCCGACAAAATAGAAGTCAGGCCAGAGAAGATGGCAGCTGAAGTAGAAGCAATAAGCAACTAGTCACTAACTCAAAGTGTAGCAAGTAAGACCACCTATCAACACTATCATCTCCTCCGTTATATACCTAAATCATTTTAGGGGTATATAACAAATAGCTGACCGGTTATTTCCAATAACTCCAACATAAACAAAGGGGAACTACTATTGACTGATAAATTATTTATTCATTTCCCATTAAACTAACCCTAACCCCCTTCTTATTTTTTCCAAGTAGATCAATAAATGGGTTAAATAGAAAACATGAGGGTTATTTCCTATAAGTCTAACATTATCAAAGGGGAACCACTCTTGACTGATAAATTATTTATTCATTTTCCCATTAAACTAACCCTAACCCCCTTCTTATTTTTTCCAAGTAGATCAATAAATGGGTTAAATAGAAAAACATGAGGGTTATTTCCTATAAGTCTAACATTATCAAAGGGGAACCACTCTTGACTGATAAATTATTTATTCATTTTCCCATTAAACTAACCCTAACCCCTTCTTATTTTTTCCAAGTAGATCAATAAATAGGTTAAATAGAAAAACATGAGGGTTATTTCCTATAAGTCTAACATTATCAAAGGGGAACCACTCTTGACTAATAAATTATTTATTCATTTTCCCATTAAACTAACCCTAACCCCCTTCTTATTTTTTCCAAGTAGATCAATAAATGGGTTAAATAGAAAAACATGAGGGTTATTTCCTATAAGTCTAACATTATCAAAGGGGAACCACTCTTGATTAATAAATTATTTATTTATTTTCCCATTAAACTAACCCTAACCCCCTTCTTATTTTTTCCAAGTAGATCAATAAATGGGTTAAATAGAAAAACATGAGGGTTATTTCCTATAAGTCTAACATTATCAAAGGGGAACCACTCTTGATTAATAAATTATTTATTCATTTTCCCATTAAACTAACCCTAACCCCCTTCTTATTTTTTCCAAGTAGATCAATAAATGGGTTAAATAGAAAAACATGAGGGTTATTTCCTATAAGTCTAACATTATCAAAGGGGAACCACCCTTGACTGATAAATTATTTATTCATTTTCCCATTAAACTAACCCTAACCCCGTCTTCTTTTTTCCTAGTAGATCAATATCGATATCTCATAGAAATTATGACTAGTGCAGATTACACAGATGATATAGCGATCATTGCAACGGCATCCACACAATCTGAATCTCTGATGCATAGCCTGGAGCAGGCAGCAAGAGGCAATGATCTCTGTGTGATCTCAGATAAAAGAGTTAATGTATTTTAATCAAGATGGTGCTATCTCCTCATTAAATAGCAAGCCTCTGAAATTAGTAGACCAGTTCACATACCTTGGTAGCAATACCTCATCTACTGAAAGTGATGCCAGCATACGCTTAGATAAAGCATGCACTGTTATTGACTGATAAAATAAAATAGGAATTCTTCCAAGCAGTAGCCATGTTAGTACTACTGTATGGTTGCACTACTTGAACTTTAATGAAACACTTTGTGAAAAAGCTAGATAAGAATCAATAATTTATCAGTCAAGAGTGGTTCCCTTTTGTTTATGTTGGAGTTATAGGAAATAATCTAGCTGACCTGTTGGTTTTTGATTGGTCGAAAGTGTCAATAGTGACAAGAGTGAAAGAGAGAGCGAAAAAGTTTGGGGAGTCTGGGCTGAGTGTTTGAGGAGGAGAGACTGGAGATGGAGTCTGTCCTTCCAGGCTTGTACTTAGGTTAATGATAAATAAATAAATGAGCTCTAAAGAAAAAAAAAGGAGAATGTCTTGTGTTCGTTATTAAAAACTATGAACAGCACAAGATAAGAAATCCCAGGAAGAACCCAAGGAGATCTCAAGTAATTTCCAGACTCCAAGAACAGAGAAATTGCCAGCCCAACTACAGATGCAGAATACCCAAACCCCAACCCTAACCCCAATCTTTTCGTTTTCACCCTGTGATCTGACGGGACAACAAAAATCCACTAGTTGACAAGTTATCTTAAACTAAATTAATACTAGATCTCTTGGCCGAAATTAGGTGATTCGTCTGTAAAGTCTCAAAGTCCCAGAGAATTTCATGCGCCTTATTCTCCCTGGCAGATTCAGGTTTGTGCATATACCATTTACTTGCATGATGAAAATTTAATTTATTGCTTAATTCCCAGTGGATCGCCTTTCCCAACCAGTCATGCCTAGTCTTTTACTCTCTTTGTGCTAGTTTGCTACATTCACTTATATGATTAACCGTTTCGTCTTTTTCTACACATATTCTACACTTGCGATTCTTCTTCTTCTTATTATTATTATTAGAGAGTTTTTCACCCCTGCCTTAGACGGTGGTCCACTGGGGGCTGTGACAGATAGATTGGACGGTTAATAATCTTTGACTGGGAAGGGTTGAGAATAAAGCTTTATTATAAGAAACAACCAAGTCTTGTTGTTTGTTAAATAATTAAGAACAATGTCCAGCCCAGAAGAATTAACAAAGAAAATCAACACCCAGCTGAAAGCCCTGAATAGAAGTCAGCGGCTGAAGTAGAAGCAGTAAACAACGAGTCAGTAACCAGAAATGTACCAAGTAAGAAAGACCACCTATCTATCTGTCTCTCTGTGTCCCCAATTATATACCCGACTATGTTAGAAGAGTATATAACAAGAGCACAAACTAACCCCAGATGGGTTGATATGCCATTAAAATCCAACTATAATTGTTAAACATAAAAATAACCCAACAACAGTTGACATTTGTCCAAATTTTTCAGACTGTTGTCCTCATCTTTATTGTTATATACGCAATATTTCATCTGATGTGCCCTCCAGTCCTCTTCAGATGTTTCTTGTCAAACTCTAGAATGAGAATAGTCTAACCCTGTGGATAGAATAAAGGGTTTGGTTTGAGGTGACATGAAGGCTCCCGAGTTAGACAAAAAACACCTGAAGAAGGCCTAAGGCCACATCAGCTGAAACATTGTATATAACAATAAAGATGAGGACGATAGTCTGAAAAATCTAAATAATACAAAAGAGTTGACATATTCTAAAACTAACTTACATAAACGGGAAGGTGATACTGTTAGGTTCATACCTAATGAAATCTAGAGTTACTCCCCTTGATCAGTAGGGGGGCTGATGGGAACCTGGAAGTGGGTTTTCTGCCACTACACTTTTGGATTGGGATGCGTGTGAGCAGGACACACGTGTACACGGTTTAGCTAATTAAGTCACTTTTAGGGTAGAAGCTTTCTTTATTCTGTGTTAAATAAAACCTTGTTAATTTCCAATTGTATATCTCCCATTATTAAAAGAACAATAGGGAACCCATTTTTTTTATATCTTCCATTATTAAAACAACAATAGGGAAATTATTTTTGGATATCTTCCTTTATTAAAATAATAGGGGAAACCATTTTTGTATATCTCCCATTAACAAAAGAACTATAGGGAACCAAAACAACAATAGGGAACCCATTTTTGTATATCTCCTATTAATAAAAGAACAATAGGGAACCCATTTTTGTATATCTCCCATTATTAAAACAACAATAGGGAACCCATTTTTGTATATCTCCTATTAATAAAAGAACAAAAGGGAACCCATTTTTGTTTATCTCCCATTATTAAAAGAACAATAGGGAACCAAAACAACAATAGGGAACCCATTTTTGTATATCTCCCATTAATAAAAGAACAATAGAGAACCCATTTTTGTACATCTCCCATTATTAAAACAATAGGGAACCTATTTTTGTATATCTCCCATTATTAAAAGAATAATAGGGAACCCATCAGAGCACATTTATTTACATAATCCAACCAACATTAAGAATAAAAACAAAAAGAAGATTTCCCCAAGAATTAGAGACTTCCCAAAATGGGAATAATTCAAAAGAAAATAAATATATATATATATATAAAAGAATAGATAAAAATAGAAATGAAATAAACATTATCAACCAGGTAAGTATGGAATTGACGTTACCTTGCTTGAAAAATCATCTTTCTCTTGCAGCTGACTCTTTAGGGAGTCAATCTGGTTATCTCGATCGGTCAGCACGGCAGACAATTCTTGCTGGAGGCTTGTCTAAAAGACAACACAGGATCAGTTTTAGAAAAATGGTGATTCCAGAAACTTTTATTCTTTAGTCAGATTTTGGTAAGAATTGGAATATCAAAATTTTAAAAAAATGCAAGTGGAAGTATATATATATATATATATAAAAGAGAGAGTTTTATAATTTACTTGAAGCATTGTGTATATATTGATTTGGAGGTTGATTTTGAAGACTATCACAATGCAGGTGTAAAGAAAAAATAAGGTAACAATGGTGTTGTTTTTTAACCTGTAATTTATTCTTGATATTTCGAGATAAAATCTCTTTTTCGGAAGAACACTGGAACTGAAGTAGTTGTCGTCTTGTTATGGCATTTTTAGTTAAAATTTTTAAAAACCTCCAAACCAATATATATATATATATATATATAACCTAAGTTACATCTAAACTGGAAATGAAACAGACAGAATTGGCAACAATGATAAGTACAATCATTTCTTAAAAGAATTTTACAAAGGTAAGATATCCATTTAATTCTAGTTAGTTTTGATTTTTAAATTTTAAATCTACCATCTTCCTAATATCTTCATATATATTAATTCAATGCTTGGGTCCAGTAAAAATAATTAAAAAAGATTTCTCTTCCCTTGAGAGAAATTTAAAAAAAAATTTTTTAGCATTAATTCCGAACAATATATATATATATATATATATATATATATATGGTGTACACACCTGCACTGGACCTTGTGTGAGTGTTGTTTTTTTGGTTATTAATAATATTTTTTATGGTTTTGGAGGAATTTGTTACCGTTTTTATTCCTAAATTATTAAGGTTTTTTTCAATAATAGCTGTAACTGAGTTGTTGGGGAGAATGATGTATCTGTTTATGTAGTTGTTGTTGGGGGTAATCCAACAAACAATACCCCCAACAACAACTACATAAACAGATACATCATTCTCCCCAACAACTCAGTTACAGCTATTATTGAAAAAAACCTTAATAATTTAGGAATAAAAACGGTAACAAATTCCTCCAAAACCATAAAAAATATTATTAATAACCAAAAAAACAACACTCACACAAGATCCAGTGCAGGTGTGTACACCATATATATATATATATATATATATTATGAAAATGGGTCCTTATGATATGAATAATTTCATTTTATCTCAGAGATTTTGGTTCCTAAATGCTTCTTCTTGGATTTTTCTTTTGAATAATCCAGTTCTCACCAGTTCTTTTATTCTTTATGTTTGAACATTTTAATGCTATTGCTCTAACACAAATTTCACTACAATGTGCCATTTTTGCTCTTAGTGTAATATAAAGACTAAAAATTGTCCTTGCTCATGCAACAGTGTCCAGCATGTCTTTCGTCTTACTTGGATAGTGTGCATTATACACAAGAGATCCCCCCCCCCAAAGAATTTTGTAACCCAAAGTTAGGGTTGCATATTACACATACAGATCTGTCATCAAATTTATTAAACTTCTGCCTATGATCAGAGTATCTGTGTAGTATCTGCACACTCTATCTAACATAACATATAGAATTTATTTTTACTGTGTTTTCTGTTAAACCTGTTAGTGAGGGGGGGGTCAAAGTTTAGACACTGGACATGTTTGTTGAGAAGGGGGGAGGGTCCCCTTAAAAAAAATGTGATATTGTAAAAAGTATCTGGTATCTCTAAAGGAGGTGGCTTCATTCCTGAAATGAGGTAACCAAGCGAGTACATGGTACAATTAGGATTTTTGTAATTTAACCATTGTAGTTCTTTTGACAATAACAAAATTAATAAAATTATTCTAATCAATTATTATTCTGATAACTCCATTGAAATCTATTAGCTTTCGATATGCCACAGTTGAATGAGCTGTCTATCTTTATTAAAATATAAAATGATTTGATTAGTTAAGTTAAAAGTTCAAGTAAATAGAATCAATTACATTGTGACATGCATTTAAAAAAAATTGAAATAGTTTATTGTAAATTATTTTTATTATCTAGATATATAAATGAATTATTCATATTATATCTATATGCAAATAATAAATGTTATGCTTAAGTAATAGGTACAAGGTACTTTTAACAATATCAGAATTTTTCATTAAGGGAACCAGCCTTTGTTGGCATACATATCCAGTAAGTAAACTTTGACCCCCCCCCCACTCCACCCTGGTTAGGGGTGCATATTACACACAAATTGTCATCAGATCGGCCTAATGTCGGTATGAGCCATACAGTGAGGGAGTCTATCCCCTTTTCATTAGCGCTAGTCCAAGAAGATGTTTTTTTGCATCTGAGGCGGAGTGCCACACCTACGACCAGCTCCTTACTTTACTGCACAGATCCCTGTGCTACTCATACACTGAGTTGGCGAGGGCCGGTATCGAACTAGGAACCTTGTGGTTTCTAGCCGAACGATCTACCGACTGAGCTAACCCGGCCCTTTTACACGCAGCAAAAGATTTACATTTTTTGTTTAAATCAACCACCCCCACCCACCCCAGTATTTTCTTTAACTTAAAAGCCATGATTTAAGCTCTGGTGTAAATGCAATAATTTTCTCATGGTCTTTTCATAAAACAATGAAAAATAAAATGAAATAAATTTGTTCCTTACATGCAAAAAAGACAAAAAACAACAACTAAGCAACAAACAAAAAGAGCATTCAAATAAACATTTTGAAAACAACAAACAAACAAACATTGATAAAAGAAGAAAGCCAAAACCTGTAAGAATAGAAAGAAAATTAGGAAAAGTTTTGGTTAGATAAGGAAAAGCAAAATATTTAGAAACATTGAAAGAAAAAAAATATGAAAGCAGAGAATATGTAAAATATATTGCAGGTGATTTGCTGATTCCCAATGTATATGTTTTGCAAAGAAGACTTTTTTGAAGTAGGCATATGCATTATAAAAAAAGATTTATTGTGTACAGATTGTATTATAAAAAAAAAACTTTTTGTATATGGAGATGCATTGTGAGGGGCTTTTTTTTTTAGTACAGAAATGCATTACAAAAGGTTGTTTTTTTTTTTTTTAAATAAAGACTTTTTTGAAGTAGGCATATGCCTTGCAAAAGAGATTTTTTTGAGTACAGATGGTATTGCAAAGGAAACTTTTTGAATATGGAGATGCATTCTGAAGGGGTTTTTTTTAGGTTTTTTTTTAAGTACATATATGCATTACAAAAGGGTTTTAAAAAAAAAGAAGACTTTTTTGAAGTAGGCATATATGCATTACAAAAGAGATTTTTTGAGTACAGATTGTATTGCAAAGGAAACTTTTTGTATATGGAGATGCATTGTGAAGGGTTTTTTTAGGGGTTTTTTTTTAAGTACATATATGCATTACAAAAGGTTTTTTTTTAAAAAGAAAGACTTTTTTTGAAGTAGGCATATGTTTTGCAAAAGAGATTTATTGTGTACAGATTGTATTGCAAAGGAAACTTTTTGTATATGGAGATGCATTGTGAAGAGTTTTTTTTAAAGTACATATATGCATTACAAAAGGGTTTAAAAAAAAAAAGAAGACTTTTTTGAAGTAGGCATATACATTACAAAAGAGATTTTTTGAGTACAGATTGTATTGCAAAGGAAACTTTTTTTTTTTTTGGAAGTACAGGTATGCATTCCGAAAGGTAATTTTTGAGTATAGAGATGCATTGTGTAGGAGATGTTTAGAGTAGAGATATGCATTAAAAAGAAGATTATTTTGAAGTACAAACAGGCAGTAAAAGGGAAATCTTTTTGAGTACAGATATGCATTGCAAAAGAACATTTTTTTTTAGTTTGGAGATGCATTGTGAAGGGAATCTTTTGAATACAGATATGCATTACAAAGAAGATTATTTTGAAGTACAAATAAGCATTAGAGCGAGAAAAAAAATTTTTTGAAGTAGAGATATGGATTGCAAAGAAAATATTTTGAAGTACACATATGCATTGCAAAAGAGATTTATTATGTTCAAATTGTCTTGTAAAGGAAAGGTTTTTTTCTTCTTTTCTTTGAAGTACAGATATGAATTGCAAAAGGGATTTTTTTGAGTATGGAGATGCATTGTCAAAGGGATTTTTTGAGAACAGATACACATTACAAAGGGAATTTTTTTGGTGAACTGATTTTGAGTACGGATATGCATTGCAAAGAAGATAATTTTGAGTTTGGAGATGCATTGTGAAGGGGATTTTTTTGAGTACAGATATGCATTGCAAAGAATATTATTTTGAAGAACAAGAAGGCATTAGAAGAGACATTTTTTTGAGCAAGGATATGTATTTTTTTTTAGTATGGCGATGTATTGTGAAGGATTTTTTTTTAAGTATGGTAATGCATTGTAAAAGATATTTTTTTGAGTACGGTGATACATTGCAATGGGGATTTTTTGAGTTTGGAGATGCATTGTGAAGGGGATTTTTTTGAGTACAGATATGTATTGCAAAGAAGATTATTTTGAAGTACAAGAAGGCATTAGAAGAGACATTTTTTTTTGAGCACGGATATGTATTTTTTTTTAGTATGGCGATGTATTGTGAAGGATTTTTTTTTAAGTACGGTAATGCATTGTAAAAGATATTTTTTTGAGTACGGTGATACATTGCAAGGGGGATTTTTTGAGTATGGAGATGTATTGTGAGGGGAATTTTTTTTTAGTACAGATATGTATTACAAAGATTATTTTGAAATATAAATAGGCATTGGGAAATTTTTTGAGTACAGATATGCATTGCAAAGGGATTTTTTTTGCCAAATAGATGTGCATTGCAAAGAGGATATGTAATACAAGGGCAATTCTTTTTTGAGTACAGATATGCATTGCAAAGGAGTTTTTTTTTTAGTATGGATGTGCATTACTAAGAAAATTATGCTGAAGTACTGCTCGGCATTAGAAGGGCAATTTGTTTTAGTACGGGTATGAAAATCAAAGGGTAATTATTATAAGTACAGATATGCATTATAAAGAAGAATTTTTTGAGTACAGATAAGAATTGCAAATGAGATTTTTTTGAGTACAGATATGTATTGTAAAGAAACTTTTTTTAAAGTACAGATATGTATTGTAAAGAAACTTTTTTTAAAGTACAGATATGCATTGCAAATGAGATTTTTTTGAGTACAGATATGTATTGTAAAGAAACTTTTTTTAAAGTACAGATATGCATTGCAAATGAGATTTTTTTGAGTACAGATATGTATTGTAAAGAAACTTTTTTTAAAAGTAGATATGCATTGCAAATGAGATTTTTTAAGCAAGGATGTGCATTAAAAATTTTTTTTTTTAAAGTACGAAGAAGAATCACAAATGAAATTTTTAAGTACAGGAAGTTGTGTGGGAGGGTATGAATTTGCATTGCAAATGAAAATTTTCGAGCAAGGTCTTCATTAAAAAGATTTTTTTTTAAAGTACAGATAAGAATCACAAATGAAATTTTTAAGTACAGATATGCATAGGCCAGGAAGATGGTTTTTTTTTCCTTTATATGAATCTGCATTGCAAATTAAATTTTTCGACTACACATAAGAATCCCAAATGAGATTTTTAAGTACAGAGATGCATTACCAATGAGAATTAGTATAGAAAAAGGTATTTTTGATATTTAATGATTGAAAATGGAGTGAAAAATTAGTTCCGAGGAAAATGCATTGGAAATGAGGGGATATATATAAAATAAAAAAAAATGAATAAAAGTAAGAAAAAACACAATGCAAAATTTGTCCATTACCAAAATATAATGCAAGACTCCCTAGGGGAATTGATTAAGTTCCCAAATGAAGAGAAATAACCAGAGACAAGCAAGGATTTTGGAAATATTAGTTTACAGTCAAAGACAGAAGGAGAAGAGCTATAAATGGCAAGAGAGATATTTTCAGATGCAGAAAAAAATCTCCAGGTCATGAAGTGGAAGAGATTATGCAGTGGTGGGGGTGGGGGTCATAAAAAGAAAAAAAAATAGATATTTGTCATTACAGAATGATGGTCAGTTCAGAGTGAAGAGTCACAGTCATGTCTGGTAAGAGGATGGACCCACAGGAAGCATGTCTCGTATGTGAAAGGACACAGGAAAATGTCTATTATGTGAAAGGACTCACAGATAACATGTCTGGTAAGGGATAGGACTCACAGGAAACATGTCTGGTAAGGGAAAGGACTCACAGGAAGCATGTCTGGTATGTGAAAGGACCCACAGGAAGCATGTCTGGTATGTGAAAGGACACAGGAAAATGTCTATTATGTGAAAGGACTCACAGATAACATGTCTGGTAAGGGATAGGACTCACAGGAAACATGTCTGGTAAGGGAAAGGACCCACAGGAAGCATGTCTGGTATGTGAAAGGACCCACAGGAAGCATGTCTGGTAAGGGAAAGGACCCATAGGAAGCATGTCTGGTAAGGGAAGGACCCATAGGAAACATGTCTGGTAAGGAAAGGACCCACAGGAAGCATGTTTGGTAAGGGAAAGGACCCACAGGAAGCATGTCTGATAAGGGAAAGGACCCACAGGAAGCAGGTCTGATAAGGGAAGGACCCACAGGAAGCAGGTCTGATAAGGGAAAGGACCCACAGGAAGCATGTCTGTTAAGGGAAAGGACCCATAGGAAACATGTCTGGTAAGGGAAAGGACTCATAGGAAACATGTCTGGTAAGGGAAAGGACTCATTGGAAACATGTCTGGTAAGGGAAAGGACTCATAGGAAACATGTCTGGTAAGGGAAAGGACTCATTGGAAACATGTCTGGTAAGGGAAAGGGTAAGGGAAAGGACCCATAGGAAGCATGTCTGGTAAGGGAAAGGACCCATAGGAACATGTCTGGTAAGGGAAAGGACCCACAGGAAGCATGTTTGGTAAGGGAAAGGACCCACAGGAAGCATGTTTGGTAAGGAAAGGCAGGAAGCATGTTTGGTAAGGGAAAGGACCCACAGGAAGCATGTTGATAAGGGAAAGGACCCACAGGAAGCAGGTCTGATAAGGGAAAGGACCCACAGGAAGCAGGTCTGATAAGGGAAAGGACCCACAGGAAGCAGGTCTGATAAGGGAAAGGACCACAGGAAGCATGTCTGTTAAGGGAAAGGACCCACAGGAAGCATGTCTGGTAAGGGAAAGGACCCATAGGAAACATGTCTGGTAAGGGAAAGGACTCATAGGAAAAATGTCTGGTAAGGGAAAGGACTCATAGGAAACATGTCTGGTAAGGAAAGGACTCATTGGAAACATGTCTGGTAAGGGAAAGGACTCATAGGAAACATGTCTGGTAAGGGAAAGGACTCATTGGAAACATGTCTGGTAAGGGAAAGGACCCATAGGAAGCATGTCTGGTAAGGGAAAGGACCCATAGGAAGCATGTCTGGTAAGGGAAAGGACCCATAGGAAACATGTCTGGTAAGGGAAAGGACCCACAGGAAGCATGTTTGGTAAGGGAAAGGACCCACAGGAAGCATGTCTGATAAGGGAAAGGACCACAGGAAGCAGGTCTGATAAGGAAAGGACCCACAGGAAGCAGGTCTGATAAGGGAAAGGACCCACAGGAAGCAGGTCTGATAAGGGAAAGGACCCACAGGAAGCATGTCTGTTAAGGGAAAGGACCCATAGGAAAATGTCTGGTAAGGGAAAGGACTCATAGGGAAAATGTCTGGTAAGGAAAGGACTCATTGGAAACATGTCTGGTAAGGGAAAGGACTCATAGGAAAAATGTCCGGTAAGGGAAAGGACCCATAGGAAACATGTCTGGTAAGGGAAAGGACTCATTGGAAACATGTCTGGTAAGGGAAAGGACTCATTGGAAACATGTCTGGTAAGGGAAAGGACCCATAAGAAACATATCTGGTATGGGAAAGGACACACAGAAAACATGTTTGGTAAGGTTTTGGTTTGGTTTCTTTGTTTAATGGCATATCAACCTTTGTAGGTTATTTAAAGCCAAAGTCATTCTTTTCGAAAAATAGTAGTGGTACTACAAAACCCATAAATGGGAAGTTAAGGGGGTTCATACCTTTCCCAAGGGTATTAGTCTGAAAGTGAACAATAGTGTGACTGGAATTTGAACTCACTACAGTCCAGAACATAAGTCATTACACCACGAGGACTCTCTCCCATCTGGTAAGGGAAAGGACCCACAGGAAACATGTCTGGTAAGGGAAAGGACCCACAGGAAACATGTCTGGCATGAGAAAGGATCCATAGGATATGTCTGGTAATGAAATGGACCGAGAGGAAACGTATGGTTTGTTTTGTTTAATGGCATATCAACTTTCATGGTTTATTTAATGCGAAGACCATCCTTGTAGAGGCACAGCAGTGGTCCTATTTAACCCATAGCTGGGGGATGAGTAACATGACCGGTAAGGGAAAGGACCCACAGAAAACATTTCAGGTAAGGGAAAGGACAGAGTGGACTTGGGAGTAATGTCGATGAAAGGGTACTCCATACTCCCTAGATTTCCAGGATCGGAGGCGTCAAAGATTGGTTAGTTTTGAGCAAGGATATTTCCAATCACCAAAAGAAGAACGGTTCCAAGAAAGATTCCAAGAAACAAAAAGTGGAAAAATAAAAGAAGAAAAAGAAAAAAAAAAAGAACTCTACAGAGAGAAATCAAAAAGAGGAAAATAAAAACACACAGAGATGCACACAGCAACAGCGGTGACAGAGGAAGAGACGACTGGCTACCCATGCACAAACGGGACTTACTCGCTCCGGACATAGAATCCTCCAAAAATGAAGGCTCTTGGTTGAACGGTAAGGAGACATCCCAGGAAAATGCTCCCCACTGACGTTCGGGAGAGCCTTGTTGTAAACTATTAATCATGTGCTTCAGACTGCAATCTCGGCATCTTTTCTCTTCGATTTCAAGTGTTTTTTTTCTCGAGCTCCTCTTTCTGTAAATCCAGCAATAAATGGAAATAAGTAATAAGAGGTAAGAAGCAGATTGGCGGGAGAATTAGAAGAGGAGGAAGAATTTTGGTTGGTCTTTTGGTGCCAACGGTTTAGCAAAAGGTTGCTATGTCAGAATGTTGATATAATTTAAAAAAAAACAGCAGCAGAGCCATTTCGCAGGCACATATGATATGAAAGCTGAGATGATGAAATGCTTAGAAGTGGAATGATAAAGTGATTAACAAAGTTATGATGGTAATTATTTTATATTTAAATGTAAGATCTAGAACGTGACAATCATGATGAGAAAAATTGAAGAGCTGAAAATATTTAAAAAATGATAAAAAAAAAAAAAAAGACAAAAAAAAGGACAAAATAAGTTATACAAATTTTCCTTGTTATCTTTATAATAAATAATGATATATATATATATATATATATATATATATATATATATATATATATAACATACCTTGTTTACAACTTATCATATCGTCGTGTAATAAAAGTCACTAGAAGAGGAATATTAACCTACTCTAAAACCAAATCGTAAAATCTAGGAGGTCCGTTTGGTGTAGCGGTTATGGTATCGGCCTGTCAGCTTGGCAGTCCGGTTTCAAATCAAGCACAGGGCGGCCTTCCTATCTATAGCTCTGCTGATGAGGCTTAATAGGCCGAAATGTACATACAGAGATTGATTTTTCTCGATTTGTTTAGCCATACATTTAAATAGGCATTCCCGCCTAATTCATTATTAATTAATAAATTTTCAAAATTAGGTACGACTCCAATTAAGCACATATTCTCCAAAAAATGTCGGCAAAAAAGCCATTCCAAACATACCTTGTTTACATATATATATATATATATATATATATATATATATATATATATATAAATGGAGATATACTTGTTTAGAATATAAATTTATTTCAATATATTGTCTCTTCAGTCCTATTTGTGTTGTTTTTTGTTTTTTAATAAAACTGACCATGCGGAATTTCGGTTAAGGAATAGTTTTTGAACACAATTAGTATATCAAGTATTGCTATCCAATACAATAATTCAAACAGTTCTTGATCTATAGATGGTACCCTAACATGTATTACCACTCTAGTTCAGAGTGGAGCTGGAAGTAATGTCAATGAAAGTGTACTCCTGACTCAGATCTCCAGAACTGCAGCCTCACCATCACATGCAGTTTAGTGTCGTAACCAGGACACCCTTTTGAAAGGGGATATAGTTTATTTTAAGCCCCTACATACAGACCGGAATCGGTATGCATTGTAACAACTGTTCAACCGTAGATAAGTGGTTAATCAAAAACTGCTCCAAAAAGGACCCCTGCCCCCCCAAAAAAGAAGGGCTTAAGAAGGTAGTCATTCCTTAAAATCATGACAGGTTCTTGAAATTCTTTAGATAATAAAAGTATTTTTAGTAACGTAGATGGCATTTATATCCAGCCAAAAACGCAAATGTGGGAATAATTTTTTAAAAACATTCGGAAACACTTTCATGTTTTAACCCAAATTTCTTTAAATTCTTTAGATAAATAAAAGTATTTTAGCAACATTTATATACCCACAAAACGCAAATGTGGGAATGATTTTAAAAAACATTCGAAAAATGTTTATGTTTTTAACCAAATTTGGCAATAACAGTTAAAAAAAAAAAATTAAATTAAAATAATAATAATTAAACAATGAACAACTGATCTAACGAGCAACAAAAAGTCAATTTACTTACAAGGCAGTTGGTTTCAGAGAAAGCATCATCAGACGGATTATAATGGTCCTGTCGAACCAACTGCTCTTGAGTTGATCAATTTTTCATTCTTTTCATCAAGCAACTGTTGGGCAAGGCCGAGAAGCCAGCAGTGGTCACTTGACGTTGGAGAGTAGATACCTGCGACTGAACAACGGCCAAGGTATTAAAAATAAGAAAGGTTTCAACTGAGAATAGAAACGCAGGTCAAATGCATGCACTAGGGCTAAAAAGCAAAGTCTAATGACCTTCAGCCTAGTATATATATATAGTAATAGTCCGTAGATGGGTTACCGAGTCAGTTGGTATTAGGATGATTCTAAGTTGGTCCTTTCTTTCAACAGCAGAATGTTAGAGTCATTCAGGTCAAATTGAGAACTCAATGTTCAATATTATGAACAGAGCAATATAATTGGTAAATAAAAAGCTTAAAAATTGGTCATTTTGCAATTATAGAATCTATTTCTACCTACACATCAGACTGGTGACTTTATTGGAAACCCCATCTGACGCCCTAGAGAACATGTCACGATAAACACGTAACTAATTTTAGGAATCAGTTTCACCAGAGATGGACGCAGAGTAGACGTGCCACTGCAAGGTTGATTCTCCACGCATATTTTCGGACTTCAAACACACGAGTTGAGCCAATGTAAGCGGAGTTGCGCGAATGACTACCGAGGCAACAGAAATTGATGAAACGGCTGGTTGAATCTACCCAAGCAGCATCAGTTAGCATCAGTCTCTATCGTGAAAGAGTATCTGAATTTTGTTTTTGTGCAATTCTTCACTTCATTTGTGTTTATTCATATTTTACATTTATGGATCCTAAGAAAGTTAGCTGTATACGACCAGAACTTTCTGGTCGTATTACAGCTAACTTTTTGAGATGACACTTGATATTAGTATTATTTGGATTATTCGGACTATTGTCCTCATCTTTATTGTTATCTACACTATTTATCTGAATTTTTTTAGATGAGGCTTGATAATGAGTATTATTCGGACTATTGTCCTCATCTTAATTGTTATCTACATATTTCTTGATTTTTTAGATGAGACTTGATAATTTATATTATTCGGACTATTGTCCTCATCCTTTATATACAAATAACACAAACTACAATATGGATTGAAAAAAGGTCATGAGATGTTCCATTTGACACTGATTGGGTCATGTGACTTATGGATCAGCAGGTCATGTGACTTATGGATCAGCAGGTCATGTGACTTGGACTAGTTATCAAATTATTTTCATGATGAATACCTAACACTGAGTTAATCATAATGCCCCAAATAAAAGTGATAGATATAAGTCACTGTAGCAAAAACTTCTTATATATATATATATATTATATATAATATATATATACACACACACACACACACACAATTAATGTTAATCCTAATATACCTAACAACTTTTCTCCTTTTACTTAAAAGGAGAAGTTATTAGTATATTAATAGGCATTTATCCAACAGTCAGAATGCATAAATCCACTTTATACTATTTCTTATGGGAAATTTGTTTCAGTTTTTTGAACAGATTGATTCTCGACATATTGGAGCAAATTATGTTCGAGAATTGAGGTTCCACTATATATCTTATTATTTTGTTTTTTTTTTTGACATGTCAATCCATTGGGTCATTTTGTGCCAAAGACTTATTGTTTTATTTATCCTTGATGGGTACCCAATTTTTTAAACATATTTTATAAATAATAAATAATAATAAATAATAAATAATAAAAAATACAGGTCAACACACAACACCATTGTTACCGTATTATTATTTTTTATTTATTCCAAACTGCATTGTGATAGCCTTCTAAATCAACCTCCTAACCAATATTTTATTCTATTTAACCTGTATATGGGACCCTAACAGATACTACACTTCAGATCAGAGTGGACCTGGGAGTAATGGTGATGAACGCATAAATCCACTTTATACTATTTCTTATGGGAAACATGTTTCCGTTTTCGAACAAATTGGTTCTTGAACATAATTTTGGAACAAATTATGTTTGAGAACCAAGTTTTACACTGAATTATAAAACAAGTGGCTCCTAATCATGAAATGTCCTGTATCAGCATACAAGAGTAGTTCTGGAGACAAGTTTAAAAGCTATGATGATGCAGGTAGGGGGAGTCATTGGTTTAAAATCAGGACAAGTGAGGCTCCTTAATAAGAGACAGTGTTCATTTGGCAGTAAGCTTATAGCAATTTGCTATAAGAGTGCAAAGAGGGGGTGATAATGGGAGAGGAAATGGGTGCTGGCAGCAAGGGATATGTTTTTGCATTGAATAATTAAACAACAACAAACAAAATGTTAGGTGAGTTAGACGTCTTACAATACTGTTTACTTTTTGAATCCCATGACAACAATATGGTATTATTTTCTGAATGTTTTTAGATGAGGCTTGATAATTTGTATTTGGACTATTGTCCTCATCTTTATTGTTATCTCCACTATTTCTCTGAATTTTTGAGATGACACTTGATAATTAGTATTATTTGGATTATTCGGGCTTTGTCCTCATCTTTATTGTTATCTACACTATTTCTCTGAATTTTTGAGATGACACTTGATAATTAGTATTATTTGGATTATTCGGACTATTGTCCTCATCTTTATTGTTATACACTATTTCTCTGAATTTTTTAGATGAGGCTTGATAATTAGTATTATTTGGATTATTCGAACTATTGTCCTCATCTTTATTGTTATCTGCACTATTTCTCTGAATTTTTTAAATGAGGCTTGATGATTAGTTATTTGGATTATTCGGACTATTCTCCTCATCTTTATTGTTATCTACACTATTTCTCTGAATTTTGAGATGAGGTTTGATAATTAGTATTATTTGGATTATTCGGACTATTGTCCTCATCTTTATTGTTATCTACACTATTTATCTGAATTTTTTAGATGAGGCTTGATAATGAGTATTATTCGGACTATTGTCCTCATCTTTATTGTTATCTACACTATTTCGCTGAATTTTTTAGATGAGACTTGATAATTATATTATTCGGACTATTGTCGTCATCTTTATAATACAAATAACACAAACTACAATATGGATTGAATAAAAGGTCATGAGATGTTGCCAATTTGGCACTGGATTGGGTCATGTGACATGGATCAGCAGATCATGTGACTTATGGATCAGCAGGTCATGTGACTTGGACTAGTTATCAAATTTATTTTCATGATGAATACCTAACACAGAGTTAATCCTAATGACCCAAATAAAAGTGATAGATATAAGTCACTGTAGCAAAAACTTCTTATATATACACACACACACATTAATGTTAATCCTAATGAGTCAGATATACCCACTAAATAGCTTCATTTAGCAGCTCATCAGGGCAAAAATCTGACATAAGTGTACATTCTATACATGCCCTGATGAGCTACTAAGCGAAGCTATTAGTGGGTATATTTTACTCATTAGGATTAACATTAATGTGTGTGTGTGTGTGTGTATATAATATATATATATATATACACACATTACTATTTGCTCTACTTATGTATCAAGCACTCTTTATATTTTAGCTTCAGACAATCCTAGCTACTTATAATTATATATATTTTTTCTTTTGGCCAAGGTTATAATGTTAATTGATTATTTTCAGTTGGCGTAACTCTCTTGGTCTTTTTCTTTCATTTTTTCCCAGGTGAAGTTTTGTAGTATATTTTTTACTAACAAATTATTTTCTTTTTTTGTTTACCACAAAGTTTTACTAATAGGATTAGTATATATATATATATATATATTATATATATATATATATATATATGAGAGTAAATATGGAAAATAAATCCGACAATATAAAGAAAATTTTGAAAAAACAAGTGTACCGAAAAAGATGTCGTGACGCAACTCGAAGAGATGCAAAAGACAAGAAAAAGTATAAATGGACTAATTATTTTAAGAGAATAACGGGAACAAAGTGGGAATGATAATTAAATAAATAATTAAATGAAGCCTAGTATTTAGTAATTATTTAACACTATTTTATCTAGAAATGGAGATATATTAAGGAATTCATGTTGATTATTAAGGGAACAAAGTGGGAATGACATCTTCGCATGTGTGGATCGCGACTTGCCTTTCAAAATAAAACGCTGATCAAATACAGTTACATAACTAAAAAGATTTTCATCTCCTGTCACATATAAAAACATCCATCATTTTCTTCACCCCCAAGAAACATCCTGATGAAGGTTCAATGTAACCGAAATTTTTAAACATCAATAATTAAATTCATCCCATTTTCGGAACACTTGTTTTTCAAAATTTTCTTTTATATATATATATATATATATATATATATATGTGTGGTGTGTGTGTGTGTGTGAGAGATTTTGACACACCCTAGTAGAAGAGTAGGAAGAAAGGTAAAAATAAAAATTTACCTTTAGTTTCTGGTTTTCATCTTTCATAAGAAGCAATTTACTATTATCCTGTTCATCAACTGATGATTGAGAACTTAAAGGTTCACGGTGGAAATTGGCCATTTCAAGACGACCAAGTTGATTATCCTTTCGTACCAATTCCAGTTCCAATTTATCAACCATGTCTGTCATCTGTAATATCTAGCAAAAGAAAAATAAGAATAGTTTTTATATCTACACGTTCAACTGTAATATCTATTGGAAAAAAAAAATTTTTTCTCTTAAAGCTACACATTCAATTGTAATATCTATTGAATAAAAAAAAGATCTTTTAAATGTATGCGTTTAACTATAATATCTAGTGAAAGAAAAATAAATTTTAAAATTTTGATTTTCGAACATGTTTTTTTAAATTCTAACACGAACTGTAATATCTAAATGAATAAAAATTGATTTTTTTTTTTTAAATCTACACGTCCAACTGTAATATCTAATGAAATAAAAATTGATTTTCGAACAGTTTTTTTAAATCTACACGTCCAACGTATATCTAATGAAATAAAATTGATTTTCAAACATGTTTTTTAAATCTACATGTTTAACTGTAATATCTAGTGAAATAAAAATTGATTTTCAAACATGTTTTTTAAATCTACATGTTTAACTGTAATATCTAGTGAAATAAATTGATTTTCAAACATGTTTTTAATCTACATGTTCAACTAGTGAAATAAAAATTGATTTTTAAACGTTTTTCAAATCTACATATTAAACTGTAATATCTAATGAAATAAAAATCGATCTAAAAAAAAAAAAAATTTCTTTTAATTTTTTAAATTCTACACGTTCAATGTAATATCTAGTGAAATAAAAAAAATAATCTTTTTTTTTTAATTTACACATTCAACTGTAATATCTATTGAAACAAAAGTAAAATCTACATTCTAATATCCATAGAAAAATAAAAATCTACATTTTAATAACTACTGAATTTAAAAATCTACAATCTATTGATTTAAATCTACATCAATATTCTATAGAAAAAAAATCTACAATCAAATATCTATAGAATTAAAAATCTACAATCAAATATCTATAGAATTTTAAAAATCACAATCAAATATCTATAGATATTTAAATCTACAATCAATATCTATAGAATATTTAAAATCTCAATCAATATCTTATAAAATTCTATAAAATCTATCAATCAAATATCTATTGAATTTAAAAAAACTACAATCAAATTCTATTGATTTTAAAAATCTACAATCAAATATCTATAGAATTTTAAAATCTACAATCAAATATCTATAGAATTCTAAAATCTACAATAAAATATCTATAGAATTTTAAAAAAGCTACAATCAATATCTAAGATTTTTAGGAATTTTATGATATTTGATTGTAATTTTTAAAATTCTATAGATATTTATTGTAGTTTTTAATTTTCACATGATATTTTGATTGTAGTTTTTTAAATTCAATAGATATTCTGATTGTAGAATTTTAGAATTTTATAGATATTTGATTGTAGATTTTTAATATTCTAATAGATATTTGATTGTAGATTTTAAATTCATAGATATTTGATGATTTAAAATTTATAGATATTTGATTGTAGATTTTTAAAATTCTATAGAATTTGATTGTAGATTTTTAAAATTCTATAGATAGTTGATTGTAGATTTTTAAAATTCAATAATTGTAGATTTTTAATTCAAGTATTATTAGAATGTAGATTTTTATTTTTCTATGGATATTAGAATGTAGATTTTACTTTTGTTTCAATAGATATTACAGTTGAATGTGTAAATTAAAAAAAAAAAGATTATTTTTTTTTTATTTCACTAGATATTACAATTGAACGTGTAGATTTAAAAAATTAAAAGAAATTTTTTTTTAGATCGATTTTTATTTCATTAGATTTAATTTTAATATGTAGATTTGAAAAACGTTAAAAATCAATTTTTATTTCACTAGTTGAACATGTAGATTTAAAAAAACATGTTTGAAAATCAATTTTTATTTCACGTAGATATTACAGTTAAACATGTAGTTTAAAAAAACATGTTTGAAAATCAATTTTTATTTCACTAGATATTACAGTACAACATGAGGTTTAAAAAACATGTTTGAAATCAATTTTTATTTCATTAGATATTACAGTTGGATGTTAGATTTAAAAAAAAACGTGTTCGAAAATCAATTTTTATTTCCATTAGATATTACAGTTGGACGTGTAGATTTAAAAAAAAACGTGTTGTTAGATATTACTGTTTCGTGAGATTTAAAAAAAAACATGTTCGAATCAAAATTTTAAAAATTTATTTTTCTTTCACTAGATATTATAGTTAAACGCTATTTAAAAGATCTTTTTTTATTTCAATAGATATTACAATTGAATGTTGTAGCTTTAAAAGAAAATAATTTTTCCAATAGATATTACAGTTGAACGTGTAGATATAAAACTATTCTTATTTTTCTTTTGCTAGATTTACAGATGACAGACATGTTGATAAAATTGGAACTGGAATGGTACGAAAGGATAAATCAACTTGGTCGTCTTGAAATGGCCAATTTCCACCGTGAACCTTTAAGTTCTCAATCATCAGTTGATGAACAGGATAAATAGTAAATGCTTCTTATGAAAGATGAAAACCAGAAACTAAAGGTAAATTTTTATTTTTACCTTTCTTCCTACTCTTCTACTAGGGTGTGTCAAAATCTCTCTCACACACACACACACACACATATATATTATATTATATATAATATTATATAAAGAAGAAATTTTGAAAAAACAGTGTTCCGAAAATGGGATGAATTTACTTATTGATGTTTAAAAATTTGGTTACATTGAACCTTCATCAGATGTTTCTTGGGGTGAAGAAAATGATGGATGTTTTTATATGTGACAGGAAGAATGAAATTTTTAGTTATGTAACTGTATTTGATCAGCGTTTTATTTTTGAAAAGGCAAGTCGCGATCCACACATGCGAAGATGTCATTCCCACTTTGTTCCCTTAATATCAACATGAATTCTTAATATATCTCCATTTCTAGATAAAATAGTGTTAAATAATTACTAAATACTAGGCTTTCATTTAATATTTATTTAATTATCATTCCCACTTTGTTCCCGTTATTCCTCTAAAAATAATTAGTCCATTTATACTTTTTCTGTTTGCATCTCTTCGAGTTGCGTCAGCGACATCTTTTTCGGTACACTTGTTTTTTCAAAATTTTCTTATATTGTCGGATTTATTTTCCATATTTACTCTCATATATATATATATATATATATATATATATATATATATAATATACTAATCCTATTAGTAAAACTTTGTGGTAAGCAAAAAAGAAAATAATTTGTTAGTAAAAATATACTACAAAACTTCACCTGGGAAAAAATGAAGAAAAAGATCAAGAGAGTTACGCCAACTGAAAATAATCAATTAACATTATAACACTTGGCAAAAGAAAAAATATATATATATATATATAAGTAGCTAGGATTGTCTGAAGCTAAAATAAAAGAGTGCTTGATACATAAGTAGAGCAAATAGTAATGTGTGTATATATATATATATATTTATACAACACACACAACACACATTAATGTTAATCCTAATGAGTCAAATATACCCACTAATAGCTTCGCTTAGTAGCTCATCAGGGCATGTATAGAATGTACACTTATGTCAGATTTTTTGCCCTGATGAGCTGCTAAATGAAGCTATTTAGTGGGTATATCTGACTATTAGGATTAACATTATGTGTGTGTGTGTGTATATATAAAGAAGTTTTGCTACAGTGACTTATTCTATCACTTTTATTTGGGTCATTAGGATTAACTCTGTGTTAGGTATTCATCATGAAAATAATTTGATAACTAGTCCAAGTCACATGACCTGCTGATCCATAAGTCACATGATCTGCTGATCCATGTCACATGACCAATCCAGTGCCAAATTGGCAACATCTCATGACCTTTTATTCAATCCATATTGTAGTTTGTGTTTATTTGTATTATAAAGATGACGACAATAGTCCGAATAATAGATAGATTATCAAGTCTCATCTAAAAATTCAGCGAAATAGTGTAGATAACAAAAAGATGAGGAAATAGTCCGATAATACTCATTATCAAGCCTCATCTAAAAAATTCAGATAAATAGTGTAGATAACATAAGATGAGACAATAGTCCGAATAATCCAAATAATACAATTATCAACTCATCTCAAATTTCAGAGAAATAGTTAGATACAATAAAGATGAGGAGAATAGTCCGAATAATCCAAATAATACTAATCATCAAGCCTCATTTAAAAAATTCAGAGAATAGTGCAGATAACAATAAGATGAGGAATAGTTCGATAATCCAAATATACTAATTATCAAGCCCATCTAAAAATCAGGAGAATAGTGTAGATACAATAAAGATGAGGGACATAGTCCAATAATGAATCAAATAATACTAATTATCAAGTGATCATCTCAAAAATTCAGAGAAATAGTGTAGATAACAATAAAGATGAAGGACATAGCCCGAATATCCAATAACTCTAATTATCAAGTGTCATCTCAAAAATTCGAGAAATAGTGGAGTAACATAAAGATGAGGACAATGTCCAAATACAATTATAAAGCCTCATTAAAAACATTCAGAACAAATAATACCATATTGTTGTCATGGGATTCAAAAAGAAACAGTGATTGTAAGACGTCTAACTCACCTAACATTTTTTGATTGTTGTTGTTTAATTTATTCAATTGCAAGAAACATATCCCTTGCTGCCAGCACCCCATTTCCTTCCCATTATCACCCTCTTTGCAACTCTTATAGCAAATTGCTATATAGCTGTCTGCGCAAATGATCACTGTCTCTATTAGGAGGCCTCACTTGTCCTGAATTTTTAAAGCGCAATGACTCCCTCCCTGCATCATCATAGCTTTTAAACTTTGTCTCCGAGAACTACTCTTGGTATCTGATACAGAATTTCATGATAGGAGCCACTTTGTTTTATAATTCAGTGTAACTTGGTTCTCTAAACATAATTGTTCCAAATTATGTCAAGAACAATTTGTTTCGAAACGGAAACATGTCCATAAGAAATAGTATAAAGTGGATGTATGCGTTCATCACCATTACTCGTCCACTCCTGATTGAAGTGGTAGTATCTGTTAGGTCCATATACAGGTTAGAATAGAATAAAATATTGGTAGGAGGTTGATTAGAAGGATCACAATGCAGTTTGGAATAATAAAAATAATAATACGGTAAATGGTGTTGGTGTTGACTGTATTTTTTGATTATTTTAATTATTTTTATTATTATTTTATTTATAAAATATGTTTAAAAATGGGTACAACATCAAGGATACATAAAAACAATAAGTCTTGGCACAAAATGACCCAATGGATTGACATGTCAAGAAAAAAAACACCATAATAAGGATATAAGTGGAACCTCAATTCTCGGAACATAATTTGCTCCAAATATGTTCGAGAATCAATCTGATTCAAAACTGAACAATATTCCATAAGAATAGTTATACGAAGTGGATTTATGCATTTCTTGACTGTTGGAATAAGCCTATTTATATCCTAACTTATCTCCTTAAGTAAAAGAGAAAAGTTTGTTAGGTATATTAGGATTACATTAATGTGTGTGTGTTGTGTGTGTGTGTGTATAAATATATATATAATATATAATATATATAAGAAGTTTTTGCTACAGTGACTTATATCTATCACTTTTATTTGGGGCTTATGAATTTAAGCTCAGTGTTAGGTATTCATCATGAAAATAAATTTGATAACTAGTCCAAGACAGTGACCTGCTGATCCATAAGTCACATGACCTGCCCTGATCCATAAGTCACTGCCCAATCCAGTGTCAATTGGCAACATCTCATGACTTTTATTCAATCCATAATTGTAGTTTGTGTGTATTTGTATTATAAAGATGAGGACAGTAGTCCGAACAATAAATTATCAAGTCTCGATCTAAAAAATTCAGAGAAATAGTGTAGATAACAATAAAGGATGAGGACAATAGTCCGAAAATACTCATTATCACCTGCATCTAAAAATTGATAAATAGTGTAGATAACCATAGATGGGACAATGTTCCGAATAATCCAAATAATACTAATGTATCAAGTGTCATCCTCAAAGTTAGCTGTAATACGACAGAAAAGTTCTGGTCGTATACAGCTAACTTTCTTAGGATCCATAAATGTTAAATAGAGGGGGGGGGGGGGGGGGGGGGGGGGGGGGGGGGGGCGGGGTGAATAAACACAGAATGAAAGTGAAAGAATTTGCAGCAAAATACAAAATTAGATACTCTTTCACGATAGAGACTGATGCTAACGTGTGCTGCTTGGTAGGATTCAACAGCCGTTCATGCAAATGTTCTGTTTGCCGTCGGTAGTCCATTCGCGCAACTTCCGCTTACATTGGCTCACTCGTGTGTTTGAAGTCCGAACAATGCGTGGGAGATAACCTTTGCAGTGGCACGTTACTCTGCGTCCATCTCTGGTTGAACTGATTCCTTAAACTTAGTACGTGTTTATCGTGACATGTTCTCTAGGGGTCCGATGGGGTTTCCAATAAAGTTCACGCAGTTTGATGTGTAGGTAGAATAACTCTATAATTGCCAAATGACCAATTTTTTAAGCTTTTTTACAAATTATATTGCTCTGTTCAATAATATTGAACATTGAGTTCTCAATTTTGACTGAATGACTCTACATTCTGCTGTTGAAAGAAAAGACAACTTAGAGATCATCCTAATACCAACTGACCGGTAACCCATCTACGGAATATATATATATATATACTAGGCTGAGTCATAGACTTTGCTTTTTAGCCCAAGTGCATCATTGACCTGCGTTCTCTTTCTCAGTTTGAAACCTTTTCTTATATTTTTTATTTTTAATACCTTGGCCGTGTTCAGCCGCTAGGTACTACTCTCCAACGTCAAGTGCACAACTGCTGGCTTCTCGAGCCTTGCCCAACATTGCTTGATGAAAAGAATGAACCACATTGATCCAACTCAAGGAGCAGGTGGCTCGACAGGACATTATAGATCCGACTGATGCGCCTTTGCTCTGAAACCGATAACTGCCTTGTAAGTAAATTGGACTTTTTGTTGCTCGTTGATTCAAGTTGTTCATGTGTTTAATTATTATTATTTTAATTTAATTTTTTTTTTTAACTGTGTATTGCAATTTGTTAACACATAAACATTTTTTCGAATGTTGTTTTAAACACTCATTCCTCATTGCGTTTTTGGGTATATAAATGTGCTAATAACTTTTATTTATCTAAAGAATTTAAAGAATTTGGTTAAAACATGAAAGTGTTTTCGAATGTTTTTAAAAAATTATTCCGCACTTTGCTTTTGTGGGTATGATAAATGCCATCTACGGTTACTAAAGTACTTTATTTATCTAAAAAGAATTTCAAGAACCTGTCATGATTTTTGAAGGATGACTACCTTCTAACCCTTCTTTTTTTGGGGGGGCAGGGGGTCCTTTTGGAGCAAGTTTTTGATTTAACCACTTATCTAGCGTTGACACGTTGTTAAATGGCATACAGATTCCGGTCTGTATGTAGGCTTAATAAACTATTCCCCTTCAAAAGGGTGTCCTGGTTCTGACACTAACTGGCATGTGATGTGAGTGCTGCAGTCTGGAGATCTAGAGTCAGAGTAGACACTTTCATTGACATTACTTCCAGCTCCACTCTGATAGAGTGGTAATACTGTTAGGGTACCAATCTATAGATCAAGAACTGTTTGAAAAATTATTTGTATGATAGCATACTTGATATATAATTGTGTTCAAAAACTATCCTTAACGAATTCCGCATCGTCAGTTATTATAAAAACAAAAAACACACAAATAGGACTGAAGAAGACAATATATTGAAATAAAGTTTATATGTCTAAACAGGTATATCTTCATTTAATATATATACTATATTAATAGTATAGTATATATATTATGTATATGATTATGTAAACAAGGTATGTTTTGGAATGGCTTTTTTGCCGACAATTTTTGAGAATATGTGCTTAATTGGAGTCGTACTAATTTGAAAAATTTATTATTAATAATGAATTAGGCGGGAATGCCTATTTAATGTATGGCTAAACAAATCGAGAAACATCAATCTCTGGTATGTATCTAATTTCGGCCTATTAAGCTCTCAGCAGAGCTTCTAAGATAGGAAGGCCGCCTGTGCTTGAATTTGAACCGACTGCCAAGCTGACAGCCGATACCATAAACCTGCTACATCAAAACGGACCTCTATTTACGATTTGTTAGAGTAGGTTATATTCCTCTTCTAGTGACTTTTATTACACGACGATAGTGATAAGTTGTAAACAAGGTATGTTATATTATATATTACTATATATATATATATATATATATATATATATATTATCATATTTATTATAAGATAACAAGGAAAATTTGTATAACTTATTTTTGTCCTGTTTTTTTTGTCTTTTTTTTTTTTTATCATTTTTTACATTCAGCTTTCATTTTCTCATCATGAATTGTCACGTTCTACGATCTTACATTTAAATATAAAATAATTACCATCTAACTTTGTTAATGCACTTTATCATTTCACTTCTACGCATTTCATCATCTAGCTTTCATATCATTGTCCGCGATGGCTCCTGCTGCTGTTTTTTTTTTAAATTGATATCAACATTCTGACATAGCAACCTTTGCTAAACCGTTGGCACCAAAAGACCAACCAAAATTCTTCCTCTCTTCAATTCTCCGCCAATCGCTTCTTCCTTATACTTATTTCATTTATTGCTGGATTTACAGAACAGGAGCTCGAGAAAAACACTTAAATCGAAGAGAAAGATGCCGAGATTTGCAGTCTGAGCACCTGATTAATAGTTACAACAAGGCTCTCCGAACGTCAGTGGGGAGCATTTTCTGGGATGTCCCTACCGACGTTCACAAGAGCCTTCCATTTTGGAGGTTCTATGTCCGAGCGAGTAAGTCCCGTTTGGCATGGGTAGCCATCTGGTCTCTTCTCTTTCACGCGCTGTTGCTGTGATGCATCTCCTGTGTGTTTTTATTTCTCTTTTGATTCTTCTGTAGAGTTCTTTTTTTTCTTTTTGTCTTCTTTTTTTATTTTCCACTTTTGTTTCTTGAATCTTTCTGGAACGTTCTTCTTTTGTGATTGAAATAATCCTTGCTCAAAACACCCAATCTTTGACGCCTCCGATGCCTGGAAATCTAGGAGTATGGAGTACCGCTTTCATCGACATTACTCCCGAATCCACATCTTGTCCTTTCCCTTACCTGAATGTTTTCTGTGGGTCCTTCCCTTACCGGTCATGTTAACTCATCCCCAGCTAGTGGTTAAATAGGACCACTGCTGGGCCTCACAAGGATGGTCTTCGCATTAATTAAACCATGAAGTTGATATGCGCATTAACAAAACAACCATACGTTTCCTCTCGTCGCTTTCATTCCAGACCATACTCCTATGGATCCTTTCTCATGCCGACATGTTCTGTTGGGTCCTTTCCTACCAGACATGTTTCTGTGGGTCCTTTCCTACCAGATGGGAGAGAGTCCTCGTGGTATAATGACTATGTTTCTGGGACTGTAGTGAGTTCAATCCAGTCACATCATTGTTCACTTTCAGACTAATACCCTTGGAAGGTATGAACCCCCTTACTTCCCATTGTATGGGTTTTGTAGTACCAGCTACTATTTTTCGAAAGAATGACTTTGGCTTAATAACCTACAAAGGTTGATATGCCATTAAAGCAAAGAAACCAACAAAACCTTACCACATGTTTTCTGGTGTGTCCCTTTCCTACGCAGATATGTTCTTATGGTCTTTCCCTTACCAGACATGTTTCCAATGAGTCTTTCCCTTACCAGACATGTTCCAATGAGTCCTTTCCTACAGACATGTTTCCTATGGGTCCTTTCCCTTACGGCCATGTTTCCTATGAGTCCTTCCCTTCTCAGACATGTCCAGTGATCGTCCTTTCCCCTTACCAGACATGTTTCTATGAGTCCCTTCCCTTACCAAAAAAAAAAGAGACTTTTTGCCTATGAGTCCTTTCCCTACAGACAGTTTCCTATGGGTCCTTTCCCTTAACAACAGTGCTTCCTGTGGCCTTCCTTATCAGCACCTGCTTCTGGGTCCTTTCCTTACAGACCTGCTTCCTGTGGGTCTTCCCTATCAGACTTTCTGCTTCCTGTGGTCCTTTCGCTTATAGAATGCTTCCTGTGGGTCCTTTCCTTTACCAACATGCTCCTGTGGGTCTTTCCCTTACCAAACATGTTTCCTATGGGTCCTTTCCCTTACCAGACATGGGCTTCCTGGTCCTCCTACCAGACATGCTCCTACTGGGTCCTGTTCCCTACCAGACATGTTCAATGAGTCATTTCACTACAGACATGTTTCCTATGAGTCCTTTCCCCTTACCGACATGTTTGCAATGAGTCCTTGTCCCTACAGACGCATGTTTCCTAATGGTCCTTTTCCTACCAGACAAATTTTCTATGAGCCTTTCCCATTACCAGACATGTTCCTATGGTCCTTTCCCTTTACCAGACATGCTCTGTGGGTCCTTTCCTTAACAGACATGCTCCTGTGGTCCTTTCCCCTTATAAAACCTGCTCTGTGGGTCCTTTCCTTATCAGACCATGCTTCCTGTGGGTCTTTCCCTTATCAGACTGCTTCCTTTGTGGGTCCTTTCCGCTTACAGACATCTTCTGTGGGTCCTTTCCTTACCAAAATGCCTTCCTGTGGGTCCTTTCCCTACCAAACATGCTTCCTGTGGGTCCTTTCCTTACCATAACAGTGCTTCTGGGTCCTTTCCTTACCAAACATGCTTCCTGTGGGTCCTTTCCTTAAGACCTTTTCCATGGGGTCCTTTCCCTTACCAGACATGCTTCCTATGGATCCTTTCCTTACGCAGACATGCTTCCTATGGGTCTTTCCTTACAGACATGTTTCCCATAGTCTTTCCCTACAGACAGTTTCCTATGAGTCCTTTCCTTACAGACATGTTCCAGATGAGTCCTTTCCCTTACCAGACATGTTTCTAATGAGTCCCTTTCCTTACCAGACATGTTTCCTATGGGTGCTTTCTTAAACAGACATGCTCTGTGGGTCCTTCCACTTGATCAAGCTCTTCCTGTTGGGTCTTTCCCTTATCAAGACCTTGCTTCCTGGTGGGTCCTTACTTATCAGCATGCTTCCTGTGGGTCCTTTCACCTTACAGACATCTTCTGTGGGTCCTTTCCGCTTACCACACATGCTTCCTGTGGTCCTTCCCACAGACATTTCCTATGGTCCTTTCCCTTACAAGACATGCTTCTATGGGTCCTTTCCCTTACCAGACATGCTTACTGTGGGTCTTTCCATACCAACAGCATGCTTCCTGTGGGTCCTTCCCTACCAGCGATGGTTTCCCTGTGGTCCTTTCCCTTACGCAGACCAGTTTCCTGTTGAGTCCTATCCCTTACCAGACATGTTATCTGTGAGTCCTTTCAATAAAGACATTTTACTGTGTCCTTTCACATACGCAGACTGCTTCTGTGGTCTTTCCACATACCAGACCTGCTTCCTGTAGTCCTTTTCCCTTACCAACATCGTTTCTGTAGTGCCTATCTTCCATGACATGGTTATCTGTGAGTCGCTTTCAACAGTAAGTAAATTTCCTGTGTCCTTTCACATACGAGACATGCTTCCTGTGGGTCCATCCTCTTACCAGACATGACTGACTCTTCTCTGAACTGGACCATCATTCTGTAATGAACAAATAGTCTATTTTTTTTCTTTGTTATGCCACAGCCCCCACTGCATAATCTCTTCACTTCATGACCTGGAGATTTTCTGGCATCTGAAAATATCTCTCTTGCGCATTTAATAGCTCTTACTCCTTCTGTTTTGAACTGTAACAATATTTCCAAAATCCTTGCTGTTTGTCTCTGGTTATTGTTCTTCATTGGGAACTTAATCAATTCCCCTAGGGAGTCTTCCATTATATTTGGTAATGGACAAATGTTTGCATTGTGTTTTTTCTTACGTTTATTCATTGTTTTTATTTTACATATATATCCCCTATTTCCAATGCTTTTCCTCGTGAACTATTTTTCACTCCATTTCAACATTAAATATCAAAAATACCTTTTTCTATACTAATTCTGCATGTAATGTCATCTCTGTACTTAAAATCTCATTTGGATTCTATTGTGTAGTCGAAATTAATTTGCAATGCAGCTTCATATAAAGGGAAAAAAAAACACTTCCTGGCTCTAATGCATATCTGTACTTAAAATTCTTTGTTGATTCTTATCTGTACTTTAAAAAAAAATCTTTTTAATGAAGACCTTCTCGAAAATGTTTCATTTGCAATGCAAAACTTTCCAATACCTACCCAACACAACTTCCTGTACTTAAAAACTTTCATTTGTGATTCTTCCTCGTATTTAAAAAAAAAAATTTTAATGCACATCCTTGCTTAAAAAATCTCTTTGCAATGCATATCTACTTTTAAAAAAAGTTTCTTTACAATACTATCTGTAACTCAAAAAAATCTCATTTGCAATGCATATTGTACTTGAAAAGTTTTCTTACAATCAATATCTGTACTCAAAAAATCTCATTTGCAATGCTATCTGTACTTTAAAAAAAGTTTCTTTACAATACATATCTGTACTTTAAACGAAGTTACTTTACAATACATATCTGTACTCAAAAAAATCCATTTGCAATTTTATCTGTTAACTCCAAAAAGATTCTTCTTTATAATGCAATATCTGTACTTATAATTACCCTTTGATTGTCATACCCGTAGCTAAAACAAATTGCCCTTCTAGGCCGAGCATCTTCGCAAATTTTCTTAGTAATGCCCATCCATACTAAAAAAAACTCCTTTGCAATGCATATCTGATCAAAAAAGAATTGCCCTTGTATAACATATCCTCTTACAATGCACATCTATTTTGGCAAAAAAATCCCTTGGCAATGCATACTGTACTCAAAAATTTTTCCCAATGCCTATTTATATTTCAAAATAGATCTTTGTAATACAATCCTGTACTAAAAAAACATTCCCCTCACAATACATCTCCATACTCAATAAAATCCCCCTTGCAATGTATCACCGTACTCAAAAAATTCTTTACAATGCAGTTACGTACTTGAAAAAAAAATCCTTCACAATACAGTCGCCATGAAGTCTAAAAAAAAAGTACAGTATCCGTGCTCAAAAAAAATTCTTTCTATGCCTTCTTGTACTTCAAAATAATCTTCTTTTGCAATCATATCTGTACTCAAAAAATCCCCTTCACAATGTCTCCAAAACTCAAAATAATCCCATGCAATGTATCACCAGTACTCAAAAAACATATCTTTACAATGCATACCCTACTTAAAAAAAATCCTTCACAATACATTTCGCCATACTAAAAAAATACATACCTGCTCAAAAAAAGTCTCTTCTAATGCCTTCTCTGTTCTTCAAAATAATTTCTTTGCAATGCATATCTGTAACCAAAAAATCCCTCACAATGCATCTCCAACTCAAAATTAATCTTCTTGCAATGCATATCCGTACTCAAAATCTGTCACGCAAAAAAATTCCCTTGTATTGTAATCTGTTCTCAAAAATCACTTTGACAAGCCATCTCCATACTCATAAAAATCCTTTTGCAATTCATATCTTAACTCAAAGAAAGAAGAAAAAAACCTTTCCTTTACAAGACAATTGAACATAATAAATCTCTTTGCATGCATATGTGTACTTCAAAATATTTTCTTTGCAATCATATCTCTACTTCAAAAAATTTTTTTCTCGCTCTATATGCTACTTTGTACTTCAAAATAATCTTATTTGTAATGCATATCTGTATCAAAAGATTCCCTTCACAATGCACTCCAAACTAAAAAAAAAATGTTCTTTTTTGCCAATGCAATATTCTGTACCAAAAAGATTTCCTTTTACTGCTGTTGTATTCAAAATAATCGTTCTTTTATGCATATCTCTACTGCTAAACATCTCCACACAAGTGCATCTCTATACTCAAAATTACCTTCGGAATGCATACTGTACTTCCAAAAAAAAAACAAAGTTCCTTTGCAATACAATCTGTACTCAAAAATCGTCTTTGTAATGTATATTCCCTATTCAAAAAGTCTTCTTTTTTTTTTAAACCCTTTTGTAATGCATAATATGTTACTTTAAAAAAAACTCTTCACAATGGCAGTCTCCATAACAAAAGTTTCCTTTGCAATACAATCTGTACTACAATAAAGTCTCTTTTGCAAACATATCGCCACTTCAAAAGGTTTTCTGTTTTAACAAAAACAAACGCTTTTGTAATGCATATATGTACTTTAAAAAAAAACCCCTAAAAAACCTTCACAATGCACTCCATTCAAAAGTTTGCCTTGCACATACAATCTGTATCACAAAATCTCCTTAGTAATGCATATAATCCTACTTCAAAAAAGTCTTCTGTGATTTGTTTTTAAAACCTTGTAATAGCATATATACTTAAAAAAAAAACCTAAAAAAAACCCCTTCAGAATGCATCTCCATATCAAAGTTCCTTGGCAATACATCTGTACTCAAAAAAATTCTTTTTGCAAGGCCATATGCTACTTCAAAAGTCCCTTATTTAAAAAAAAAAAAAACCAAACCTTTTGTAATGCATTTCTGTAACTAAAAAAAAGCCCCTCACAATGCATCTCCATATAAAAGTTTTTTTTTATAATACAATCTGTACACAATAAATCTTTTTTTTATAATGCCTATGCTACTTCAAAAAGCCTCTCTTTGCAAAACATATCCTTGGGAATCGGCAATACACCTGCAATATATTTTCATATCTCTGCTTTCATATTTTTTTCTTCAATGTTCTAAATATTTTGCTTTTCCTTACTACCAAAACTTTTTCCTAATTTTCTTTCTATCTACAGTTTTGGCTTTCTTCTTTTATCATGTTGTGTTGTTTGTTGTTTTCAAATAGTTTATTTGAATGCTCTTTTTTGTTTGTTGCTTAGTTTGTTGTTGTTTTTGTCTTTTCGCATGTAGAGTGACAAATTTCATTCATTTTACTTTTTCATTTTTTAATGAAAAGACCCATGAGAAAATTTATTGCATTTTCACAGAGCATATCATGAGCTTTTTTAAGTTAAAGAAAATATGGGGTGGGTGGGGTGGTTGATTTAACAAAAATGTAAATCTTTTGCTGCGTGTAATAAGGGCCGGGTTAGCCTCAGTCGGTGAGATGTTCGCTAGAAATCCAGCAGGTTCCTATTCGATGACCCGCCTCGCCAACTCAGTGTATGGTAGGCACAGGGACTGTGTCAGTAAAGTAGGAGCCTGGTCCGAGTGGTGGCACCCGCCATCAGATGCAAAAAAACTCTTCTGGACTAGCCTAAATGAAAAGGGGATAGATCCCTCACTGTATGGCTATACCGACAGTTCTTTTGGCGCCCGGAGGGCCGATCTGATGACAATTGGTGTGTAAAATGCACCCCTAACGCAGGTGAGTGGGGGGGGGGGTCAAAGTTTCTTACCGGATATGTATGCCAACAAGGCTGGGTTCCCTTAATGAAAAATCTGATATTGTTAAAAGTACCTGTACCCTATTACTAAGCCATAACATTTTTATGCATATAGATATCATTGAATATTCGATTTATATATCTAGATAATAAAATTACAATAACACTATTTCAATTTTTTTTTTAAATGCATGTCAACAATGTAATGATTCTTTTACTTGAACTTTTAACTTAACTAATCAAATCATTTATATTTTAATAAAGATCAGACAGCTCATTCAACTGTGGCATAATCGAAAGCTATTAGATTCAATGAGTTTTCAGAATATATTGATTAGAATAATTTTATTAATTTTGTTATTGTTCAAAAACTACAATGGTTAAATTACAAAAATCCAATGTACCATGTCAACTCGCTTGTTACTCATGTCAGGAATGACGCCACGCTCCTTAGAGATACCCAGATACTTTTACAATTCACATTTTTTTTAAAGGGGACCTCCCCCTTCTCACAACATCGTAAGTGTTAAACTTTCCCCCTCATCTACAGGTTTAACAGAAACACAGTAAAATAAATTTATGTTATGTTAGATAGAGCTGTGCAGATACTACACAGATTCTGATCATAGGCAGAAGTTTAATAAATTGATGACAGATCTGTATGTGTAATATGCAACCCTAAAACTCTTGGGTTACAAATCTTTGGGGGGGGATCTCTTGTGTATAATGCACACTATCCAAGTAAGACGAAAGATCAGCGGACAACTGTGCATGAGCAGGACAATTTTAGTCTTTATATACACTAAGAGCAAAAATGCCCACAATTGTAGTGAAATTTGTGTTAGCGCAATAGCATTAAATGTTCAAACCAATAAAAGAATAAAAGAACTGGTGAAACTGGATATCAAAAGAAAAATCCAAGAAGAAGCATTAGGAGAACCAATCTCTGGATAAAACTGAATATTCATATCATAAGACCCATTTTCATAAATATATATCATATTATATAATATATGGTGTACACACCTGCACTGGATCTTGTGTGAGTGTTGTTTTTTTGGGTTATTAATAATATTTTTTATGGTTTTTGGAGGAATTTGTTACGTTTTTATTCTAATTTAATTAAGGTTTTTTCAAGTAATAGCTGTAACTGAGTTGTGGGAGAATGAGGTATCTGTTTATGTAGTTTGTTGTGGGTATGTTTGTTGATTACCCAACAACAGCTCATAACAGAATACATCTTCTCCCAACAACCAGTTACAGTTCTATTATTGAAAACCTTAATATTTAGGAATAAAAAACGTAACAAATTCCTCCAAACCATCAAAAATATTATAATAACCAAAAAAACAACACTCAACCAAGGTCCAGTGCAGGTGTGTACACCATAATAATTATATATTATATATATATATATTGTTCGGAATTAATCGCTAAAATTTTTTTTAAATTTCTCTCAAGGGAAGAAGAAATCTTTTTGTAAATTATTTTTACTGGACCCAAGCATTGAATTAATCATTATGAAGATTTAGGAAGATGGTAGATTTAAAATTAAAAATCAAAACTAATGAATTAAAATGGATTGATCCTTACCTTTGTAAATTCTTTAAAAAATGATGTACTTATCATTGTTGCCTTCTGTCTGTTTCATTTCAGTTTAGATGTAACTTAGGTTATATAGTAATATATATATATATGTTATTGGTTTGGAGTTTTCTAAAATGTTTAACTAAAATCATAAACAGACGAAATACTTCAGTCCAGTGTTCTTCCGAAAAAGAGATTTTATCTCGAAATATCAAGAAAAATTACAGGTAAAAAACAACACCATTGTTACTCTATTTTTTTCTTTCCC
>CM042180.1:9930036-10005036 GCA_023376005.1 Doryteuthis pealeii
TATTAAATAAATGCTTAAAAATGGCCTTTTCATTTAAAGTTTACCCTCGTTTATTTTCCTTCAATGCAAAGACTTGCTAAATGTTTAATTATTACATTTTAAATAAAGGCTATCATTTGGGGCAGATTAAGAAAACGAATGTGAACTTTCTGGCCAGGCGGAATGAGGTGGTATAGGACGCTTAAGAGGTTTAAATTAAGATTTAGGGAATGTTGGAATGTACATAAAATAACCAAACCTGAATTACAGTGTAATTATTCATTTCTTTATTCTTTGCAGCCTAATTAGGGTGTCCCAGAAAAACAGAACCCACAAATTTTATAATAAAACTGTTAATTTTAACTAGGGGGAGTTTAGGGTTGGGGTTAGGGTTCTGCTTTTTCTGGGTCAACCTGTACAGGATGACCCAGAAAAAACAGAACCCAAATTATTTATTTATTTTCCCATTAAACTAATCCTAAACCCCAACCCTAAACCCTCCTGGTTAAAATTAACAGTTTTATTACAAAATTTGTGGGTTCTGTTTTTTTCTGGGACACCCTAATTTACTAAACAAAAGTTCATAATTACCAAAAATTAATTGATTTACACCTAAAACCTTTATGACGAAAATAGAGGGGGGTTAGGATTGGATTTAATCAATGCTTCCCCAATCACGTATGATGGTGATTATGATGATAATGATAATGATAATTTAAGCAAAAAAAAAAGGATGTGGAATATTGTGCCAACATGGACTCATAGGTGCTTGTGTGGGGGTGGGGGACAAATCTTGGCCTGGGATTGCAGCATCAAACAATAACATAAATTAGTAGCAAACAAGAAAAAAAAGGGGGCAGGGGGCACATTACCATTGGCTGACACAAGGACAGTGAAAATAACTTTGAGTGATAATATTTACATAAACCCGTTTGAAGGCAGACCATTAAAAAAGTAAATTGTCACTCATCCCCTTCAAGTTTTTCTGAAATTTTTTTTTTTTACAGGTGTGGACTGTGTCAAAGTTAGACATTCCCAAAATTTGAGCTTCCAATTCCAAGAATTGGCCTGAGTTGCACAAGAACTCATTTACAGACAAAATAGGTTACAAAAGTTGGCCATTTTTCGCGACCCACCGTCAAATTTGGAGAGCTAAAAATCAACATAACTTCAGCAAGTCTTGGAATTGGAACCTCAAATTTTGGGGAATGTCTAACTTTAACATTTGTCCACACCTGTTAAAATTTCAACAATTGAAGAAGGTGGGTGACATGGCCTGGATGATTTGACATGGAATAATATATATATATATTTGGGAGGATATGTGCTTAATTGAAGTCAAACCTAATTTTTTTGAAAGTAATTCATTAATGATTAATTAGGCGAGATTTAACTACTTAAATGTAAGGCTAAACAAATCGAGAAAAAATCTTACATTTAAGTAGTTAAATCCCGCCTAATTAATCATTAATGAATTAACTTAAAAAAAATTAGGTTTGACTTCAATTAAGCACACATACTCCCAAATATTGTCGGCTGAAAATAGCCATATTTGTTTACGTTATCATATAATATATATATTATATATATATATATATAAAATGGTGTGTTGTTGGTTGGTTGGTTTGTTGGTTGGATTTTACAGTATGTCAACCCTTGTTGGGTTACTTTATGCCAAAAATATTATTTGATTCATTCTTGATGGATATTCAATTTTTTTTTTCCTAAACATATTTTTTACACTTTTTTCTATTCAACCTATACATAGGAACCTAACAGGCACTACCACTCCGGGTCAGAGTGGAGCTGGGAGTAATGGTGATGAAGGGGTACTCCACACTCCCTAGAGTTCCAGAATTGGAACTTCACCACTAGATGCACTTTAAAGTATGTATTGTTGCGCTGCCCCAAAAATATTCAACAGGTTGAAATATTGTGTTCAATGAAAATAATTCCTCAGTAGAATTGGAAATCCTCAGATATTTTGGGGTCTGTGTCAGCAAATGTTAATTGAAGCAACAATTTAGCAAATAAAATTGGATCAGTAAAAAAATTAAAAAAAACTTTTAAAAATATGAAAGTGAAAATACAAATTAATACAAAAAAAAAAAATGCCCCAGTTACCTCCCCTTATCTTGCAAGGTCAACTATTCAAAATAAGGTCATGATAATGTAGAAAGGCGAGATGAAAAGTTCTCAGCATGACCAAGAAGATGATGCCCAAGAACTATGCTATTCTCTACATTCAGTCTTTGTTTTCACCTGAGTCTCATCAGAGGATTACCACAGGAAGAAGAATTACAAAAGAGAACGCAAGAAGGTCATAATGAGTGTTACATAATTTGTAAGCAGCTTATAAATTATGAACGTACCTGTAGTTAGAATATTTAAATGAAGTTTGTTAGATTTAAAATCAGAGGTGGGGAATTTTCCATACCCCTTGGGATTATGATTGACATGATGATCATCCCAACTTCACCTTCCGGTAGAGCCGTGAGAATAAGTTTTAGTTTAGTAAATGAGATTAAGCAGAGATTTCAGAGCGAACGGACATGAAGGCCATCGCTCTGAGCCAAGCTCCTTCCCGCGTCGGAATTAAATGGGCAGGGTTGCGAAATAAAGCTTGATCAAGAAAAACAACCAAGTCTTGTTTGTTAATATTAAAAACAATGGCCAGTCCAGTGCTAAGAAGAATCAACAGAAAGAAGACCAACCCTTAAAATAAGCCCAAAAGATCAACAGAGAAAATGGCCGACAAAATAGAAGTCAGCCCAGAGAAGATGGCAGCTGAAGTAGAAGCAATAAGCAACTAGTCACTAACTCAAAGTGTAGCAAGTAAGACCACCTATCAACACTATCATCTCCTCCGTTATATACCCAGATCATTTTAGGGGTATATAACAAATAGCTGACCGGTTATTTCCAATAACTCCAACATAAACAAAGGGGAACTACTCTTGACTGATAAATTATTTATTCATTTCCCATTAAACTAACCCTAACCCCTTCTTTTTTCTTCCAAGTAGATCAATAAATGGGTTAAATAGAAAACATGAGGGTTATTTCCTATAAGTCTAACATTATCAAAGGGGAACTACTCTTGACTGATAAATTATTTATTCATTTTCCCATTAAACTAACCTAACCCCTTCTTATTTTTTCCAAGTAGATCAATAAATGGGTTAAATAGAAAAACATGAGGGTTATTTCTATAAGTCTAACATTATCAAAGGGGAACTACTCTTGACTGATAAATTATTTATTCATTTTCCCATTAAACTAACCCCTTCTTATTTTTTCCAAGTAGATCAATATCGATATCTCATAGAAATTATGACTAGTGCAGATTACACAGATGATATAGCGATCATTGCAACGGCATCCACACAATCCGAATCTCTGATGCATAGCCTGGAGCAGACAGCAAGAGGCAATGATCTCTGTGTGATCTCAGATAAAAGAGTTAATGTATTTTAATCAAGATGGTGCTATCTCCTCATTAAATAGCGAGCCTCTGAAATTAGTAGACCAGTTCACATACCTTGGTAGCAATACCTCATCTACTGAAAGTGATGCCAGCATACGCTTAGATAAAGCATGCACTGTTATTGACTGATAAAATAAAATAGGAATTCTTCCAAGCAGTAGCCATGTTAGTACTATTGTATGGTTGCACTACTTGAACTTTAATGAAACACTTTGTGAAAAAGCTAGATAAGAATAAATAATTTATCAGTCAAGAGTGGTTCCCCTTTGTTTATGTTGGAGTTATAGGAAATAATCTAGCTGACCTGTTGGTTTTTGATTGGTCGAGAGTGTCCATAGTGACAAGAGTGAAAGAGAGAGCAAAAAGTTTGGGGAGTCTGGGCTGAGTGTTTGAGGAGGAGAGACTGGAGATGGAGTCTGTCCTTCCAGGCTTGTACTTAGGTTAATGATAAATAAATAAATGAGTTCTAAAGAAAAAAAAAGGAGAATGTCTGTGTTCGTTATTAAAAACTATGAACAGCACAAGATAAGAAATCCCAGGAAGAACCCAAGGAGATCCCAAGTAATTTCCAGACTCCAAGAACAGAGAAATTGCCAGCCAACTACAGATGCAGAATACCCAAACCCCAACCCTAACCCCAATCTTTTCGTTTTCACCCTGTGATCTGACGGGACAAAAAAAATCCACTAGTTGACAAGTTATTCTTAAACTAAATTAATACTAGATCTCTTGGCCGAAATTAGTGATTCGTCTGTAAAGTCTCAAAGTCCCAGAGAATTTCATGCGCCTTATTCTCCCTGGCAGATTTAGGTTGTGCATATACCATTTACTTGCATGATGAAAATTAATTCATTGCTTAATTCCCAGTGGATCGCCTTTCCCAACCAGTCATGCCTAGTCTTTTACTCTCTTTGTGCTAGTTTGCTACATTCACTTATATGATTAACCGTTTCGTCTTTTCTACACATATTCTACACTTGCGATTCTTCTTCTTCTTATTATTATTATTAGAGAGTTTTTCACCCTGCCTTAGACAGTGGTCCACTGGGGGCTGTGACAGATAGATTGGACGGTTAATAATCTTTGACTGGGAAGGGTTGAGAATAAAGTTTTATTATAAGAAACAACCAAGTCTTGTTGTTTGTTAAATAATTAAGAACAATGTCCAGCCCAGAAGAATTAACAAAGAAAATCAACACCCAGCCGAAAGCCCTGAATAGAAGTCAGCGGCTGAAGTAGAAGCAGTAAACAACGAGTCAGTAACCAGAAATGTACCAAGTAAGAAAGACCACCTATCATCTCTACCCTATCTATCTGTCTCTCTGTGTCCCCAATTATATACCCGACTATGTTACAAGAGTATATAACAAGAGCATAAACTAACCCCAGATGGGTTGATATGCCATTAAAATCCAACTATAATTGTTAAACATAAAAATAACCCAACAACAGTTGACATTTGTCCAAATTTTTCAGACTGTTGTCCTCATCTTTATTGTTATATACACAATGTTTCATCTGATGTGCCCTCCAGTCTTCTTCAGATGTTTCTTGTCAAACTCTAGAATGAGAATAGTCTAACCCTGTGGATAGAATAAAGGGTTTGGTTTGAGGTGACATGAAGGCTCCAGAGTTAGACAAAAAACACCTGAAGAAGGCCTAAGGCCACATCAGCTGAAACATTGTATATAACAATAAAGATGAGGATATAGTCTGAAAAATCTAAATAATACAAAAGAGTTGACATATTCTAAAACTAACTTACCTAAACGGGAAGGTGATACTGTTAGGTTCATACCTAATGAAATCTAGAGTTACTCCCCTTGATCAGTAGGGGGGCTGATGGGAACCTGGAAGTGGGTTTTCTGCCACAACACTTTTGGATTAGGATGCGTGTGAGCAGGACACGCGTGTACACGGTTTAGCTAATTAAGTCACTTTTAGGGTAGAAGCTTTCTCTATTCTGTGTTAAATAAAACCTTGTTAATTTCCAATTGTATATCTCCCATTATTAAAAGAACAATAGGGAACCCATTTTTTTTATATCTCCCATTATTAAAACAACAATAGGGAAATTATTTTTGGATATCTTCCTTTATTAAAATAATAGGGGAAACCATTTTTGTATATCTCCCATTAACAAAAGAACAATAGGGAACCAAAACAACAATAAACCAACAATAGGGAACCCATTTTTGTAATATCTCCCATTATTATCATTTTTGTATATCTCCTATTAATAAAAGAACAATAGGGAACCCATTTTTGTATATCTCCAATTATTAAAACAACAATAGGGAACCCATTTTTGTATATCTCCAATTAATAAAAGAACAAAAGGGAACCCATTTTTGTTTATCTCCCATTATTAAAACAACAATAGGGAACCCTTTTGTATATCTCCCATTAATAAAAGAACAATAGAGAACCCTTTTTGTACATCTCCTATTATTAAAAACAATAGGGAACCTATTTTTGTATATCTCCCATTATTAAAAGAATAATAGGGAACCCATCAGAGCACATTTATTTACATAATCCAACCAACATTAAGAATAAAACAAAAAAGAAGATTTCCCCAAGAATTAGAGACTTCCAAAATGGGAATAATTCAAAAGAAAAATAATATATATATATATATAAAAGAATAGATAAAAATAGAAATGAAATAAACATTATCAACCAGGTAAGTATGGAATTGACGTTACCTTGCTTGAAAAATCATCTTTCTCTTGCAGCTGACTCTTGAGGGAGTCAATCTGGTTATCTCGATCGGTCAGCACGGCAGACAATTCTTGCTGGAGGCTTGTCTAAAAGACAACACAGGATAAGTTTTAGAAAAATGGTGATTCCAGAAACTTTTATTCTTTAGTCAGATTTTGGTAAGAATTGGAATATCAAAAATTAAAAAAAATGCAAGTGGAAGTATATACATATATATATATATATATATATATATATATAAGAGAGAGTTTTATAATTTACTTGAAGCATTGTGTATATATTGATTTGGAGGTTGATTTTGAAGGCTATCACAATGCAGGTATAAAGAAAAAATAAGGTAACAATGGTGTTGTTTTTTAACCTGTAATTTATTCTTGATATTTCGAGATAAAATCTCTTTTTCGGAAGAACACTGGAACTGAAATAGTTGTCGTCTTGTTATGGCATTTTTAGTTAAAATTTTAAAAAACCTCCAAACCAATATATATATATATATATATATATATATAACCTAAGTTACATCTAAACTGGAAAGGAAACAGACAGAATTGGCAACAATGATAAGTACAATCATTTCTTAAAAGAATTTTACAAAGGTAAGATATCCGTTTAATTCTAGTTAGTTTTGATTTTTAAATTTTAAATCTACCATCTTCCTAATATCTTCATATATATTAATTCAATGCTTGGGTCCAGTAAAAATAATTAAAAAAGATTTCTCTTCCCTTGAGAGAAATTTAAAAAAAATTTTTTTAGCATTAATTCCGAACAATATATATATATATATATATATATATGGTGTACACACCTGCACTGGACCTTGTGTGAGTGTTGTTTTTTTGGTTATTAATAATATTTTTTATGGTTTTGGAGGAATTTGTTATCGTTTTTATTCCTAAATTATTAAGGTTTTTTTCAATAATAGCTGTAGCTGAGTTGTTGGGGAGAATGATGTATCTGTTTATGTAGTTGTTGTTGGGGGTATTGTTTGTTGGATTACCCCCAACAACAACTACATAAACAGATACATCATTCTCCCCAACAACTCAGCTACAGCTATTATTGAAAAAAACCTTAATAATTTAGGAATAAAAACGGTAACAAATTCCTCCAAAACCATAAAAAATATTATTAATAACCAAAAAAACAACACTCATATATATATATATATATATATATATATATATTATGAAAATGGGTCCTTATGATATGAATAATTTCATTTTATCTCTGAGAATTTGGTTCCTAAATGCTTCTTCTTGGATTTTTCTTTTGAATAATCCAGTTCTCACCAGTTCTTTTATTCTTTATGTTTGAACATTTTAATGCTATTGCTCTAACACAAATTTCACTACAATGTGCCATTTTTGCTCTTAGTGTAATATAAAGACTAAAAATTGTCCTTGCTCATGCAACAGTGTCCAGCATGTCTTTCGTCTTACTTGGATAGTGTGCATTATACACAAGAGATCCCCACCCCCCAAGAATTTTGTAACCCAAAGTTAGGGTTGCATATTACACATACAGATCTGTCATCAAATTTATTAAACTTCTGCCTATGATCAGAGTATCTGTGTAGTATCTGCACACTCTATCTAACCTAACATATAGAAGTTATTTTTACTGTGTTTTCTGTTAAACCTGTTAGTGAGGGGGGGGGTCAAAGTTTAGACACTGGACATGTTTGTTGAGAAGGGGGGAGGGTCTCCTTAAAAAATTGTGATATTGTAAAAAGTATCTGGTATCTCTAAAGGAGGTGGCTTCATTCCTGAAATGAGGTAACCAAGCGAGTACATGGTACTATTAGTATTTTTGTAATTTAACCATTTTAGTCCTTTTTGACAATAACAAAATACATAAAATTATTCTAATCAATTATTATTCTGATAACTCCATTGCAATCTATTAGATTTCCATATGTCACAGTTGAATGAGTTGTATATCTTTATTAAATTATAAAATGATTTGATTAGTTAAGTTAAAAGTTAAAGTTAAGAGAATCAATTACATTGTGACATGCATTTAAAAAAAATTGAAATAGTTTATTGTAAATTATTTTAATTTATTATCTAGATATATAAATGAATTATTTATATTAGATCTATATCTAAATAATAAATGTTATGCTTAAGTAATAGGTACAAGGTACTTTTAACAATATCAGAATTTTTCATTAAGGGAACCAGCCTTTGTTGGCATACATATCCAGTAAGTAAACTTTGACCCCCCCCCCACTCCACCCCGGTTAGGGGTGCATATTACACACAAATTGTCATCGGATCGGCCTAATGTCGGTATGAGCCATACAGCGAGGGAGTCTATCCCCTTTTCATTAGCGCTAGTCCAAGAAGATGGTTTTTGCATCTGAGGCGGAGCGCCACACCTACGATCAGCTCCTTACTTTACTGCACAGATCCCTGTGCTACTCATACGCTGAGTTGGCGAGGGCCAGTATCGAACTAGGAACCTTGTGGTTTCTAGCCGAACGCTCTACCGACTGAGCTAACCCGACCCTTTTACAAACAGCAAAAGATTTACATTTTTTGTTTACTATTTCTCTGAATGTTTGAGATGAGGCTTGATGATTAGTATTATCTGCGTTATTCGGACTATTGTCCTCATCTTTATTGTTATTTGTACAACGTTTCAGCCGATATGCCCTCCGGCCTTCTTCAGGTATTTCTTGTCGGATTCAGGAACTTTCTCGGATTCCAAGTTCAATCCTGAGTGGCGACATAGAAAAATAATTAACACAACTCCTACCCCAGCTATGGTTAGCGGAATGAGAACAGGATACCCCGTGGACTGAATAAAGAGTTAGGTTCAAAGTTCCGTGTTGGCTCCCAATTACGACAAGAAATACCTGAAGAAGGCCGGAGGGCATATCGACCGAAACGTTGTACAAATAACAATAAAGATGAGGACAATAGTCCGAATAATGCAGATAATACTAATTTTTATTTAAATCAACATTTTTCCCCGAGTATTTTCTTTAACTTAAAAGCCCTGATTCAAGCTCTGGTGTAAATGCAATAATTTTCTCATGGTATTTTCATAAAACAATGAAAAATGAAATAAATTTGTTCATTACATGCAAAAAAGACAAAAAACAACAACTAAGCAACAAAGAAAAAGAGCATTCAAATAAACATTTTGAAAACAACAAACAAACAAACAAACATTGATAAAAGAAGAAAGCCAAAACCTGTAAGAATAGAAAGAAAATTAGGAAAAGTTTTGGTTAGATAAGGAAAAGCAAAATATTTAGAAACATTGAAAGGAGAAAAAAATATGAAAGCAGAGAATGTTGTAAAATATATTGCAGGTGATTTGCTGATTCCCAATGGATATGTTTTGCAAAGAAGACTTTTTTGAAGTAGGCATATGCATTATAAAAAAAGATTTATTGAGTACAGATTGTATTGCAAAAGAAACTTTTTGTATATGGAGATGCATTGTAAATTTTTTTAAGTACAGATATGCATTACAAAAGGTTTTTTTTTTTTTTTTAAAAAGAAAGACGTTTTTGAAGTAGGCATATGCATTGCAAAAGAGATTTATTGTGTACAGATTGTATTGCAAAGGAAAATTTTTGAATATGGAGATGCATTCTGAAGGGTTTTTTTTTTTAAGTACATATATGCATTACAAAAGGGTTTAAAAAAAAAAAGAAGACTTTTTTGAAGTAGGCATATATGCATTACAAAAGAGATTTTTTGAGTACAGATTGTATTGCAAAGGAAACTTTTTGTATATGGAGATGCATTGTGAAGGGTTTTTTTAAAAGTATGGTAATGCATTGTAAAAGAGATTTTTTTGAGTACGGTGATACATTGCAAGGGGGATTTTTTGAGTATGGAGATGTATTGTGAAGGGAATTTTTTTTAGTACAGATATGTATTACAAAGAAGATTATTTTGAAATATAAATAGGCATTGGGAAATTTTTTGAGTACAGATATGCATTGCAAAGGGATTTTTTTTGCCAAATAGATGTGCATTGCAAGGAGGATATGTATTACAAGGGCATTTTTTTTTGAGTACAGATATGCATTGCAAAGAGTTTTTTTTTAGTATGGATATGCATTACTAAGAAAATTATGCTGAAGTACTGCTCGGCATTAGAAGGGCAATTTGTTTTAGTACGGGTATGAAAATCAAAGGGTAATTATTATAAGTACAGATATGCATTATAAAGAAGAGTTTTTTGAGTACAGATAAGAATTGCAAATGAGATTTTTTTGAGTACAGATATGTATTGTAAAGAAACTTTTTTTAAAGTACAGATATGCATTGCAAATGAGATTTTTAAAGCAAGAATATGCATTAAAAAGGTTTTTTTTAAAGTACAGATAAGAATCACAAATGAAATTTTTAAGTACAGATATGCATAGGCCAGGAAGATGTTTTTTTTTTCCTTTATATGAATCTGCATTGCAAATTAAATTTTTCGACTACACATAAGAATCCCAAATGAGATTTTTAAGTACAGAGATGCATTACCAATGAGAATTAGTATAGAAAAAGGTATTTTTGATATTTAATGATTGAAAATGGAGTGAAAGATTAGTTCCGAGGAAAATGCATTGGAAATGAAGGGATATATATAAAATAAAAAAAAATGAATAAAAGTAAGAAAAAACACAATGCAAAATTTGTCCATTACCAAAATATAATGCAAGACTCCCTAGGGGAATTGATTAAGTTCCCAAATGAAGAGAAATAACCAGAGACAAGCAAGGATTTTGGAAATATTAGTTTACAAAGACAGAAGGAGAAGAGCTATAAATGGCAAGAGAGATATTTTCAGATGCAGAAAAAAATCTCCAGATTATGCAGGGGTGGGGGTCATAAAAAGAAAAAAAAAAAAGATATTTGTCATTATAGAATGATGGTCAGTTCAGAGTGAAGAGTCACAGTCATATCTGGTAAGAGGAAGGACCCACAGGAAGCATGTCTGGTATGTGAAAAGACACAGGAAAATGTCTATTATGTGAAAGGACTCACAGGAAGCATGTCTGGTATGTGAAAGGACCCACAGGAAGCATGTCTGGTATGTGAAAGGGTATGTGAAAGGACCCACAGGAAGCATGTCTGGTATGTGAAAGGACCCACAGGAAGCATGTCTGGTTGTGAAAGGACCCACAGGAAGCATGTTGGTATGTGAAAGGACCCACAGGAAGCATGTCTGATAAGGGAAAGGACCCACAGGAAGCATGTCTGATAAGGGAAAGGACCCACAGGAAGCCACAGGAAGCATGTCTGATAAGGGAAAGGACCCACAGGAAGCATGTCTGATAAGGGAAAGGACCCACAGGAAGCATGTCTGATAAGGGAAAGGACTCACAGGAAGCATGTCTGGTAAGGGAAAAGACCCATAGGAAACATGTGTCCGGTAAGGGAAAGGACCCATAGGAAACATGTCCGGTAAGGGAAAGGACCCATAGGAAACATGTCTGGTAAGGGAAAGGACCCATAGGAAACATGTCTGGTAAGGGAAAGGACCCATAGGAAACATGTCTGGTAAGGGAAAGGACCATAGGAAACATGTCTGGTAAGGGAAAGGACCCATAGGAAACATGTCTGGTAAGGGAGGAAAGGACTCATTGGAAACATGTCTGGTATGGGAAAGGACACACAGAAAACATGTTTGGTAAGGTTTTGGTTTGGTTTCTTTGTTTAATGGCATATCAACCTTTGTAGGTTATTTAAAGCCAAAGTCATTCTTTTCGAAAAATAGTAGTGGTACTACAAAACCCATAAATGGGAAGTTAAGGGGGTTCATACCTTTCCCAAGGGTATTAGTCTGAAAGTGAACAATAGTGTGACTGGAATTTGAACTCACTACAGTCCAGAACATAAGTCATTACACCACGAGGACTCTCTCCCATCCGGTAAGGGAAAGGACCCACAGGAAACATGTCCGGTAAGGGAAAGGACCCACAGGAAACATGTTTGGCATGAGAAAGGATCCATAGGATATGTCTGGTAATGAAATGGACCGAGAGGAAACATATGGTTTGTTTTGTTTAATGGCATATCAACTTTCATGGTTTATTTAATGCGAAGACCATCCTTGTAGAGGCACAGCAGTGGTACTATTTAACCCATAGCTGGGGGATGACCGGTAAGGGAAAGGACCCACAGAAAACATTTCAGGTAAGGGAAAGGACAGAGTGGACCTGGGAGTAATGTCGATGAAAGGGTACTCCATACTCCCTAGATTTCCAGGATCGGAGGCGTCAAAGATTGGTTAGTTTTGAGCAAGGATATTTCCAATCACCAAAAGAAGAACGGTTCCAAGAAAGATTCCAAGAAACAAAAAGTGGAAAAATAAAAAGAAGACAAAAAAGAAAAAAAAAGAACTCTACAGAGAGAAATCAAAAAGAGGAAAATAAAAACACACAGAGATGCACACAGCAACAGCGGTGACAGAGGAAGAGACCGACTGGCTACCCATGCACAAACGGGACTTACTCGCTCGGACATAGAATCCTCCAAAAATGAAGGCTCTTGGTTGAACGGTAAGGAGACATCCCCAGGAAAATGCTCCCCACTGACGTTCGGAGAGCCTTGTTGTAAACTATTAATCATGTGCTTCAGACTGCAAATCTCGGCATCTTTCTCTTCGATTTCAAGTGTTTTTTTCTCGAGCTCCTCTTTCTGTAAATCCAGCAATAAATGGAAATAAGTAATAAGAGGTAAGAAGCAGAATTGGCGGGAGAATTAGAAGAGGAGGAAGAATTTTGGTTGGTCTTTTGGTGCCAACGGTTTAGCAAAAGGTTGCTATGTCAAAATGTTGATATAATTTAAAAAAAAAACAGCAGCATAGCCATTTCGCAGGCACATATGATATGAAAGCTGAGATGATGAAATGCTTAGAAGAGGAATGATAAAGTGCATTAACAAAGTTATGATGGTAATTATTTTATATTTAAATGTAAGATCTAGAACGTGCCAATCATGATGAGGAAAATTGAAGAGCTGAAATATTTAAAAATTTAAAAAAAAAAAAAAAAAAAAAAAAAAGAAAAAATTTTATTTTTTTATTTTAAATAAATATATAATATATATATATATATATATATATATATATATATATATATATATAAATGGAGATATACCTTGTTTAGAATATAAATTTATTTCAATATATTGTCTCTTCAGTCCTATTTGTGTTGTTTTTTGTTTTTAATAAAACTGACCATGCGGAATTTCGGTTAAGGATAGTTTTTGAACACAGTTATATATCAAGTATTGCTATCCAATACAAATAATTTTCAAACAGTTCTTGATCTATAGATGGTACCCTAACATGTATTACCACTCTAGTTCAGAGTGGAGCTGGAAGTAATGTCAATGAAAGTGTACTCCTGACTCTAGATCTCCAGAACTGCAGCCTCACCATCACATGCAGTTTAGTGTCGTAACCAGGACACCCTTTTGAAAGGGGATATAGTTTATTTTAAGCCCTACATACAGACCGGAATCTGGCATGCATTTAACAACTGTGCAACCGGTAGATAAGTGGTTAAATCAAAAACTGCTCCAAAAAGGACCCCCTGCCCCCCCAAAAAAGAAGGGCTTAAGAAGGTAGTCATTCCTTCAAAAATCATGACAGGTTCTTGAAATTCTTTAGATAAATAAAAGTATTTTAGCAACGTAGATGGCATTTATATACCCACAAAACGCAAATGTGGGAATAATTTTTTAAAAACATTCGAAAACACTTTCATGTTTTAACCAAATTTCTTTAAATTCTTTAGATAAATAAAAGTATTTTAGCAACATTTATATACCCACAAAACGCAAATGTGGGAATGAGTTTTAAAAAAACATTCGAAAAAATGTTTATGTTTTAACCAAATTTGGCAATAACAGTTAAAAAAAAAAAATTAAATTAAAATAATAATAATTAAACAATGAACAAACTTGATCTAACGAGCAACAAAAAGTCAATTTACTTACAAGGCAGTTGGTTTCAGAGAAAGCATCATCAGACGGATTATAATGGTCCTGTCGAGCCAACTGCTCCTTGAGTTGATCAATTTGTTCATTCTTTTCATCAAGCAACTGTTGGGCAAGGCTCGAGAAGCCAGCAGTGGTCACTTGACGTTGGAGAGTAGATACCTGCGACTGAACAACGGCCAAAGGTATTAAAAATAAGAAAGGTTTCAACTGAGAATAGAAACGCAGGTCAAATGCATGCACTAGGGCTAAAAAGCAAAGTCTATGACCTTCAGCCTAGTATATATATATATATATCTCCGTAGATGGGTTACCGAGTCAGTTGGTATTAGGATGATTCTAAGTTGGTCCTTTCTTTCAACAGCAGAATGTTAGAGTCATTCAGGTCAAAATTGAGAACTCAATGTTCAATATTATTGAACAGAGCAATATAATTTGTAAATAAAAAGCTTAAAAATTGGTCATTTTGCCATTATAAATCTATTTCTACCTACACATCAGACTGGTGACTTTATTGGAAACCCCATCTGACCCCTAGAGAACATGTCACGATAAACACGTAACTAATTTTAGGAATCAGTTTCAACCAGAGATGGACGCAGAGTAGACGTGCCACTGCAAGGTTGATTCTCCCACGCATATTTTCGGACTTCAAACAGACGAGTTGAGCCAATGTAAGCGGAAGTCGCGCGAATGACTACCGAGGCAAACAGAAAATTGATGAACGGCTGGTTGAATCTACCCAAGCAGCATCAGTTAGCATCAGTCTCTATCGTGAAAGAGTATCTGAATTTTGTTTTTGTGCAAATTCTTCACTTCATTTGTGTTTATTCACTATTTTACATTTATGGATCCTAAGAAAGTTAGCTGTAATACGACCAGAACTTTCTGGTCGTATTACAGCTAACTTTTTGAGATGACACTTGATAATTAGTATTATTTGGATTATTCGGACTATTGTCCTCATCTTTATTGTTATCTACACTATTTATCTGAATTTTTTAGATGAGGCTTGATAATGAGTATTATTCGGACTATTGTCCTCATCTTTATTGTTATCTACACTATTTCTCTGAATTTTTTAGATGAGACTTGATAATTTATATTATTCGGACTATTGTCCTCATCTTTATAATACAAATAACACAAACTACAATATGGATTGAATAAAAGGTCATGAGATGTTGCCAATTTGACACTGGATTGGGTCATGTGACTTATGGATCAGCAGGTCATGTGACTTATGGATCAGCAGGTCATGTGACTTGGACTAGTTATCAAATTTATTTTCATGATGAATACCTAACACTGAGTTAATCATAATGCCCCAAATAAAAGTGATAGATATAAGTCACTGTAGCAAAAACTTCTTATATATATATATATATATATATATATATATATATATACACACACACACACACACACACATTAATGTTAATCCTAATATACCTAACAACTTTTCTCCTTTTACTTAAAAGGAGATAAGTTATTAGGTATATTAAATAGGCATTTATCCAACAGTCAAGAATGCATAAATCCACTTTATACTATTTCTTATGGGAAATATTGTTTCAGTTTTTGAACAGATTGATTCTCGAACATATTGGAGCAAATTATGTTCGAGAATTGAGGTTCCACTATATATCTTATTATTTGTTTTTTTGACATGTCAATCCATTGGGTCATTTTGTGCCAAAGACTTATTGTTTTATTTATCCTTGATGGGTACCCAATTTTTTAAACATATTTTATAAATAATAAATAATAATAAAAAATAATAAATAATAAAAAAATACAGGTCAACACACAACACCATTGTTACCGTATTATTATTTTTTATTTATTCCAAACTGCATTGTGATAGCCTTCTAAATCAACCTCCTAACCAATATTTTATTCTATTTAACCTGTATATGGGACCCTAACAGATACTACCACTTCAGATCAGAGTGGACCTGGGAGTAATGGTGATGAACGCATAAATCCACTTTATACTATTTCTTATGGGAAACATGTTTCCGTTTTCGAACAAATTGGTTCTTGAACATAATTTTGGAACAAATTATGTTTGAGAACCAAGTTTACACTGAATTATAAAACAAAGTGGCTCCTAATCATGAAATGTCCTGTATCAGCATACCAAGAGTAGTTCTGGAGACAAGTTTAAAAGCTATGATGATGCAGGTAGGGGGAGTCATTGGTTTAAAATCAGGACAAGTGAGGCTCCTTAATAAGAGACAGTGTTCATTTGGCAGTAAGCTTATAGCAATTTGCTATAAGAGTGCAAAGAGGGGGTGATAATGGGAGAGGAAATGGGTGCTGGCAGCAAGGGATATGTTTTTGCATTGAATAAATTAAACAACAACAACAAAAAATGTTAGGTGAGTTAGACGTCTTACAATACTGTTTACTTTTTGAATCCCATGACAACAATATGGTATTATTTTTCTGAATGTTTTTAGATGAGGCTTGATAATTTGTATTTGGACTATTGTCCTCATCTTTATTGTTATCTCCACTATTTCTCTGAATTTTTGAGATGACACTTGATAATTAGTATTATTTGGATTATTCGGGCTATTGTCCTCATCTTTATTGTTATCTACACTATTTCTCTGAATTTTTGAGATGACACTTGATAATTAGTATTATTTGGATTATTCGGACTATTGTCCTCATCTTTATTGTTATCTACACTATTTCTCTGAATTTTTTAGATGAGGCTTGATAATTAGTATTATTTGGATTATTCGAACTATTGTCCTCATCTTTATTGTTATCTGCACTATTTCTCTGAATTTTTTAAATGAGGCTTGATGATTAGTATTATTTGGATTATTCGGACTATTCTCCTCATCTTTATTGTTATCTACACTATTTCTCTGAATTTTTGAGATGAGGTTTGATAATTAGTATTATTTGGATTATTCGGACTATTGTCCTCATCTTTATTGTTATCTACACTATTTATCTGAATTTTTTAGATGAGGCTTGATAATGAGTATTATTCGGACTATTGTCCTCATCTTTATTGTTATCTACACTATTTCGCTGAATTTTTTAGATGAGACTTGATAATCTATATTATTCGGACTATTGTCGTCATCTTTATAATACAAATAACACAAACTACAATATGGATTGAATAAAAGGTCATGAGATGTTGCCAATTTGGCACTGGATTGGGTCATGTGACATGGATCAGCAGATCATGTGACTTATGGATCAGCAGGTCATGTGACTTGGACTAGTTATCAAATTTATTTTCATGATGAATACCTAACACAGAGTTAATCCTAATGACCCAAATAAAAGTGATAGATATAAGTCACTGTAGCAAAAACTTCTATATATATATATATATATATATATATATATATATATATATACACACACACACACATTAATGTTAATCCTAATGAGTCAGATATACCCACTAAATAGCTTCATTTAGCAGCTCATCAGGGCAAAAATCTGACATAAGTGTACATTCTATACATGCCCTGATGAGCTACTAAGCGAAGCTATTAGTGGGTATATTTGACTCATTAGGATTAACATTAATGTGTGTGTGTGTGTGTGTATATAAATATATATATATATATACACACATTACTATTTGCTCTACTTATGTATCAAGCACTCTTTATATTTTAGCTTCAGACAATCCTAGCTACTTATATATATATATATATTTTTTCTTTTGGCCAAGTGTTATAATGTTAATTGATTATTTTCAGTTGGCGTAACTCTCTTGGTCTTTTTCTTTCATTTTTTCCCAGGTGAAGTTTTGTAGTATATTTTTACTAACAAATTATTTTCTTTTTTTGTTTACCACAAAGTTTTACTAATAGGATTAGTATATTATATATATATATATATATATATATATATATATATATATATGAGAGTAAATATGGAAAATAAATCCGACAATATAAAGAAAATTTTGAAAAAACAAGTGTACCGAAAAAGATGTCGTGACGCAACTCGAAGAGATGCAAAAGACAAGAAAAAGTATAAATGGACTAATTATTTTTAAGAGAATAACGGGAACAAAGTGGGAATGATAATTAAATAAATAATTAAATGAAGCCTAGTATTTAGTAATTATTTAACACTATTTTATCTAGAAATGGAGATATATTAAGGAATTCATGTTGATTATTAAGGGAACAAAGTGGGAATGACATCTTCGCATGTGTGGATCGCGACTTGCCTTTCAAAAATAAAACGCTGATCAAATACAGTTACATAACTAAAAAGATTTTCATCTCCTGTCACATATAAAAACATCCATCATTTTCTTCACCCCAAGAAACATCCTGATGAAGGTTCAATGTAACCAAAATTTTTAAACATCAATAATTAAATTCATCCCATTTTCGGAACACTTGTTTTTTCAAAATTTTCTTTATATATATATATATATATATATATATATATGTGTGTGTGTGTGTGTGTGAGAGATTTTGACACACCCTAGTAGAAGAGTAGGAAGAAAGGTAAAAATAAAAATTTACCTTTAGTTTCTGGTTTTCATCTTTCATAAGAAGCAATTTACTATTATCCTGTTCATCAACTGATGATTGAGAACTTAAAGGTTCACGGTGGAAATTGGCCATTTCAAGACGACCAAGTTGATTATCCTTTCGTACCAATTCCAGTTCCAATTTATCAACCATGTCTGTCATCTGTAATATCTAGCAAAAGAAAAATAAGAATAGTTTTTATATCTACACGTTCAACTGTAATATCTATTGGAAAAATTATTTTTTTTTCTCTTAAAGCTACACATTCAATTGTAATATCTATTGAAATAAAAAAAGATCTTTTAAATGTATGCGTTTAACTATAATATCTAGTGAAAGAAAAATAAATTTTTAAAATTTTGATTTTCGAACATGTTTTTTTTTTAAATCTACACGATCAACTGTAATATCTAATGAAATAAAAATTGATTTTCGAACACGTTTTTTTTTAATCTACACGTCCAACTGTAATATCTAATGAAATAAAAATTGATTTTCGAACACGTTTTTTTTTAAATCTACACGTCCAACTGTAATATCTAATGAAATAAAAATTGATTTTCAAACATGTTTTTTAAATCTACATGTTGTACTGTAATATCTAGTGAAATAAAAATTGATTTTCAAACATGTTTTTTAAATCTACATGTTTAACTGTAATATCTAGTGAAATAAAAATTGATTTTCAAACATGTTTTTTAAATCTACATGTTCAACTAGTGAAATAAAAATTGATTTTTAAACGTTTTTCAAATCTACATATTAAATTGTAATATCTAATGAAATAAAAATCGATCTAAAAAAAAATTTCTTTTAATTTTTTAAATCTACACGTTCAATTGTAATATCTAGTGAAATAAAAAAAATAATCTTTTTTTTTTAATTTACACATTCAACTGTAATATCTATTGAAACAAAAGTAAAATCTACATTCTAATATCCATAGAAAAATAAAAATCTACATTCTAATAACTACTGAATTTAAAAAATCTACAATCTATTGAATTTTAAAAATCTACAATCAACTATCTATAGAATTTTAAAAATCTACAATCAAATATCTATAGAATTTTAAAAATCTACAATCAAATATCTATAGAATTTTAAAATCTACAATCAAATATCTATAGAATATTTAAAATCTACAATCAAATATCTATAGAAATCTACAATCAAATATCTATTGAATTTAAAAATCTACAATCAAATATCTATAGATATCTATAAATTCTAAAAATCTACAATCAAATATCTATAGAATTTTAAAAATCTAGAATCAAATATCTATAGAATTCTAAAAATCTACAATCAAATATCTATAGAATTCTAAAAATCTACAATAAAATATCTATAGAATTTTAAAAATCTACAATCAAATATCTATAGAATTCTAAAAATCTACAATAAAATATCTATAGAATTTTAAAAATCTACAATCAAATATCTATAGAATTCTAAAAATCTAGAATCAAATATCTATAGAATTCTAAAAATCTAGAATCAAATATATATATGAATTCTAAAAATCTACAATCAAATATCTATAGAATCTACAATCAAATATCTATAGAATTTAAAAATCTACAATCAAATATCTATAGAATTTTAAAAATCTACAATCAAATATCTATAGAATTTAAAAATCTACAATCAAATATCTATAGAATTTTAAAAATCTACAATCAAATATCTATAGAATTTTAAAAATCTACAATCAAATATCTATAGAATTTTTAAAAATCTAGAATCAAATATCTATAGAATTCTAAAAATCTAGAATCAAATATATATTGAATTCTTAAAATCTACAATCAAATATCTATAGAATTTTAAAAATCTACAATCAAATATCTATAGAATTTTAAAAATCTAGAATCAAATATCTATAGAATTCTAAAAATCTAGAATCAAATATATATTGAATTCTAAAAATCTACAATCAAATATCTATAGAATTTTAAAAATCTACAATCAAATATCTATAGAATTTTTATTGAAAAATAAAAAAAATGAAATTTTCATTTCATTTCATCTTTGGATATTCAAATACGTTCCTTGTTTTGTGATAAATCAAAACACCAAAAAACCCGATTGAGGAAACTTACTTCTTCATCTTTCCGCTGTAACTGGGCACGTAGCTCATCCAGTATCGGATTGGATCCATCTGTGGATTCAGCTGTGTCCCTAGCCAAGCTTCGCTGTCGGTAATCATCCAGCTGGTTCTTGAAGGAGGCAATTTGAAGCAGCTGATCACAGACTTGTTGTTCGAGGGCCGTCTTTTCACTGGAGAGTTCCTACGGATAGAAAGAGAGAGAGACACACAATTAATACCAAAAACTTAATTTCCAGGTCTATTATGGTTTCGTTATCTATGATCTCATCAGGACTCTATCTTATATTAAGTTTGTATAAAGTAGTGTCCTGATGAGATTGTATAGATCAAAACCATGGTAGATCCACAACTTTATTCTACTAATTATATATATATATATAATAATTATATTAACTTGATGCTTCAAATGCGTCTAATAATAGATGAGAAAAACTTTCATTGAGGGACCCCACTCTCAAAAAGTGTTTTAATACTTTTGAGCGGGGTCTTTTAACTATATATATATATATATATATATATATATACATACTAGCTAAAGTACCCGGTCCATGACCGGACTAAAGAAAAAATAGGAACACCAAAGAGTGAGTGCCAAGAAAATACATTTCACGGAAATACTCAAATTATGACATAGTCTTAGACTATATCATAATTTGAGTTTTCAGGTATTTCCGTGAAATGTATTAGGTTATCTAATGGTAATACTATTATCTCTTGCGCACAATTCTACATTAGTATCATGATTTTATTTGTATTTCTAATATTAAAATAAATAAATTAACGCGATTATGAAAAATAAAAAAAAGGTTTTGTTTACAATTGACGAACGACGGGAATTTATAAAACAAAGTTGAGTTGTCTTGTCGTTAAGTGTTTTCGTTTGATTTGTTATTTAATTCGTTTTAAAAATAATTCAATGTACAAAAAGACATACTTAACTAATTACATAATTTAGAAAGATCTTTTTACTAACGAAAAATATTTTTAAAGATAGAAACATAAATATGCGATAAATAAGATTTGATTTTATGTTAAAATTTAAGTATGAAAAAATGATACTACGAATTCTAGGTTGACTGAAACAAAATATAATTTTTTTAACTCGTCGTAAAAAATAATTCCATTGATAAAAACTCAATCAAATTACATATTTAGAGAGATTATTCCATTCTCTTTCGAGCAATATGGATATCTTAAAGAAGATTGAGCCGTAAATAGGCGAGAAAAAAGAATTTGTTTTTTCTCTTGAAATTTAGAATGAAAAAAAAAATTATACATATCAGCTCTCTGAAGACAATTTTTTTTTAACTCGCTGTAAAAAATAATTCAATTAATAAAAACGCATAAAAATTGCATATTCAGAAAGATTATATTATTTTCTTTTCAACAATATAAATATTTTAAAGATTGGTCTAATAATAGTTAATAAATTCCTAGCAAAACGGCTTAGACTGCGAAATTTATTCGCTAAACTGATACATTTCTGCTATGAATCGCTGTGAAAAAAAGTCAGTCAGCGGACAATATTTTATTATCAGCAGGTTCTGGTATATGGATAGTTCTGCAAATTGGGTGATTTTGGCTTAATTAATTAATTATATCCCTTAATTAGTAAAACTCAATAACTAAATTTGGCGTGTTTCTTAGTTAGAAGGATATTAATATGTATGCAAGATTTCGAATCAGAGTGACCTCCCGTTTTGTACTTATACGTCGACACGTACATACCAAAATCTTAGTCTTATAGATTTAGATATATATATATAAAATGTTGTTCTGGTTCCAACGGGAGAAAATTCAATATTTTATAAAAAAAGAAGGTCCGCAAAATGTATTTGGTTCTCAGAAAAATTTTTTAAAATTCTTTTTGTTTTAGATATATATATATATATATATATATATATATGAAGAGAGAATGGAAGTGATTCTGACAAGTATGTAATATAGTGAAAAATTGAAAAAACACAATGATGCTTATTTTGCCAACACTGCAGTGTTTCGATCTGTTTCAATAGATCTTCATCAGGGCATTTGTTAATTTGAGGAAAAATAAATTCATCACAGTGAATAAGAAGACTGAGAGTCTTTTGCTTTGTTGGTCAATCTATTTAAAAAATGTTGAATGTTGAATTTTTTAAACATTTTTTAAATAGATTTTTTTAAACAACATTTTTTAAATAGATTTTTTAAAACATTTTTTAAATAGATTTTTTAAAACATTTTTTAAATAGATTTTTAACAACATTTTTTAAATAGATTTTATGAATTTTATTTTTATTTCAATTTTTCACTATATTACATATATATATATATACATATACATATATATATATACACACACATATACATATATATATATACACACACATACATATATATACACATACACACCAAAAAAATTATATATATATTTATATAAACAAATTTTATATGTATGTATGTATGTATGAGTTTGTATAAAGTAGTGTCCTGATGAGATTGTATAGATTGAAACCGTGGTAGACACACAACTTTATTCTATTATAGATTCTAGCAACAGAAAACACCCTCCGGCGTCGTAAAAATTAATTTTTGAAAGACATTGCCAGAGAGAGTGGGAGTTAAAAATTCAATGTCAGAGGGTTTGTATCATAAGTTAGACAAATCCTCATATTTATTAAAGGAGTAAAAAAAAACAAAAAAAAAAACAATTTGAAATGAAAACTGAGCCCCGTCCCTCTCAAATTAAATGTTGCGTGCATGTAATAATCAAACAATTATTTTGAATATTTTCCACAAAATCATAGGTATTTATTTATTTGTAAACTTTTTACTAAACTTCTTGTTACTGTAAAAAAAAAAAAAAAAAAAAGGGACGAGAGTAAAAAACAATTTTTAAAATTGCTTACTCAAATTTGGGTGTATATAACACAAGAATATTGTGACATAAGCTGTGACATAGAGCTATGACGTAGTTTTTGTTACAGACAGAAATACAGACAATCTCCATTATTAATAGATATCTATGTGTGTGTGAGAAAACCCAGTGTAACCTCTCAGTAGTGTGGAGTGATGAACACTGCATTTTGGTGACCCTAGAGCCAGTTTGAGTCTGTCAATCTGTTGTGCTCCCCCCCCCACTTCACTGGGAAACCCTCCAACCCACCCATTGTAAACCACTGCATCATGACATTATATATAGTGTATATGTGTGATTGATCTTACCTCTTCTAATTTATGGGCCTTTTTCAACTCTTCATCAAGAGACATGGCCTTTTTTCTATACACAAGTTCTTGGTCTTCCAGTTGGTGTTCAAGTTGTGTGATTTTCTCTTCGTTCTTTGGCAAAGATTTTTTCAACTCATCACTCAACTCGTTGTTTACTTCTTCCAGAGATTGCAGCCTCATTTCAAGTTGAGAGATTTTCTGAAACAATTAAAGAGAAATGGTATTGGGTTACTATTTGTCTATCAGTTGTTCATATTTGAGAAAAAAATGATAATTAAATAAATGATAATTAAAATAAATTGAATACTGTGGTTGTAGTTAATTTTTATAAACAAAAATATTTATATAAAAATAAGACATAATTAACTGGTCGGTATAGCGGCAGTTACAGGTTGGATACGTGATGCAATGGATTTAAGGGTTGTAGTAATACAATTCTAAGTGACAATCATCTATAGGTTTCAGGTTCAATCCTGGCCAAGGGTGATAATAACATAGTTTTATAACACTCAGATGGACAAATAAGATGGACATTTCAAGTTGAGAGATTTTCTGAAACAATTAAAGAGAAATGGTATTGGGTTACTATTTGTCTATCAGTTGTACATGTAGCGCAATGGATATAAGGGTTGAATTAATACAGTTCTAAGTGACAATCATCTATAGGTTTCAGGTTCAATCCTGGCCAAGGGTGATAATAACATAGTTTTATAACACTCAGATGGACAAATAAGATGTACATTTCAAGTTGAGAGATTTTCTGAAACAATTAAACAGAAATGGTAATGGGTTACACATAGTGCAATGGTTTGATTTGGTTTGTTTTGTTTTACGGCATATCAACCTCAGTGGGTCATTTAATGCCGATATAGTTTTGAAATAAATCAATTCTTAATGGATAATACAATTTTTTTTATAAATACATTTTTCTATTTAACCCATAGATGGGACCCTAACAGGTACTACCACTCCGGGTCAGAGTGGACCAGGGAGCAATGGGGATGAAGGGGTGCTCCAGATTCCCCAAATCTCCAAAACTGGAACCTCACCATCAGATAGAGTTTAACGTCATTCCCAAGACATGTACAACCTCAGCCACCGCCTTCTAGCACCCATATGATAAAAAGGGGTTGGGGCTTGCCATAAGGGCAATAGGGTTGGGAAAATCATATAGGTGCTAGGGCTTGACGTGACCAGCCGATTGATCGGAGGGGGCCTCTCCGACTGCCCGTCTAGCCCTAGATAGGGCCAAAGTGGAGTATAGCATGTCATGAACTGCTCATCCACCTGGGCTCTATCTTTAAGCATCACAGGTCGCCACCCACGGCCAACAGGTGGTCCCATTGAGGGAGTCTTACCCCTCTGCAGAGGTGCATTCTAACGCCCCAGCCGACAGGGCGCCATAGTGCAATGGATATAATGGTTAGTTCATACAGTTCTAAGTGACAATCATCTATAGGTTGTTTGACTGCCTACTGGTCTCGAAGAAAGGGATAGCATGACACTCCTTTACTGATGTCATTAAGTTTATTTAATAAACACTGTGAAACTGTACAAGGAAAAACAAATAACATTTAATGACAGATAACAGTGAATACTTTTAAAGAAATAGAAAATCCTCAAAGAAATAGAAAGCTCTTACTGTCTTTGCCTTATCCGACCAGTGAAAAGAAAAAGAAAAAACCCTGTCTACTCTACGAAATAAATTCTAAGATTTTTAAAATAGGGTGTTACTTATACAATCATTCTGTATAATAATGTTGATTTCTCAACTCAGAAATTCAAGGGGAAGGGAAACACTGTTATACATTCTCTACAGCAAAGAAAATAACAAAAAACTAAAAGTGTATAAAAGGTATCTGCAATATGAGATCAGGTAAAGAAAAAAAAAGAATAAAAAAAACCCTGACATACCTCTAAGAGGTTTTTCTCTAAATTATTTTTCTCATCCAGTTCTTGCTCAAACTGGGAGACCAATTTCTTGAGTTCCTGGGCTGTAAGTTCTTTGTCTTGAAGATCTCTCTCCAGTTTTTCATTCTTCATTAAAATGTCACTCTGGCTACTGATTCGGCTTTCTAGTTGATCAGACAGCTCTTCCACCTGTGAAATAAATAAATATACAAAGAAATTAGGAAAAAGCTGTTGGAATATTTTGTGATATAAGGTGTGCTCAAATTCCCCACCTGAATTTATAGACTAGCCATGGTCACGTGGTTTAATTCGTTTGCCAATCACTAGCCATATAGCGTGGCTGATACACTACTTAAACACTGATACTGGCCATAGTTCTACTAGCACTGATTGAGGAGGGACTTACAATACTTAGGACTCTTTACTAGAAGAATCAAAGGATTCTTTATCAGAGGATTACCAAGGATCCAATTCCACTGGACAAGTGCTCTTGCTTAAAGCCTACAGGATGGCCCATAAGATTGTAACAAAAGCAAAAAAAAAATTTTTTTTAAATGAATAAATAAAAATAAAAATAATAATGTCTCAACACCCCCTCCGAAATAAACAACAACAAAAAATGGTAATTTATGAGGAAGTGTGTCCCGGTCTCCTGCCTCAGAAATTGCTACCCGGTGACTATTAAAATAACGTCCCCAGCTATGTCGTCTCGGTGATGTTAGTTGAAAGAAAACAACCAACTTAGGGCGTTAAATGTATTTTAGAGGGGGAGGGGCTTCTCTTTTTTGTCGTAATTATTATTTATTTATCGTAATTTGTTGTAATTCTTGTTCATTTATAGAAATTTGTCGTAATTCTTGTTTATTTATTGTAATTTGTCGTAATTCTTATTTATTGTAATTTGTCGTAATTCTTGTTTATTTATTGTAATTTGTCGTAATTCTTGTTTAGATATGAAGATGGATATATAGTTTGGAATAGACTGAGATAGATAGATAGATAAACAAACAAAATAATATAGATAGATATGAACAAATGGAGACGACATAGCTGGGGACATTATTTTAATAGTGACTGGGTAGCAATTTCTGAGGCAGGAGACTGGGACGCGCTTCCTCATAAATTACCCAAAAAATTATTTCTAGTGTGATGTCAGAACAAAATAGGAATGGTGAAAAAAAGAAAAAAAAAACTGGCAGAATTGAAAGAAACCAAAGAAAAAAGAAAACCTCAAACATGCAATCTAAGAGAGGGTTTGGTTTGGTTCCTTTTTTTTTAAATGGCATATCAACCTTCATGGGTTATTTAATGCTAAAGCTGACCTTGTAGAAGAACAGTAGTGGTACTATTCATTACTACTTTATTATCTTAACTAATAGCCTGGGCCGGGTTAGCTCAGTCGGTAGAGCGTTCGGCTAAAAGCCACAAGATCCCTAGTTCAATACTGGTCCTCGCCAACTCAGCGTATGAGTAGCACAGGGATCTGTGCGGTAAAGTAAGGAGCTGATGGTAGGTGTAGCGCTCCACCTCAGATGCTAAAAAAACAATCTCCTTGGTCTAGCGCTATTAAAAAGGGGATAGACTCCCTCGCTGACTGGCTGATACCGACTTTAGGCCGCCCCGTTGACTTTACTTTTTACTTTTACCCCAGCATCAAGGATTTTAATCTAATTCGAAATTTTTCACCAAAAAGTAAGAGGTAATCTTATTTACTCAATAAGCATAGACCATCCTTATAGAAGAACAGTAAGGGTTTCATTTAACCCATACCTGGGAGGGTGGGGATGTCATACTTTTCCCAAGAGTATTAGTCTGAAAGTGAACATAATAGCTATATATTGGCCCAATAAGCTTGCACACTTTACTCAAAATAATATTCATAATTTCAAATTCTATTTCAAAGAAAGTCAAGTGACACCAAGTCTCTTTAAGGGGTTTGTGGTTTTCTCTGTTCCTCTTTACTGTATTGGTTTGTTTTCTTTGTTTAATGGCATACCAACCTTCATGGGTTATTAAATGCCAAAGCCATCCTTATAGAAGAACAGTAAGAGTATTATTTAAGCCATACCTGGGAGGCTGGGGATGTCATACCTTTCCCAAAGGTATTAGTCTGAAAGCGAATATAATAGCTAGGGCGGAGGCATCTTATTGACCCAATAAGCCTGCACCCTTTAATTAAAATAATATTCATGATTTCAAATTCTATTTAAAAGAAAGTCAAGTGACACCAAGTCTCTTTAAGGGGCTTGTGGTTTTCTCTGTTTATCTTTACTGTATACGTTTGTTTTCTTTGTTTAATGGCATATCAACATTCATGGATGATTAAATGCCAAAGCCATCCTTGTAGAAGAACAGTAGAGGAACTATTTAACCCATACCTGGGAGGCTGGGGATGTCATACCATATAAAACGTAATAATTATATCATCATACTGTGGCATATGTACAGGTTTTGCTAGTAAATAACAGTTATTAATAACAAAATACTCCATGTAAATTTATATATTTTATGGATCTTAAATTTTCTGTGGTTCCTTCTTGGCACCTTGTGAACCCCTAAGAATCTTATAGCACCCAAGGGAGCCATATTCTTTATCCCAGCTTCTAGGATTTTAATCTAATTTCAAATTTTTTTGCCAAAACGTAAGAGGTCATCTTATCTATTTGGTTTGGTTACTTTGATTAATGGCATATCAACCTTCATGGGTTATTTAATGCAAAACCCATCCTTGTAGAAGAACAGTAAGGGTATTATATAACCTATACCTAGGTGGATGAGTTTGGTTTCTTTGTTTAATGGCATATCAACCTTCATGGGTTATTTAATGCCAAACCCATCCTTGTAGAAGAACAGTAGGGTTACTATTTAACCCATACCTCGGGGGATGGGTTTCGTTTGGTTTCTTAGTTTAATGGCATGGACTGCTTATCCACCAGGAAAGCATCACAGGCCACCACCTACAGCCAACAGGTGACCCCATTGGGGGGGGGTCTTACTCCTCTACAGTCATGTAGTTGGTGTATTCTAAAGCCCCACTGACAGGGCTCAACCAAAAATGATAATTAAAAATATAAATGTGAACATTCCAAAACTACCAAGGAAGGTGAGAATTAATGAGAAAAAAAATTCCACTTGAAAAAAACAAAAAAAACGAAAGATTTTAGAAGGAAGCCAAAAAAAAAAAAAAATAAAAAATAAAAACAGACAAAATAAAAAAAAAAAGAAATTGGTTGGTTGGTTGGTTGATTTTAACGGCATATCAACCCATCTGGGGTTATGTCATGCCTAACAGTTAGGAAGTAATAGTTTTCATTGTTGAATTAACAGTTTCTTTTGAGGAAAATCTTGACTGGGCACATCAGCGTAAGTTGGAAAAATACAAAGATTTACAAGAACAATGCGTCAGAAATGGTTGGATAACAAATGTATTTCCTATTGAAGTCGGATGCTGAGGATTTATTACCAACTCAATCTTGGCATTTTTGACTAAACTTAGACTTTCTCCACCAGACAAGAGGAAATACATAAAAAAGATCCAGGAGAAAGCTGTAACTGCATCAGCGTGGATATGACAATGCTACAATGTGATATCAAACCAACGTCTGGTGGTATCGTGAGATCCTGCTGGGGTGTTCTGGGTTATTGGTAATGATGCTTCGGCCCCGAAACCATGCCTGAACCCAGATTCATCATCTGATGAAGGCTTTGTTGGTTGCAATGCTATTGTGTAAATAGTAGTTATTGTATGAAGATCATTGTTGTGTATTTATATTTATACTTTTTAGTAATTGGTTTTAACAATCTGTTGGGATCATGTTGTAGGATATTGATTAGGTTCATGTCTATATTCTTTGGTATAATTCTATTTCCCTCAAAAAGGACAGAATATCGTCCATGTTGACATTTTCAAATAGATCTTTCATATTGTTTGTATTACATATATTACTTCCTAACTGCTAGGTACGACATAACCCCAGACGGGTTGATATGCCGTGCTTAGCAGTTAGGAAGTAATATATGTTGTGTATCTATATTTAAACTTTTGTAGTAATTGATTTTAATGTGTTAGCATCATTGGGGATCATGGTATTGATTAGGTCCATGTCTATACTCTATGGTACAGTTTTATTTCCCTCAAAAAGGACAGAATGTCCTCCATGTTGACATTTTCAAATAGATCTTTCATATTGTTATTCATAACGGTTTCTGATATGAGCAAAAAAAACCTGCGTTCCATGAATAAGTGTTTGGCATGTTTCACATTGTGGTGGTTGTTCTTGTTTGAGTATATAGGAGTGCGTTAATCTTGTGTGACCAATGCGTAATCGGGACACAATGACTTGTTCCTTTCTAGACTTTCTTAAAGCTGGTCACCAGCCTCCCAAAGTGGGTTTAATTAGGAAGAGTTTATTGTGGATGTTGTTATTCCAGCTTTATTTCCATTTTGTATGAAGGAATAAATCCCCAAATGGGGTAGATGGGGCTCCTTAGCCTTGGACATCAATCCATCTAAAGGAAAGTAAGTAAAGTCATCGGGGTGGCCTAAAGTTGGTATCAGTCAAACATATTGTGGTTTGCATCAAAATAACAGTTTCTGATGTGAGTAAAAAAACCTGCATTCCATGAATAAGTATTTAACAGTCAAAGGTGTTTGACATGTTTCACACTGTAGTTGTTGTTCAAAATGAATTTCTGAGATGAGGAATTATCTATAATACATATACTTAATGTGAATTTGTTACTTTATAAGCAACTTTTATGTTATATCTTCTAGAATATAAAGTTATTTTTTTTTAATTTAATTTTGCAGAAATGGTCAAATATAAACCTATAATACAACGGTGGTTGCAAGAATGTGTGTGTGCATATAAATGCACACCTAGTTATATAGATACGTAGTAGTAGTGAATTAATAAGTAGTAAGTCAAACCACATATATGTATAAATATGTGTGTGTGTTCTTGGTAGATAATGTGTGAATATACATATGTATAGATAGATAGATACATATGTGCGCATGTATACATACATGTGTGTGTATGCATATATTGTATGTGTAAGTAGGTGTAAAGTATGTGAATGGTCGGTCAAACAGGCCATAAAAGGTGAGATTAGGGTTTAGGATAGATATGAAAAGTGATAAAGGCCAGTAGCAGACAACATGTCTGGTCCTTTGGCACTTAATAGTTGACCAGTTGGTCATAAAAATCATGAGGGTGGTCTTTTAGACAAAGAACCCTTTCAAATCCCGCAGGGTTGATAAGATCTCGGAGGATGAGATTTCAACGAGATTTGATAGCGAGAATTGGGATTCTGGGAAATTCAAAAAGTTTTTAGAGTTAGTCTTGGGACAGCGGAGAGAGCAGTTAGTCCCAGGGAGCCGAAGAGTGCAGATGGGCCCTGAACACTGAAGAGATAAGATGTTAGATGCCCACTAGAAGCTAGCATTAGAAGAGGTCTCCAAAAGGAATGGGGGTGACCCCCCTCTCGACAGACATAGGAGCAAATGAATTATAAGCTGATGGAGTGACTGGAGATAGCAGCAGACAGTTATACACCTCTCTGACCATTCTAATGTTCACCTGACTGATTTTGTCTTAGTTGTTTATTCTCTCTTTCTCTTCCAGAAGAAGCAGTGCAGAAAGATGCAGTGAACGCAAGAGAGTTGCAGAAGTGTGCAAAAGAGTCTCGCAGCCCGCCGGTGGGTGTTACAAACCAGAGGAGGTTGACCAAGAAGAGTGTGAATTGTCTCAAGATTTGAAATCTCACAAGAAGAAAAAGAAAAAACATGATGCTAATGAGAATGCAGAAAATACAAATTCCATCGAGACTGAAGAATCTAAAAGCAAAAAAACATAAATAGTTTAGGAAAATTATTAAAAATTTATTTTTAGTTATTAACTTTCATGTTGGTAAAATGTTTGCCTTCTTGATAAGATTAAATATATCTTTTCCATTTCACCCCACATCAAATGTATATTATGATTTTGCTCATCAAGATTTTTAATGCTGAAATATTTGTTCTAGAATAATTATATTCTTTTTTTTTTCTCCTGAAAAACATAAAAGAAGAAGAAATCCAAGAAGAAAGTGTGGATTTTTTTTTTGCAACCAAAAAAAGGTGAAGATCATGCTAATCCGCTGAGCCGAAACCATCACCAATTTTTGTTAGAGTGTAGGTATGAACAACTCACCCTCTTACAAAGATACAGTAGCAGATAAGCGTCACACGGCAAACAAAGAGAAAGGAAGGAGGAAAAATAAGCAAAAAAAAAACAAGAAAACCTTTAACAGAAAAATATTCATTTTTATAAAGACTAGCAAAATAAAAAACGCCCTCTGGCAACGTAAAATAAATATTATCTGAGGGGATGGGAGTTGAAAGTTTAATTTCAGAGAGTTTGTATCATAAGTAAAGTAAAATCATCAAATTTATTAAAGGAGTAAAAAATAAAATAAATTTATTAAAGGAGTAAAAAATAAAAATATTGAAATGGAAACTTAGATCTGATAACTTTAAATATATATTAAAATAAAACAAACTATATATAGATAGATTTGTTTAATGGCATATCAACCTTCATGGGTGATTAAATGCCAAAGCCATTCTTGTAGAAGAACAGTAGGGGTACTATTTAACCCATAGCTGGGGATGGGTTCTGTTTTGGTTTCTTAGTTTAATGGCATGGACTGCTCATCCACCAGGATTCCATCCTAGGCATCACAGGTCACCACCCACAGCCAACAGGTGGTCCCATTGGGGGGGGGTCTTACTCCTCTACAGACGTGTAGTTGGTGTATTCTAAAGCCCCACTGACAGGGCTCAATCAAAAATGATAATTAAATATATATATGTGAACAATCCAAACACAATAAACTCTTCCTAATAAATTAACTATATATAGATAGATAATACCAGGTATGTATTTATTAAAACTTTAAAAAACCAATGAGGACTGTCTAACATTGCATGCTCAAATTTTGAGTGTATTTATTCTGTTATGACGATTTTAGGTTGTGTGACGTAAGCAGTGATGTATTTTTGTTACAGACAAAAACCGGAAGCAAATCTCCATTATTAATAGATTTTGAAACAATTCTATCAAAGTATTTATTCTTTAACTCTTGATCTCCATGTAATAACTGTAAAAGAATCATCCAAATAGTGAGCAAGACATTTCTCAGCAAGAGAACACATCTAGATAAATGCAAATACTTGATTAAATTTTTAATAAATATGAGCAAAAATCTCAGAGATATATCTTAAAAGAAATCCACTAACAAGAAGAAATAACTGTAATTTCATTCTTTACTTCCTATTTTAACTAATTAGTTAAATTAGGAAAATTTTGCATTGAAAGACGGGAGTGATGGAAGGGTAAGTTTCAGTTGTTCTGTGTTTCGAATTCTGTTTCTGCATTCTTATTTAGTCTTATTGGCTTTTATATTTTAATATAATATTTCATTACATTAAAACTTAGATGCTTGCACCTCAGTGTGAAATAGGTCAAAACTAATACACTAATGAACATATCTATTTACCAGTTTGGAAAGCTTTAAAGTCATAAAATTGAATAAATCAACTGTATAGGTAATACACTAATGATATCTATAGGAAAGTTACCAGTTTGGAAAGCTTTAAAGTCATAAAATTGAATAAATCAACTGTATGAAATAGGTAAAACTAATACACTAATGAACATATCTATAGGAAAGTTACCACTTTGGAAAGCTTTAAAGTCAAAATTGAATAAATCAACTGTACGAAATAGGTCAAAACTAATACACTAATGAACATATCTATAGGAAAGTTACCAGCTTGTAAAACTTTAATGTCATAAAAAAAATAAACCAACTTCATTCTAATAATAAAAACTCACCTCTTTTTTGAGACGTGTTTCTGTATTCTGCTGTCTTTCAACTTGTTGCATAGCCATTTTCCATTTGTTGATCTCACGTTGAAATTCTTCACGTTCCTGTTCTCTCTCTTGGGCTTGTTCCTACAAAAAAAAAAAAAAGGAAAAAGATATATCTATATGTATGTGTCGTAAAATAGGTAAATTAAACTCCAACGTTCCTCAGGCATCTTTTCTTCTATTTTTTTTTTCTTGGAGCTCTTCGCAGAATTCTGTCCCAGCCTCCTGCCTTAAAAAACACTAAGCGGTGCCAGCTCGAAAAAAAAGTCGCTAGCTGAAGCAGTGCTGAAAAAGTAATTTGTAGATAAAAACACCTTCAATCTGCTAAAAAATAATTTTTTTTTTTTCAGTATTTTCATTTTATTTTAATTACTTAGACCACCTTAAAATATTTTAAAAAGAGGGAGGGCTAAAATATTTACATTTACTTGTCAAAAAAAGACTGGAGTTGTCTTTTTTTTTTTTAAAATATAGCATTAAGTGCAGCTTGTTTTTTTTCAGCAGGTACCGCTTCAGCTAGGGACTTTTTTTGAGCTGGCACCGCTTAGCGTTTTTTAAGGCTGGGGCGCAATTCTGCGAAGAGCCTCTTTTTCTTTTACTACAACAAAAGACACCAAAACATTATGAATATAATGTTACATGATGAAGAGGCATACCCTATCATTTTTATAAGGAAATACACAAGCGTCTCCAAACCCCTAATGCATATCCTGGTTAAGGGAAGGAAATCCCCTTGTTTGCTGCAGATTTTCCACAGACGCACTGACAAGTATGCCAAAAGCCATTGATTTCTGATGATGGTGATGGAGACGTACTTTGGATTTTCGCCAGAGCTCTTTTGGCTGGATTGTGGCCCTAATACCATGGGGTGCTAGACCTGTCTGCCTTGGGTGACCCTACCAAAACTTGTTCCCGACAGCTTGATTCTGACACTACTAAGTTTACACAGTCCTGCTGCAATTAGGAGGGGGTTGAACGTTAGAAATAATGTGTTAGACGGTTGTTGAGCAAAGAGCTTACTTCGCCTTTTTACAGGTCTTGTTTTTTATTCTCTAGGGTGTCTAGCCACCTCCTAGGAATCTAAAGTTCCCAGTTCAATACCGACCCTCACATAATCAGTACATGAATAGCACAGTTTGGGTCAGTGCTGTCAAGTAGAGAAACAAAACAATCTTCTTGGTCTAGAGCTATCAAAAGGGGATAGACTCCCTCACTGTTCAGCTGGTACCAATAATTGGACATTCTGCTATCTTTATTACTTGTTATAGCAGTCGTCTCTGTGTAATTTTCTTTTTTGAAAAAAAAAAAAAAAAAAAAAAAAAGACATTGAACATTCAAAATCTGATTCCTGAAATAAAAATGGTATATAGAAAAAGAAATTTGGACAAAATGTCTAAAAGACTTACATTAAGGAATTGTTTATTGGCTTTCAATTGTCTCTCGACCGATTCCAACTGAAGACGTAGGTCATCAATCTGTTGTCGTTTCTCCTCTAACATTTCACTGTATTTGTGTTCGAGGTCTTCCCCAGAGGCAATCAAATCTTGAATACGAACTTCATAGCTGTCTTGGTTCTGTTGCAGCAACTGCATCATGTGTCGTTTGTCGTCGTTCAGTTGGCAAATTTCATCCAATAAACCTGCATATGAAATGTACCAAATAACGAAAAATGTAATCATTGCAAAACAATTCTTTTTTCCTTTAATTTTGCAGTTTAAGTATTCATGTTAAACTTGTGTCAAAGGGAGACAATTCAGGATAACAAAGAAATAGTTACATTGGTAAAAAATTAACAAAAAAAAAAACAAAAAAAAAACAACAATTTTTAGTATAACTCTTAATTTCCTATTTCACCTGGCCAGAAGTCACATTCATTTTCCTAATCTGCCCCAAATGATAGCCTTTGTTTAAATGTAATATTAAACATTTAAAAGTCTTTGATTTAAGGAAAATAACAGGTAACTTTAAATGAAAATGTCATTTTTAGCCATTTTTTGTTAAATTCTTATAGGAGCGGGGCTCTGGACTTGAAAATTCTCAACAAGATATTAAGAGTTTGTTTGTTTTGTTTTACGGCATATCAACCTCAGTGGGTCATTTAATGCCGATAAAGTTTTGAAATAAATCAATTCTAAATGGATAATACGATTTTTTATAAATACATTTTTCTATTTAACCCATAGATGGGACCCTAACAGGTACTACCAATCCGGGTCAGAGTGGACCAGGGAGCAATGGTGATGAAGGGGTGCTCCACATTCCCCAAACCTCCAAAACTGGAACCTCACCATCAGATAGAGTTTAACGTCATTCCCAGGACATGTAGACCCGGAGCCACCGCCTTCAAGCACCCATATGATAAAAAGTGGTTGGGGCTTGCCATAAGGGCAATAGGGTTGGGAACTACAAATATTCTTGTCAAACTTGTGCCAAAGGGAGACAATTCAGAATAACAAAAAAAAAAAATATTGTTACAATGGTAAAAGACTCAACATTGTCGCATAGTAAGTATTTACTGACATCCCACCATTTCAGTCGAACACAGGGGTCATTATAGTGGGGAACCATGCACAAACTGAAGATCATGCATGGCTACAGTTTTAAAATTGCATGAATCCCCCATGACATTCCTCTTTTGAGGTGTCCCCTGGCACTGGGCAATAAACCCAGTCCCTCTTTTAGATGAGGGGGGGGGGAATAGCTTCCTGGAATCTCACTGATATTAAATATCTTACCAGACCAATGTCCAAAGCTACTGGACATAGGGTCCGAAAGACAGGTATTTATGTCCATCTGAGGAAGGCAAAAGAGCTCACTGACCGAACAATAGTAATCAAAAACAATAAAGGTGAAAATGTTCACCTGAATAATATATCTTATTATAATGGAGATTGTGGGTTTGTCTGTCTATAACCGAAACTATATCACTACTCAAGTCACAATTCCCTTTGTTATTTACGTCACATTCTCCATGATTTTATTTTTATTTAAACCTCAATTATTAATAAAATTATTTTACATCATTAAGACTGTTGACCATATTCTACATACTAATAACATGCAATTGCATTTATATATACAACAAAATAGCGGATCACAGTATGAATGGGAAGGCTAATTTGCATATGTTATTAAAAATTTGGATTTAATAAATATCTGCTTAGTATTATTGATTTCTAATTGTTTGGTTTTATCTTATTGAATATGAACAAAACTCTTGGGGATAAATCTTAAAAGAAATCTATTAACAAGAAGAAATAACTGTAATATTATTATTTACTTGCTATTTTAACTAAATAGTTGAATTAGGAAAATTTACAAATGAAAGACGGGAGTAAGGGAAATTGATGGAAGAGTTAGTTTCAAAGTTGTTCTATTTTTCAATCATACCCCCTCTGTTCCAAATCTTTTTATCTGCATTCTTATTCAGTTTCATTAGCCTTTCTAATTTAATGATATTTTATTATATTAAAACTTAAATACTTGCACCCGGAGGGTGCATATATTTGCTAGTTCAAATAATGACAAAACATCACCTTACAATTTTTAACAAATTTTTTGAATAGGAAGTTTGGGAGTCAGAAAACAGTCCGGTCTGTTGAAACTTCCAAATGTCACTCACATATTCAAAAAAGAGGGGGGGGGGCAACAGACAGACAAAATATGCAGACAACAGATTTTTAAAAGTTTAACATTGAAAGCAGAAACACATTTCTTTAAAGTCAGAAAAAAAATTGTAATTATTTATTGAGATAATCAGCCAAGTGTTCCTCACACATTGGTTGATATATTCACAACATTTCAGGTAAGTGTACACTCTGATTATATCAATGATAATAATAAATCTTAAAAAACTGTTAACAATTTGAAATAAAAACTATCTTACAAGAAACTAACCTAGTTGATTAACAAAAAGAAAGAACTTGTCAACTGGTGGATTTTGCAGTTCCAGCAATTGAATCTAAATGAAAAATGGAAATACCTAGACCTTGCCAGAGAAAAAGTTATGGAATTGAAAGTCAAAGTGATATTGTAGTTGGTGCACTTGGAATGGTCCCAAAGGATTGGAAAAGGGTTTGGAAAATCTGGAAATCAGATGAAGGATTGAAACCATCCAGAACACTGCACTGCTGCAATCTGCCAGAATACTCAGAAGAGTAGACCTGAGGAGACTTGCTGTCACTCAGACTTTAGTGAAAGACCATCATTTTAAAAGTTTAACATTGAAAGCAGAAACACATTTCTTTAAAGTCAGAAAAAAAATTGTAATTATTTATTGAGATAATCAGCCAAGTGTTCCTCACACATTGGTTGGTATATTCACAACATTTCAGGTAAGTGAACACTCTGATTATATCAATGAATAATAAGAATAACTCCTCATCTTAGAAATCCTGTTCACTTAAAAATCAATTTTATTATCGGACTCAGGAACCTTCTCGGACTCGGGAACCTTCTTTTCGAACTCGGGAACTTTCTTGTCGTATTCGGGAGCCATCACGGAACTTTGAACCTAACCCTTTATTTATTCCACGGGGGTATCCTGTTCTCATTCCGCTAACCATAGCTGGGGTAGGAGTTGTGCTAATTAATTATTGTCCAATTGGACACATGGCCGAGTGGATTAGGCAGTTGGGTTAAAAGACAGTTCTAAGTGACAGTTATCTCTGGTTCCCGAGTTCAATCCTGAGTGAAAGCAGTTAGAAAAATAACTAATTAGCACAACTCCTACCCCAGCTAAGGTTAGCGGAATGAGAACAGGATACCCCCGTGGAATAAATAAAGGGTTAGGTTCAAAGTTCCGTGATGGCTCCCGAATATGACAAGAAAGTTCCCGAGTTCGAAAAGAAGGTTCCCGAGTCCGACAAGAAATACCTGAAGAAGGCCGGAGGGTATATCGGCCGAAACGTTGTACAAATAACAATGAAGATGGGGACAATAGTCCGATTAACACTAATAATACTGATAACTATCTATATCAAAATAACTATGATATATCATCTATATCAAATATCTATAATAAAATAGCTATATTATCTATATTGAAATATCTATAATATATTATCTATATTAAGATGATCTGATTTTTGTATGTGTGTATATCACCGTAACACAACAAAAATGGCATATCATTCCTATATATTTTTACTACAATGTTGAAAAATAAAATAAAACAAAAAGATAAACAAATACTTAGATCTTGCTAGAGAGCTGAAAAAGCTGCATGTAATTACCAACCTAAGCAAGATGTGACACAAGGTCAATTATTTTAAGTGGACTTTAATAGGTTTGAATTCTGCGCTTTCCTTCTCCTATACTGATTACCATACCAAGGTTAAAGAGCCAAGTTTGCTGAAAAAGCTGGCAAGGATGATAACAACAGTGGTTGGTGCCCTTGGAATAGTCCCAAAAGGCTTGGAAAACAGACTGGAGGAATTGGAGATCAGAGGAAGAATCAAGACCATCCAAACAACAGCACAATTAAGATCAGCTACGATACTTAGAAGGGTCCTGGAGACTTGCTGTCACTTAGATTTCAGTGAAAAACCACCAGTTGAAACTGGTGTGAAAAACTTGCAAGGAGAGAAATAATAATAATAATAATAATAATAATAATATAATATTCTCTGGGACTTTGAAATAAAAACGATCACCTTATCCCAGCAAGAAGACTAGACCTAGTGCTGATTAACAAAAAAGAAAGAACTTGTCAACTGGTGGATTTTGTAGTTCCAGCAGATCACAGGGTGAATCTGAAGGAAAATGAAAAAATGGACCAATACCTAGACCTTGCCAGAGAAAAAGTTATGGAATATGAAAGTCAAAGTGATACCAATTGTAGTTGGTGCACTTGGAATGGTCCCAAAAGATTGGAAAAGGGTTTGGAAAATCTGGAAATCAGATGAAGGATTGAAACCATCCAGAACACTGCACTGCTGCAATCTGCCAGAATACTCAGAAGAGTAGACCTGAGGAGACTTGCTGTCACTCAGACTTTAGTGAAAGACCATCAGCTAACGCTGATGTGAAAACTCAAAAGGAGTGAATAATAATAATAATAATACTAGTACAGGCTCCCGCCAGTCATTTTAAATTCGCAAGAGAGATAGTTATTAAAGTTAATTATACATCTATAATAATATTTTTTGTGATAGAATCTGTCTGTCCTGTATTGAATGGTGAAGTCACCAATATGCCATAGACAAGTTATTAAAAAATAAAAGCCAGACATTGGGAGAGATAGGAGTTGATAATGTACAACATCTCATCTGGAAGGCTAAGTGTAAAAAGATATGCTTGATCTAGCACCTCAGACTGAAACAGTAGTTGACCCACACAATGCAGAAGTGGGGGTTGGTTGTTCTGTTAACCCTAATTAAAGAAGCTGGTCTTCTCAATTCACTCTCTCTTTGGTGGCTGGGGACACAAAAAGACCAGTGGTCATCTAAGTGGTGGCAATGCAGAAGTGGGGGGATGGGCGTTCTATGAACCCTAATAAAAGAAGCTGGGCATCTCAATTCACTCTTGTCTCTTTGGTGGCTGGGGACACAAAAAGACCAGTGGTCATGGGTAAGGAGAGTGATAGAACAATTCAAAGTTTTGTCTGTTATTCATTTCCACATATAAATTTGCATACACATACAAAAATCAAATCACTTAAATTCTTTAGAAACAAATTCCAAGAGCATTATCTCTGATATCAAAGAAAATAAAAATAAATATCCAATTTTAAATTTACAATGAAGATCAATTTTAAGCACCTTTTATTATTGTATGTATATATATATATATATATATATACATATACACACATTTGTTATAGAGTATAATACACTTAAGGGGCAATTGTTATAATTGGTTTTATTGAAGTCAGTTAGTCTACTATTGGTTTTAATAACAACAGCTTACTAAGTCCAACTCAAGCAGTGTCCAGGACAGCTGGTATAAATAGGAATCAAGAATGATCCATTCATGAATATGGGTGATTTGGGTGATTCCACTCCTTGAGTTCTGATTGACTGCTTGATTTGAATGACATTGTGGAGTCTTATATATACTTTGTCATTTTGCAGTGGACTTTGTAGCATTCGAGTTTGTATTTGAGTTACAATTGTTTGTTGCCTTGTCTTCCCAGTTCAACGGTAATTGGAACCTTAATTATTCTTCAGGTTTCAAAGCAGCATACTAGCGACTTATCAAAACAACGCGCGTGTGAAAGGTCTTTCACAGGCACATTGTCTTGATGATAAATGGCTAGTATGCTGTTTTCAAACCAATGATAATAATCACCCCTTAAGTGTATTGTACTCTGTAACAAATAAATATAGCTCATCAATAAATTTTCAAATAAAAAAAAACATTCAAATTATTTTAAAAGTATGTATTATTTGACTCCTCAGAATAAAAAGTTTAAATCATTCTGTAATGTATGATATAAATTAAGCACTGACCAATAAAATGTTTAATTATATTTCCAGAGAAAAATCAGTAACCATAAAAAAAAAAATAATCAAGAGAAATAATTAAAATTTTCAGTAATTACTAAAGAAGAGAAAAAAAATGTAAGCAATGGTCATGAGAGCAAAATATTGTGCTGAAAAGTAAAAAACTTAATTCTTCACTCTGAAAATTGAAAGTATTTACAAGCATGTACACATATATACAAACATACAAGTGCTGAAAAGTTCTTGGCCCAACAAAGAAGGGAATAACCAAGACCTTTGAAATGGAGATGTTATTATACATATTCACCCTGAAGTTCGTCACAATTTGGTACATCTCTAATTTCTCATTAATAAAATGTCTTTGTTGAGCCAAGAATTTTTCAGTACATCCACACACATATGTTATATATCATTTGGGTGTCAAAATACGCACACACACACTCACTCACTATATAATAATTATAAACACTAGAAGTCCATTATTTAAAGTTACATGTTCTGTACACAATCATTTAATGGAAAAATATTTTTAAAATATTTTAGAATATTTTTTCACCTCTAGTGATTGTGCACACCAAATGAAACTTCAAGTAAAAGACTTCTAGGGTTCATAATCATATTTTCAGACCAGCTCTGTCAATTTTATGCAAAATCTTTTTTTTTATTTGTTTATCTGTGTACATATATATATATATATATATATATATATATGTGTGTGTGTGTGTGTGTCTGTGTGTGTATTCTATTCTATTGGCATTTCAGTCTCGGAAGACTATAATATAGTTTTTGTGCCCCTGAAGTTACAGTGCCTCCTGTGACTGTGAAGTCCAATGTTCGAAAAACATTCTTGACTACAAATGTTGCATGTGAAGACTGTTCCTGAAGATGTTGATGTGCCGGTGCTTTGTTGCCACTGCTTTCTTCTGGACTACTTGGCTTCACAGTGTTGCGCCAGGGTAACTTCAGACATAAACAGTCCTCAACAGAGAGCCTGCCGCCACCAAGGGTGGTCCTGAGCCAAATTTTCCCAGCTGGAAGGGGCAATGCCAAAGCATCTGAGATCATCCTGGCAGACATCCTTGAAACGCTGCTGGGGGTGACCCAGTTGTGTATATACACACAAAACAAAAGCAAATGCTTGTAAACATATAAAAATATAAGGTGGATCAGTAAGTTGTAGTTGGGGCACTATTTACTTATAAATATAGCCAACTATATTACCAATATTAAAATATATATATATATATAAATTAATATAGGGTGCTATATTTATAAGTAAATAGTGCTCAATATATTGGATAGAGCATTTATATCTAATCTAGGCTAGTGTGGACATGAAGTCAACAGTGTTTGGTTACTGACACTATAATAATAAATCTGCTCTACTTACATATTGAGCACATTATATTTGTTATAACGCTGACTTATCAGGGTAAAACTTGTACCAACCCAATATTTTCACCGGTAAGCCATTCCTTTTTTCTTATAATATATATATATGTGTGTGTGTGTGTGTGTGTGTGTGTGTGTCCAATTGCCACTTTGACTTTTCTGTTACTGTCACATTAGTAATTTATCCTCATGTGCTCAATATATCATAAACAGAGCTATAAAAATAGTAGTCGTAGAAGAGAGTTATGAGTCTACTGCGGTAGACTCATAACTCTTTTCCATTATTAATATATATATATATATATATATATATTTAAAATTGAATGGTTTAAAATATACAGACTAAAGTTTCTCGCAATTGTGTGAATCATCAGGGTATTTTTTCCTTGCCATTGTTATGGATTGTTGCTGGGTTGTACCGATTTTCAATGTAGCGGGTGTGTTACAACCCAGCTATACCCATATTGATGGCAAGGAAAAAAATACCTTGAAGATTCGCACTATTACAAGAAACTCGAGTTGGTATATTTTAAGCAATCCATGTTTTAAACCATTTGATTTTAATTGTCTATTGAGCACTTTTTAATCGATTTTAGTGAAAAAATCCTAAAGTAAATAAGATTGTTAACTTATTTGCTTGGTGGATTTTTATTATTACTGCAGTATATATATATATATATATATATATATATATATATGAGGAAAGAGGATTGGAATGAATCCAACAGAATGAGGTAGAAATATGAGGAATGAAAGAAACAAAACTCAGACAAAAATGTGTAATATATTTCGCTGGAGTTTGAACTCGGCTTCGTCAGCATTTATTGAATTACCAAAACCATACACTTGTATGAGTTTTGTTTCTTTTCTACCTCATATATATATATGTGTGTGTGTGTGTGTGTGTGTGTGTGTGTGTGTATGTATATATATAAAAACACACATACAAATATGTTGCAATACCAGACATACCAAAAAAAAAATTTTTTAAAAATAAAAAAAAAATTTCCCTGTTCACGAGAAAAAAAAACAAGAGAGAAAGAAAAACAATAAGCACTATGACTGTAGCGCTAAGCATCTCCAGGTCTTTTACTAAAAGAACCCTTAGTTGTATACAAGACCAAAATACACTTACCAATATAAATAATAGTCACTGCTATTTTATAAGCTTCATGTTGCAAACATACACAGAGGTCATAAGCTTACTTAACACAAGATTAAATCAAACAAAAACTGTATGTATATAACAAAAGAAAGCAATAAAATTCCCCATGGGACATAATAGTAAGATCCCTGCCAAAGTTACCCAGGGGGAACAAGAACCCCTGCCCAGATAACAGTCAGAATGGCAAGGATCTCTACTCACAGGACATGAGGAATAGTAAAACCATTCCTGTGGCATTGAAAGTAGCAAAATTCAAATGTGACATAAGCTCCAAGCGCCATAGCTTCAGAAGCAGTGACTATGTTGCATAATAATGCCAAAGATATATTTAACACTTTGCCTACCGAATTTCCCACATGGCTATACCAAATTTTCTTGGTAATTTTTTACTTGTATTATGGAATATTTCAGAGTTCACTATTTACCTCTGAACTCATTCTATTCAAATGAAGTCCAATTATTATTGTAATATGAGTCCTTTGATTAGTTCATTATAACTGAGCAGAACGATTCAGATGTACCAAATTTTATTAGTATTTTTTACCTGCATGATGGGATATTTCAAAGTTCACTATCTATTCACCACAGAACTTATTCTATTCAAATAAAGTCCAATTATTATTGTAATCTGAGTTGTTCTACTCAATTATAATGAACTATCAGTTTTTGTACTTTGCATATACTAAGGATCACAGTAGCAAATTTTTTTAGTATTTTCTACCTGTATAATAGGATATTTCAAAGTTAACTATCTATTCACCTCAGAACTCATTCTATTTAAATAAAGTCCAATTATTTTTGTAATAGGAGTCCTTTGGTTAGTTCATTATAATTGAGTAGAACGATTCAGATGTACCAAATTTTATTATTTTTTTACCTGTATGATGGAATATTTCAAAGTTAACTATCTATTCACCTCAGAACTCATTCTATTCATATAAAGTCCAATTATTTTTGTAATAGGAGTCCTTTGGTTAGTTCATTATAATTGAGCAGAACGATTCAGATGTACCAAATTTTATTATTTTTTACCTGTATGATGGAATCTTTCAAAGTTCACTATCAATTCACCTCAGAATTCATTCTATTCAAATAAAGTCCTGTTATTATTATAATCTGAGTCCTTCTGCTCAATTATAATGAGCTAAACATTAATGGTTTACGGTAGGATTGTAATAGTGGGAGAGCCACTGTGAGTGGCTTAAAGTAGGCAAAGAGTTAATATTAACAATTAAAAGCTCAATAGCAACTCTTGGGAGTTTTTTTTTCTGAAATGGAATAATTAGATGTTGTTTTTTTTTTACATTCTGTTCAAAATTAAACAAGCAGTTTTATACAGACAACTATAAGTACTATATTGAAACAAACAAGAGAGAAAAAGAGAGAGAGAGAAGAAAACAGCAAACAGCATCGCAATTTTTAGTTTGGGTAAAGAAAAATACCAACAAAGCATTCCTAAAAGGTGACTGATGATTGACAATGATGGCAGCATTTTTATGAAAATTCTTCCTAAAAGAGTTGTTAATTGACTTTATATGATTCTAAGGAAATTTATTGTTTGGTATGTTTGGTTTGTTTTACGGCATATCAACCTCAGTGGGTCATTTAATGCCGATAAAGTTTTGAAATAAATCAATTCTTAATGGATAATACAATTTTTTTATAAATACATTTTTCTATTTAACCCATAGATGGGACCCTAACAGGTACTACCATTCCGGGTCAGAGTGGACCAGGGAGCAATGGTGATGAAGGGGTGCTCCACATTCCCCAAACCTCCAAAACTGGAACCTCACCATCAGATAGAGTTTAACGTCATTCCCAGGACATGTAGACCCTTAGCCACCGCCTTCTAGCACCCATATGATAAAAAGGGGTTGGGGCTTGCCATAAGGGCAATAGGGTTGAGAAAATCATATAGGTGCTAGGGCGAAATTTATTGTATGCTAACTCACTTGCCAGTAAATTCATCACATAGTAAATTACTTTCAGATTAATTTTATTTATAATATAGGGATTCATTAACTCTAAAGCCTGGTAAATCTCTAGGTAAATTCATACTGTAAATTTATCATATAAGAGTAATTACACTTATAGGGTCTTCCTGACCCTAGAGTTTGTGTCTGGCAAATTTATCATATAATATATGGTTTACGCTGACCGGTAAATCTCTAGGTAAATTCATACTGTGGTAAATTTATCATATCAGATTAATTACACTTATAGGGTCTTCCTGACCCTAGAGTTTGTGTCTGGTAAATTTATCATATAATATATGGTTTACGCTGACCGGTAAATCTCTAGGTAAATTCATATGCGGTAATTTATCATATCAGATTAATTACACTTATAGGGTCTTCCTGACCCTAGAGTTTGTGTCTGGTAAATTTATCATATAATATATGGTTTACGCTGACCGGTAAATCTCTAGGTAAATTCATACTGTGGTAAATTTATCATATCAGATTAATTACACTTATAGGGTCTTCCTGACCCTAGAGTTTGTGTCTGGTAAATTTATCATATAATATATGGTTTACGCTGACCGGTAAATCTCTAGGTAAATCATACTGTGGTAAATTTATCATATCAGATTAATTACACTTATAGGGTCTTCCTGACCCTAGAGTTTGTGTCTGGTAAATTTATCATATAATATATGGTTTACGCTGACCGGTAATCTCTAGTTAAATTCATACTGTGGTAAATTTATCATATCAGATTAATTACACTTATAACTAATAGAAGCATCATTATCATCATGGACCGCTGTTAGCTAATTAAAATCCTTCCTTCTAACTAATAGAAGCATCAATATCATCATGGACAGCTGTTAGCTAATTAGAATCCTTCACTCTAACTAAATAGAAGCATCATTATCATCATGGACCGCTGTTAGCTAATTAGAATCCTTCACTTCTAACTAAATAGAAGCATCATTATCATCATGGACCGCTGTTAGCTAATTAGAATCCTTCACTTCACTCTAAAATAAATAGAAGCATCATTATCATCATGGACCGCTGTTAGCTAATTAAAATCCTTCACTTCTAACTAAATAGAAGCATCATTATCATCATGGACCGCTGTTAGCTAATTAGAATCCTTGATTTCTAATTAAATAGAAGCATCAATATCATCATGGATAGCTGTTAACTATGAAATACTAATAAGAATCCTTCCCTCCTTCCTAATTAGAAGCACCAATATTATCATAGATCGCTGTTAAATATGAAATGCTAATTAGAATCCTTCACTTCTAACTAAATAGAAGCATCATTATCATCATGGACAGCTGTTAGCTAATTAGAATCCTTCACTTCTAACTAAATTGAAGCATCATTATCATCATGGACCGCTGTTAGCTAATTAGAATCCTTCACTTCTAACTAAATAGAAGCATCATTATCATCATGGACCGCTGTTAGCTAATTAGAATCCTTCACTTCTAACTAAATAGAAGCATCATTATCATCATGGACCGCTGTTAGCTAATTAGAATCCTTCACTTCTAACTAAATAGAAGCATCATTATCATCATGGACCGCTGTTAGCTAATTAGAATCCTTCACCTCTAACTAAATAGAAGCATCAATATCATCATGGACAGCTGTTAATTATGAAATACTAATAAGAATCCTTCCCTCCTTCCTAATTAGAAGCACCAATATTATCATAGATCGCTGTTAAATATGAAATGCTAATTAGAATCCTTCACTTCTAACTAAACAGAAGCATCATTATCATCATGGACAGCTGTTATATAGGAACCCAACAGGTTCAAGGTCATCTATTGTCAATTAAAACTAACCTTTTATCTAACTGGCGGTTACAAAAAGACAAAATTAACAAAATGTCACCTAAGACCACCACCACCATATTAAAAATATCATTAGTCATCCATTTCTTTATATTTTATTTCTTTTTTTTTTTAAGCTAAAAGGCAGACCTAAGAAGAGAAATTGATATTTTTTTTTAAAGTTGTCTATGGCTTATACCAAGAGGATAATCAAAACACAACTTGTGGAAAGCATTTCAGTTAAGGTTAACTCACAAATGGTTGGTATCAAGTCCCAAGTCAATAAAGATTATTAAATCCAGAAAGATGCTCCTTCCTTGCAAATATCAAATGAAATGGCCCACATGAGCCAGGCCAGGGGTGGGGGTCAAAGTTTAGATACCAGACATGTATGCTGAAAAGGTGGGGGGGGGGTCCTTTAAGGAAAAATTCTGATATTCTAGAAAGCATCTGGTACCTCTAAGGGTGATTTATTCCTAAAATTTTGTAACCAAGTGAATACCTGGTACTATTAGTATTTTTGTCATTTTTTTTTGTGGTGGTAGTGGGGGAGGGGTAAAAATTAAATGGCCCACATGAGTCAGGCTTTTTAAAAAATACTAATTTGAAGATTCATTTTTTCCAGAATGCAATGTTGATGACTATTTATTTCAGATATGAAAGTTGTCTATGGCTTATACCAAGAGGATAATCCAACAGCATTAACGTTTTTTAATTTGAAGATTCATTTTTTCCAGAATGCAATGTTGATGGCTATTTATTTCAGATATGAAAGTGTCTATGGTTTATACCAAGAGGATAATCCAACAGCATTAACGTTTTTTAATTTGAAGATTCATTTTTTCCAGAATGCAATGTTGATGGCTATTTATTTTAGATATGAAAGTTGTCTATGGCTTATACCAAGAGGATAATCCAACACCATTAACGTTTTTTAATTTGAAGATTCATTTTTTCTAGAATGCAATGTTGATGACTATTTATTTCAGATATGAAAGTTGTCTATGGCTTATACCAAGAGGATAATCCAACACCATTAACCTTTTTTTAATTTGAAGATTCATTTTTTCCAGAATGCAATGTTGATGACTATTTATTTCAGATATGAAAGTTGTCTATGGCTTATACCAAGAGGATAATCCAACACCATTAACGTTTTTTAATTTGAAGATTCATTTTTTCCAGAATGCAATGTTGATGGCTATTTATTTCAGATATGAAAGTTGTCTATGGCTTATACCAAGAGGATAACCCAAACAGCATTAACGTTTTTTAATTTGAAGATTCATTTTTTCCAGAATGCAATGTTGATGGCTATTTATTTCAGATATGAAAGTTGTCTATGGTTTATACCAAGAGGATAAGCCAACAGCATTAACATTTTTTTTTTTTTTTCCTTTTTTGTTTTTTAAACAAATAATCAATTCTGATCTGAAATTCATACATACAAAATATACAGTACTTCATTCCGAGGGTGATTTATTTGGGGGCATATCTGATGCTTTGAGAAAGTCCGGGTCACATGACACACCATTGATGAACGAGAGGATGAAATGCGTTTTGCATTTGAGTGAATCTATTCACAAATGTTTTCAAAATGCACAATCTAGATATGTGCATTAGATGTTGGGAAAACCTAAGTTGCATTTTGGGGGTGCAGGGTTGCATAGTTTGCTCAGAAAGGCAAGTTGTGTGTGAACTACGAACAAGGAATTTGTGGAAGGTGGAAGGCAGAGGTTGAAAAGAATGGAAGAAGAATAGTTAGCAGTCATGTTTGAAATTTTATTTATCAAATATCAAACAACATTTCTCTCTGATTTTTTTTGGAAATGAAAAACTTCTTGATGGTTTAGAAACGGATGAGGGATACGTTTTGCCATTATCCGATCACAACTATATTCTGGGATACCGTTAACTTGAATCGGCTATATTCAGAAATACCATTACCCTATACACTATTTTAATCCCGAATTAATTAATTACCTGAACATGATTGTAATCCAGGGGTACCATTACTTTAAGATGACTATATTCAGGAATATCATTACCCTAACACAGCTATATTCATGAAAACCATTACACTAACACAGCTATATTCACGAATACCATTACCCTAACACGGCTATATTCACGAATAACATTACCCTAACACGGCTATATTCATGGATACCATTACCCTAACACAATTTTAATTCAGAGGTACCATTACCCTAACATGATTATAATCCAGGGGTACCATTATTCTAAGATGACTATATTCAGGGATACCATTACCCTAACACAATTTTAATTCAGAGATACTATTACCCTAACATGATTTTAATTCAGAGATACTATTACCCTAACAGGATTTTAATTCAGAGATACTATTACCCTAAGACAATTTTAATTCAGAGATACTATTACCCTAAGACAATTTTAATTCAGAGGTACCATCACCCTAAGACAATTTTAATTCAGAGGTACCATCACCCTAAGACAATTTTAATTCAGAGGTACCATCACCCTAAGACAATTTTAATTCAGAGATATTATTACCCTAACACGATTGTAATCCTGGGAACCATTACCCTAACACGATTGTAATCCTGGGGTACCATTACCTAACACAATTGTAATCATGGGTACCATTACCCTAACACAATTGTAATCATGGGGTACCATTACCCTAACACGATTGTAATCCCTAACATTACCCTAACCGATTGTAATCTTGGGTACCATCACTCGAACACAATTGTAATCCTGGGGTACCCTAATACAATTGTAATCCTGGGGTACCATTACCCTAACATGATTGTAATCCAGGGCTACCATTATTCTAAGATGACTATATTCAGGGATACCGTTACCCCAGCATGATTGTAATTCAAGGATACTATTAGTAATTGCCCTAACATGATTTTAATTCAAAGGTATCATTATCCTAAGACAACTACATTCAGGGAAACCATTACCCTAACAGAGTTATATTCAGGGATGCCATTATACAGGATTTTTACTGTATGATGAATATATATATATATATATATATATATATATATATATATTGTAAGATACATCTCTAGCATGTGGTTGGATGGATCATCTGTGATGTCTTTAGTTCGTTGGGGGGGTTTTGGGTTTTCAAACAAAGAGCTTCCAAGTTCTGTGTCTTTAAGAGTCCACCAAATCTGATTCCAGCATTGTAATTCAATACAAAGAATTTAAGAATTCAAAACCCTGAAGATTACAGAATGGTTTTTAATCTAATTAGATACGGTAACATTAATTTAGACATTTTGAAAGAAAAAAAAAAAAAAAAAAAAAAAATCATCAAAAAACAGTGCCATCATTGTTCAATATTTAGTAATTAGTAATCACAGCAAACGGTTAGTATTAATTTACTAAACAAAACTAAACTCGTCATTCTCCATTTCAGACTAAAAAAATCGTTTTTGTTTCTGAAAATATTTGGGATTTTTCAACATTGTAAAAAAAAAAGAAAGAAATTATTACACTGACCAAAAATTAAAATAATTATTTTATCATAGATTTGTTTGAATTTGGTAATTTAATTTTGGTTTCTATAAAAAATGATTGATTGATTTTAACAGCATGTCAACCCATCCAGGGTTATTTCATGCCAAGCGGTAGGTTGAGAAAGATGGTCAAATTTATTAAGGATTTTTTTTGATTTTGACAGTAGGTTGTTTGTTGCTAAGTGGATTGGAAATCAGTTTAAGGGATAAGTTTATAGGATAAAGTTCAAGTTTGTTATAAGGGATAGTTTGCGCGTGGTGTAATGGTTAAAGTCATGGGAAATGGACTCGTCGCCCCGAGTTCAAATCCTGGATTGGTAATTGCATTTCACTTAGCGCTAATACCCTTGGGAAAGGTATGAATCCTACTCTCCCTCCAGCTATGGGCAAATAGCAGGGCAGACTGGGTTCTTTAACCATGGCTAGGTAACCAGTCTAGGAGAAGGAAAACTCTGAATTCAAACCTGTTGAACTCCACTTAAGAAATTGACCTTGTGTCGTATCCTGCTCGTGCGGAGGAGTTGGTAAATATATATAAGGGATAGTTTGGTAGAAAGTTGGTTTTTTTTTTAAATAATTTGTATAAACATATTTTTTTCTCCTATTTAACCCATAGATGGGACTCTAACAGGTACTATCACTCTGGGTCAGAGTGGACTTGTGATTAATTGTGATGAAGGGTTATTCCACACTCCCCAGAGCTCCAAAACTGGAACTTTAACATTAGATGCAGTTTAACATTATACTCAGGACAGGATATTCTTAAGTATAGAATGAGTGTACAATAGCTTTTTAAATTCAAATTTTGGTCAATGTAAAATTTTCAGAACTGTAGAATAAACATCATACTCATTGTAAAAGCAATGTTCCATTTACCATCAAATTTGTATACATGGCCACAAGCAAGCTGTAATTCAATATGGATCTTGTATTGTCGCAAGCTACTGCAGAATGGTAGCTTTTTTATCAAGCACCACTCAATACAGATCTTGCTTGTTGACTTGTCTGCCAATTCGACGGTAATTGGAATATTACTTGTACAGTGAGTATGATGCTTATTATACAATAATTAGCTTCCACAATGTTGAAATACGGCGCTCAATATTTTCAGAGATAAAAAAAAAAAAAAAAAAAAAAAATTTTCGGAAAAAGTTTCTTTCATTGCAAAATCGGAAAACACTTTTTCAAAAAAAATTTTTTAAAAGTTTTAACATGGAGTTGATAACGCAAAAAGAAAAAAAAATTGTTAAAAATTTTTTTGCAAGACCAAAAAAGATAAGCTACAAATTTTTTCAGTATTGTTGTTGCCGTAAATAACAAAAAAAAAAAAAAAAAAAAAAAAAAAATATTAACCCACACTTGGTGGCAGCAAGAGGAAAATTGAGCTCGGAACTAACCTTGTTGTTCGGACCATTCCACAGGGTCTGTGAGCACGGCTACATCTAGACGACGTACACAATTTGCATGCAAAGGAGAGAGAGATGTCATCAAACATGCCCAGAAGTTTTTAAGTAGGGCTTAGACAAATCTTTCATTTTTTTTTTTTTTTTTTAAATATACGAGCACATTCTCTTCATATCAATTTTATGTACAAGAGGATGAGGAATGGTTCGATGAAGATGCCTTGATGCTGGGAGGAAGGTAAGGAGGGGGAAATGGAGTGGGAGGGGGGACATTATCAATTAACCCTTTATCTACCACTGCCATTGGCTGCAATAGCGTGGTGAAATGGTTGGCAAGTTAGTATTATACTGCAGATCCTTTACTACTGAATAAAAATATATTCATCTAATTCAGTTTTTAATTTTTTAAAAACTGTAAACCATTTTCTAGGAGCTGGCGATCTTGGGCATTTTCAGGGGTCCACCATTTTGGTCATCAGGCGGTTTGGGGCGCTCTGGTAGATAAAGGGTTAAAGAAGCAGAGATATCCCAGCATGCACAGTGCCAAGCTCTGGATGGCATGCACTAAGAAAAACCAAGACAAAAACTCAAAACAAGGAAAATATTTTAAAAAAGCCAGGAGCTCTAAAATCTATGAATATCTAAATTACCATAACCAGCAAATTAGGTAAACAACACGTACAACATGTGGAAACACTGGACAGCTGTTACGTCCTATTAAGTCAAATCGGGGGGAGATCACAGTATATACTGCTGATGTGATCTAATGGGTCTTAACAGCTGTCCAGTGTTTCTGTATGTCGCATGTGTTGATTACCAAATCTGCTGATCATGTTAATTTAATAGTATAATTCCTCTCTATATATATATCTATGGATATTTATAAATTGAACATTTAGGAGGTTGCAAAATCAGACATAAAATCGGTGTCCAATTATCCATTATTGATATGTTGTAAATCGAACCCCCATTTCATAACCACCCCAGTCCTAATTTTAAATTAATTTTGATAAAAAATGAAAAATAAAGATGAAACTCATATTTAAATGCATAATTAAAAAAAACAACAGTAGGCCAATTATGTAGATCTTAACCCATTTTCGTAAGGTCTACATTAAATTTCGATTGTAAATTGGTTTGGTTTCTTGGATTTTATAGCATGTCAACCCTTTTTGGGTTATTTTATGCCAAACATGTTTTGTTCTATTCTACTTCATGAGCATTGAATTTTTTTTTCAAAACTCAATTTTTTTTCAAAATTCATTTTTTCTATTTAACCCGTTGATGGGACCCTAACAGGTACTACAACTCCGGGTCAAGATGAACTTGGGGGTAATGGTGATGGAGGGGTACACTACACTCCCCAGAACTCCAAAATTGGAACTTCACCATTAGACACAGTTTGACATCATACCCAGGACACCTATCATAAATTTAACACCAGGTATCATAAAAGTGGACACAAAACAGGTGACCAATTAAGCATTCTATATTGTCATATAGTACCTAAATAATTGTTGTACCTGCCGTTCCTACAGTGGAGAATATACACCGGTTCTCACTATAAATAGTGAGACACCGAGTGAAAGGTTGTACTGTTACCGTTTAACGGCAAGCTAGCCGTTCCTGTACCATTATTGTAAATACACTTGTCTTATTTTACCCTACCTCGACTTGACTTCTTTTTTTACTGTTGGATTAACATCACAACAATAATGAAAATTGATCTTCAGTTTTTCCTATAAATAATGTCTGACACAAACTTGGAAGAAAGAAACGAGATCTCATAGGACTTGTCAATTCAACTAAGCAATTGCTAATTACTCTTTTCACCTTGTATATTTGCTTAGTAAAACTTTTCTCTGTGCTTAATATTCATTGTGTTTCTAGTACTTATAATTTCTGTAAGTTCCTCCTACTACTTACTCCTACATCTACTTAATAGTTTAACCACATTCCATGTTTAAATAGAACCAGGAACATACTCAACTACATCCACCTCTGAAGATGGTACTTCGGAGTGCCAAAAGTACTAGGGATGAAAATTCTGGTGTACTAATCTACAGATTCTACCCTGATATTAAGAAATTGGCCCAAAAACTTGAATGGATCGGAAAGACACTCATCAGACATGAGATGTCTGTCTTGTTTAATATTGAATGCATTAAAGAAAAAATTCTGGTCAAATATATATATATATATATATATATATATATATATATATATATATAAGTTAAAAGAAAGGAAATGAATCCGACAGTATGAGTATGAAAAGGTGGAATGAAAACATCACACAATGCTGTTAAAGAGAAAACAATTTATAATATAATCATAGCTGATACTGATCAATATTTCGATTTTACAAAAATCATCATCAGAGCTCATTAACTCTGTGGTGTTTGGGTCGGAGAAAAATGTCTGATTTGACATTTTTCTCCGACCCAAACACCACGGAGTGAATTAGCTCTGATGATGATTTTTGTAAAATCGAAATATGGATCAATATCAGCTATGATTATATTATAAATTGTTTTCTCTTTAACAGCATTGTGTGATGTTTTCATTCCACCTTTTCATACTCATATATATATTACGACCCATAACATATCTTTTATTAAATAATAATTGAAAAATAATTCCCATAAATTAATCCAAATTTTTAATTCAATAATCAAAAACCGTTCCTGATCTACGAAAATATAAACAAGCGTTCCTCTACTAAATTTAAGTCCCATTCCAACGGGCATGTTTATAACACCAAAGATTAATCATAAACTCGATTAATTTAAAAGTAACTCTGAAGAATCTATCGATGAAACTCGAGTAGGTTACTCATTTCCATTCTTAAAATAAATTTATGCTCTACATTGTATTGAGCACTTTGTATTTGTTTTTTCTCAACCTTAACCTCTGGATATTGTGCGCTTCCAACGATCGTTCTTATACCCACTGGTAAGTTAATACTTATACATATACATATATATATATATATATATATCTCAGAGCATCCCAGTGGTATAATGGTTAGCAAGCTGGTTTCACAGATCCATTACTACTGAATAGCGAGTTCAATCCTTGTTGGATATCCCATACTTTTGACCTTGTGTCACATCCTTCCCATGTCAGTTGAACATAAAGATCGATTAACATGAGGAGCCATGCACAAACTGAAGCTCATGCAGGGCCAGAGCTAAAAATTGCATGTATCCCTCAGTATTCCTCTTTAGAGGCACCTCATGCACTGGGCAATAAACCCAGCCATGCCCCTTTTAGACAAGGGGAGAAGGTGGTGCCAGGATCCACACTAATATAGTCGTCGGGGCGGCCTAATGTCGGTATCAGCCAGACAGTGAGGGAGTCTATCCCCTTTTCAATAGCGTGAGACCAAGGAGATTATTTTAGCATCTGAGGTGGAGCTCCACACCTACCATCAGCTCCTCTAATATAGTTGGGGTAAATGCCTACTTTCATTGACATAGTGTCCTAATTCGAGATGCCAATTCAAAACTCTCAAATGTTTAAATTGTTAAAGTTATAGAATGACAATGGCTAATAATTTTCTTTTTCTGACTGGAATACCCACAATGCAACAGGCATTAATAAGTAAGGGAGGTAAGTCAAGCAGGAAATAGTTATTCCCCTTTGACATCAGTTTCCTCCACCAAAACTTTTTCAGATAGAGTGAAAATGTGTGTGAGTGAACGAGTGAGAACGAAATGAGATAAACAAAATTTTAATAAATGTTATTTTCATTGTGAAATTAGACAGACACTGTTGGCCGCAGTTTACCTGTGACAGCCCTGGACCTTCAGATACATGGTACCCGAGCTCACACATGCCAAAAAAAAAAAAAAGATGAAACATTCAAACTTCCCTACTAGCTGAAAAGCTGTCCTATCATTCTATGAAAAGAAAGGCTGTGAATAGTCTGAATAATCCAAATAATACTAAGAATTTTTTAAAACTCATTTAAACTCATCATACCCAGGATACTCAACAGTAAGAGAGTCTCCTTTTCACTAGCACAAGACACCTACCATCAGCCTCACACTTTAACCTCACAGATCCAGGTTACTCATATAATGAGCTGGTGAGGACCAGCATTGAACCTGGAACCTAGTGGTTTCGAGACAGAGCTCACACATACCAAAAAAAAAAAAAAAAAAAAAAAGATGAAACATTCAAACTTCCCTACTAGGTGAAAAGCTATGAAAAGAAAGGCTGTGAATAGTCCAAATAATACTAAGAATTTTTAAAACTCATTCAAACTCATCATACCCAGGATACTCAACAGTAAGAGAGTCTCCTTTTCACTAGCACAAGACACCTACTTTAACCTCACAGATCCAGGTTACTCATATAATGAGCTGGTGAGGACCAGTATTGAACCTGGAACATAGTGGTTTCGAGACAGAGCTCACACATGCCAAAAAAAAAAAAAAAGATGAAACATTTAAACTTCCCTACTAGGTGAAAAGCTATGAAAAGAAAGGCTGTGAATAGTCCAAATAATACTAAGAATTTTTTAAAACTCATTCAAACTCATCATACCCAGGATACTCAACAGTAAGAGAGTCTCCTTTTCACTAGCACAAGACACCTACTTTAACCTCACAGATCCAGGTTACTCATATAATGAGCTGGTGAGGACCAGTATTGAACCTGGAACCTAGTGGTTTCGAGACAGAGCTCACACATGCCAAAAAAAAAAAAAAAGATGAAACATTCAAACTTCCCTACTAGGTGAAAAGCTATGAAAAGAAAGGCTGTGAATAGTCCAAATAATACTAAGAATTTTTTAAAAACTCATTTTTCCTATTTAACCTGTAGATGGGATCCTAAAAGATACTTCCACTTCAGGTCAGCGTGAACCTGAAGGGGTACTCAACATTCTCCAGAGATCCATGATTGGAACTTAACCATTAGATACAGTTTAACATCATACCCAAGACACTAAGATCTTCACCTACTGCCTTCTAAATGGATTCCGTCCTTAAACATCACGGGTCGCCACCTGCTGATGACAGGTGGCCAATGGGGGTAGGGTAGATTTTTTTCCCTCTGCAGAGGTGCAGTCAGTGTATTGGACCTGGGAGTAATGGTGATGAAAGGGATACTCTACACTCCTCAGAGCTCTAGAATTGGAACTTCACCATTAGATGCAATTTAACGTCATACCCAGGATACTGGTAAGAGAGTCTCCTTTTCACTAGCACAAGACACCTACCATCAGCCTCACACTTTAACCTCACAGATCCAAGTTACTCATATAATGAGCTGGCGAGGACCCGTATTGAACCTGGAACCTAGTTGTTTCGAGACAGATGCTCTACCGCCTAAGCTAAAAAGTCCTTATTGTCATTAGGAGGTTTTAACATACAAATTCATAAATATATTTTACCAATTACAAGTGTGAATTCCCATGTAATATAATTGTAAAAAAATATTTTTCTTTAAAAAAAAATTTTTTTAAAAGTTCATATATCATTTTCAGGGGTTCACGTTTTTTATGCAAACAAAAAACCAAACAAAAAGCTTACAAAAAAAGAAAATACAGTGCTTTCCCCTACCACCCACCCATAAAAATATATTTTTTTCTTTTTCTGTTAAAGCAAAAAATAGAAAAGCCCTTAAAAAAAGATGGCTGTGTGGGACGTGTAAATTCTGTGGGTAGTAAAGCAAGTGTCATTGGGGATCTTTTAAACAAGGCAGTGACATCAAACAAGACAAAAAGCAAAAAAAAAAACATGACAAAATAAAAAAGTGACTGCAACTAATGGATGTATTACTCATAGAATTTTGAACAAAGCCAGCAAGATAACCTGGCAATGCCTGGATCACAAATTACTCACATACGGAAATTCTAATCAAATAAGTGTCAAATTAATACAGAAATTTATTTTATCTTTTTTGGATTCTACGGCATGTCAACCCTTGTTGGGTTATTTTATGCTGAAGATGTTTTATTTTATTCATTCTTAATGAGTATTCAAAATTCTTTTTATGAACTTAACATTTTAAACTCATCTTTTCTATTTAACCCATAGACAGGACCCTAACAGGTAATACCACTCTGAGTCAAGGTGAACCTAGGAGTAATTAAAATAAAGGGGTACCCTACAATTCCCAGAGTTCAAGAATTGAAACTGCACCACTAGATACAGTTTAATGTTATACCCAGGACACGTAGACCAGGGCTCCACATTAATGACGTCCTGTCGTCCCGGGGACGATAAAAATTACATCCGGGATGATCAATATGTCATCCGGAACAGTTTGCCGGGGACAGTAAAAATTTTTCCTAAAAGTTAGTACTACATTCCAATATTAGCCGTCCAGTGATTGCCCGAATGCTGACATCAAAATGAGGCAACAGCACCGCAGGTCTATTCTCAAAGCCATATAATGAATAATGGCGGAGGGAGATAATTTAAAAGGACTGAATTATGTATTACTAACCCTACTCAGGGTAACTTAAAGTAAAAAGTATTTTTTTTAGCTCAAAACACACTAGGAAATGGATTTTTTGTCCAAATATCCAGAATTATCACTGCTTCAGCTTTTCTTAATGCTTTATTATTTGTTATTATGCTACTGATGACTGACAAGTATAGATGATGCTAATGAATTAAACAAAAATATGTTAATTGGTTTGTTTCTAGTTGTTTGTTTTGTCTCTACTGTTTGTCATGGTCACTTCTTGTGGTTTCCGCTGTGGTGGTGGTGTTGCTGGAAAATATTTGTATGGTTTGAGGAATCCTGGGTCGTTGTTGAGTCCGTGGATGTGCACACGTAGGCGTGTTATCCATTTAATCTCAGTGTGTTTTCGTGCTTATGTGGATGGAAATCTGTGGACGATTAAAATGCACCTCAGGTTTTCCAGGTTGTGTAGTGGTTTGTTAAAGTGTTGTGCAATGCTACTTTGTTCTGATTTTAGTTATATAGTGGATTTATGGTTGTTTAGTCGAAATCTAAAGGGCGTTTATGATAGATGGAATGTTTACCAAATTTCAACGGTTTACATAAAATTCCAGGTTATGATTTAAATACTTAAGTATTTTTTCTAGGCATGAACTTTAAACCCGTCTTCTTCATCCAGTAATATTGTATCTCATAGGATGAAGAAAGATAGTTTAATTCTTAATGTCCTATACCACCTCATTCCACCCGGCCAGAAGTCACATTCATTTTCCTAATCTACCCCAAATGATAGCCTTTGTTTAAATGTAATATTAAACATATTTAGAAGTCTTTAATTTAAGGGAAATAACAGGTAACTTTTAATGAAACAGCCATTTTTACCCATTTTTGATAAATGGTTATAGGAATTGTGTTCTGGACTTAGAAAATTCTCAACAGGATGTTAAGAGTTAAATGTTATATCTAACAGATTTTAGAAAGCTTAATTGTAATACAACTTAACTTCATTATTGTTTTAGAATGAGTTTGGGGGGTGGGGTTGTAGCTGCAGTCACTTTTTATTAAAAAAAAGAATATTCAAATGAATCAAATGAGATGCGTTGAGTGTGAAAGATGTAAAGACATTCACGATTCAAGAAATACAAAACATAGATGCATATACATATATATATATACACAAAAAAAGTATGGGTGAAGAGTGAACATTTGGAAGAAGAAAACATTTCATGAAAGTGGTCCAAAGAAAGAAAAAAAAAAAAAAAAAAGCCCAATCTCCCTCCCACATACCCTTTTAAAATGTTCCTTTTTATAAAAGTGGACTAAGAAAAGAAGGGGAAGACAAGAAAAAAAAAAAAGCTCTGTCTACAAAAATCTTTTCCCATCCCCTTTTTTAAATTTTCCTTTTATAAAAGTAATCCAAGAGAAGGAAAAAAAAAAAGGAAAAAAAAAAAGACTATCTACAAACCTCTTTTTTCTTTTCCCCTTTTTAAAAAATTCCCTTTTAAAAAGTGGTCCAAAGAGGGGGGGGGGGTAGAAAAGAAAGAAAAAAAAAGTCCTATTTACAAAGATCTTTTCCCACCCCCTTTTTTTAAATTTTCCTTTTATAAAAGTGGTCCAGAGAAAAAAAAAAAAAAAAAAAAAAAAATCTACAAACATTTTTTTTCTTCCTTTATAAAAGTGGTCCAAAGAAAGCAGGACCCCCCCCCCAAGACCACTATCTACAAACATCCCCTCCTTTTAAATTTTCCTTTTATAATCTCCCTTTTCCAAAATCTGATTTTATTCTCTTATTCTACACATTTTTCAAAACTAGTATCTTCATTTCTTTTGTTTTTATCACAATCTTTCAACCGATATGTTCTTAGTCCTTCTTCGGACATCCATTGCATTTAGTAACCTTTATAAGTTTTAGTTTCCAAAAAAAAGCCACCATAATTAATTTCCCAGGAACATATCAGCCAAAAGGTTGAGTTAAACAAAAAAAACAACTAAACTGAAAATACAAGGATGAGTCAAAAGTTTTGCAATATCAGCATTTCAAACAAAAGGTGGATCCATATGATTTTACGGCATGTCAAACCTTGTTGGGTTATTTTATGCCCAAAACTTTTTTTTATACATTATTGTATCGATATATGTATAGATATTCAATTTTTTTAAAACTAATTATATTACATATTTTTTGTCATAGATGGGGCCCTAACAGGTAACTCCACTCCATAATGGCCCAGGAACTAATGGCAATGAAGTGGTACTCCACACTCCCCAGAGCTCCAGAGTTGGAACATCACCACTAGATGCTGTTTAGCTTAATACCTAAGAAATGATTAAATAAAATCTGATGCTCAGCGTCTAGTGAAATTATGAGGGGTAGTAAACATGCAAACAGCTTTGTCCAGGACTAGAGTTTAGTGAACATTTGTGTTGGACTAGTGACCAGTGAGCATATGCGTCAGACTAGTGACCAGTGAACATTTGCGTCGGACTAGAGACATATGCAATGGACTAGAGACCCGGGAACATTTGCATTGGACTAGAGACCCGTGAACATTTGTATTGGACTAGAGACCCGGGAACATTTGTGTCGGACTAGAGACCAGTGAGCATATGCGACGGAATAGAGACCAGTGAGCAGTTGCGTCGGACTAGTGACCAGTGAGCAGTTGCGTCGGACTAGTGACCAGTGAGCATATGTGGCAGACTAGAGACTAGTGAGCATTTGCACCACACTAGAGACTAGTGAACATTTGTGTCGGACTTGATTGCTGACCCCCCCTCCCCTTCAACACAGAATTTGAGTTTACTTTCATTCTTGTTACAGTAAACATGCAAACAGCTTTGTACAGGATTTGAACTTGGGTTGACGAGTCAATTTCTGATGACTCTAAGCATTACACCACTTGCCTCCAGAGTTTCAGAGGATATATGCCACTGTACGTCAAAAATATGCAGCACTGATTAACTGGAAGCAAGCTCTTCTGCAACAAGACCTCATACTGCTCAAACAACCTGGAACTTGAGGGAATGGAACTCATGCCACACCCTACATATAGTCTAAATTTAGCTCCCTCGGATTATTACTTATTCTGATCCTTGGCTCACTTTCTGCACTTGACGTGACTAGCTGATTTATTGGAGAGGGCCTCTCCGACCACCTGTTTAGCCTAAATAAGGCTTTTAGTGGAGTGTTGTATGTCAAGGATTGCTCAGCCACCTGGGTTCCATCCTTAAGCATCATGGGTCGCCACTCATGGCCAACAGGTAGTTCCATTGGAGGAGTCTTACCCCTTTGCAGAGGTGCAGTCGGTGTATTCTAACACCCCAGTTGACAGGGCGGACAAGTGGCTAGGAAGAGTCATTGAGATCTGTACTGTCAGCATAACTATGGTTATATCTACATGCTGCTACAAGAAATAACCGCTGTCTAGCCAACAAAGACTTCTTCAGATGATGACTCTGGGGTTAAGCATCGTTTTAGGACTAAAGCATCAACACCAAAAGAAGGTGGAAGCTTCAGTGAAGGAGTTCTTTGCCTCAAAAGACAAGAACTGTTATTAGCTTGGTATCAAAGAACTATCAGAAAGATGACTTGACCCAGCATATGATTTAGACTTAGCTCCTTGGGATTATTAATTGTTCCAATCTATGGCACACTTCTTGCACTTGCAACCTTTCAACAACCAAAAGGAGATGGAAGCTTCAGTGAAGGAGTCCTTCTCCTCAAAAGACAAGAACTGGTAAAAAGATGGCATAACATGATGGCTTCTACTTTAAATACTTGGCTGCTTTGATTGTAACTTGAAGAATAAGGCAAGTAAGTTACTAAAATATTGTAAAACTTATGACTCACTCTAGTAATAAACAGAATGTTTAGACAATATTATTTTACTTATCTAATAGATCTGATTCAGAGGAAAGTATATAGTGGTGAATTGGTCAACTATACCAAGTATAAGTAAGTAAAGTCATTGGGGTGGCCTAAAGTCAGCATTAGTGCAATCAATGAGGGATTCTATCCCCTTTTCACTAGCGCCAGACCAAGGAGATTCTTTTTGCATCTGAGGTGGAGCGCCACACCTACCATCAGCTCCTTACTTTACCAAGGAGATTATTCTTCTAAATGCTGGAAATAGACTTGCCCATTCCACAAAGTAGAATAGCCCAAGCAGCTTTCAAAATTATTTACCAAGTTTGGATTCTCAGAAACTGATCCAACTTGCAACAGTCAGTTTACACAAATCTCGACAGATATACTATATCCACTTTACTTAGTTATATATGCTCTATCACTGATATTGAGCACTGTTTATTTATTGTACAGTCAACCAGACAGTCCACTACATTTTCCACTGAATTCACCTTCAACCCGTGTTCAGTTCCCTTTTATGGAGCAGTTACCCTGACAGGATTACTAGGTACCCAACCTTCCCCACCCCTCCACCTGAATGGATGAAAAAGTTGTTAAAAAAATGATGATGAGAAATGACATCTGAAAAGAAGAAAACATCAAATACAAAGTAGACCTGTTCAAAAGAAAAGAGATATATCACATAAAGATATATATATATATATATATATATATATATATATATATATATATATATCAACACATATAAAGAATAAAAAGAAATACAACCACCAATATTTTCATAAAAAAACATCTTAGAATCAGAAGTTATAAAGATTTGGGAAAAATCTATACTTTACTAAAATTCTCATATATAATATATATATATATATATAAATGTATCCGAGCAAGAAAAAGGAAATTATAGTGAGATTTTTATTGAAACAAATCTATTAAAATATTCTCAATAGAATAAAATAATCTCCAGTCCAATATGCAATTGAATGATAATTTCTGAATACTTGAGTCTTTCTCTTCTTCTAAAATAGAAGCCAGCCCAGTCAACATAGCCTAAAATACCCTGACTTCATCCCCTGCAGAGTAAAACGCCCAATCACAAAAAAAAAAAAAAAAAAAAAAAAGAAGAAGAAAAAAATATTATCCAGGTCTGTAACTTTGGGAAGTGTAGAATCACCTCCTCTTTGCCATTACTCCCAGGTTCACCCTGACACGGTCCAACAAAAACTAATATTTATCAGCTCTGTATGAACACTGGATGCCATCTAAAGGACTTACAAAGTAATTATTCCTATTTAACAATTGCTAAATTAGATGTTTTGAGTGCATGGTGAACGGGTTGGGTAAATATCTATTTCATTAGAACTAGAGTCGTAGGAAATGGACTCGTTGTCCCAAGTTCAATTCCTGGGCAAAACTGTTTACTTTTCACATGGTGCTAATATCCTTGGGAAAGTTTGGTTTGTTTTGTTTTACGGCATATCAACCACGGTGGGTCATTTAATGCCGATAAAGTCATTCTTAATGTATAATGAAATTTTGTTTATCAAGTCATGTTTTTCTATTTAACCCATAGATGAGACCCTAACAGGTACTACCACTCCGGGTCAGTGGACCAGGGAGCAATGGTGATGAAGGGGTGCTCCACATTCCCCAAACCTCCAAAACTGGAACCTCACCATCAGATAGAGTTTAACGTCATTCCCAGGACATGTAGACCCTCACTCAACGCCTTCTAGCACCCATATGATAAAAAGGGGTTGGGGCTTGCCATAAGGGCAATAGGGTTGGGGCAATCATATAGGTGCTAGGGCTTGACGTGACCAGCCGATTGATCAGAGGGCACCTCTCCGATCGCCCGTCTAGCCTTGGGAAAGGTTTGAATCCAATCTTCCTCCAGCTATGGGTAAACAGTAGGGCAGACTGGGCTCTTTAACCATGGCTAGATAACTAGTCTAAGAGAAGGAAAACTTTGAATTATTGTGAGTTTTGTGCACCAGAATTAGTGATAGTCTTTCGATAGAACCTAAATGGCAGCAAGTCTTCTGATGTCTCCAGGACACTTCTAAGTATTCTAACCGATCTTAACAATGGTATTGTTTGGATGGTCTTGATTCTTCCTGTGATTTGGTCACAGTTACATGGTTTCAAGTATTCCTATCTTAACATTTGGTACATCTGGGGAGGGGGGTATAGGCAAAGAGTTAAAATCCTGCCTAATACAAACTGAGCAGTAAGCACATTCTGCCGCCTTTCAATGAATAGTTGTTAGAAACTAAAAGTTTTTATATTTAAATGATTTTTACTATAAAAATGCACTGGACAATGATTTTTACTATAAAAATGCACTGGACAATGATTTTTATTATAAAAATGCACTGGACAATGATTTTTACTATAAAAAAATGCATTAGAAAGGGTTTTTATTATAAAAATGCACTGGAAATGATTTTTACTATAAAAATGCATGGGAAATGATTTTTATTATAAAAATGCAATGGAAATGATTTCTATTATAAAAATGCAATGGAAATGATTTTTATTATAAAAATGCATTGGACAATGATTTTATTATAAAATGCATTGGAAATGATATATAAAAATGCATTGGAAATGATTCTTATTATAAAAATGCACTGGAAATGACTTTTTACTATAAATATGTATCAGAAATGAGTTTTTTATGAAAAAAATAAAAAATAAATAAAAAAACAAATCCAATATACAAATCAGTTTTTTTAAAAATATATTCAGTTTTAGTTAAAGTGTTATCCTAAAATTGTAAAAGTTAATTAATAACTAACTAACTGATTAAAAGGCTATTTGCATTTAGGTTAGAATTAAGCACATTTGCACATGTGTAGGTTACAAAGAAGAAGCCAATGGCACTAACACATTTATTATTGTTAAACAGATACTAATACAAAAAAAGCTTGTGCTGACGTAGTTTTAGACGTTTTCAAAAAGGCAATTTTATCCATGGTCCATATTGGACTTTGGTTGGTTGGTTGGTTATATTTGTTTTACGGCACATGAACCCTTTTTGGGTCATTTAATGCCGAATCAAGTCATTTTTGATAAACAAAAGAACTCAGGTTGCTTACAGTGCCTGCTGTTGCTTAAGTGATCATCCAATTAAGTATTGAACAGGCTCATCACTGCTTTCGTGATCTACCAGGAGGTAGATAGTAACAGAGATTGGTAGATATATAATATGATTTTGTTTGCTTAGTAAATAATGCACATGGTTTGGTTGTTTTTCTTTTATGGCATATCAACCCTTTTTGGGTTATTTAATGCCAAATCAAGTCATTTTTTATAAACATAAGAACTCAGGTACCTGCTTTTGCTTAAGTGGTCACCCAATTAAGTATTGAACAGGGTCATTGTTGCTTAACTTCAGTGATCTAGTGTGAACCAGTGCTTTATTGGACATTGTACTTTCTCTTTGATCAATTGATTTTAACAGCATATCAACCCACCTGAGGTTATTTTATGCCTAGAGATTAGGAAATAGTGTTCATTGTAGATTTGTATTTACATTTTTTTATCTAGTCTCTTTTCTTTGTTGCCATGGTTATATGATATCAGATATTCCATTCTAATACAAATAATTTGCAGATATTTTTAACTCATAGATGGGACAGATCTGGGAGTAATGGCAATGGAGGAGTACTCCACACTCTCCAGAACTGGAGCCACACCATCAGATGCAGTTTAGTCTCATATATAGAAGTGTGGGGTCCATGTATGCTTCTGATAGGAATGTTTGGTTTGGTTTGTTTTTTTACGGCATATCAACCTCGGTGGGTCATTTAATGCTGACAAAGTTGTGAAATAAATTCATTCTTAATGCATAATACAATTTTGTTTATAAACTCACATTTTTCATTTAGCCCATAGATGGGACCCTAACAGGTACTACCACTCCAGGTCAGAATGGGCCAGGGAGCAATGGTAATGAAGGGATGCTCCACATTCCCCAAACATCCAAAACTGGAACCTCACCATCAGATAGAGTTTAACGTCATTTAAGTCCTCAGTCACTACCTTCTAGCACCCATATGATAAAAAGGGTTGGGGCTTGCCATAAGGGCAATAGGGTTGGGAAAATCATATAGGTGCTAGGGCTTGACGTGACCAACCGATTGATCGGAGGGGGCCTCTCCGACCGCCAGTCTAGCTCAAGATAGGGCCAAAGTGGAGTATTGCAAGTCATGAACTGCTCATCCACCTATTCTATCCTTAAGCATCACGGGTCTCCACCCAGGGCCAACAGGTGGCTCCATTGGGGGAGTCTTACCCCTCTGCAGAGGTGCAGTCGGTGCATACTAACGCCCCAGCCAACAGGGTGGTGATAGGAATGTGATAGATATGATATGGCCTATATATGTAAATAATAAAACTCAAAAGAAACAGATGAAAAAAAAAAAAAAAATGCTTCAAATCCAATGGCCATACCCAAGACACACAATTTTTTTTTTTTTTTCTTTTAGTGGGACAAAGTCAGTGTATTCTAAGCCCTGCCAACAGGTCTTTTTTCTTCTTTTTAACACATTGACACCTATACAATGGTCATATAGGATTACATTTTTTTCCATTTTTCTTGCACCTTGCCTAAGATAGGGATTAATATAGGGGTCCAGGACTCCTTTGAATTTTTGAAAAAAAAAAAAAAATTTTTTTTGGTACAATCACAAGAAACATATAACACAAACAAATATAGACAATTAAATAAACAAAACAAAACAAAAAAACAAAACAAAACATCACAAAACATGAAATGGTTAAATTGGAAATCCAAAGGAGACATCCTGATTCTAAGATATGTAATAATAATAATAATAATAAAGACGAACAATGTTAGAAACAAAAAGAAGGAAAAATAACGTAGAATTTTGCTTTGGGACAAATAATGGGAATGCATAAAAGCATTAATATTACCGATTCCATTTTCAGATGAAGACATTCCAGATTTATTCATTTAAAAAAATAATATTCCTACAGAGATGCTGTGTCACTGACGCATAAAAATCTAAAAGGATGCAGAAAAATCATATCCATATGTCCCAGTGTTTTTTTGTATTTTTTCTTCCCCCACCATTTCCAGCTAACTGTAAATACATTTAAATATTTTCTTGGAAACGAATTACACTGTATTGGGTACAAGGTAGGGGTTAGACAGCTTTAGTTGTTCATAAAATAAAAACTGTGCAATTTATTAAGAAACTTTAGTTGCGACCCAGTAAATTTCCCAGAGACTTATTCAAATCAAATCCGTGGGTCCCAGAAACACACTAATTTAAAACTTTCTGCAGTTATATGATATCAAATATTCTGATGAATATAAGCAAAAATTTCTTCAATGAATCTGAAATGAAATCCATTAACAAGAAAAAATAACTGTCATTTTATTCTTTATTTCCTAATTTAACTAAATAGTTAAATAAGTAAAATTCAGCAATGAAAGACAGCAGTTATGGAAGAGTAAGTTTCATTTCTATTTTTCTATTATACCCCCACTCTGTTTCAAATCTTTTTATCTGCATTCTTAGTAGACTTTCTAATTTAATACGATATTTCATTACATTAAAACTTAAATACTTGCACCCTACGGAGGGTGCATATATTTGCTAGTAGAAATAATAGAACAACTTAACTATATAATATGCATTTAATTACAAAACGAAATTAGATACATTAACTCTTAACATCCTGTTGAGAATTTTTTTAAGTCCAGAGTTCCATTCCTATAAGGATCTATCAAAAATGCTAAAAATGGCCTTTTCATTTAAAGTTACCTGTTTTATTTCCCTTAAAATAAATACTTCTACATATGTTTAATATTATATTCAAACAAAGGCTATCGTTTGGGTCGGATTAGGAAAATGAATGTGACTTCCGGCCAGGTGGAATGAGGTGGTATAGGATGTTAAGAGTTTTAAGGGACAGAAATAAAGATAAACGAAAGATTATTACTTATCCATAATACACACATTTCTAAGAAGAATACAGAGTTGCTTGAACACACAGTGTGCACCGGGCCAATCTATGATTGTAAGTTCTTCAATCTAAGCAGCCTGGTGCCTCTATTTATATCAGATGGAGATCGGCTATTTTTATTCTCTGGCAATGAGTGTTCAAACTAGAGTGTTGGCAGCAACACTTTATTCATATGAATAACACCTTATACCACAATACGCATGTGAGAGAAAGAAAGCATATAATACCAAGCGAGAGATAAAATATGGTAAATTGAAACAGGAGGAGAGCGGAAAAGAAAAATGGAAAGATGTTTAAGAAAAACTTGGGTAGAGGTAAAGTTGATATTAGTATATCATTTCACATAATTTAAAAAAAAAAAAGAAAGTCAAATTTTAGGCATTTTAATCAATTTAAATATAAAGTTGATATTAGTATATCATTTCACATAATATTTTTTTAAAAAGTCAAATTTTGTGAAATTTAAATTTAATCCTCTTGTCTATTCCAAACTATATATCCATCTTCATATCTAAACAAGAATTATGACAAATTATGATAAATAAACAAGAATTACGACGAGCTGGGGTTGTTATTTTGATAGTCACCGGGTAGCAATTTTTGAGGCAGGAGACCGGGACGCACTTCCTCATGAATTACTGAAAAATATTTAAGATAGAATTTATTACTATAATCCAATTTTTTTTTCTTAAAGACCAAGTAATTTTCATAGAACCCTTTTAGACTTGAACCTTCACCTTTTGTACTCAACACTTTACTCAGACCTTGGAAAATGATTCATGCAATTGAAATCAAATTTTTAAAAAGTCAAAGAATTTGTGATCTCAACTTCTTAACTGAATAGAAGGATAATCTTATTATAATGGAGATTGTGTGTTTGTCTGTCTGTGAAACTATATTACTAAAGTCACAATTCCCTTTGTTATTTACATTCCATGATTTTATTTTTATTTAAACCTCAATTATTAATAAAATTGTTTTACATTACTTACACTGTTGACCATATCTACATACTAATAATATGCCAGTATGAATGGGAAGGCTTATTTGCATATTGATCTTAAAAATTGATTTTAATAAATATATGCTGCAATAAATATTAAAAGAAATCCTCAACAAGAAGAAATAACTGTAATATTATTCTTTACTTCCTATTTTAACTAAAAAGTTTAATTAGGAAAATTTACCAATAGTAACAAAATGATGGAAGAGTTAGTTTGAAAGTTGTTCTATTTTTCAATCATACCCTCTGTTCAAAATCTTTTTTATCTACATTCTTGTTCAGTTTCATTAGCCTTTCTAATTTAATATGATATTTTATTATAAAATTTAACTAAAGTACTTGCACCCGGAGGGTGCATATATTTGCTAGTATGTATAAAGAATTTTCTGATATGAGGCAGAAGTGCCAGAAAAAGTACACTATACAATATATAATAGTTATAGAAACACCTGAAGAAGGCCGGAGAGCACATCGGCCAAACGCTGTGTATATTAAAATAAAGATGAGGACACTGATTCAAATAATCCAAATTAAAATCAAGTTTTGAAAAATATTATTCAAACTCGAACATTAAAATTAAAAGTTTTGAAAAACACCCCCCACCCCCACCTTTTTAATTCAGTAAAAAGAATTAAGAATTTTTTAAAATTTTTTTTTTAAATAGAAAAAAAAAAGGAAAAAAGAAAGACCACAAAATGATTTTCTTTTGTGTGGGGTCTGGAATGTTTTCACCTGAATAACAACAAAAAAAAACCCAGGAAGAAGGGTAAGAAGCTGCAACACTAACACCAAAAAAATACAAAGCGAGCAAAGAAGGAACCCAAGAACCCAGTTTAATAGTTTTTGCCCCTTACCTCTAAATGTTTTTTTTTTTTTTTTTTTTTATTTAGTGTCTGCTTCCTTCGTCAGCTCTCTTTCTCTGAAAAATCTCGGTTTTAAGGCATTAACAAAAAAAAGTATCGGTGTAAAAAAAAAAAAATTAAAGATTATTTTTCACCCACAAAGTGAAAAATTTGAATGTCTAAATTCATACCTGTTGCTATTTAGAATATTGATAATCAACAGTCCACAATACCATTCTTATTTACAGTCCATGATACCATTGAGGCCTATTTTTTGTATTACTGACAATTTTTTACTGCTAGTTTAAACCCATTATATTATTGAAACCATATAACTGTGCAAATAAACGCTTATCATTAACAATCCACAACACCATTGAGGCCTATTTTTCGTTTTACTCAACAAGTTTTTACTGCTAGTTTAAACCCATTATATCATTGAATATGTTGGTTGGTTGGTGTTTAATGACATTAATTTGCATAAAATATATTTTTCACTCCTCCACTCATCAAAACTCTATTCATTTCTCAATGATATCAAAGCATTGAAAAATTTTGGGTATATTCGCAGAGTTCCGTCCCGGCCTCCTGCCTCAAAAACCACAAGCCAGTGGCTGTTCTTTCTGGGTCACCCTGTATACAGGGTGACCAGAAAAAACAGAACCACAAATTTTGTAATAAAACTTAATTTTAACTAGGATGTTCAGGGTTAGGGTTAGGGTTGGGTTTTCGGGGAAAAACGCCCTAAGTTGATTGTTTTCTTTTTTCTTTTCAAGTGACACCGCTTTGGGTACGGACTTCAATCATAGCTGGTGTTGTTTTTTCAGCAGCCAACGGCTAGTGGTTTTTAAGGCAGGAGACCAGGACGGAACTCCATGAAAGTACCAAAATTTTAAATGGCCTCAACAGTGTCATGGACTGTAAATAGATAACAATATTCTAATTCTGTAAATAATACCTAACTATATTCTAACTACTGGAACATCTCAACATGGTGTAATGATTAACAAGATAGACCAATAACTACCAATTAGTGAGACAGGTCCTCATTAGATGACCCATATGTGTGTCTATGTGCCAAATCTAAGCTACTCTTTTTAGAGCACCTTGCATGGTATAATGGTTTATATTTTCGTAACCTTCCACCTAATGTGATAGCCTGTGCAAACAAAATATGTGGTCCTGTTGGCATTCTCATTTTGGAGAGCCTCGGGCACTGGGCAATAAACCAAGCCCTGCCCCTGGGACCATGTGATTTATTATACTTCACTCACTCAATAGGAACCAAAAAAGCAAAGACCATTGCCAGTGAGTTTCTCATTGGGTGCTCCACATTTCTAGCCTTGTGCCAAACTAAGGTTTAAAACATGACTACTACTTTGTAGTGAATTTGATCCAAACTATGTGCCCTATAGCTGAAACCTTATAATATAATGGGTAGCAAGTTAAGCTAACGGATCATTACTAGTAAGTTCAATTCTCACTGAGTGCCCTATATATAATGGCCTTGTGCCAGACTTAGCTATAACTGCTTCTATATGGTTTTTATACTATAGAGTGAATGATGATTAATAACAGATAATATGAAATACGGACAATTTTATTGTTTCATTTGGCTCAATTTTTTTTTAGATGAGACTTGATCATTTGTATTATTTAGATTTTTTCAGACAATCTTCCTCGTTTTTGGATGATGTGCCATCTGTCCTTCTTTGGGTGTTTCTTGTTGAACTTTGGGGCCTTTATGGAACTTCAAACTGAATGCTTTATTTAATCCATTGGAGTATATTGTTCTCTCTTAACACTTCTACCCGGCCATGGTTAACAGAATGAGAACAATCTACCCCCAATGAATAAATAAAAGGTTCAGTTTAAAGTTTGGAGAGCCTCAAGCACTGGGCAATAAACCGAGCCCTGCCCCTGGGACCATGTGATTTATTATACACTTCAAACTGAATTCTTTATCTAATCCATTGGAATAGATTGTTCTCTCTTAACACTTGTACCCAGCCATGGATAACAGAATGAGAATAATATACCCCCAATGAATAAAATAAAGGGTTCAGTTTGTAGTTTGGAGAGCCTCAGGCACTGGGCAATAAACCGAGCCCTGCCCCTGGGACCATGTGATTTATTATACACTTCAAACTGAACGCTTTATTTAATCCATTGGAGTATATTGTTCTCTCTTAACACTTGTACCCGGCCATGGTTAACCATTTGAAGATCCAAATAAGGGTTGAGACAGGGCTTAACACTTATACCTGGTTATGGTTAACAGAATGAGAACAATCTACCCCAATGCATTAAATAAAGGTTCAGTTTGTAGTTTCATGAAGGCAAGTTCCAAGTTCGACAAGAAACATCTGAAGTAAGCAGGAGGATATATCAGCCAAAATGTGTATATAAACAAAAAAGATGAGAACAACAGTCTGAAAAATCTAAATAATACAAATTTAATGTTTCAACTTATATTCATATATACTATTACTAGAAGTGTTTAATTCTAAAAGAAAATGATAAAAGTAATTATTATATTCATATCACCAAGAATATCATTGCTTAATTCTAAAAGAAAATTATAAATAAAATATAAATAATAAATGAACAAATAAAAATTAATAAACAGCAGAAAGAAAAATTCATCGACTACTATATTATCGAGTATATTAATTTAAAAGAAAGAAAATGTTCAATGTTTAACTGTATAACATGAATTAAAATCAAAACAGAGTGTATCAAAAACATTTTTGGTTTTTATATATCATTATAACAACTTTTATTTCATGTCAACATCTAAAGTAGTGGTTCTCAACAGGGTCCATATGAGATTTTTTGGACCAAGTAACCAATAAGCACCCCAGCTCGGGGCTATTTTGAAAGGAACACCTTTTGCTTTTCCCCGTAAATTCCCAGTTGTTTGTTTATAAACGATTTTTTTTTTTTGCATTAGAATTTCACTGTAAGATTTTTTTAAAGTTTGTTAATTAGTATATTTACAGCCCAAAGGCACGTTTTTATACTAAAATAGTTTTCAATTTTAATAAAAAAAATAGTTGGTTAATTGGCTCCAAAATCCTTTTATTTAAATCTTATTATAATGGAGATTGTGTGTTTGTCTGTCTGTAACCGAAACTATATTACTACTCAAGTCATAATTCCTTTAATTATTGACATCACATTCCCAATGATTTTATTTTTATTTAAACCTCAATTATTAATAAAATTGTTTTACATTATTAATACTTGTTAACCATATCTACATACTAACAACATGCAATTATATTTATATATACAACAAAATAGTGGTTTACAGTGTGAACGGGAAGGCTAATTTGCATATTGATATTAAAAATGTGATTTTAATAAATATGTGCTTAGTATTATTGATTCCTAATTGTTTGGTTTTATTTTCATGAATATAAGCAAAAATCTCTTCAATAAATCTTAAATGCAATTCATTAACAAGAAAAAATAACTCTCATTTTATTTCTTTACTTCCTATTTTAACTAAATACTTTAATTAGAAAAAATAACAATGAAAGACGAGAGTGATGGAAGAGTCAGTTTCAGTTGTTCTATTTTTCGATTATACTCCCTCTGTTTCAAATCTTTTTATCTGCATTCTTATTTAGTTTCATTAGCTTTTCTAATTTAATACGATATTTTATTACATTAAAACTTAAATACTTGCACCGGAGGGTGCATATATTTGCTAGTAAACATAAAAAATATTTTGTAAATAAAAACTATTTTCATTTGAATAAACATACTGCATTTCTCTTCTGAATGAATAAAAAACTATTTTAATATAAAAACATGTCTTTCTTTTAAAGATTTTAAAACTTTAAAAAAATTCCTATTGAATTAACATGAAATAATTATTTTTTATTAAAATAATTACTTTTATCATTTTCTTTTAGAATTAAACAATGATAGTCACTTCTAGTAATAGTATATATGAATATAATTGGAGTGGAGTCCGTGTAAAATATCTACATTAATTTGCTGACAAAAAGCAACAAAAACATGACTCGGAAAATATCTAATTGCACCAGAAATTCACCTGACACCAACATGCTAAAACATTAGGGCAGGAGACTGGGATGACAAAAGATCAAAATTACCCGATTTAAAAAAAAAATATTTAAAGTTATTTTGTTGTTCTTTTAGGCACCACAAAATAACTTTGTTAAATATTTTTTTGAACTTGAACTATTGGCTAGCACCTTGTATGATTTTCCGAATAATGTAAAACTGGGTGTTTTGTTTTCATTTTAATATCTTAAATCTATCACTTTTA
>CM042180.1:10007536-10112536 GCA_023376005.1 Doryteuthis pealeii
TTTAGCTGCATTCTCTTTCTTTTTAGCCTATTAGCTGCACTCTGTTCCTTTTAGCCTATTAGCTGTACTCTTGTTTTTTTTAGCCTATTAGATGTATTCTGTTTCTTTTTAGCCTATTAGATGTATTCTGTTTCTTTTTAGCCTATTAGATGTACTCTTGTTTCTCTTTAGCCTATTAGCTGCACTCTGTTCCTTTTTAGCCTATTAGCTGTACTCTCTTTCTTTTTAGCCTATCAGCTGCACTCTCTTTCTTTTTAGCCTATCAGCTGTACTCTCTTTCTTTTTAGCCTATCAGCTGTACTCTGTTCCTTTTTAGCCTATCAGCTGCACTCTCTTTCTTTTTAGCCTATCAGCTGTACTCTCTTTCTTTTTAGCCTATCAGCTGCACTCTCTTTCTTTTTAGCCTATTAGCTGCACTCTGTTCCTTTTTAGCCTATTAGCTGCACTCTGTTCCTTTTTAGCCTATCATCTGTACTCTCTTTCTTTTTAGCCTATCAGCTGTACTCTATTCACAAACCATAACACTTTTGCTTAAGTATAAAACTAAAAGATGAAAAACCTCACTCAAAAAAGACTAGACTGAAAGAAACATTGCAATAATTACTTTTTAAGTCACATTATTTTACAAAAAATTAAATAGGGTAACTCATATTGTATTATTGTTAATCTGTTTAGAGTGGAGGTATCTCTTTTACTAGCAATAAATAAATTTATCACAAAGTGTATATATATATATATATATATACACACACACACACATATACACACTGCTATGAAATAAAGGTTCTACAAGTTTATCTGACAGACAGATCACCTCCAGAATCCACATTACAATATTTGAGAGATACCCTTATGGAAAGAGAAGCATATACAAATGAGACCTGATAATAACCAAAATGTTCAATAAATATTTTCTAATATTATTCTAACAAAATAAACCCTTATTAAAAAAAACTCTTTAAACCATTTAGAGTAGGAATAATGAGCTTAGATAAAGCAGTTCAAATTTGAAAGCCCAAAAAATGGAATTTTTAGCAGAAAAATTGTGACCATGAAACTAAAACAAAAAAGTTAGTAGTAATACAATTTTTTTTGTCTTTCTTAGTTATAGTAATAAATTTCTTGTGTGTTAACTATAACAGATAGTAATAAAATTTCTTGTATGTAATAGTTGTAGTAATAAAATTTCTTGTATGCAATAGTTGTAGTAATAAAATTTCTTGTATGTAATAGTTGTAGTAATAAAATTTCTTGTATGTAATAGATGTAGTAATATACCAAGGATGGTTTTAAGAGAGTTATAATAAAAAAAAAGTAATAGTTATAGTAATAACATTTCTTGTGTGTTAACTATAACAAATAGCAATAAAAGTTTTTGTGTGTTAACTATAACAAATAGTAATAAAAGTTTTTGTGTGTTAACTATAACAAATAGTAATAAAGTTTTTGTGTGTTAACTATAAAAATAGTAATAAAAGTTTTTGTGTGTTAACTATAAAAATAGTAATAAAAGTTTTTGTGTGTTAACTATAACAAATAGTAATAAAAGTTTTTGTGTGTTAACTATAACAATAGTAATAAAAGTTTTTGTGTGTTAACTATAACAAATAGTAATAAAAGTTTTTGTGTGTTAACTATAACAAATAGTAATAAAAGTTTTTGTGTGTTAAACTATAACAAATAGTAATAAAGTTTTTGTGTGTTAACTATAACAAATAGTAATAAAAGTTTTTGTGTGTTAACTATAACAAATAGTAATACAAAGTTTTTGTGTGTTAACTATAACAAATAGTAATAAAAAGTTTTTGTGTGTTAACTATAACAAATAGTAATAAAGTTTTTGTGTGTTAACTATAACAAATAGTAATAAAAGTTTTTGTGTGTTAACTATAACAAATAGTAATAAAGTTTTTGTGTGTTAACTATAACAAATAGTAATACAAGTTTTTGTGTGTTAACTATAACAATAGTAATAAGTTTTTGTGTGTTAACTATAACAAATAGTAATAAAAGTTTTTGTGTGTTAACTATAACAAATAGTAATACAAGTTTTTGTGTGTGAACTATAACAAATAGTAAAAAAAAACTTTGTGTGATAACTATAACAAATAGTAATACAATTTCTTATGTGTTAACTGTAACAAATAGTAATACAATTTCTCATATAAACTATATTTGTAGTAATAAAATTCTGATATGTAATAGCTGTAATAATAAAATTTCTTGTTATAATTGTAGTAATAAAGCAAGGATGGTTTTAAGAGAGTTATCGTAATAATGCCTGTGATAATTTACTAAGAATGTTCATATCTAATCTAAACTAATCCAAAAAAGAACTAAGTTGAAATGATGATCCAATTGGGTTTCATTAAAATTAATCTATTCTCAGAATTAATGCCTTTAACCCTCACATCTCAAATACAAACTGTCCCATAATACCTGTAACATTTACATATATGTTTCATATATTAAATGTAACAATTATTATGGGACAGTAATAGGACAATAGTTTGATATGGTGATTTTGAATACTTTTCATTCTTTCTTTCCTATCTTTGTAAAATGTCTTATTTGAGGAATGAGATTAAGGATATTTTTTTTTTTTTTTAAGAAAAAAAAAAACAAAAAAAGAAAAAAAAAAACCAGAATTTTTTTTTTCTAGGGGTAATGTTTTTAACTGAACATCATGGGCTCTTTAAACTTGGTGTGGCAACCAGTCCCCCCCAAAAAAAAAACAACATGGTAACCAAATAAAATAAATGAAACCTTAAAAAAAAAAAAAAAAAGAAAAGAAAAAAGTGTATCCCCATCACAGTGCCCCACTCCGAAGAATGAGGTAGACGAATGGGGTAGAGGAATAAATAAATTTATAAAAAAATCCCCCACCCCCCAAATAAAACACATGCCTGCCAAAAACAATGACTACTTAAAAGGTCATGACTAGAAAATTAGTATAATATTCTCCCCATGTATAAGTAGTAAAGTAGGCAGAGTAGCCTATTGTCATTATCAAGCAGACAGCAAGGAAGTCTATCTCCCGTTTTGCTAAGTCTAGACCAAGGAGATTATTTCATTTGTCTGAGTTGAAGTACCACACTTACCATCAGCTCCCTACTTTACTGCACAGTGCTGTGCTACTCATACACTGAATGGGCGACAGAAACATGTGGTTCCGAGGCAGACGCTCTACCAACTGAGCTAAACTGACCCTTGTCCATGTATAATACTGTATAATAAATACACTGCTATCTTAAAACTAATTCCTGTATAATACTGACTGATAATTAGATGTGTTTAGTTTTTAACTGGTCTTATAATATCCAAAACTAATTAAAAGCTGTGCTACTCATACGCTGAATGGTCGATGGCTGGTATTTGTTCTGCGGCGGACACTCTACCAACTGAGATAAACTTGCCCTTGTCCATATATAATATTGTATGATAAATACATGGCTATCTTAAAATTAATTCCTGTATAATACTGACTGATAATTAGATGTGTTTAGTTTTTTAACTGGTCTTATAATATCCAAAATTAATTAAAAGCTGTGCTACTTATACGCTGAATGGACGATGGCTGGTATTGGTTCTGCGGCGGACACTCTACCAACTGAGATAAACTTGCCCTTGTCCATATATAATACTGTATAATAAATACATGGCTATCTTAAAACTAATTCCTGTATAATACTGACTGATAATTAGATGTGTTTTGTTTTTAACTGGTCTTATAATATCCAAATGCTTTTAAAAAAAAAAACTTTTAACAGTTTTTTTTTTGTGTGTTTTGTGAAGAAAAAATACAATACTTTTGAATTCTAGCAAAAACAAAAGCCAGAAAATAATCTATAAAATTTATTGAACGTAATTATTTAAATATATAAAAGTATTATATAAAAATAATTGATAATAAATTATATAATTATATTAATAAAAAGTTTAATCATAATAAAAGTAATTGTTTTATTAATTAAAAGTTAAGACTAGGAAATTAATATAATACTCTTACGGTGTCCTATATTAATAAAAAGTTTAATCATAATAAAAGTAATTTATTAATTAAAGTTAAGACTAGGAAATTAATATAATACTCTTACGGTGTCCATATATTAATAAAAGTTTAATCATAATAAAAGTAATTGTTTTATTAATTAAAAGTTAAGACTAGGAAATTAATATAATACTCTTACGGTGTCCATATATAATACTGTATGATAAATACACAACTATCTTAAAACTAATTTTTCTATAATACTGATTAATAATGAGATGTGTTTTCTTTTTAACTTGCCTTATAATTTTCAAAAGCTTTTTAGAAAACATTTATTTTTTTTTTTTTTGTGTGTCAGGGGAAAAATAGGGAAGAAAAATCACCATACTTTTGAATTCTAGCAATAACAAAAAAAGAAAGCATGAAAATAATCTTAAAGTAATACCATCCCAACAAGGAAGAATGAATGAGGTGCCAAGTGTGGTATAACGGTCAAATGTAGATTTTTGTTTATGAGAATGATTCTCACTGAGTGCCACATATTTCTGGCTTGGCACCAAAACTAAGGTAATATTAGAAAATAACTACTTGGCACTTTGTTGTGGCGCTATGCTTTTTACATATCATTAATAGTGAGTTTGATACTCACTGGGTGCTAACTCCTAAATCTAAGCTAGAATTAGCAAAATAAATAAATAAATAGATAAGCAAAAAAAAAAAAAACTTCTTATATGGTGAATCAAAAGATAAGAAAACGGGGGAGGGGGGTCATAAATGGGGGAAAATTTTTTTAATCATGCCCTAAAAATTAACATGCAAAAATTAGTTCACATGACATTCCTAGGAGGGCAGACTTTTTTTTTTTTTTGGGGGGGGGTGTACCCTAACTAAAATCTGATAATCTTATAACTTTTTATGCAAAATGGGATTCTATTATACAGAAAAATAAACTATAATCATGAGTTTTACATACGAGGGTGTGGGGAGGGGGGTCATATTATAAGCAAGATATGAATATAGCAATTTTTTTATTATCATATCTTTCAACCCTGAGATCCCTCCCATGCCTGTACCCAGGATTGCTGTCTGAAAAAATACTGATTATGTTATTTAGTAGCTTGATTGTGTTATTGCTAGGCAATAGTGATATAGAAACAGATATTATCCAATTGAAATTCATACTGCCTAGGGATATGTATTTCTGGGGTAGTGGCATAAATATCTAGGGTTTAAAGAATCTGTAATTGTTGTGAGGTATATAGTGTTGGAATTTATCTGAATTAAAAAAAAAATTAAAATATTTTTTTAAACTTAAAAGGAGAGTAAAAGGCATTGAGTTTAAGATAAGTTAATTTTTTGTTTTTAACTTCATTCTTTTTTTAAATTTGAAATTTTTTTTTTAAAATCTAAATATCAACTTAAAACCCATTGCTAGAATGATTGTGTATAATACTATTCAGATTCAGATAAAAGTAAACAATCCATTCTGAAAGAGTTGGAAAAAGATACCATTAAGGATTGGTTATTAGTCAGTTCTCTTTGTATATGCCTCCCTCCTTAAAAGGGAAAAAAATCGACTGATCCTCTCAAAGGACTTACAAAGAACACTGACAATACTTATATTGTTGTTGTTGTCAATAATGATAATACATAAGAAAATAATCAAAATATAAGTATTAAAATACGTCAAAAAATAAAAATAAAAACTGTGGACCACACTCTGCCTTCTAAATTGATGGCATTCCAAATGTAGCCTTCCACAGCTTTGTTTAATATCCCAATGCTTTCTCAGAAAAAAAAAATCCCTAACATTTCATTAAATTGTTAGTGAGTTTTTAAAAAATATTTCTTTTCAATATTATATATTGATTAAATTTGGTCTAAGTTATTAACTAAAATTAAGTTTAGATTTTGTTATAAATATACTAAAAAAAAAAAAAAAAAGAGTTAAGATTTATTAGTATGCTTGTGAGGATTTGTCCTTAGAGATAGCTTAGTTAGAAAGAGCATTGGAATGTAGGCTGAAGGGTTAAAACTTAAATCCCAATTATAAGGTTCAGTAACCATAAAAGAAGGAGGAAATCAGATTTGAAAGATACAATTATTTAACTATAAGTAAACCCTAGCTTGTTATTTCTTCACTCGCAGGCAAAAATTGAATTTCAATGTGACCTTTAAACATAAAAAAAAGGTTCCCTGCCCTCGGGAATGTGTATAGTGTAACATTTAGAAGAAGTCATTAACAAACCAGAAATTGTTTAGATAATTGAATATTTTGACCAATTAACACAAATCTTAGAATATAAAAAGCTTTAATTGACCATATATATATATATATATATATATATATATATATATATATATATACACACACACACACCATTGATATGGTGTATATTATAACATTATTTTTAAATCAACTTTACCATTATTGGCATGGAACAAATTTTTTTCAGAACAGGTTGTTTCTCTCAGCTTATTGTTTATATATATATATATATATATATATATATATATATATAATGTGTGTGTGAAAAAATAATAAGTGAGAATGAAAGATACAAAATGTAGGTATGAATCATTTATATTTGAAAAAAATAAAATTATATATATATATATATATATATATATATATATATATAAATCATCCTTACATTTCCTATTTTTCACTGTCATTTATTATTCTTCAACATACTGTTGGATTCATTTCCATTTTTCTCACACACGCATGCACACACAAATATATTTACCCAACCATTCCATCATATATATATATATATATATATATATATATATATATGGCGGAAGGCTTAGGAAAATATATACTTAATAATGTTACTATCCTTTTATATCTGATGTAGTTTTATATGGAATTAAATAGGAGGCATTACTTTTAGATCATCCCGGATCCACTGGTAATTATCTTCTTTTAAAAACATTCAGTCATTACTAGTTCTTAAATATTTTTGTATAACGTTGGGGTTATTTTATTCTTATAATCAATACCAAAATGCCTAGTGTTGTAAGAAGTTCTTTAAAATTATTCAAAAATGATTTTAAATTCAAATAAATATTATAAAAAAAGGGGAGGTAAATCTGTAAATCTTCTGTCACAGTAATCAGAGAAATAATCAATAATGAACACAAGCCTCCTTATTTGTCACATCTAAATAATAAAGGGTAAAAACAAATAAATCATTCACAATATAACTGAAAGTTATATTCAGTCACAAAACAAGAATTAATGGCCATTAAAGTGAAAACATTCACTCAAGGGAGATAACTCTGGCTCAATCAGTAGACTCATAAGGTGGTACTGAAATGTTCTTGGCTCAACCAAGAGTGGAAGCTTTTTTATGAACTTAAGGAACAATGTATCAATTGTATTGAACTCTGGGATGAATATGATGAATAATATATGTGTTTTAGTATATGTTTTTATGTATATGTTATGTTTTATATATATATATATGTTTTATGTATTATGGTTTTATGTATATGTTACATATTATGGTTTTATGTATATATGTTTTATGTATGTGTTTTAAGTATATGTTATATATATATGTTTTATGTATATGTTATATATATATATGTTTTATGTATATGTTATGTATTATGTATATACATTTCCATGTATATGTGTTTTATGTATATATGTTTTATGTATATATATATATTTTTTCATGTATATGTGTTTCATGTATGTTTTTGTGTATGTGTTGTATTATGTTTTATGTATATGTATTTTGTCTCAAGGTTATTCCTTTCTGGTTGGGGCAAGAATTTTTCAGCACCCCCTCATGAATTCTCCAGCTTCAACGAAAAATTCGAAACGTGTTCTAGATGTTAACTGGAGGTATGTAAAAATCATCCTAGCACAAAAATTATCATTACTAATGATGACATTATAATAACAATAAGTGAATGCAGCAAACTGGCATAGGAGGAGTACAAGAGCAAGTATGACAGGGTGGGAAAAGTAATCTGCCGAGAACTGTGCAAGCAATTAAAATTTGACCATACAGAAAATTGATATATGCACAAACCAGAATATGCCCTGGATGATAAGAGACGAAATTCCCTAGGATTTGAGATTTTTTAAAAAAGGGATCACCCCAATCATGAAATAAACATGTCAGATAGTGGGTTTTGGCCATTCCAGCAGATCACAGAGTTAAAGGAAACTGAAAAACTAGAAAAATACCTAGACCTTGCCAGAGAGCTAAAAAGAAGGTGATCGTGATAACCAATCATAATTGAAGCCCTTGGAACAATTCCCAAGAACCGGGTAAGAGAGTGGGGGTAATCTGGAAATCTGAGGAAGAATTATCCAGACCACAGCACTGCTGAAATTGGTTAGAATACAGAGAAGAGTATTTCTGGAAGACTTTGGGGAAAACTACCAGTGTGAAAAACTCGCAAAGTGTAAATAATACGATACATTTACTATGCAGATTAAAGTTAAACCAGCTCTACAAATATATTGAGCACTTTTTACATTCATTCAGAAGTCTGACTTATTACTACTGTGTTATTCGGACTATTGTCCTCATCTTCATTGTTATCTGTACAACGTTTCGGATATTTTACAGATAACAATGAAGATGAGGACAATAGTCCAAATAATGCAGATAATAGTAATCATCAAGCCTCATCTCAAACATCCGACTTATTAGGTTGTCTTTTTTCTCAACAATCAAAATCGTGACTTGCTTGATTTTTTGGTCTTTCCTCTTAAGTCATACTCTCTTCATATATATATATATATATATATAGCGAGAAAAATGGAAGTGAATCTAGCAGTATTGTCACTCTTCAACATTATATATAATTTGCTATATCTATAAATAAAGAGTGCTCAATATCAGTGATAGAGCATAATATACATACATATATATATATATATATAACTAAGTTAGAGTAATGAAGACATACATTCAACAGCACTTGGTAACGATCAGTTTCTTGCCTAGGTGACTTTCAAACCAAGTTTAAACTTGGTTTGAAAATCACATAGATGGTGTTGACTATATCTTTGGTACCCTCACTTATATATACATGCATATAAAAGTTAGGGTAGCAAAGATATAGACGCACCACCTATGTGAGAAAACGTGATATATTGAAACACAGTGTCTGTGGATATGTGTGTGTGTGTGTATATATATATATATATATATATATATATTTATTTAATTTGTTGAGTTTTTAAAGATCAATGTTTATTATAAACAGCTACCCAGGTTTCTTGCTAGGGCGCAATCATCAGGTCGTTAAATTAGATCCCATGGTGTTTATTGAAGATCTTTTCTTAATGTCACATTCTGGACCGCAAATAACGTCGGTTGCTTTCGCGGACGCTAGTGCGCTTCGGATTTTATTTCAAAAATTGCATTTTTTTGTAAAAATGCCAACGAAAAAATGCAATTTACAAAAAAATGCAATTTTTGAAAAAATTAAAATTTTTAATAAATCCGAAGCGCACTAGATCCGCGAAAGCAACCGACGTTATTTGCAGTCCAGAATGTGACATTAAGAAAAGATCTTCAATAAACACCATGGGATCTAATTTAACAACCTGATGATTGTGCCCTAGTAAGAAACCTGGGTAGCTGTTTATAATAAACATTGATCTTTAAAAACTCAACAAATTAAATAAATATTAGCTCTCACAATTTGTGATTGAGCACTGTATTTTCTTTGTTTCATCACAAAAAAAAATTGTTTTTATATATACCTATATATATATATATATATATATATAGTTACAGCATTGCATAGACAAGTTAATTTAAAGATGTTAAGATAAAAAAGAGGGAGAAAGTCACAAGAAATATAAGTATTTTTCTATCATTAGACCTCATCCAGACAAAGATAAGTCATTAAGCACTAGACAACTAAAGTCAGTCTTTACTGCTGGGTAGGTGATGCTCCTTTAATCTAACTAATTTTTCTGATAGTAAATAATAGCAAACTTCCAAAATATGCAAAAAAATAAAAAATAATAAAAAATAAAAATGCCTTAGAGATTAGATGAATGTTTGAAGTACCGCATCATGAACAGTCAATTCTTTAGTAAGTCATTGCAGATGCCCCAAAGACACTTGGATCTTAAAGAGTGGTCCGTATTATACAGTGGATATATTATCTTCTCAGCCATATGGATTTTATAATGATATGTATAGATAACATAAAATATACAATGATGATATATCGATATTTATCTGTACTTTTGATATATAATATCAGAAGAACAAAAGTGTAGATAATAATCTTATTCATCTTTGTATATATAAAAATTAACATTTTGATATGAATTGAAAGAAATACAACAGTAAAATATAATTATAACTAAAATAAGCAAAAAATATATATATATGTAACTTTTTTTTAACCCATCAAGAAAAATAATTCACAAACCCAAAAAATAAATTTGTTGAATTTTTTTTTTTTTTTTTTTTTTTTTTCCATTTTTGAACCTCAAAATTTTAGGAAAATTTTCTTAAAATTCAAAAGATTATTATACATATCAAAGAATATAATTATTTAGTTGTAATAATTAAATTCTTTTTTTGTGGGGGTAGGGTAAATAAAGTCATGCATCAAAAATATAAATACAAAATAATCTGATACGAGCTCCCAGCTGGATTGAAAACTTTGCCTTAGGCCGTGAGAATTGGATATTTTTGGAGGGGTAGGGAGGGGATTCCTAACTAATTCCATCATAGAATAACTTTCTTTGATATCTCACATCATTGTTCTTTCTTCCTTGATATCACACACCACTTTCTTTCTTTCTTCCTTGATATCACACACCACTTTCTTTCTTTCTTCCTTGATATCACACACCACTTTCTTTCTTCCTCCTTCCTTGATATCACACACCACTTTCTTTCTTCCTTCCTTGATATCACACACCACTTTCTTCCTTTCCTTGATATCACACACCACTTCTTTCTTTCTTCCTTGATATCACACCACTTTCTTTCTTTCTTCCTTGATATCACACACCACTTCTTTCTTTCTTCCTTGATATCACACACCACTTTCTTTCTTTCTTTCCTTGATATCACACACCACTTTCTTTCTTCTTCCTTCCTTGAATCACACACCACTTTCTTTCTTCCTTGATATCTTTCTTTCTTCTTTATTCATACTCTTTCAATTTTTTTAAAGATCTTGACACTCTTTCTTCCTTCCTTAATATATTCTCACTTTCTTTCTTTCCGAAATGATAGCCTTTGTTTAAATGTAATATTAAACATATTTAGAAGTTTTTAATCTAAGGGAAATAACAGGTAATTTTTGATGGAAAGGAGTTTTTTAGCAATTTTTGATCAATGGTTATAGGAATTCTCAACAGGATGTTAAGAGTTAATATCTACAGACTCTTTGTTTCAAACCTAACTCATTCATTTTCTTTATTCATCTATGTTTAAAACTACATACCTATAAGTATGCACAAGTATATATGTAAGTATAATATAATGTTATTAATACCCATGAAATTTCCACTGATAAAAAAAGAGAGAAAAAAGATAAATATATATAAAAGAAACATAATATTTAGATAGACATAGATTGGCAAAACCAATCAATACTTTAATGGGTCTATATTATATATATATATATATATATATTGTGAGCCCCCCACCCCTCATACAAATCTCTACTACCACTGTTCGTTTAAATGGAACTTGTCAACTCCGCCTACTACTAATTCCTACTGCTACTGCTCGTTTTAAAAGCGAGACAATGGAAACATTCCACCAGTTTCACACCTGAAGATGGCACAAAGACATCCCGAAAGCACTCGTGAAGAAACCTTTGGTGGATTGCTACACCAATTCCACCCTGACATTAAAAAGATGGCCAGACAGAGAATGGTTGAACAAAAACTCGTACAAGAATCATCAGTAGAGTTTAACAAAACATATATATATATATATATATATATATATATATATATATATATATATATGGGTGGTCTGGTAATAGACTAAGAGCAAACTGCAATAGTGAATTTTATCCTCAGATGGTACCTGGATTTTATTTTTAAAGATTACCAAGTATTCTACATGGTAGCTACTTAATAATTAACAAACTAGATGAGTAAATCATATTACAGTAAATTCAATCCTCACAGAGTGCTCCAAATCTATTGCCTTGTGTCAGACTAAATGAAACTTAGTAAATACCTATATATTTGATGCATGACCAAAAGTCAAAATATCACAAAATGACTTAGAGAAACTTTATTTTTTTCTAAGGTATTTTTATAGAACAGATCACCCATGAAGAGATATAATACAGGGTGGTCCGAAAATCTGGCCACCCCCCAAAATATAACTCCTAATTAAGTAAAAAGTAAAGTGAAGTAAACAGAGTGGCCTATTGTCAGTATCAACCGTACAGCTAGGGAGTTTATCCCTTTTCACTAGTGCTAGACTAGGGAGATTGTTTTGTGTCATAAGTGGAGTGCCACATCGACCATCAGCTCCCCACTTTACCACACAGATCCGAGCTGTGAAACTCATGTGCTGAGTTGGCAAGGGCTGTTATCATATCCAGAACCTTGTGGTTAAGAAGCAGAAGCTCTACTAACTGAGTTAAACTAGCCCTTGCTCCTAATTAATTATATAACTATAATTATAATTACATGAAATAAGCCACTGGAAATGAAATAGAAAATTATTATTGTAAATTATAATTACTGATATTATATATTATATTAAAACAAAAAATAATGAAAGTAAAAACAATATGTAGGGGTGACAAGACTTTCGGACCACCTTGTACATCTATCAAAATAGTATTTGAAGATTTAGTATCCCTAAACAACCTACAACCATTTTTAGACTTTTTAAATAGCATTATATTAAATTTGAGTTACATTCAAAATATATATAAATGTAAGGGTGACAAGATTTTCGGACCACCCTGTACATTTATCAAAATTATATTTTAAAATTTAGTATTTCTAAACCAGCCACAACCATTTTTATATTAAAGTTGGATTATATTTTTAAAATACTGTCGTATATAGGTTAGGGTTAGGGTTTAATCTAAATAATGGTTAATAAAAAAAAAAAATTATTAGGTGAACTATTCTACAAAAGCACCCCCCCCAAAAAAAATAAATAAAAATCAATTCAATCTAGTAATATCTCCAACTGAAAGTTAAAGATATTTTTTTTTTTTTTGTGCATTTTATAATTCAATATCAGCCATACTGAATTCAACGCAATCATGTAACTTGTCCCAAAACAAAATTCCACCGGACATTACAATCCCTAAGGGGAACAAGACTTTTAAAAAACGGCAAAAACCTTGATGCTCCCGCCCGGCGTTGTCGTAGAGGATCGTCTGTTGGCGCTGCACTTCCTGGTGCAGGGACGTCACTTCGCTCTCCGACATCTGCAGATCGTGAATTTTGTTGCGTAATGTTTCGTTTTCCATTGCTAAGACGGCTTCCCTGTCCTCAAGGTCCTTCAGACGAGTACTTAACTGGTCACGTTCAGCACTGAAACCCTCAACCAAACCTGAAATTTATAGACATGAAATAAAGGTAATGAAAAAAATGGTGAGATGGTACATTAACTGCTATATAGTGGGCATTTAGGAACCAGCTAATATTTTATAAATGAAAACAAGTAAAAGACGTTGGGGTGGCCTAAAGTCGGCATCAGCCAATCAGCGAGGTAGTCTATCCCCTTTTCACTAGCGCTAGCCCAAGGAGATTGTTTTTGTTTCCGAGGTGGAGCGCCACACCTACTATCAGCTTCTTACAGTTCCCTGTGCTACTCATATGCTGAATTGGCGAGGGCCTGGTATGGAACTAGGAACCTTGTAGTTTCTAGCCGAACGCTCTACCGAAAAGGGAAAAAGAGACAGGAAAAAAAGGGAAATAGAGAGGGAGAGAGAGAACAAAGAGAGAAAAAAAGGAAAAGAGAGAGGGGAAAGGAAAAGAGAGGGGAAAGAAAAGGAATGAGAGAGTGAGAAGGAAGGAGTGATCGAGAAAAAAAATTTAAATATTGAGAGAGAGAGAGAGAGTGAGTGAGTGAAAGAAGTGAAAGAAAGAAAAAGGAATGAGAGGGTGAAAAAGAAATGAAGATGAAGAGTAAGAGAGAATAAGAATTTGAACAAAAAAAAGATTAAAAGTGACAAAATTCAGATGTGAGCAAGCTCACCTAGCAAATAATATTACAGTAATTTCACTCCTCCCAGAGTGCCCAAAATCTATTGCCTTGTGTCAGACAATAGTCAGTCCTTCTTGACCGTGGTTAATGTAGTTATTTATTTTCCTGACCTCCCACAGGCCAGATTAACACAAAATCATGAGGAGCCAAGACCTAGCTATTCACCTCACAAAGAGTTAAAAGTGAAAGTGAAACTAAGAAAACAATACCTTGTGATTTGTGGAGTTCTAATGCCAAATGTTCTCTGGAGTTAATCTCTTGTTTTAGTTGCTCGGACATTTCCTGTAGACGTTGGTTCAAATTCTGGACATCTCCATCTTTACTTCTGAGAGTGTCCAGTAGTTCTTGTTGCATCGTCTTTGATTCAAGTAACTGTTGTGTAGTCTCCTCCATCATCTCAAGGAGCCGCATGATAGAATTTTGCAGACGGCTGCTTGTGTCTAGAAAAGAAAAAATATATATATATAAGAACTTGTAATGGCTATCTGACAAGACTGGGCTCATTTATGGAGCTACTGACTGAGAGGGTTGGGCAGGAAAGATGACTACTGGGTTCCAGGATACTTCAGTATCCACTAACAAAGAGAAAAACATTCTAATCTTTATTTATACTTTCAAAACTAATGTAATACAATCAAAAGCAATGCAATGTAAACTATGAAGTTTTTATATAACTTAGTTGGTTAAATTGAACTTAACGGACCTAAATTACACCATTGTATGTCATTCTGCTAAAAAAAAAAAAAATTTTTTTAAATAAAAAAAAAAAAAATCAGGGAATTAACTGAATTTAATACAATTTTCTGTGTTGATATATCAATGAATAAAAGTTATAATGCACCAGTTATTTTCTTTCAAAATTTTTTTTACATGTGTCTAGAAAAGAAAAAATATATATATATAAGAACTTGTGATGGCTATCTGACGAGACTGGGCTCATTTATGGAGATACCAACCGCAATAAATTTATAATAGCCAAATGACTTCTCTTTTTTAAAAAGTTTTTCTTTCTTATTGAAAGTATATATATATACATACATACACACACACACAACCTTGAGGTTTGTTTCAATTCCATTTATCGCAAAAGATTTATACACACGTGCGCAACCACACATTCATAAACACATATAAAAAAATGCACAATGCTTTTTTCGATACAAACACTTACACATTCTAATACTCACACCGCAAAAAAGAATATTTGACGTCATATTTCAAACTGTTAATTTTTTTCAACATTCTTTTTTCTCAGACTTCAAATTTTAAACAGACCAATAAACAAGGACTATTACTCGTCTTTCTCCTTATTCTGAGATAAACAAAATTTTTTTATCACTTTCCACATACCAACAAAAGCCCTGAAGATGATCTAATTAATAGATCAAAACACTGCAGCATCGGCCAATAAACTCACCACTTAACTCATTTAAACCTGTGTTTTTTCAATTTTCTATTATACTACATACCGTTGGATTCACTTCCTTTTATTCACATAAATATATATATATATATATATATATATATATATAGGACCACCAACAAATCACACATACATATAATTTCTATTTAAAATAAATAAATAAATAAAATCCCTCATGCTTTGAAAAATAAAATTCCACAAAACTTTATTCCAGCCATCATCTCTCCGCTTCAAAATCCGTCGCATGCGACATGACATCATTAACCATCTTTCTCACCCGCGTTTGAACACTCTCTTCACATGATTTTTAAAAAGTTCTTTTTTCGAACATTTAAAAAATTCTCCACTTTCCAATGAATTTCATTTAAAAAAATAAGGATTTACTCTGAGGAAGGTTGAATCTTCTTTGTGTGCAGAACATTTCTACATTTTTTCTATTATTATTATTTCATTTCATTTGGTTATTTAAAAATAATAAGTTTGAATAATGTACACATGGATAAACTCCTGACCGAAACACACGTAAGTAAAATTGATTAAAATATCCTATTTTATCCATTCTATACTTTCTTTCCTATATTTCTTTTTTCAACATATATATATATATATATATATATATATATATATATATATATATTATATGTTATATAAAAATTATACAGACTCTGCGTCCAGTTGTATTTACACTTTATATGCTATTTCACTTACTCTTGTAAGTGAAATTCTAATAATTTGCAGACAATTATATGAGAACCTGTGCTGTCAGAATGACTTGATAAGGATAATGACAACTGATTTGAATCAGAGCTATGGTGTCAGAGTTGGAATTGGAAGCACTTAAGTGATCACTGGAGTCAAAATTAATATAGTTTTACCAACTCCTACTCCAGTTGAATTTAAACTTGGACCAAGACACCATAAGCACCCTATTTGCGACCTAGATTCAAAAGAACATGTTTTGCTTTTCACTGTCAAAATCCGGTTATTTGTTAACAGACGATTTTTAGCCGCACCTTTTTTTTTTTTAATTATAAAACTATAAACAAAAGACACGTTTTTATATCAAAGACACTTTTTTAAAAACTTATTTCATGTTGTGTTGTTGTTGTTAATTCAATAGCAATTCTTTTTTAATTATAAAACTTTTAACGTTAGACACGTTTAACACGGGAATGATTAAAGCTATAATAAGTATATCATAAGGTTATAATAATAACTACTAACACTAACATAAAAATGTTACTAGTTTTTATCAGCCAGCTGTTTTGTTGACTAACAACCAGTGAAAAGCAAAATTCAGTTCCTTTTTAGGCTGGGGTGCCTAATGCTGTTAAGGTCCTTAAACTTTATATGGCCCTAGTTTAGTTTGTAAAGTTATACAATGCACACTCCTTATAAATGAATGATAAAAAATCATGATTTTATATCTATTTGTAAGGTATGATCATTTAATTACATAAAGAGGAGTGAGAGGTGCCAAAATTAGAGGAGTCGGAGTCAAAGTTTGCCTTTTCAATCTGCTTAATAAATTCTGAAGAAGATTTTAGAGAGAAAATTTTTCTTTTTTTACATCTAAATTTGATTCTATTAAAAAAAAAAAAAAAAAACACCCAAAATATTCAGAATGAAATATGACACTCCTTGTAAATTTTCATGCCAGTTAATGCTGCTTTCTTGATACATATAGTGTGTGTCTGTCAACTCTTGGTTGTAATGCCTTGTGCATCTTCATCAATTTCCTTGTCCTTTGGTCCATCTGTTTGAGTTGTTCCTGTGTCCGTTTTAAAAATGGTCCTGAGTATCTTACAAGAGGGACTGTTCCAAGTGTACCAACTACAATTGGTATCACTGACATCTTAATGTTCCACAACTTTTTCAAGTTCAAATATTTGTCTTTCTTTTCACTTTCTTTCATTTTGACTGTTGTTACATAATCATTAGATACCTAATGATTATGACAATAGTGTAGAAATCATATTAGTGCAGCTGATGGCCTTGAGAGTGAGTGACAATGCTTGACCTCACTCTGACCTTGCCTTGCGGGATAGACCGTGAGAAACGGAACCCCGATAGAAGCTCCCTTCCGGTTTAAGGGGTAAGCAACTCAGTTAGTTAGACAGTTAGAAGTGAAGCTAGCAAGATGTGAGTCTCACTGCGCAGATGTCTGGTCTGGGGGTCTACGAATAAAGTAACATCATCGTAAATCGAAGTCTTGTGTTTATTACTAAAAACCAACAATGACACAGGGCTTCTGATAAGGAATGATCCCCAACAGAAACCAGACACGGAATCCTCAATAGAAGACCAGACGAGACCTTAGAAGATATACCAGACCAAGATAGATGATAGACGATCAAAAGCAAAGACGGCCGGAAGAATAGACGACAGAATAAGAAGTAAGAGAAGTATATAACATATATCTATTTAGTGCCGGTAAAGAAGGGTATACAACACTGTGATCTAATGGAACAGCAAAATCCACTAGATGACAAGTTCTTTTTTTTCCCCTAGGTTTGGTCTTCAGTGATCAATTGGAGCTTGAACTTGCTTACTGCCATGTTGTAGTCCAGTGTGTTAGCCACTACACCATGGGGACCCCCTCTCTCCACCCCACGCTTACTGATTAGGATGACGACAACAACATGAAATAACTAAATTTTTTAAAATTAAAATCAAAAACTATTTTGTTTACTAACAACTGGTGAAAAGCAAAATTCAGTTCCTTTTTGGGCTGGGGTGCCTAATGGTGTTACGGTCCTTAAACTTTATATGGCCCTAGTTTAGTTTGTAAATTTATACAATGCACACTCCTTATAAATAAATTATAAAAAAATCATGGTTTTATATCTATTCGTAAGGCATGATCATTTAATTACATAAAGAGGAGTCAGAGTCAGAGGTGCCAAAATTAGAGGAGTTGGAGTCAAAGATTTTGTGTTCCGACTCCACGACCCTATGGATGAGAGGTTTATACCTTTGCCAAGGATATTAGTCTGAAAGTGAACCTCATAGCGCAACTGGAGCTTGAACTTGCTTACTGCGATGTTGTAGTCCAGCGTGTTAGCCACTACCCCATGGGGATCCCTCTCTCCACCCCCACGCTTACTGATTAGGATGACGTCATATCAAAGCTAACAGTTATCATAATTAATCTATTATGCTTGCCAAGGAAGTGATTTCATAACATGGCTCTGATAAAGAACTGAGGGGGAGGGCACAACCCCCCAGGGAGTGTCAATTCAATGTCATTCAAATCTTTGAAGGATTTTATCCATATGCTGCCCTCCACCCCCACACACAAACCTGTCTGTCTGGCTGATCAACCATACAAAGAGTTGATTTATGAGTAATCAAGTAAGGAAAAAAAAAAAAAAACACTTTCTGGGTGACTGACCCCACAAAGTGTTGGCCTTCTTCATGGTACAAATGTCAGTGAACACTTAACAGCCCATCTGTGCAACATTTCAGTGGGGTAGGGCTAGAGTTTGTGGGAGGGGAGGGGTGGGGTGGGTTGTTAATAAGCATTATTCAAAGACTAGCAGGACCTGTAGATATACCACAGTGCGATAATTAGATTCTTCCAACTTTTTATCTTTTTATTGTAAAGCTATTTCAAAATAGTTCAATATGTAAGTAAGTAAAGTCGTCGGGGTGGCCTAAAGTCAGTATCAACCAGACAGAGAGGGAGTCTATCCCCTTTTCACTAGCGCTAGACCAAGGAGACTGTTATTAGTGTCTGAAGGGGAACACCACACCTACCATCAGCTCTTCACTTTACCGCACAGATCCCTGTGCTACTCATTTCGCTGAGTTGGCGAGGGCTGGTATCAAACCAGGAACCTTGCGGTTCCCAGCCGAACAGTCTACCGACTGAGCTAAACCGGCCCTAAAGTATAATAATTTAACTCATTCTCTCACTCTTTCTTAAAAGGGGTGTTGTAAAATATTTACATTGATTTGCCGAGAAAAATCTGGGGGGAGGCGTTTAAAATATCTATTTTAATTTGCCGACAAAAGAGTGACAAAAACATGACTCAGAAAATATCTCAGTTTAGCTGGAAATTCGCCTGACACTGGTTCGTTAAAACATAGCTTAAATTAATGCAAGAGGCTGGGACAACATAAGATCTAACTTTGTTACATAATTATTAGTATCCTAACAATTATGTAGGGTTAGTGTAGAAATCAAAATGGCTACTATTATCTGTGTTATTCGAACTATTGTCCTCATTTTCATTGTTATCTGTACAACATTTCGGACGATATGCCCTCCGGCCTTCTTCAGGTATTTCTTGTCAGACTTGGGAACCTTCTTGAACTCAGGAAACTTTTCATCAAACTCTGGGAACCTTCTTGTTGTAATTGGGAGCCATCATGGAACTTTGAACCTAACCCTTTATTCTGTCCACAGGGGTATCCTGTTCTCATTCCGCTAACCATAGCTGGGGTAGAGGGTTAGGTTCAAAGTTCCGTGATGGCTCCCTATTACGAAAAGAAGTCCTAAGCCTGAAAAGAAGGTTCCCAAGTCCAACAAAAAATAACTGAAGAAGGCCGGAGGGCATATCGGCCGAAAAGTTGTACAGATAACAATGAAGATGAGAACAATAGTCCGAATAACGCAGATAATAGTAAACATCAAGCCTCATCTCAAACATTCAGAGAAATCAAGCCTTCATTAAGCATATCTAATATATAAAGGAGAGATTTTGGTATGTACGTGTCGACGTATAACTCAGAAAAGAGAAGTCACTCAGATTCGAAATCTTGCATACACATTAATAATCTTCTAAATAAGAAACACACCAAATTTGGTTATTGATTTTTACTGATTAAGTAATATAATTAATTAATTAAAGCAAAATCAACCAATTTGCGAAATAGGCTATATACCAGCTGCTGCTGCTGCTAATAAAATATTGCTAACTGCCTGCTTTAGCGATACTAGCAGTTTAGTTTAATTTTAGTAAACAAAATTGCATTATAAGCAGTTCAGCTCGAAATTTCTCGTATCAATCTTTAAAATATTCATTTGGTTCGAAAGAAAAGAAAATAATCTTTCTAAATATGTAATTTGTATGTGTTTTTATCCATTGAATTATTTTTACAGCAAATTAAAAAAACAAAATAACAAATTAAATAAAAACATTTAATGATAACTCAACTTTTTTTTTTTTAGTTCGGTCATGGACCGGGTACTTTAGCTAGTAATCTATAAAAGAAAGAGAATAATCTCTTTTCTTCAGAGATAATTAGTAGAAACATGATAATATACTTTTACTAATTTGTTTGTTTTGTTTTGTTTTATTTTACGGCATATCAACCTCAGTGGGTCATTTAATACCGATAAAGTTTTGAAAGAAATCAATTCTTAATGAATAATACAATTTTTTTATAAATACATTTTTGTATTTAACCCATAGATGGGACCCTAACAGGTACTACCACTCCGGGTCAGAGTGGACCAGGGAGCAATGGTGATGAAGGGGTGCTCCACATTCCCCAAACCTCCAAAACTGGAACCTCACCATCAGATAGAGTTTAACGTCATTCCCAGGACATGTAGACCCGCAGTCACCACCTTCTAGCACCCATATGATAAAAAGGGGTTGGGGCTTGCCATAAGGGCAATAGGGTTGGGAAAATCATATAGGTGTTTTACTAATTTGACCAATTACTTAATTACATAAAGAGGAGTCAGAGACAGGCATTATCTTTCAAAAATTAGTTTTTACACTGCCTGGATGGCGTTTTTTTTTTGTTTTTTTTTGCTAGTTCGACTAATTACCACTGCAACAAAGGGGACATTGATTGATTTTAATGGCATGTTAACCTGTCTAGGGTTATTTTATACCTAGATGTTGTGTAGTAGTATTTGTAGACGAGTTACTACTAATTGAGTAGATAGTCATACTGTTGGAGAACTGCATGTTCTAGGGAATTGTATTCATTGTAAATCTATATTTACATTTTTGTGCTGTTGTTTCTTAAGAGTTCTTTTTTTTTTTGCACATAGTTATATGATATCAAGTAATCCTATCTAATATAAAAAAAACTTGCACACAGATTGTGTCCCGATTACGCATTGGTCATACAAGACTGACGCACTCCTATATACTCAAACTTGGTTTATGTCATGCCTAACGGTTAGGAAGTAATACATAGTGTATTTATATTTATACTTTTTAGTAATTGGTTTTAACAATGTGTTAGCATTATTGGGGATTATGTTGTATGGTATTGATTTGTTTCATGTCTATATTATATGGTATAATTTTATTTCCCTCAAAAAAGAGAGAATATCCTCCATGTTGACATTTTCAAACAGATCTTTCATATTGTTTGCTTTAAAATAACGGTTTCTGATGTGGGCAAAAAACCTGCATTCCATGAATAAGTGTTTAACTGTCAAAGGTGTTTGACATGTTTCACATTGTACTTGTTGTTCTTGTTTGAGTATATATATACTCTTCTGTTCTTTGTCCACACATACACAAGACCCCACGTTAAGCTACATGCAGTAAATAAATTAATCAATTAACAACATTGAAAATCCGGAGGTTATTTCCTAACATGATATTACAGGGTGACCCAGAAAAAACAGAACCCAAATTATTTATTTTCCCATTAAATTAACCCTAAACCCTACCTCCCAAGTTAAAATTAAGTTTTATTACAAAATTTGTGGGTTCTATTTTTTCTGGGTCACCTTGTAATATCACGTTACTCAACTAGGGAGGTTAGGGTTAGTGTTGGGGTTTAGGGTTAGTTTAATGGGAAAATAAATAAATAATTTGGGTTCTGTTTTTTCTGGATCACCCTGTAATATCATGTTACTCAACTAGGAAAGAACCAATCCGGAAAAGGTTTATACTGACCAATCTTTTGACCAAATTTGGCAAAACCAAGGATTTTTCAGTGCCTTTTTGTATACGATCTTTGATGCTACTTCCTCAAAAATTGGTACAAGTTCAAGATCTAATTTTTACTGTCAGTAAAAGTAAAATCGATGGGGCGGCCTAATGTTAATATCAGCCAGACAGCGAGGGAGTCTATCCCCTTTTCACTAGCACTAGACCAAGGAGAATATTTTAGTGTCTGAGGTGGGGCACCACACCTACCATCAGCTTCTTACTTTACCGCATTTGCTACTCATACGCTAAGATGGCGAGGGCCGGTATCGAACAAGGAACCTTGTGATTCCTAGCCGAACACTCTACCGACTGAGCTAAACCGGCCCATTCAGTACATAATCATAATTCACAACTTTCTGTGATTCATGTAATTTGATATTTTTTAAAAAGTGAAAAATCAACCTACCCTATTATGGATATACCACAGTATGATAATTTAACTATTACAACGTTTGATATGTTGACTCAAGAACTATTGAAAAATAGTTCAGTATGTAAAAGTAAAGTCGGCAGAGTAGCCTATTGCCGGTATCAGCCGGACAGTGAGGGAGTCTATCCCCTTTTTGCTAATGCTAGACCAGGTAGATTGTGTAGCCACAACTACCTTCAGCTCCCAGATACTTTACTACACGTATCAAATTACCCAAGCTGTGTTACTCATACGCTGAGATGGCGAGGACCTAAAATGTATAACCTTTTTGTACAGGAATATAAATAATAGTCAACATGCAGTTCTCCAACTGTATGACTATCTACTCAATTAGTAGTAACTCGTCTACAAATACTACTACACAACTCAATTACAAATAACTCACGTATTCGTATCTTTATATGTGTTCCGTTGGACGAGTCCAACTATCATGTAGGGGAAATACCTTCCCTTACAACAGTTTATTTATTTGGTTGGATTTTACAGCATGTCAATCCTTGTTGAGTTATTTTATGCCAAAGACATTTTGTTTTATTCATTCTTGAAGGGTATTGAAGAAAAATATTTGTTTTTAAAACATTTTTTTCAAATACTTTTTTATTCTATCTAACCCATAGATGGGACCATAACAGATACTACTAAGATTAAACGTTGCATATTCATACCTTTATATGCATTCTGTTGGATGAGTCCAACTATCTTGAAGGGGAAAAATCTTCCCTTACAACACTATGTGTTCCCATACTCTCACCCCCACCCCACCCGTCCTGTGCGGAAATAGTCAAATATTGACTGATTTAAAGCATTTTTAAGCAGGAAGAATTAATTAGAGGGGATTAGTCTAACCACTTATGGCCTAAAAAAATCCATTAATCCAGCATCCCACAGGTTCCGGATTATACCGGATTAATGATCCTGCAGACTCCTTGAGAAGTTTCAGTGTCCTCGGTATGACACTTGACTGCATCCGGTGGTGAGGCTCCAGTTCTGGAGCTCTATGGAGTACTCCTTCATTGTCATTATACCTAGGTCAACTCTGACCGGGAGTGGTACTACCTGTTAATGTCCTATCTATGGACCAAATAGGTTTGTAGTAGATATGGATTACTTGAAACTGCAAACAAACTTATTATAAAATAGAATTATTAATGTTAGATAGGAATACTTGAAACCATTTAGCTGCTGCAAATTATTGGTATTAGATAGAGCTAGTTGGTATCCTATAAAAATGTGCATAATACCAAAATAAAACTATTAATGACAAAGTAAATACATATATACACATTCACTATCACCAGATCTTGCCTTTTGTACTAGATTCCAGTATGCACTATTCAGTGATGCTGATAGCTTTTTGATTCAGTACATCCTGGGACGCACATATTTCGATTTGAATGAGTCCCTGGGAAAATTTATGGGTCCCAAGTAAAGTTTTTAATAAATTGTAAGATTTTTATTTATGATCTGGGGGGAAATAACTAAAGCCATCTAACTCCTACCTTGTAACCTATCCTGTGTAATTCATTTCTAAGAAAATATTGAAATGTATTTACAGTTAACTTGAAATTGTCGGGGAAGAAGAAAAACAAAAAAACACCGGATGCATGGATTTTTATGCACCCTTTTAGATTTTTGTGTTAGTGATCCAGGAGGCATCTCTGATGGGGTTTAGTTGATAGCCCCACAACCCCTGGTTTTTGAATTTAGATTTTTTTCCTTCTCCTAGACTGGTTGCTTTTTCAAGACTAGAGTCCAGTCTGCCCTACTATTTACCCATCACTGAGGACAGAAAAGATGGATTCATGCCTTTCTTAGGGGCATTAGCACAAAGTAAAATACAAATAACCTCATGGTCACGGTGAAGAAAAAAAAAAAAATAATGCTGTCCTGGTTTTCAGCTGATTGAATAAGGTGATAAATAGAAATATTTGATTTATAATTGTCACCATTTATTACAGGTAATAATAATAATAATAACAATAGTAGAAGCGATAGATGGACAAACAGAAAAACAACAAAGACTAAGCAACAAAAATGGGAAGAAAAACAATTATATGGACGCTTCAAACGACAAATCGAAGAGTTGCACATGGAAAGACTTGGACATGGTTAAGAAAAGGAAACCTCAAAAGAGAAACTGAATCACTTATAATTGCTGCACAAAATAATGCCATAAGAACGAATTATATCAAAGCGAAAATTGATAAGACCCAACAAAATAGTAAATGTAGACTTTGCGGTAATAGAGATGAGACTGTAAACCATATACTCTGCGAATGTAGCTAACTAGCACAATGAGAATACAAAACTAGACACGACTGGGTTGGGAAGATAATCCACTGGGAGTTATGCAAAAAATTAAATTTTAACCATACAACAAAATGCATAAACTAGAATCTGTTCTTGAGAACAAAACGCATAAAATTCTCTGGGACTTTGAAATAAAAACGGATCACCTTATCCCAGCAAGAAGACCAGATCTAGTGTTGATAAACAAAACAAAACAAAACAAAACAAAAAAAAACAAAAAACAAAAAACTTGTCAACTGGTGGATTTTGCAGTTCCAGCAGATCACAGGGTGAAGCTGAAGCTAAAGGAAAATGAAAAAAATGGACAAATATCTGGACCTTGCCAGAGAACTGAAAAAGTTATGGAATGTGAAAGTGATATCAATTGTAATTGGTGCACTTGGAACAGTCCCCAAAGGATTAGAAAAGGGTTTGGAAAGTTTGGAAATCAGAGGAAGGATTGAAATCATTCAGAACACTGCACTGCTGCAATCTGCCAGAATACTCAGAAGAGTCCTGGAGACCTGAGGGGACTTGCTGTCACTCAGACTCCAGTGAAAGACCATCAGCTAATGCTGATGTGAAAACTCAAAAGGAATAAATAATAATAATAGTTAAATACTAAAATATTTTATTAACCAAACTACAAAATCACAAAATCTACCCTTCTAACTACAAAAACAAAAATTTCTATCCTTTTAACTACAAAACCAAATATACAAAATTATAAAACCTACCCTACAACAATATCACACATCTTTACCCTTCTAAGTACAAAACTACAAAATGTACCCTAATAACAACAAAATAAAAATTTCTACCCTTTTAACAACAAAACCAAACATTTATAAGCACAAGACTACAAAATCTACCCTTATAACAACAATTTCAAACATTTTACCCTTCTAACCACAAAAGCTAACATACTTACCCTTCTAGCTATGGAACTAAACATCTTTAGCTTCTTAACTAAGCTTTATTTTATAAACAATTTTCACCTGTGAATTGATATACACAACGGAAAAAACAACAAAATCTACCCTTTTAATTACAAAACCAAACATCTCTACCTTTCTAAAAACTAAACTACAAAATCTACCCTTCTAACTTCAAAAATTCAAAATCTACCCTGCTGACTACAAAACCAAACATCTACTAATTATAAAATCCAATATTTCTACCTTTCTAAGCACAAAACTACAAAATCTACCCTTATAACAACAAAAATAAAAATTTCTACCCTTTTAACAACAAAACCAAAAATCTACCCTACTAATTACAAAATCAAATATTGCTACTTTTGTTAGTACAAAACTACAAAATCTACCCTTATAACATCAATTTCAAACATCTTTACCCTTCTAACTACAAAATCTACCCTACTAACAACAAAAATAAAAATTTCTACCCTTTTAACATTTTTACCCTTCTAACCACAAAAGCTAACATATTTACCCTTTTAGCTACGGAACCAAACATCTTTAGCTTCCTAACTAAGCTTTATTTTATAAACAATTTTCACCTGTGATTTGAAAAACCGAATGGAAAAAATGCTGACATGCATCATAAAAGAATGTGTAAGAAATTGATTTCACAACAAAACACTACACGGCTTGTCTAGACTGTGTAGTAGAAAGAAATGCAGTTTACACACATGCACACACGTTTGTTTATGCATGTGTGTAGACCGAAAATGCAAGATCATGTTAAAAAGAATGAAAAGAATGCGTTTTCTGAATGATACACACACAACACATAACAGATGCAAGACGATGTGATAAAACATAAACACAAGTCCAGATAATTAGTACAATTCTCGTATGTTGTGAGTGTCTTTGTTATTATACCAACAAAAATAAAACAGAGACTGACACTTATTATCCAAAGGATAACATAAAAGACATAGTAGAAAGACGGATGATTGTCATGGGTTACAGGGTCAAAGGTCATGTCATGGTTGAAATAAAGTATTAAAAAAGAAAAGTAGGAACCACCAAAATACATCATGTGATCAGTTTAGGCAATACTGAAGGAAGAAACTTAAATATTTTTGAAGTTTTTGTTTAAAAATCTTGCAAAAAAAAATAACAAACATAAAGAGTTGTTACAAAGAAAAACAGTTAATTCAAAGATCAAATTATCCGATTGGGGAAAAATTACTCACTTAACTTGTAAAATAAGTAAAATAGTCCGTTTTTTTACAACAGGGCCAGTTTCATTATTGATATTTTTTAAGGAGAATTCTGTATTCATTGTTCTTTTACTAAAAAGCTCTCACATCAAAACTTATAAAAATCTTCTGATATAATTATTTAGACTCTTTATAGAAAAAAAGTAAAAATTGTTTTTTGTCAGTTCATTATTTCATTATTATACTGATGAAAATAAAACAGACAGACACTGACACTTAATTTCTGAGGGATAACATAAAAGACAGACATAGTTGAAAGACGGATGATTGTCATGGGTCATAGGGTCAAAGGTCACATCATGGTTGAAATAAAGTATTAAAAAAAAGTAAAGTGGACAACTTTGAACAAAGACATTAAAAAAAAAAAAAAAAAACAAACCCAAAAGACATAGAAGAATGAAACCTACTATTAACGAAGATAACTTCGTCCATGTGTAAACAGAGAGAATCATGAGTGAGTGTGTGTTTTCTGAATTATAACGACACATGCAATTCTTTGGAGTTGGGGGAGGGGGAGGATAGAAATGAGTCAGTGTCAGAGAGAGGGGGGTAGTTGAAGTGACAATGTGGAGAGGGAGAGTTTCCTTAAAAAATTAAGAGAGATGTATGCATTTATGTATTAAAGAAAATATGTGTATGTAATTGAAAGAGGTATGTGTATATTAAAGAAAATACACGTGTATAATTATTAAAGAAAACACACGTGTAATTGAAAGATGTATGTATCTGTGTATTCAAGAAGAAAGATGTGTGTGTTTATTAAATAAAATAAATGTGTGTGGTTGAAAGATGTGTGTATGTATATATTCAAGAAAATAGATGTGTGTGATTGAAAGATGTATGTGTTTATGTATTAACAAAAATGTGTGTGTAATTGAAAAAAGTATGTGTTTATTAAAGAAAATACATGTGTGTAATTGAAACTTGTATCTGTGTATTCAAAAAAATACATGTATGTGATTGAAAGATGTATGTGTTTACGTATTAACGAAAATATGCATGTGTAATTGAAATATTTATTTGTATATGTATTAAATAAAATCCATGTTTGTTTGTTTTGTTTTACGGCATATCAACCTCAGTGGGTCATTTAATGCAGACAAAATTTTGAAATAGATTCGTAATGATAGTCTGGCAAAAAACAAATCTGTGTGTGTGTGTGTGTATATATATATATATATATATCCATATATCCAAGTTATGTGAGTGTAGAAATTATTAAATTATTAAAGAAAATATGTGTGTTTACGTATTAAAGAAAATATGTGTGTGTAATTGAAAGAGGTATGTGTATATTAAAGAAAATACACGTGTGTAATTATTAAAGAAAACACACGTGTAATTGAAAGATGTATGTATCTGTGTATTCAAGAAGAAAGATGTGTGTGTTTATTAAATAAAATAAATGTGTGTGGTTGAAAGATGTGTGTATGTATATATTCAAGAAAATAGATGTGTGTGATTGAAAGATGTATGTGTTTATGTATTAACAAAAATGTGTGTGTAATTGAAAAAAGTATGTATTTATTAAAGAAAATACATGTGTGTAATTGAAACTTGTATCTGTGCATTCAAAAAAATACATGTATGTGATTGAAAGATGTATGTGTTTATGTATTAACGAAAATATGCGTGTGTAACTGAAAGGTCTATGTGTGTATGTATTTAATAAAATCCATGTTTGTTTGTTTTGTTTTACGGCATATCAACCTCAGTGGGTCATTTAATGCAGACAAAATTTTGAAATAGATTCGTAACGATAGTCTGGCAAAAAACAAATCTGTGTGTGTGTGTGTATGTATGTGTATATATATATATATATATATATATATATATATATATATATATCCAAGTTATGAGAGTGTAGAAATTATTAAAGAAAATACATGTATGTTATTGAAAGAAAATACATGTGTGTTTACATATTAAAGAAAATATGTGTACGTAATTGAAAGAGGTACGTGTCTATTAAAGAAAATACACGTGTAATTGAAAGATGTATGTATCAATATATTCAAGAAAAAAGATGTGTCTGATTGAAAGATGTATGTGTGTATGTATTAAAGAAAATATACATTTGTTTTGTTTTGTTTTACGGCATATCAACCTCAGTGGGTCATTTAATGCTGAAAAAGTTTTTAAATAGATTCATAACGATAGTCTGTCAAAAAAAATATGTGTGTATATGGTTGGTTGACATCCTTCCGTCTACGGGAGACGATGGAGTAGTGTCAAAGTTTTTTTTTCTCTTCTTTGAACTTTTTTTTTCTGGGTCACCCTGTGTGTGTGTGTGTCTATATATATATATATATATAATCTTATTATAATGGAGATTATGTGTTTGTTTGTCTGTAACCGAAACTATATCACTACTCAAGTCACTATCCATTTAGTTATTATACATCACATTCTCCATGAATCATTTTCATTTAAGCCTCAATTATTAATAAAATTGTTTTTTATTATTAATACTGCTGGCCATATCTACGTACTAATAACATGCAATTGTATTTATATGTACAACAAAAAGCGGTTTACTGTGTGAACGGGAAGGCTAATTTGCATATTGATATTTAAAATTTGATTTTAATAAATATATGCTTGGTATTGTTGATTTCTAATTATTTGATTTTATCTTAATCAATATGAGCAAAAATCTCGGAGATAAATCTTTAAAGAAATCATTTAACAAAAAGAAATAACTGTAATTTTATTCTTTACTTCCTGATTTAACTAAATAGTTAGAAAAGTTTAGCAAGGAAAGACAGGGGTGATGGAAGAGGTAGCTACAGCTATTATATTTTTCAATTATACCCCTCTGTTTCAAATCATTTTATCTGCATTCTTATTTAGTTTATTTAGACTTTCTAATTTAATATGATATTTTATGACATTAATACTTGCACCCGGAGGGTGCATATATTTGCTAGTATTGATAATATAGTTTGCTATATTTATAAGTAAATAATTCTCAGTATCATAGATAGAACATGTATATATAAGTTAGAGTAGCAAAGACATGAAGTCAACACTACTTGGTAACTGACAGTTTTCAATATATAATATATATATATATATATATATATATACACACACACATACATACATAAAGGGCAGTTGTGTGTATATGTATGTCCGGAGGAAACTTCGAAAATAAAACAATTAACGACAAAGTAAATATATATTATATATATATATATATATATATATACACATTAAATATCACCAGGGCTTGGTTTTTGAGCAAAAATAATAGAGATTTGATTTATATTCGTGAAGATGATTAAAAAATAAAATTTAAATCATAACAACATGGATTTTTTATTCATTTAACATTTTAGATAGTAGACATTAACATTTCTTTTTAGAGTAGCTGGATCAATGCAAGGTCTATTTTTTACATATAGATTTAAATGGGACATCCCACAAGGATTCAACTCACAATTCAGTAATAACGGATCTGCAGGACTAACTTTAAAAAATCCGCCTCTACGCAGGCGACGCTGGGTAGCCACTGCTAGTATATATACGTACATACACAGAGGGTAGGGCAAAAGTAATAGGGTAGTCAATAATATTTCCTATGTCCTCAAGACAAAGTTTAGAAATCGTCTCTTTATTATATCAATTTTTCCTGACATTTAAAAAAAAAATGTTAAAGACTCAGTCTCATTACTTTTTGATCACACTTCATATTGAACAGCTGGCATAAAAAAAAAAAAACAATCTATGAAGACAATTGATGAAGTTTATGACAAAACCTGTAGCTGAAAAGTTTGGAAATTAATCAGAATAGGGAATGGGGGGAGGGGGTATTTTCCGAACTTTTCAGCTACACATTTGTTTTTGTTTACCTATTTCACAAAACACAGACATGTGCCCGTTTGCCATTTTGACTAAGATGAATAAACTCATAACAAGAAATTTTAAGGGGAATTTTTGGATTAAAATTCTCAAAAAGAACAGATACATATCAGGTTTCACTAGTTTTATATCAACAGACATATCTATTTTATATTATTATACGTTTAGATTATAGACTTGATAAAAAGGATGCAAACAAAATATCTATATATATATATATATGTTGAAAAAAAAAATGAATAAAGGAAAGAAAGTATAGAATGGATAATATAGAATATTTTAATCAATTTTACTTACACATGTTTCGGTCAGGAGTTTATCCGAAATACTTGTAAGTAAAATTGATTAAAATATCCTATATTATCCATTCTATACTTTCTTTCCTTTATTCATTTTTTCAACATATCATCGATTCACTTCCAGTTTCATTTTACATATATATATGTGTGTGTGTGTGTGTGTGTATATATATATATATATATATATATTTGAGTAAAGGTAGTGTAGACATGTCCATATTGATATATCTTTACTTATGAAGGTGTGTTTACAAAAAAAAAGGCGGGGGGGAGGGACACCGATTTTGAAAAAAACAAAAAAAAAACAATAATAACTTCTGGTTCTAGGAACAAACAAGTAAACAAATGTTAACATCCAGAGATCAGAAAAAAGTGAAGACTATCAGAAACTGACCAGAGATGTATAGACAAAAAAAAAAAGAAATTGAACAAAACAATCAAAGATGACATACATCAAAACAGACAAAAAATGTTTGAAATTAAATTTAAAAAAATTTTTTTTTTAAAGCATTAGTATCATCATAGGAAACAAACGTAAACATCAGATTAGGAAAAAAACAAAAACAATAAGAACTTCTCACTCTCAGAACAAACAAACATAAACATCCAAAGACCAGGGAGAAGTGAAGACTATCGAAAACTGACCAAAGAAGACATATGTCAAAACAGACAAAAAATTTTGAAATTAAATTTAAAAAAATTTTTTTTTTAAAAAAGCATTAGTATCATTATGGACTGATGTTAAGATAGGGACCCATTGGGTTTAAAGGTCATCTTGTTATACATGAAAAGTATAAATATTGACATATTTTAGTTACTTATAAAAGTGTGTTTACAAAAAAAAAAAGTGAGTCATTTGGTTGGTTGGCTTTTACAGCATGTCAAACCTTGTTGGGTTATTTTATGCCAAAGACGTTTTGTTTTATTCATTCTTGATGGGTACTCAATTTTTCTTTTTTCTTTTATTTTCTTTTTTTTTAAACTCAAATTTTTTTGAACACTTTTTTTTTTTTTTTTAGAATTTACTTTGTTTTATTTAACCCATAGATGGGATGACACTGATTTGGAAAAAACACTAACAATAAGCAGTTCTCGTTCTAGAAACAAACAAACAAACGTAAACAACCAGAGATGAGAAAGAAGTGAAGACTATCAGAAACTGACCAGAGACGTATACCCCCCAAAAAAAAAAAATTGGAACTAAACAATCAAAGATGACATACGTCAAATCAGACAAAATTCTAAAAATTCAAATAAGAAAAAAAAAATGTCTAAATAAAATAATTAGTATCATCATGGAATGATATTACAATGGGAAACTATTGGGTTTATGGTCCATCTTGTTATAAATGAAAAGTGTAAATATTGATATATCTTAGTTATAAAAGTATGTTTACAAAAAAAAGTGACACTGATTTGATTGGTTGTTTTTTACGGCATGTCAACCTTTATTGGGTTATTTTATGCCGAAGACATTTTGTTTTATTCATTCTTGATGGGTACTCAATTTTTTTAAACTTTTTTTTTTTTAGTAAAATTTTAAAAAAATTTTTTTTTAACCCAGAGATGGGATGACACTGATTTGGAAAAACTAACAAACAAATAATAAGCACTACTCGTTCTCGGAACAAACAAGGAAACAAACGTAAACATCCAGAGACCAGAGAGAAGGGAAGACTATCGGAAACTGACCAGAGATGTATAGACAAAAAAAATCTTACAAAACAATCCAAGATGATTTGCATCAAATCAGACAAAATTCTAAAAATTCAAATAAAAAAAAAGATGTCTAAATAAAATCATTAGTATCATCATGGATTGATATTACAATGGGAAACTAATGGGTTTATGGTCCATCTTATTATAAATGAAAAGTGTAAATATTGGTATATCTTATTTAAAAGTATGTTTACAAAAAAAAAAGTGACACTGATTTGGTTGGTTGGTTGGTAGGTTGGATTTTATGGCATGTCAACCCTTGTTGGGTTATTTTATGCTAAAGACAAAGTTATTCTTGATAGGTACTCAATTTTATTTAAAACTCTTTTTTTTTTTTTAAACTCAAATTTTATTTAAACACTTTTTTAAAAACTAATTTAGTTCTATTTAAATCACAGATGAGATGACGCTGATTTGGGAAAACAAAAACAATAAGCACTACTCGTTCTTGGAACAAACAAGGAAACAAACGTAAACATCCAGAGACCCGAGAGAAGGGAAGACTATCGGAAACTGACCAGAGATGTATAGACAAAAAAATCTAACAAAACAATCCAAGATGATTTGCATCAAATCAGACAAAATTCTAAAAATTCAAATAAAAAATTAAAAAATGTCTAAATAAAATTATTAGTATCATCATGGATTGATGTTACAATAGGAAACTAATGGGTTTATGGTCCATCTTGTTATAAATGAAAAGTGTAAATATTGATATATCTTAGTTATAAAAGTATGTTTACAAAAAAAAAAGTGACACTGATTTGGTTGGTTGGTAGGTTGGATTTTATGGCATGTCAACCCTTGTTGGGTTATTTTATGCTAAAGACAAAGTTATTCTTGATAGGTACTCAATTTTATTTAAAACTTCTCTTTTTTTTTTTTTAAACTCAAATTTTATTTAAACACTTTTTTGAAAACTAATTTAGTTCTATTTAAATCACAGATGAAATGACACTGATTTGTAAAAACACAAACAATAAGCAGTTCTTGTTCTCGGAACGAACAAGGAAACAAATGTAAACATCCAGAGACCAGAGAGACGGGAAGACTATCAGAAACTGACCAGAGATGTATAGACAAAAAAAAATCAAACAAAATAATCAAAGATGATATACGTTAAAATAGACAAAAATTTTTTTTAAATCAAATAAGAAGAAAAATAAAATCACCTTGTACGGAGAAAAAAAAAAGAAAAGAAATGTCCCAAGTTATCAATGTACAATATCCGAAAGTAGCAGCCTCCTGGCCTGCGTGCTTTCCTTCATCTCCAAAAACTTTTATTACCAAGAGAGGAGAAAATTTGGGTGAGGAAAGGAGAGGGATAATAACCCACATCCCAAAACCATTGTTACATTTTGCAGACTGGGCCTCTCTGGAAAATCCTCCACCCCTCTCTCTCCCTACCTTTTTAATTTCAATCTCAATCAGTCCACATCTGTCGCCATAGCAACATCACTCTCCTCTTCCCCCAATCATCTGCATCATCACCATCACTATCATCATCAGTAATAGCAATATCATAAGTGAGCAGTTGTAGAAGAGGGAAGTATGAGGATAGAGAGGCTCATTGGAGAGTGCAAACACTGACTTACTCTCCTTTTGTCTATCTACCCACCTTGCCCTCCCCTCCCCCAACCCCATACTAGGGTTGGGCTGTAAACATAAGAAAGAATGGGGAAATGATCTCTGGGCAGGAGGGACCTTTTAGTAAAGAAAAGGGTGTTGTACACTTCCTTGTCTGAGAAGTTGACATCAGTTGATAAAGGCTGGGGTGAAACTGAAAAGGTGGCTGGGGTGAAACTGAAAAGGTGGCTGGGGTGAAACTGAAAAGGTGGCTGGGGAGAAAGCCGAACATAAACTCCATCTTAAATCAATGAATATAAAAATTATATAATTTCCTTAAGAAATTGCCAACTTTTTTTTAAGAATAAAAGATTACAAAACTTTTGTGGAGCATATTTACAGAAATTGTAATCTTAATATATATATATATATATATATATATAAAATAAAAAAAATTGAAAAATATAAATGGCAAAAGTAAATATATATATATATATATATATGATGAAGGATATAAAAATGATATAAAATTGCCAACTTTCAAAAAAAAAAAAAAAAGATTACAAAAGTTTTGCAGAACAAATTTACAGAAATTGTAATTTTAAATCTAGTTACTATATATATATGTATAATTAATCTGACAGTATGAAATTTAACATTTTATATATATGTTTTTCAAAATGCATATGTGTGTGTGCTGATGTGTGTACATTGGATTGTCATATATGTATATATATATATAAACAACAGATTGGAAGAATCTGATAAATGTGAAAAATATAAATGGAAAAGTAAATAAACCAACAAAACAAATGATTCAATAAATATTTTGTGTTTATTTATTAAAACTTTACCAGAATTAATTAAAAAATCTACAAAAAGATAGACAATGAGGAAAAAATAAAGGATACACACATACATACACACACACACATTTACTCCATCAATATATATATAGAGTTTTTTTTCTCTGAATGTTTGAGATGAGGCTTGATGATTACTATTATCTGCATTATTCAGACTATTGTCCTCATCTTCATACAATGTTTTGGTCGATATGCCCTCCGGCCTTCTTCATGTATTTCTTGTTTCCAATTGGACACATGGCCTAGTGGATAAAGGAGTTAGGTTAAGACAGTTCTAAGTGTCAGTTATCTCTAGATTGCAGGTTCAATCCTGGTCAAGGGCTGCAGTAACATAGAATAATAATTAACACAGCTTAACGCCTCTACCCCAGCTATGGTTAGCGGAATGAGAACAGGATACCCCCATGGCCTGAATAAAGAGTTAGGTTCAAGGTTCCGTGATGGCTCCCGATTACGACAAGAAGATTCCCGAGTCTGAGAAGGTTCCTGAGTCGACAAGAAATACCTGAAGGCCGGAGGGCATATTGGCCAAAACGTTGTACAGATAACAATGAAGATGAGGACAATAGTCCTAATAACGCAGATAATAGTAATAGTGAGTTTTATTTAGAAATATAATACTCATCTTTGAAGCAACAGATATTTATTTCTAAAACAATACATTAAAAAAGAATAATGAATAAACTTCCTGTGGCATTGGAATATATCCCTTCCTTCACCCAGGGAAACTCAACAATGAGAGTATGGATGATATAACAATAGTCTAACCCACCCTATCAAGCCACTCAATATTCCCTGTCTCTGATTGGTCAAGCACTGTATTTGTTATTGTTTGTTATTGTTTTAAATACTAACTAAATCTAAAATTTCTAACTTTTCAATTTCGATCCAAATACAACAGCTCTGTGGTATTTATAAAAATATATGAAACCTGCCATTCCAAGCCGCTCAAGCAGGCTTATAACTCCAGTCAGAGGCAGTTAATATGCACCCACCTGTGTGTAGCAGATATACGAGAGTATGGATGATATGACAATAGTCAAGCTACTCAAGAATCCATGTCTCTGATTGGTCAGCTCTGTATTTGTTATTGTTTTGTGTTAGCATCCTTCCGTCTACTAGATGTTTTTAAACTCATTTTTTCTATTTAACCCACAGATTGGACCTTAACAGGTACTACCACTCGTGTCAGAGTGACCTGGGAGTAATGGCAATGAGGGGTACTCCAAAGCTCCAGAACTAGAGACAATGGCGTAGTGTCCTTTTTTTTTTTTTTTATCTGCAATTTTTGGGTTTCATTTTGTTTGGTGTAGGCTTTTTAGCCTGCCTGTTGAGGCAATTCTCTAAGTTCCATACACCCAGTAGAGCAAGCAGGCCATGGTGGGACAGCACCTGACTGCTGAGGGCTGCCCAGCTTAAAGTGGGCAGTTGCTGTCCAGTGAGGTGCGATAACCTAAACACTAACTAAATCTAAAATTACTAACTTTTAAATTTCTACCTTGCTAAATACAGCAGCTCTGCTTCAAACCTACATGTCAGTTTTCATAAAGTGGTATTTATAAAAATATATGAAACCTGCCATTCCAAGGCCCTCATCAAGCAGGCTTATAACTCCGGTCAGGAGCGGTTGATATGCCCTGCCCACGAGTAGCAGATATATGAGAGTATGGATGATATGACAATAGTTCAACCCAGTCAAGCTACTCAAGAATCCATATCTCTGATTGGTCAGCTCTGTATTTGTTATTGTTTTGTGTTGGCATGCTTCCGTCAACTAGACGTTTTTAAACTCATTTTTTCTATTTAACCCACAGATTATTATATTTTATTTTAATTGTTCTCAACAATGTTTGACCATAGTCATCATGGGAAAATTTCTGAGGAAAGAAATTGTTTAGAAAGTTTATAAGTTTTCTAAGTGTTTATTGAAAGTCATCTATAGTGAGGGCACCTGGCTAATGAAAATTAGGTTTAGGAGTTGTTTGTTTTAAATTGGGTTGTCAGTGGTTTGTTTATATGGATAGGGGTGAAGGTTGAATATTTTGTTTTCTATGACCAATGTTTTTTTTGGGGGGATATGACGTCATTTTAGGTTGGTTCCATGACGATTTTCAAAATGGCGACTGGAAACTGCTTTTTTTCTTTTTTAAAGAAAATTAACAATTTTACGAATTACAGTGGTGTAATATGTCTAATTATATGTTTTCTGGGTCACAGAATCTGAAAATATATTCATTTTAGTGATTTAACTAATTTATTTCTGTTAGGTATTCTAAGTGAAAATTATTCAATTATGTCCAGATTTTTTATGCTATTTTTACTGGACGATCATAAATTGCAAATAGTTATCTTAATATGTCACTTATATCTGTTCATATATGAGGAAGTCAGATATGATATAGCCATAGTCATACTATGAATGTAATCTAGTTCTCTAAAGCAGTAACCAAGTCTAAAATGGCACAAAGAAAATAAGAAGTAAAAGTATAAAAGAAAGTTTTGGTTCTACATACACGAAGGAATTCAAACCTACATGTCGGTTTTCATAAAGTGGTATTTATAAAAATATATGAAACCTGCCATTCCAAGGCCCTCAAGCAGGCTTATAACTCTGGTCAGGGGCGGTTAATATGTACCCGCCCTGTGCGTAGCAGATATAAGTAGTATTCATAATACCATGAAAACATATTATGGTCCAAACAGAGAATTTCAGGTGATGCTGTGCATTCGATGTTAAATTTCTATAGTTTATAATTGTTTTTAGGCTTTAAAAAAGATTTTCTTCAAGGGGGAAGGATGAAGAATTAACACAGAGAGATATTGTGGTAGAGAGAGGAAGTTTCGGTTACAGACATACAAACACACAATCTCCATTATAATAAGATTTATTTGACCCATCAGTAATTTATGAGGAAGTGCATCCCGGTCTCCTGCCTCAAAAATTGCTACCCGGTGACTACCAAAATAACGACCCCAGCTAGTCGTAATTCTTGTTTATTTATCGTAATTTGTCGTAATTCTTGTTTAGATATGAAGATGGATATATAGTTTGGAATAGACTGAGTTCTGATAGATAGATAAACAAACAAAATAATATAGATAGATATGAACAAATGGATATAGATATTTTCGACAAGTAAATGTATTTGGGGGGAGGGTCGCTTCTTTTTTTTGTCGTAATTCTTGTTTATTTAAACTAAAAACAAGACATTAAACAAACATGAATAAAAAAAAAAATCTTAGTATTTAAAGTAATATAGATAAATATGAACAAATTGAGATAGATAGATAGATATGAAGATGGATAGTTTTGAATAGACTGAGCTGGGTTGTTATTTTAATAGTCACCGGTAGCAATTTTTGAGGCAGGAGACCGGGACGCACTTCCTCATAAATTACCGACCCATCAATGGGATTCTAACAAGTACTACCACACCAGATCAGAGTGTACCTGGGAGTAATGGCAATGAAGAGATGCTCCAGAAATAGAGCTTCAGATGCAGTTTAGTGTCATACCCGGGACACCCAATTTTTAGGGCGTGTTGGGTTTTAACCCATAGCAGGGATACAGACAGTGTATTCTAAATTTCACCAACAGGGCATTTGGTGCAAGAATATCAACACTGAATGACACCGGTAACTTTAGATTACAAAAAAATACTAAATTGTGTCTTTGAAGGAAATGGAATTTTCCCATTATGAAAGAACAGGGGAAGGATGAAGAAATAACAGAGAGTGAAGAGTAAGAAAGAGAGGGAAGAAAGAAAGAGAGAGAATGAAAGAGAGAGAGAGAGTCAAAGAGAGAATTGATGGGAGAGGGAGGAAGTTTGTTCTAATTTACAAAATATAAATTAGACAATTCATAATGAATTGTCACATCATTAAATGACGCCTTCCTGCTCGATGAATTGCAAAGATGTTGGACTTAACAGAAAAATTAAGAGAACAGATCAAATGCTGAGGGCGAGAGGGGGTGCAAGAGAAAGTTCCAGAAAGAAGAATGGTATGGATGGAATTTAGGGAACAGAAGCAAACAGGAAAGAGATGAGGATTTTAAGAACGTTCAATAAAGAAGGGAGTGTCGGAAGTAGAAAGAAAGATGAATTATTGGGAGGGGGTAATGGGGGGGGTGAAATGGCAGAGATAAAGAAGTGAAGAGAGAAGAGAGAGAGAGAGAGAGAGGGGGGGATTGTAAAAGAAGAATTACAAAAAGAGGAAAATGAGAGGAAGAGAGTACAACAAGTGAGTAAAGATAATGAGAAGAATGGCAAGAGAGAGAGAGAGAGAGAGAGAGAGAGAGAGTGTGTGTGTGTGTGTGTGTATATGTAACAAAGAGATGGAGAGAGTATAATACAGAGAAAAGAAAGGATAAAAAAAGAACTAAAAAACTTTGGGGGCTAATTATCACTAATATATATATATATATATATAACACATGGAGAAATGTAGACTAACATGGGAGGTTACACTGGATGAAATTTATTATTGGTCGATGTTCTAACATTTCAGTTTATATAGAAAAAAAATATTTTTGTTGTTAAATAGATTATGGACGTTTTGAAGGATTTGGAATATATATATATATATATATATATATATATATATATAATTCTATTATATATATATATATATAATTCTCATTGTTTTCATACACACACACACATTATATATATAATTCTCATTTTTCATATATATATATATATATATATATAATTCTCATTGTTTTCACACACATACACACACACATATATATATATATATATATATTATAATTATAATGGAGATTGTGTGTTTTCCTGTTGTAACCAAAACTATATTACTACTCAAGTCACAATTCCCTTAGTTATCTACATCACATTCTCCATGATTTTATTTATAGTTAAACCTCAATTATTAATAAAATTGTTTTACATTATTAATACTGTTGACCATATCTACATACTAATAACATGCAATTGTATTTATATATAAAAAAATAGCAGTTTGCAGTTTGAATGGGAAGGCTAATTTGCATATTGATATAAAAAATGTGATTTTAATAAATATGTGCTTAGTATTATTGATTTCTAATTGTTTGGTTTTATCTTAATGAATATGAGCAAAAGTCTCTTCAATAAATCTTAAAAGAAATCTATTAACAATATTAACAGTAATACTATTCTTTACTTCCTAATTTAACTAAATAGTTAGATTAAGAAAATTTAGCTATGAAAGACTGGAGTGAAGAAAAAGCAAGTTTTATTTGTTTCCCCTCTGTTTCAAATTTTTTTATCGGCATCTTATTTAGTTTCATTATGTTTCTAAGTTAACATAACATTTTATTACAATAAAACTTAAATGCTTGCACCCGGAGGGTGCATATATTTGCTAGTATATATAATTCTCATTGTTTTCACACACATACACACATATATATATATAATTCTCATTGTTTTCACACACACACACAACACACACACATATATATATGAATATATATATTATAATTCTCATTGAATTCTATATATATATATATATATATATATACACACAAACTATAATTCTCATTGTTATATATATATATATATATATATATATACACACAAACTATAATTCTCATTGTATATATATATATATATATATATATTCTCATTGTTATATATATATATATATATATATATATATATATATATATATAAGATACACATAAACGTAACCATCTGTAAGCATTTCCACAGGAACAATTTTTAAAAATATACAAGTTTTGATTTATTCATAAACAAAATTTTAAAAGTCTTTCAAACGAATCTAATTTCAGTTTATGACTAAAAGTTGAATTACAACCGCTAGTAAGTCCAACATATATTTTTTTTAATTTAATAAGTATTAGTAATCAGGTCACCTAATTGTTTAAAGTTCATTTTTAAATAATTAAAATGAATAAATCTGTCCAAGAGTCTATTTAACACTATTTGTTCAAATGGAAATTGCCATATTTCCTTTATTGCATCAGTTTTGAAAGTATTGCAGGTACGCATAGTGGGCCAATAATTCCCCATGTGGTAAAATACCAACATTTGTGCAGCAATGCCAAATTGACTGTGTTACGTGTTGCGGCACATTTATCTATTTGTGATTTACTCAACCCAGCCAAATAAGTCTCCTGAAGAAGGTATGTCTTGAATACCGAAACCTGAGGTAGAGAGAAAAACTTTTCATACAACCATTAATGCTCTATGTTTATGAAATACATAGAGCACTTTTTAAATGGACTATTAATGCTACTACAGCAAAAGTGCTTGAGTGGCAATTGAACAATATATATATTCTAGACAAAATGTGACCCATTGGGTCACCCATTCAGCTCTGGGTAGATAATTGAGATAAAGGAAAAGGGAGCTAGCAAAGCGAATAACATTTTTTTTTTTTTTAAATAAATACGGCCTGACGAAACCTTAAAATCATTTTGTAAGCAAAGACAGTAAATGTTTGACCTCATTTAAGTGACTTGCTGGTTCTGAAATTTAACATGGAAATACATTTCAAGTTCTCCCGGCACTCTCTCTCTCTCTCTCTCTCAACACTCCAGAGAAACTAACATTATATAACAAGGAGGTAATCAAGAGATACATAGAGGGTAAGAAAGAGATAGACACAGACGAAAGTAAGAGATTGTTTGTTTTTTTACTTAATTGCAAATTACGACTAATTAGAACCAATTAAAACAGGATTTTTTTTCAAACATAATTCAATCTTAAAAGTCAGGTATAATTCAGTTTAATTTTCATGTCATTAAACTAAATAGTAACAAAGCCTTTAGGGAGCAAAAGTTGATTAACTCAGCTTAAGTATAATATATATATATATATATATATATATATATATAAAGATGAAGAAAAAAACGATAAGACTAACAGGAATATTTCTTTTATGTTATTTTATTTTAATTGTTCTCAACAATGTTTGACCATAGGTCATCATCAGGGAAACATTTCTGATGAAAGAAATTGTTTTAGAAAGTTTAAATAAGTTTTTTAAGTGTTTGACAAGCCACAAAAATTTGTGCAAAAAAAATGTATTAGAAGTGGCAAGTCAATCTGTTCAGTGAAAACCAACTTCTGGTTAAATTCAAAATCCAAATTTTTTTAAATATATATATGAAGAATTTTTTGAAAGTTATGTATACTAGCAAATATATGCACCCTTCGGGTGCAAGTATTTAAGTTTTAATGTAATAAAATATTGTATTAAATTAGAAAGGCTAATGAAACTAAATAAGAATACAGATAAAAAGATTTGAAACAGAGGAGTATAATAAAAGATTTGAAACAGAGGGAGTATAATAAAAAATGGAACAACTGAAACTAACTCTTCCATCACTCTCGTCTTTCATTGTTATTTTTTCTAATTTAAGTATTTAGTTATAAGAGGAAGTAAAGAATAAAATGAGTTATTTATCTTGTTAATGGATTTCATTTAAGATTCATTGAAGAGATTTTTGCTTATATTCATTAAAATAAAACCAAACAGTTAGAAATCAATAATACTAAGCACATATTTATTAAATTCGATTTTTTAATATTAATATGCAAATTAGCCTTCCCGTTCACACTGTAAACCACTATTTTGTCGTATATATAAATATAATTGCAAGATGTCAATATGTAGACATAGTTAACAGTATTAATAATGTAAGACAATTTTATTAATAATTGAGGTTTAGATAAAAATAAAATCATGGAGAATGTGCTGTCTATAACTAAGAGAATTGTGACTTGAGTAGGAATATAGTTTCGGTTACAGACAGAAAAACACACAATCTCCATTATAATAAGATGTGTATGTATCTATAGTGAGGGCACCTGGCTAATGAATTTTCAATTAGGTTTAGGAGTTATTTGCTTTAAATTGGGTTGTCAGTGGGTTTGTTTATATATATATATATATATATACACACACCCCTTAAGTAAATATCTACCAAAATAAATAAAAATTAAAATAAAACATGATAAACAAAACATTTCCAATTTTTGACCCCTCCCACTCCCAAACTGATGCGTATCCTAGCAACAGAATCCTAATTTCTGGATTTACAAGTTCTCACCTTTTTTGGAAAGTATCCTCTTGATTTTGCCGAATTCCTCATAATTTGGATACAATAAAAATTGTAAATCCTCCATAGTTGAAGAGAAAATCATGAACCTTAAATCTCCTTTTAACATCCAAGAATGTGCTCACAAAACTCAAAATTCTAACATTTCAATATGAGAATATGAATATGTCATGTTGGTTTATCGAGGCAACCCACAATAGAAAAGAAAAAAAATGTTCCACTTTTTGTTAAAGACAAAGATCAATTTGGTTTGAATTCACAGAACTTTGGCACTTCTTTCTCTGAAGAGAATATGATTCTCATTGGCCTGATTATTCCTTTTAAAAAGAGAGAGAAAGAGAGAGAGAGAGAGAGAGAGAGAGCGAGAACGAAAGAAAGAATAAAGTTTTTATTCATCCACAGCAACCAAAAATTACATCCAGGTTTTTGGTTGGTTGGTTGGTTGGTTTTTATGGCATGTTAAGCCTTGTCTGGTTATCTTATGCCAAATAGGTTTTGTTTTATTTGTCTGTATTTTTTAGATGAGGCTTGATGTGAATAATTTTGATGTATCGGACTATTGTCCTCATCTTTGTAGTGTATAAACACTATGTTCAGGCCACTGTAACTTCAAGACTTGTTCAGGTGGGGTTTTTTATTACCTTTGACGAGCTAGTTTATTATAGTAAAGTATCTTTGAGTTTGTCTCTCCATTATATAAACTAGTACAAAATAAAAAAACACCCTCCGGGCGATGTAAAAATAGATTTTTGAAACATATTGCCTGAGGGGTGGGAGTAAAAAATTCAATGCCAGCTAGTTTGTACCCTAAGTAAGTAAAATCATCAAATTCATTAAAGGATTAAAAAATAAAACAATTTGAAATGTAAACTTTGTTGGAATTTTTGTATATAAGGCATGAGGCAAATGGTCACCTCTATTTATAGACTTGCCTATAAGCACGTGACCTGGGAAAGATTCCTATTATCCAATCACTGGCAGTGCTGCTGCTGCTGCTGTTGGTGTATTTATAGAGGCCTGATTCTAATCTTAGCTCACTGCTATTTGGATCATCTTGGACGTCGGACCTAAAGGACACTATCCCACTGGGACTTGTTTACTTTAAGTTCTTTTACAACTGGAACCAAGGATGGCGGCCAGTTACTCAACAAACTTTAAATATGTATTAAAATAAAACAAACTATATATAGATATATATAATACCAGTCACATAAGCAGTGACGTAATTTTTGTTACAGACAAAAACTGGAAGCAAATCCATTATTAATAGATGTAGCTGGTTGAATCAATAATTATTAATTTTGATGTTTCGGACAGTTGTCCTCATCTTTATTGTGGTATGTACGAACAGAATGTTTAGGTCACTGTATCCTCGGACAACCATGTTTGAACGCAAGGTTATCGTCTGATGATGACTCTAGTCTGAGGTAAACAGGGAACACCTGAACAACGTCTGAGGATGCAGTGGCCTGAACATTGTGTTCATACATACCACAATAAAGATGAGGACAACAGTCTGAAACATCAAAATTATTAATATTTTGTTTTATTCATTCTTGATGAGTATTCAATTTTTTTTTTTTAAACTCATTACAATCTCTTACAAATACGACCACTTTGGATCAGTTGGACCTAGGAGTAATGGAAATAAAGGGGTACTCCACAACTCTTACAAATACGACCACTTTGATCGGTTGGACCTAGAGTAATGGAAATAAAGGGGTACTCCACAACTCTTACAAATACGACCACTTTGGATCGGTTGGACCTAGGAGTAATGGAAATAAACCACAAACTCTTACAAATACGACCACTTTGGATCGGTTGGACCTAGGAGTAATGGAAATAAAGGGGTACTCCACAACTCTTACAAATACAACCACTTTGGATCGGTTGGACCTAAGAGTAATGGAAATAAAGGGGTACTCCGCAACTCTTACAAATACGACCACTTTGGATCGGTTGGACCTAGGAGTAATGGAAATAAAGGGTACTCCACAACTCTTACAAATACGACCACTTTGGATCGGTTGGACCTAGGAGTAATGGAAATAAAGGGGTACTCACAACTCTTACAAATACGACCACTTTGGATCGGTTGGACCTAGGAGTAATGGAAATAAAGCGGTACTCCACAACTCTTACAAATACGACCACTTTGGATCGGTTGGACCTAGGAGTAATGGAAATAAAGGGGTACTCCACAACTCTTACAAATACGACCACTTTGGATCGGTTGGACCTAAAGTAATGGAAATAAAGGGGTACTCCACAACTCTTACAAATACGACCACTTTGGATCGGTTGGACCTAGGAGTAATGGAAATAAAGGGGTACTCCACAACTCTTACAAATACGACCACTTTGGATCGGTTGGACCTAGGAGTAATGGAAATAAAGGGTACTCCACAACTCTTACAAATACGACCACTTTGGATCGGGGACCTAGGAGTAATGGAAATAAAGGTACTCCACAACTCTTACAAATACGACCACTTTGGATCGGTTGGACCTAGGAGTAATGGAAATAAAGGGTACTCCACAACTCTTACAAATACGACCACTTTGGATCGGTTGGACCTAGGAGTAATGGAAATAAAGGGTACTCCACAACTCTTACAAATACGACCACTTTGGATCGTTGGACCTAGAGTAATGGAAATAAAGGGGTACTCCGCACTCTTACAAATACGACCACTTTGGATCGGTTGGACCTAGGAGTAATGGAAATAAAGGGTACTCCACAACTCTTACAAATACGACCACTTTGGATCGGTTGGACCTAGGAGTAATGGAAATAAAGGGTACTCCACAACTCTTACAAATACGACCACTTTGGATCGGTTGGACCTAGGAGTAATGGAAATAAAGGGGTACTCCACAACTCTTACAAATACGACCACTTTGGATCGGTTGGACCTAGGAGTAATGGAAATAAAGGGGTACTCCACAACTCTTACAAATACGACCACTTTGGATCGGTTGGACCTAGGAGTAATGGAAATAAAGGGGTACTCCACAACTCTTACAAATACGACCACTTTGGATCGGTTGGACCTAGGAGTAATGGAAATAAAGGGGTACTCCACAACTCTTACAAATACGACCACTTTGATCAGTTGGACCGGTACTCCACAACTCTTACAAATACAACCACTTTGGATCGGTTGGACCTAAGAGTAATGGAAATAAAGGGGTACTCCACAATCACCAAAGCTCCAGAATTGGAAGCAAACCACTAGATTCCGTTTAGCATCAGACCTAGTACACATCTTTGAGTAATGAAAATATTCTTACCTGTAATTAGCTCGATACTTTCAGTGTCCAGCGTTGGTCCCGTAAAGATGATGCTATCGCTGAACTGTTGCGACAGTACCAGGCCTTCATCAGTGACGCTTGATGTGATGCTAGTCTCATGAAAGTCATCCCCACTGCTACTACACTCATCGACGGACGAGATGCTTGCTATAAAAAAATAATTAAAATAATCAGATTTGATAATTATTTCAAATTCTTTTTACAATTGACAAGTGACAATTGTTACAATAACAAAAAGAGAAAAATGATAAATAATAAAAACCACCGAACCAAAAGGTAAGACCAACTTCCAAAGAAAATTGCATGAAGAATATAAAAAAGGTGAAGAATAAGGATAACAAGGAAGGAAGGAAGGAAGGGGGGAAGGAAAACAAGGAAGAAAAGGTAGAAGGATAACAAAAAAGGGAAGGATAACAAGGAAGAAAGGAAGTATAACAAGGAAGGAAAACAAGAAAGGAAGGAAGGAAGGAAAACAAGGAAGAAAGGGAAGAAGGATAACAAAAAAGGGAAGGACAACAAGGAAGAAAGGAAAACAAGAAAAGAATAAATGAAGGAAAACAGGAAAGAAAGGATAACAAGGAAGGAAGGAAAACAAGAAAGGAAGGAAGGAAAACAAGAAAGGAAGGAAGGAAAACAAGAAAGGAAGGAAGGAAAACAAGAAAACAGGAAAGAGAGGAAGGAAAACAAGAAAGAAAGGAAGGAAAACAAGAAGGAAGGAAAACAAGGAAGAAAGGGAAGAAGGATAACAAAAAAGGGAAGGACAACAAGGAAGGAAGGAAAACAAGAAAAGAATAAATGAAGGAAAACAAGAAAGAAAGGAAAGGAAGTATAACAAGGAAGAAAGTAACAAAAGATAACAAGGAAGGAAGGATAACAAGAAAGGAAGGAAAACAAGAAAAAGGAAAGAAAGAAAACCTCTGCCAGATCAAAGGTTCACTTGACTGCATGCATGACCCTTGCTAACCAGATAACCCTTATTTCAACTTTGTTCCTAGAAGCCATAGCCCAACATATTATACCATTCTGGAATCAGACTGAAAAATTATCATTATGAAGCATCAAATTTGTTTTTTCAGTGAGACCAGTATGCTAGGGCTTGACGTGACCTACCAATTAAGAGGATGGAATCTCCCTGATTGTACATCTAGATCAAGTAAGGGCCAAAGTGGAGTGTTGTTCAGCCACCAGGTTTTCATTCTTAAGTATCACAAGTCACCAACAGATGACCAATAAATAGGTGGCCCTATTACTCCTCTGTAGAGGTGCAGTTGGTGTATTCTACAGCCCCAGCAAACAGGGCAGACTGTAGACTGAGCGACGTAAAATAAATATTGCCTGAGGAGATGGGAGTTGAAAATTTAATATCAGAGAGTTTGTATCATAAGTAAAATCATCAAACTTATTAAAGGAGTAAAAAATTAAAAAATTGAAATGGAAACTTAGTTCTGATAATTTTAAATATATATTTAAAAAAAAACTATATATAGATAGATAATACCAGGTATGTATTTATTAAAACTTGTTTAAGAAACCAATGAAGACTGTCTAACATTGCATGCTCAAATTTTGAGTGTATTCTATTTATGATGATTTTAGGAAGTGTGACGTAAGCAGTGACGTAGTTTTTGTTACAGACAAAAACCAGAAACGAATCTCCATTATTAATAGATTAGCCTTTTATTTTATTACATTTTATTACATTAAAACTAAAATACTTGCACCTGGAGGTTGCATATATTTGCTAGTACTAGTAATCATGGTGTGAAGTGTAAATAAATAAAACGTGACTATGAGCAAGACGAGCATGCAACTACAGTGACAACGAGACAATACAACCCAAAACCAACCCCTCCGCACGAGCAGGTCAATTTCTTAAGCGGAGTTTATCAGATTTGAATTCAGAGTTTTCCTTCTCCTAGACCAGTTGCCTAACCATGGTTAAAGAGTCCAGTCTGCCCTACTATTTACCCATAGCTGTAGGGAGAGTAGGATTCATACCTTTCCCAAGGGTATTAGTGCTAAGTGAAATGCAATTACCACGTCCAGGATTTGAACTCGGGTCTACGAGTCCATTTCCCAAGACTTTAACCATTACACCACGCGCTTCCTATAAGTTTGCTTATATGATTAACTGTTTCGTCTCTGGTTTATGTATATATACCATTTTATTGTATGGTCAAAATTTAGTTTTTGCATCATTCCCAGTGGATCCCCTTTCCAACCCAATCGTGCCTAGCTTTGTATTCCCATTGCGCTAGTTTGCTACATTCACTTAATACATAGATAAAACGTGACTAAGAGCAAGACCAGCATGCAGCTACTGTGACAACGAGACAATACAACCCAAAACTGTTTTTTTTTTTAAAGGCATCTTGTAGAGAATAATAAAAATACATATAAAAAAGTTTTAAAAAAAGAAAAGACAAGAAAAAGATCTTGAAAAAGGAGAAAAGGATTCCAAAAAAATTTTTTAAGTTTTAAATAGTGGAGGGGAGGAAAATAAAAAGAAAAAAAAAAGAGGTACCACAAATAAATAAAAGACACCGAAACATTGGAAGGCGAAAAGAACTAAAAGAGTCTTACGCCGGAATCTACGGGGTTTATTTTTCTGTGTGCCAGATTCTGAAAAATAAAAGTTTAGTAGTTTGCAAATCAGGGGGAAAAAAGGAAAAAAAGATAGTATTTTTTTCTTATTTTTTTCTCACCCATTTTATTATATGTTGCCTATTAGATTAGATGGATATAAAACCATAATAATGTTAGGGAATGATTGAATTTAGGATTAGATATCTGTGAGAGAGAGTACACACAAATTTAATGAGTTAATATGTGTGTATGTGTATAAATACATACAAATGAATTAACATTCTAATAAGCATGCATATATATATATATATATATATATATATATATAATCCAAAAGTCCAGAGAAGAAATCTTCCTTACGACACAAGAGTTTTATTTAAACAAAACCAAGTCGCAGTTTGAGAGCTCAATGTGTGCTCTTAATGTTAAAGTCACAGAGCAAATATATGAGTAAAGAAATAACAAAAGACTTAGAGATTTAGCATTATAGTCTATTTCAGGGAGCTTAGACAAATAGTCTAAATCTCCCGACTCATCAGATGCGAATGATGAAATTTTTTATTACTTTAAAGGCATTTGAAAACAGATTTTTATTTATATATTTTTTTAAATTTTTTTAGAATATCACAGGACTACAAAATTCTAAAAAAATTTTAAAAATATATAAATAAAAATGCTCCCTGAAATAGACTATAATGCTAAATCTCTAAGTCTTTTGTTATTTCTTATATATATATATATACACAGACACACACAATATATATATATATATATATATATATATATCCAGTGAGTGTTTGTGTGCCATTGGAAAGTTATTTACTAAGACTAGCAGGACCTGTGAATATACCACAATATGATAATTTAATTACTACAACATTTGATATGTTTACTTAAGAGCTATTGCTAAATACTTCAATATGTAAAATGTACAATAATCTTGATTTAACTCTATCTCTCTCCCTCTCTCTCTCAAGAAAGTATGAAAATCTTGATTTAACTCTCTCATAGTTATTTGATATCAAGTACTCTTAACAGATTTATTTGGCCCAGATGGGATCATTACAGATACTACCACTCTGAGAGTAATGGCAATGAAGGGGTACTCCACACACCCTAGAATTGAAGCTTCAACATTTGATGCAGTTTAGTTTAATACCTTGGACACCCAATGATCATCAAGTTAGTCTCGCAGATCCATTATGACTGCAAAGCGAGTTTGATGCTTGCTGGAAGCCTCATTGTTGTGTCACAATTTACCCATGGTGAACAGGTTGAGTAAATAAGTACCCTGGACACTTTTTTTTTTTTGGAGGTTCTTAATCCTCTGCAGGGTTAAATAGTACTACTACTGTTCTTCTACAAGGATGTCTTTCGCATTAAATAACCCACAAAGGTTGATATGCCATTAAACAAAGAAACCAAGATTTTTAGAGTAATACTTTTAGAAACCTTCATTTTTTGCTCAAAGATTAATCTCTGTACACTACGGAAAATTCAAATTCCACAGCTAAAGAGGGGGAAAATTTTCTTTTAATTCCTCGTCCAGAAAAGTAAAGTTGTGGTGTGGCCTATTGTCGGTATCAGACGGACAACAAAGGAGTCTATCCCCATTTTGTTAGCGCTAGACCAGGGAGATTGTTTTGCTGAGGTGAGGCGCCACTTGTACTGTCAACCCTACACTTTATCACACAGATCAGATTATCCAATTTGTGTTACTCATGCGCAGAGTTGACGGGGAACGGTATCGAACCCAGTATCTTGTGATCCCCATTTTGCTAGCGCTAGACCAGGGAGATTGTTTATGCTGAGGTGGGGTGCCACACCTACCCTCAGCTCCACACTTTACCAAACAGTTAATACTATCCAATCTGTGCTACTCATGCTCTGAGTTGGCAAGGTCTGGTATCAAACTCAGTGCCTTGTGATTCCTAGGCGAGTGCTCTACAGGCTGAGCTAAACCGGCCCCCCAAAATTTTTAAGAATAAAAATAAAACGGACAAAATACGTGACTTACGTGATAGAGCATAACGAGGATCAATTGGATCCATGGACTTTGCTCTGTTAACTCTTCCACCGACTTCAGCGGAAGGCGGCGTCCGATCCGCTGATTTGAACCGTTTTCTCCGTCTCTTTGCGTTGTTTCCTGGTACGGCCAAATGGTCAACTTGTGTTGGACTGTCAGATGGTGAAGGACCTGCCGCAGCAGCTGCGGCCGCTCCCACTGCAACTGTCTTGCTGCCACTTAGCACCTGATGCAGTTTCTTGTTTATTGTATCTTCGATGTTCAGGTAACTTCGTACCAAGTTGGACAGGTGGCGTAAAAGGTTCTGGTTGGCCTCAACGATGACAGTTCTGCAAAAGTCAAGGACAATTTATTTGGTTTTGCTGGAAGGTGTAAAATATAAAATGGTAATACAGAAAATAATCTGGTGAGAAGGTTTTTAGTTCCAGTCAACTCACAAATGATTGGTATCTCAAATTGCTCAATCTAGTTCAACATTAAATCCAGAAAGTATAGTTAATCATATATATATGAGGTAGGTAGAAGGATGGTGAACAAGAAACAAGAGTTGAAACGTTTCATCTGAATTCGGACGAAATATTTCAACTCTTAGATTTGTTTTGAGTTTTCATTTCTTGTTCACCATCCTTCTACCTACCTCATACTGTCGGATTCTACTACATCCATCCTATATATATATATATATATATATATATATATATATATATGAGAATGGGAAATGAATCCGACAATATGAGGAAAAAATGAGTAAAGAAAAGAAATGTAGATGGATAAAAATGAATTTTATCGATATCACTTTTTTATATATATATATATATATATATATATATATATAAACTAGCAAAAGTACCCAGTCCATGACCGGACTAATTCTTTTTAGGAACACCAGTGAGAAAGGGCGAAAACAGGAGTAAGAGAGAATAAGAGGAAAATATTTGATTTTTTTTTTTTTTTTTTTTTTTTAAATCGCTGAGAATTTGTATATTACAATGTTTGTTTTTTAGGAAATGCTTTTTTTGTTTACATTTAAAATATTATTTTTTAAAATGTAATCCTAAACTTGTTTTAAAACAATTTTATTTGAGAGAGAGAGAGAGGGGGGGGGACAGACTGGGTGAAAGAAAGAGTACCTAGCCTGTTGAGTTAAAGTGAAATGTATTAGTCTAATTCATTTCCTTTTTGACTTTATTTTTCCTTACTGTTGTAGGGATTATCTTCCTGCTGAGTTGCCGCTTGTTCTCACCAGGGGCTATAGTATTTAAGCGCCTGGTTCAAACGTCTCTTTCTCTTTTCCAGTTCCTCATACTATGAGACACATGGGTTAGATTCGGGTCTATTCCCTTCTCGTTGGGGCTCTGCCCCCCTCCTTACATTACTGTAAGTTATTCACACAGCATGGACTATTCCTAGTCTCATGTCTGTGGCTTTTATGTTTATCTTTTTACCATTCATGAATGTGTCTTTATCTTTATTTATGTACACCTTGTATTATGTACCCTTTTATCCATGTGCTGTATACGTATTAAATGTTTTGTTTATCAAACCTTTGTCGGAGTTGTATGTTCATATTATCACTCTTTAAACATTACACTGTGAAGAGTTCTAGAAATTGATTGATTTTTGTTTAATTATTGAATTATATCACTTAATAAAAATCAAAAACCAAATTTTGTGTGTTTCTTAGTTAGAAACACATTAATGTTTCTGCGAGATTTCAAATCAGAATGACATCTTTTTTCGGAGTTATAAGTCACACGTACATACCAGAAACATTCTTTTATATATATATATATATAATAATAATCTTATTATAATGGAGATTGTGTGTTCTTCTGTCTGTAACCGAAACTATATTACTAATCGAGTCACAATTAACATAGTTATTTTCATCACATTCTTCATGATTTTATTCATATTTAAACCTGAATTATTAATAAAATTGCTTCACCTTTTTATCAGTGTTGTCCATATCTACATACTAATAACATGCTATTGTATTTATATATACAAAAAATAGCGGTTTGCAGTGTGAATGGGAAGGCTAATTTGCATATTGAAATTAAAAATGTGATTTTCTTAAATATGTGCTTAGTATTATTGATTTCTAATTGTTTGGTTTTATTTTAATGAATATAAGCAAAAATCTCTCCAATAAATCTTAAATGAAATCCATTAACAAGAAAAAATAAGTAATTTTATTCTTTATTTCCTAATTTAACTAAATAGTTAAATAAGTAAAATTCAGCAATGAAAGACGGCAGTGATGGAAGAGTAAGTTTCATTTCTATTTTTCTATTATAACCCCACTCTGTTTCAAATCTTTTTATCTGCATTCTTATTAGACTTTCTAATTTAATACGATATTTCATTACATTAAAACTTAAATACTTGCACCCGGAGGGTGCATATATTTGCTAGTAATAATAATAATAATAATGTCAACTTGTGTTCAAGTAAGACCATTTCCTGTTTTTTTTTTTATCATCATAGTTGGGTGCCAGTATCATTTGACACTCTATGCTTGTGTTTTCTCAGATGACTCACCAGGCCAGCCCTGGAGAGACATACTCTTCCACATAAACTACATGTTGGAACTTCTCCACTTTGAATGTTATTTTATTAGTTATATTTGTTTACTGTAACTATAACATTAATTTTGTCTCAGATAATTCAAATTTTCTAGGACAAAAGACAAAATTTTTACAGGATTTTGACAAAAAATTTCCAACCTGGAAAAAGGGGTTTTTGTCAAAATCCTGTAAAAATTTTGTCTTTTGTCCTAGAAAATTTAAATTATCTGAGTACTGGAAAATTTACATTTTGTTTTCAAGATTTTCCAGGATGCATGGGAACCCTGTGTATGTATCACATATCTGACTGGAGTCTTGGGGTGAAATAATTAGTTACCTTCCTGAGAAATTGTGACAATAATAATTGTGTGCAAAGGGTTAATGCTATGATGAAAATAATAAAAAATATTTGACTTACTGGTCAGTAGGTTTGGCTGAGTCTCCTGCTTCAGGGTCTGCTCGACCGGCATCCGAGTCCAAAGAATGGGAATGTTCTACAGTCTGATCACAAAACAGATAGCAAAACACAAACATTAATATACATACATATGAAACACAATATGATTTTCAATACTTTATCTTTCTCTTTTTTTTTTTATTCTTTCTTCTCTTACTATAATTCTCTATACTTTAGATCTCTACTTTCAGTTTCACTATCACTTTATGTTCTTTCTCCCTTTCTCCCTTCAATTTTTTCTCCTTCCAACTTATATATTCTTAGCTTTCATTCTTCCATTCACTGCCCTGTCAGCTGGGACAGTAAAATACACAGTCTGACCCTCTTACATAGAAAATAAAAAGTCAAAAAGTGCTCTTGGTATGAACCAACAACCAAAGCATCACAAAAATAGGAAAATCATTCATCAAGTCAGAAATGTAGCGGAGCACTCTGGCTTGTTAGCATTTGAGACCTCTGGTGGACATATGCACCCCAGAGCCAAGAAAAACATTAGCTTGGATGCACTGGAGGCCTCTGGTGGAGATGTGTACCCCTGGACCAAGAGAAACATTAGCTTGGATGCACTGGAGGCCTCTGGTGCGGATGTGTACCCCAGGACCAAGAGAAACATTAGCTTGTTTGTTTTTGAGACCTCTGGTGGACATATGCACCCCAGAGCCAAGAAAAACAGTAGCTTGGATGCACTGGAGGCCTCTGGTGGAGATGTGTACTCCAGAACCAAGAAAAACTAGCTTGTTTGTGCTGGAGGCCCCTGGTGCAGATGTGTACCCAAGGACCAAGAGAAACATTAGCTTGTTTGTGCTGGAGGCCTCTGGTGGGAATGTGTACCCCAGAAGCAAGAAAAACATTAGCTTGTTTGTTTTTGAGACCTCTGGTGGACATATGCACCACAGAGCCAAGAAAAACAGTAGCTTGATGCACTGGAGGCCTCTGGTGGGGATGTGTACTCCAGAACCAAGAAAAACATTAGCTTGTTTGTGCTGGAGGCCCCTGGTGCAGATGTGTACCCAAGGACCAAGAGAAACATTAGCTTGTTTGCGCAGGAGGCCTCTGGTTGAGATGTGTACCCCAGAAGCAAAAAAAAAAATTAGCTTGATCCGCTGGAGGCCTCTGGTGCAGGTGAGTACCCAAGGACCAAGAGAAACATTAGCTTGTTTGTGTTGAGACCTCTGGTGGGGAATGTGTACCTCTAGACCAAGACAAACATTAGCTTGTTTACATTTGAGGCCTCTGGTTGAGATATGACAAAGAGAAAAAGGAATTCATATTACTTGAGGACTCTGGTCATCCAAGGCAAAGAGAAACAATATCTTGTTTGCATTTGAGGCCTGTGGTGTGGATGTGTCCCCTCAGGGCCAAGAGAAACATAGGCTTATATGCCCTGGAGGTCTCCGGTGTTACATAGGATAGAGGGAAACATTAGCTTGTTTGCATTTAAGTCCTCTGGTTGGGATATGACCCCCAGGGCCAAGAGAAACATGAATTCATATCACTTGAGGATTCTGGTCATCCAAGGCAAGAGAAACATTAGCTTGTTTGCATTTGAGGCCTTTGGTTGGGATATGACCCCCAGGGCAAGAGAAACATGAATTCATATCACTTGAGGATTCTGGTCATCCATGGCCAAGAGAAACATTAGCTTGTTTGCATTTGAGGCCTTTGGTTGGGATTTGACCCCCAGGGCCAAGAGAAACATGAATTCATATCACTTGAGGATTCTGGTCATCCATGGCCAAGAGAAACATTAGCTTGTTTGCATTTATGGCCTTTGGTGGGGACATGTCACCCAGGACCAAAACAATTCTTAGATATCTAAGGATGTCAAAGTTCAACCATTCTGGCCAAGACATTAACAATGTCCTGAGCAATTTGTGAAAGAGCCATCAACGAGAAACTCTTTCTTGTATTTGTCATAATTTTAATGGATTTATTTTTCTATCGTCATCAGTTCTAATTTCACATTTACCATTAAACGTTTTGATTGCACCCCGACACCACAGAATTCTTTCACACACCAAGTATCAGATAGAAACAACAATTTGTATTATTTTGATTTTACGGACTGTTGTCCTCAACTTTATCTTTATATACACAACATTTCAACCAATATGACCTCTGTCCTTCTTCAGGTGTCTCTAGTTGAACTCAAAAGCTGTGTGTCTAGTTGGATATAAAGGTTGAGTTAATTTCACATTTACTACCAAACATTTTGATTAAACCCCGACACCACAGAATTCTTTCACACACCAAGTATCAGATAGAAACAACAATTTGTATTATTTTGATTTTACGGACTGTTGTCCTCAACTTTATCTTTATATACACAACATTTCAACCAATATGACCTCTGTCCTTCTTCAGGTGTCTCTAGTTGAACTCAAAAGCTGTGTGTCTAGTTGGATATAAAGGTTGAGTTAATTTCACATTTACTACCAAACATTTTGATTAAACCCCGACACCACAGAATTCTTTCACACACCAAGTATCAGATAGAAACAACAATTTGTATTATTTTGATTTTACGGACTGTTCTCCTCAACTTTATCTTTATATACACAACATTTCAACCAATATGACCTCTGTCCTTCTTCAGGTGTCTCTAGTTGAACTCAAAAGCTGTGTGTCTAGTTGGATATAAAGGTTGAGTTAATTTCACATTTACCACCAAACGTTTTGATTGCACCCCGACACCACAGAATGCTTTCACACACCAAGTATCTGATAGAAATAACAATTTGGATTATTTGGATTTTACGGACTGTTGTCCTCATCTTTATTGTTACTAGCAAATATATGCACCCTCCGGGTGCAAGTATTTTAGTTAAATTTTATAATAAAATATCATATTAAATCAGAAAGGCTAATGAAACTGAATAAGAATGTAGAAAAAAGATTTGAACAGAGGGGGTATGATTGAAAAATAGAACAACTTTGAAACTAACTCTTCCATCATTTTCTGTTACTCCCGTCTTTCATTGGTAAATTTTCCTAATTAAACTGTTTATTAAAATAGGAAGTAAAGAATAATATTACAGTTATTCTTCTTGTTAAGGATTTCTTTTAAGATTTATTGAAGAGATTTTTGCTCATATTCAATAAGATAAAACCAAACAATTAGAAATCAATAATACTAAGCATATATTTATTAAAATCAATTTTTTAAGATCAATATGCAAATTAGCCTTCCCATTCACACTGTAAACCTCTATTTTGTTGTATATATAAATACAATTGCATGGTATTAGTATGTAGATATGGTCAACAGTCTTAATGATATTAAACAATTTTATTAATAATTGAAGTTTAAATAAAAATAAAATCATGGAGAATATGATGTAAATAACGAAAGGAATTATGACTTGTATAGTAATATAGTTTCGGTTACAGACGGACAAACCCACAATCTCCATTATAATAAGATATACACAACAATTGGGCCAATGTGCCCTCCAGCCCTCTTTAAGTGTTTCTAGCTGAACTCGAGAACTGTGTGTCTAGTTGGATATAAGTAAGTTAAGTCATCGGGGCGGCCTAATGTTGGTATCAGCCAATCAGCAAGGGAGACTATCTCCTTTTCACTAGCGCTGTAGAATAATACTAAGTCCAATTACCGTTGAATTGGCAAAACAAGACAGCAAGCAGTCGTAACTGAAATACGATTCTGGTTTGCTGCAAAAACTACTGCAAAATGGCAGGATTTATGGATCCTCTGAGGCAGAGGATCCTACAAACCAAGTAGCCAATCAGGACTCAGGGAATGGAATCACCCAAATGGATGAGTGGACTGTTCTGAATTTCCATAAGTACCAATTGTCTTGACACTGGTTCAGTTGTGCTTGGCCAGTCACATTGTTCAAACCAATAGTAGACTGACTGACTGACTTCAATAAGCGCTAGACCAAGGAGATTGTTTTCGCATCTGAGGTGGAGCACCACACCTACCATCAGGTCCTTACTTTACTGCACAGACTCCTGTGCTACTCATACACTGAGTTGGCGAGGGCCGGTATCAAACTAGGAACCTTGTGGTTTCTAGCTGAACACTCTACCGACTGAGCTAACCCAGCCCTAAGTGATAATCATCTGTAGGTTGAAGGTTCAATCCTAACCACGGATGATAATAACATAGAATGCTTAACATTTGTACCTGGTCATAGTTAGCGAAATGAGATCAGTCTACTCCAGTGGATTAAATAAAGGGTTTGGTTCAAAATTCCATGAAGGATCCCGAGTTTTATGAGAAGGTCCCTGAGTTCGACAAGAAACACCTGAAGAAGGCTGGAAGGCCCACCAGCCAAAATGTTATGTATATAACAAAAAGATGAGGACAACAGTCCGAAAAATAAAAATAATACAAACTGTTATTTCTATAAAGGCCATCAGCCAAAATGTTGTGTATATAAAAATAAAGATGAGGACAACAGTCCAAATAATACAAATTATCAGTACTAATGTACAATAGCATCCAAGAGATAATATCATTAGATTATGTATAAAAAGCATTACATTTTAGGGAAATACGCAAAACCTTAGAGACGTTAGGGTTAAGATTAGTGTTAGGTTTAGGCTACTTAGGAGTTTTCAATATCTAATGTTATCTATACATAAAATGTGATTCTAATGATATTATCTCTTGCGTGCAATTGTATTTGGAATTATCTCAAAAAAATTAAGACAAATAGAAACAACAATTTCTCTGAATTTTTTAGATGAGGTCTGATAATTTGTATTATTCAAAAGGAAGGTTCCCAAGTCCAAAAAGAAGTATCTGAAGAAGGCTGGAGGGCACATTAGCCGAAACATTGTACAGATAACATTAAAGATGAGGACAATAGTCCAAATAATACAAAGAAACGACAATATCAAAACAAAAAGCTGAAGCAATTTAAACATTTTTTTTTCTCTTTTATCTTCTTCTTTCGCTAAATACGCAACACCAACACCACAAGGCTATCGTGAAAACCTCACCTGGCCAGATTTTTTACGTTTGCTTAGAGAGTTACTTCTGCTATTCACTGGACTGGAAGAGGCTGTACCAGTAGCAGGGGGACTAGAAGGCTTTCGTGAAGCCTTAACAACATCAGCAAATGATCGTGTGGTCATTAGTTCGACAGGTGTCGCACAGCGGTCAAGTTCTGCTGATGAAGAAGGTGATGACCACGGGCTGACCACAGGTGAACAGGTTTGGTCAGCAGGTGACAGTAAGTCCACCTGATAAGAGAAATAATTACAAGTGAACCCTATGTAGGACACTGAAAAAATAATCAGGGTGAAAGATGCTGTGCATGATGGAGTCGCAGGAAGTAGGTTGGAATTTTTTTGGTTTATTTATATAAGAAAGGAGTTGGTGGTCATTGATGTTTTAGGTAGGGAGTAAACAGTTCCCAGCAATGTCTCAAGCCATGGTGATAACTCGCATAGGTAGGGAGTATAGAGGAGTATCATAAAAAAAAAGAGATTGTTTAAAAGAGTTTGTACATTTCAAATATTGATCAAAACATCATTTTATTTTATACAGCATTGTGATTGCTTTCCTATCATAAATGAATAATAACATATTTACCTATGTTACATAATTTGTGGGTAGCCTACGAATTATGTTAGTAAGTGTAGTTAGATTTTGAATTAAAATTCATTGAAGATTTAAAATCGGAGGGGGTTATATTATTGATAGGTAATGACCCCTGACTTCTGCCACATGAGAACGGAAAAAGCAAAGACTTCTAGGCAATGTCTCAAGCCATGGTGATAACTCACATAGGTAGGGAGTATAGAGGAGTATCATAAAAAAAAAAAGATTGGTTAAAAGAGTTTGTACATTTCAAATATTGATCAAAGAGTACAGCCAACTTTATCATAAACATATTTACCTATAATAGTATTTGGTAATTTGCTTGTAGCATTGTTAAGTAAGTTATTGTTTGTTTTGGTTTACGGCATATCAACCTCAGTGGGTCATTTAATGCCGATAAAGTTTTGAAATGAATCAATTCTTAATGGATAATACAATTTTTTTATAAATACATTTTTCTATTTAACTCATAGATGAGACCCTAACAGGTACTACCACTCCGGGTCAGAGTGGACCAGGGAGCAATGGTGATGAAGGGGTGCTCCACATTCCCCAAACCTCCAAAACTGGAACTTCACCATCAGATAGAGTTTAATGTCATTCCCGGGATATGTAGACCCGCAGCCACCGCCTTCTAGCACCCATATGATAAAAAGGGGCTGGGGCTTGCCATAAGGGCAATAGGGTTGGGAATATAATTTATTTATTATAGGAAGCAATTATAATGGTATAAAATAAAATGATGTTTAATCTTATGGATTTCAAAGTAACTTTATCATCAGAGCCTTTTCAGAAATGGACACATTCTTGTGTCATTCTTTTTTCTGTATAAACACACATCATGGGGGTTTTTATAACGACACTCAGAAGGGTCAGCTGTTGTTCAATCAATTTCAATTTTATTTTTTTTATCTATTTATCTATTTATTTATTTCTGAAAAACGTCTCTGATGATAAAGTTACTTTGAAATCGATAAGACTAAACATCATTTTATTTTATACAGCATTGTAATTGCTTTCCTATCATAAATGAATAATAACATATTTACCTATGTTACATAACTTGTGGGTAGCCTACGAATTATGTTAGTAAGTGTAGTTAGATTTTGAATTAAAATTCATTGAAGATTTAAAATCGGAGGGGGGTTATATTATTGATAGGTAATGACCCCTGACTTCTGCCAATGGGAACACATGAGAACGGAAAAAGCAAAGACTTCTCAGCAATGTCTCAAGCCATGGTGATAACTCGCATAGGTAAGGTGTATAGAGGAATATCATAAAAAGACATTGGTCAATTTTTAAACTAAGTTTATTTATTTGTTTAACAGCATATCAACCACATTGGGTCATTTAATGCTGTTTTGAAAGATTTGTAGTGATAGTTTAGAAGAAAATTTTAAAAACTAAAAATTTTCTTTTTTTTTAAAAACAAACTTTCTATTCAACCCATTCCAGATCAGATTAGACCTAGGATGATGAAGTGGTGCCCCACAATCCCCAGACCTCCAAAATGGGAACCTCACTATAGTTTAACATCATTCCAAGGACATAAAGACCCTTAGCCACCACCTTATATATATATATATATATATATATATATTATATATATGAATGATAAAAAGGGTTGGGGGTTGCCGATAACTCGCATAGGTAGGGAGTATAGAGGAATATAATAAAAAAGACATTGGGCAATTTTTATACTAAGTTTATTTGTTTGTTTTGTTTTACGGCATATCAACCACATTGGTCATTTAACGCTGGAAAAGTTTGGAAAGATTCGTAGCGATGGTTTAGGAGAAAATTTTTAAAACTCAAATTTTATTTTTGGTAAACAAATTTTCTATTTAACCCATAGATGTGGAGCTGGGAGCAACGGTGATGAAGGGGTGTTCCACATTTCCCAAACCTCCAGAACTGGAACCTCACCATCAGATAAATTTTAATGTCATTCCCAGGACATGAAGACCCTCAGCCAAATTGCTTTCTATATACTATCTGCTGTTTTTACATTTTCTCTTGTAATAAACCTGGTGATTACGTAATTGACTTTTAAGTCATTATTTGGGCAATAGGTACACCAAAGGAGTCTATCTCCTTTTCACTAGCACTAACCAAGAATATTGTTTTCTACATACTATCAGTTTCATAGTTTTAGTTTTTCTCTTATAATAAACTTGGTAACTACATAATTTATTTCGGAAACATTATTTGGGCAATAGGGACAGCAAGGGAGTCTATTCCCTTTTCACTAGCATTAAACCAGGGAGATTGCCTTCTTTATACTCTCTGTATTATAGTTTTAGTTTTTCTCTTTTAATAAACCTGGTGACTACATAATTGACTTCTGAACCATTATTTGAGCAATAGGTACACCAAAGGAGTCTATCCCCTTTTCACTAGCACTCAACCAAGAAGATTGTTTTCTACATACTATCTGTTTCATAGTTTTAGTTTTTCTCTTATAATAAACTTGGTAACTACATAATTTATTTTGGAAACATTATTTGGGCAATAGGGCAGCAAGGGAGTCTATTCCCTTTTCACTAGCATTAAACCAGGGAGATTGTTTTCTATATACTATCTGTTTCGTAGTTTTAGTTTCTATCTTGTAATGAACCTGGTGACTATATAATTGACTTCTGAGCCATTATTTGGGCAACAGGGAATGTTTATCAGATCTTCAAAGTTTCCATGTAAACTTAGGACGACAGCGGCTGGATAACTAGAATCAAACTCATGTTCAATTGTATATATTACACGCTATCAACATCACTTAATATATACAACAAAGAGGGTGAAATTTCAAGTTGTTATGATAGAGGTTTGGAAAAGCAGGAGTATTGTCCAGACAAGTTTGCGTTCTTGACAGCAATGGTGGGGGGTGTAGGGGCAATGGTGGGGGGGTGTAGTGGCAATGGTGGGGGGTAGGGGAGGTTAGGCAATGTGTAAACAAGATGATTGATTCTTTGCTTGGTATTCCTAAAAGAAACAGCATTGCAAAAACAATGTTAAAAAAAATAAGATAATGGGATTTAAACATTTTGTGAGGAGAAAAAAAAAAAAGAAAGAAAAAAATGTCTGGAAATAGATGTCATCACTAAAGAGTCTTTGTAGATAGAATTTAACAAAGAAAGAAAATATTATCTCATCTCCATTCTAATACTTTGGAAAAAAAACTAAAAGAAAGGTTTGGAAAAATTTTTTTTAAAAAGAAAAAACTTTAGATAAAAGCTAATATATATTTATTTTTATTGTAATTCGAGTATCAGTCAACAGATAAATTTTTATATCACTTTTTAAAGGTTAAAAAAACATTATTTGAAAAAACTTGGACCATATCACCTTAAGGCACCTCTTTTCAATTTCATGTCATTAGGTCATTTTTTTTCATTTACACCAACCGGATATTTCCGGTTGTTTGTTAGGGTTGGGGGTTAGGGGTTGTAACCCTAACCCTAACCCCTAACAAACAACCAGATATTGACGGTGTAAATGAAAAAAATGGCCTAATGACACCAAATCGAAAAGGGGTGCCTTAAGGTAATATGGTCCAAAAACTTGATAAATCCTAATATATACAGGATGTCCAAAAAAATTTGACATTGTTTTATGAACAAAATTTTATGAAACTTTTTCATCATTTTATGAAAAAAAAATTGATATTTTTTTGGATACCCTGTATTTGGTTTTATTGTAACTCAAGTCTCAGAGTTAACAGAGAAATAATAGGAAGAAATTCCACAAGTATTAAGGATAAGAGAAAAGGTTTACTAAGCAAAGATACAATGTGAGCAGAGTAATTAGCAATTGCTAAGTTGTTGATTAAAAAGTCCTGTAAAATCTCATTGTTTCTCTCTTCCAATATTTGATCAAACATAATTTATAGGTAAAACAGACAATTCCATTCTCATTATTAGGTACTATATGATAGACAATAAATCAATTGAGAGATAGAGATAATCAACCAACTGATAGCAAAAGCAGACGATTCCATTGTTATTATTTAGGTACTATATAACAAGCTTTAAAACTCATCTTTTGCATTAATGCTTTAAGATTCAACAAAACAAATTTCTACTTTTTATCAATCTTTTTTTTAAGGTCAATTAATTTCTGAAAAAACTGACTTTTTATAAAACCCAGAACATTTTTTTGTCAGTTCTGTATTTGTATATATATATATATATATATATATATATATATATGAATGATTAAAATCGAATGGTTTAAAATCTAGATTTTAAACCATTCAATTTTAATCGTCTATTAAGCACTTTTTAAATGATTTTAGTGAAAAAATCCCAAAGTAAATAAGATTACATACTTATTTGCTGGGTGGATTTAATGGTAACTGCGGTATATATATGTATATATATATATATTAAGAATGGAAATGAGTAACCTACTCGAGTTTCATCGATAGATTCTTCAGGGTTACTTTTAAATTAATCGAGTTTACGATTAATCTTAGGTGTTATATACATGCATGTTTATAACACCTAAGATTAATCGTAAACTCGATTAATTTAAAAGTAACCCTGAAGAATCTATCGATGAAACTCGAGTAGGTTACTCATTTCCATTCTTAAAATAAATTTATGCTCTACATTGTATTGAGCACTTTGTATTTGTTTTTTCTCAACCTTAACCTCTGGATATTGTGCGCTTCCAACGATCGTTCTTATACCCACCGGTAAGTTAATACTTATACATATACAAATATATATATATATATAATATATAATGAATAGTGAATGAAAAAAAAAAAAAGTATTTGCATGGAAAGGTGCTCAATGCTAATAAAGCAGAGCAGTTTTATAATTAATTAATTTCACGACTGGTTTTTGACATCTCAACCACTTCTCATCTGATGATTGGACTACCAAGAAACTTGAAGTTATGAGTGTGAAATCATAATATCAACATTAATTATATATATATATATAATATATATATATATATATATATATATATATATATACTATTTAAAGAGGCTTTGTTAAAAGCCACAGAATATTTCCTCTTATATTCAAGCCTTGTTATCAACTATCTTATATCAGGGTCCAGATGGCAGAGTAGGTGCCCCATATTTTGTTCATAAGTGCTTTCAACAACATCTATGGTCATCTTTGGTGTGTGTGTGGTGTGGGGGGGGTGTATTTGCCGTTGTTTTGTTTTGTGATGCAAGTTTTATTCATGGGGGGGGGGGTCTTGTTGCAGTTTTTTTAGTTAGAAGGATTTATTGTAGGCTGGGATGCTATAGTTAGTGCATTAGTTATTAAAGATGTTTAGTAAATTGGTGCCGGTGTTAAGTGCAATTTATGTTAGGTTTTTTTTTTAAATGAAAATTGCTTCTAGGATTTGTAAGCATTTTTATCATTTTTAATAATAATGTAATTTATTGTGTACAGTGCTCAGGTGCACCACAACTCATCAAAGTCTCATGTCAGGTACACAGAATAATGTTGTGCCAGGAACATGAACAGTTCACAGTAGTAATATGGATGTATGTGTGTGCATGTGTATGTGGAGAGTGGCATCAGGTATAGTGTTGGCGGACTACAGGAAGCATGGAGGCTTTGAAAGCCTCAGTGCTCCGGCAGCCTACAACAGATGCAGGCAGTTTATTCCATGTCTCCGCAATTCTGAGCGTGAAAAAATGTTTCCGAAAGTCACGTGAACAGTGCTGTTTTCTGACTTTGTAGGCATGCCACGTGTATTGGGAGAGATGGAAGACAAAAGGTGCTCCAGGTTGCTGTTGTTCAGATGATTAATGACCTTATGAGCATTTACCAGGTCAGTTGCCAGACGCCGAAGTTTCAACGAATCCATTCCCAGGGCTGCGAGACGTTCAGAGTATGGCAGATTCCTGGTGGAGGGTATTCGCCTGGTTGCACGTCTCTGTACAGTTTGATTGATTTTAATATTGTTGGTGAGGAATTTTAATATTGTTGGTGAGGAATTTCTGTATATCGGTTGATGTGAATTTGCTTCCTAGGCAGATGCTCTACTAATTGAGCTAAACCGACCCTTAGCAAATTCCCGTAACTTTTTTTCTTTCCTTAAATCAATCAATAACAGTCCATTGTACAATATTATTATTAATATTATTATTCAATAGTACATTATTTTTCCTTGGGGAGAGTATTCTAGAAATATACTTACTTGTACAGCCACATCCTTCTTCTTGGGAGATTTTTTACCATTGTCTCCAGATTCCTTCTGCAACCGTTCTAGCTGCTCCTGAAAATTCAAATTATAAAATTAGATGGGTTTTTTTTGTTTGGGGGGGGGGGGTAAAGGTTTAAGATATTTTCTTTAAAAACAAAAACCAAATCAGCTCAAAAAGAAATAATCACAAAATCTGATATAATAGGTTATAATGTATTTGAGTTAGTCAAAAGTTTTCCTTCTCCTATACTGGTTGCCTAACCAAGGCTTAAGAACCCAATCTTTCCTACTACTAATATGAGCATCAGCTCCTTTGCCGCACAGATCCATGTGCTACACATACGCTGAGTTGGCGAGGGCTGGTATCGAACTAAGAACCTTGGGGTTTCTAGCTGAACACTCTACCAACTGAGCTAACCCGGCCCCTCACAACTTAAACCCCCGCCCAAATGTTCCCCCCCCCCTCTAAGTCAACCCCCCCCCAAAATCTTTAAAAAAAATATATGAATAAATGGTCCATAGCTAAAACAACAATAAAAAAATGTTTTCAACTTCTTAATTTTACAATTATTTTACCTGTAAAAACACACCTAAACAACTTAACCCCACCCCAATAAGTCAAACTCCCAAATCTTATGAAAAAAAAAAAAAATGAATATAGGGTCCATACTTATAAAAATAAAAAAAAAATTTTTAAATAAAAATTGTTCAGTTTCTTAATTTTATCATTATTTTACCTGTGAACACACAATATCACAACTTAAAACCCTGCCCCAAATTTTAACCCCCCCCCCCATAAGTCAAACTCCAAAATCTTATTAAAAAAAAAAAAAAATAACCGATGGTCCATAGTTAAACAAAAAAATAATTTTTTTCTTAATTTTATCATTATTTTACCTGTGAACATACACCAACACTGCATTACAAAAATTAAAAAAAAACCAAAAAAAAACGTTAATCACCTACCCCCCCCCCATCATAATGAGCCAAACCCCCATATTTTTCTTCTTCTTCTTACCTTATGTTTTGTTTCCAATTCTTCAATTTTCATTTGATATTGTTTTTCCAGATTTTCAATCATTTTGGCATGTTTACTGTTAAGTTGTTCTTTGACCAATTTCAATTCAGCCTGATGGGCAGTGTCCAGTTCAGTCTTTATTCTATCAATGTTCTTCCTAGCAACGGATGACTCCGCCGTTTGGCCAACATGGTCATCTTGAGTGAGAGCAGCTACACAAAAAAGAAAAAAAATATATATATATATATATTAGTTTCACATATTTAGGTCAGTTGATGTTAAGTTGTTTCCTTTCTATTTCAAATCAGAAACGTTTTTTTTTAATTTTGTTATCACCGTTATGAGATGTCAAACTGGTTTCTTAAACTATTTCATGAATGGCCTGAATGTTAATATGTAATCTATCTTGCTAGAATTTATTACAGCAAATATATATATGTTGGACCCATAAAAACACTTTATATATATATATATATATATATATATATATATATAGTGTTTTTAAGGGTCCAACAGGAGAAAATTAAATATTTTATTAAAAAAAAAAGTCCGCAAAATGGATCATTGTTTTAAAAAAATTAAAAAAAATTTTTTTTAATTTTTATTATTTTACATTAGTAACACATGTTTCAGATCTGATATTTTCTTTAAGCGTTAATTAACCACATTATAGAATTTTAAAAAAAAACTGTTGTTGCTTCTAATATAACCAAAAATGTTCCCAATAACATAATTATATATATATATATAAGGTAATATGGACATAGAGTCAACACCTGGTTACTAACAGTTTCTTGCCTATGCAATCTTCAGACTGAAGATCACGTAGACAAGTAACTTTTGCCTTAAAAAAAAAAAAGAAAAAAAAGAATATATATATATATATATATATATACACATACACACACACACACACAATAAAATATTTATAACTTTGTTTAGCAATGCTTCAAGCAAATCATAAAATACTTTTATGTATACATTATATGTGTGTATATATATATATATATATATTGAAGAAATGGATACAATAGAAACCTACTCGAGTTTCATCGCTAGAATCATCAGGGCTAAATCCAGTGAATTAATCAAGTTACCGATTAATTGCAGCTGATCACATGCATGTTCATTGAATAATATTTTCCGTTACAGAGCAACTGTAACGAAAATCTTATTCAATGAACATGCATGTGATCAGCTGCAATTAATCGGTAACTCGATTAATTCAGTGGATTTAGCCCTGATGATTCTAGCGATGAAACTCGAGTAGGTTTCTATTGTATCCATTTCTTCAATAAATTTGCTCTACTTTATATTGAGCACTTTGTATTTGTTTTATCACGGACTTAACGTTTGGATCCTGTGCACCTCCAACGATCATGCCCATATTCACCGGTAAGCTACCCTTTATATATAAATATATATATATATTATATATATACATAATATAAATTTTATAACTTTGTTTAGCAATGCTTCAAGCAAATCATACAATTATATAATATATATATATATATATATATATATATAGAGAAGAGAGAGAGAGAGAGAGAGAGAGAGAGAGAGAGAGAGATAGACTTTATATGTTGCACATCATCTGAGAATTTCAGATATCTTTTTTAAAAAAATAATTATGTCCCTTACTGTATTTTAGATGAGCAATCTTCTCTTCATATTCCCCTCGGAGTTTCTCAATTTCTTGTCGATGTCTTTCCTCTTCGTCAGCCATTTTATTGTCTTTCTCCAACAATTTCTGTCTTAAAACACTTAACATATGCTGTTGTCTTCCTGAACTATCAGTGGCATCTTGGCTGCACTGTTGCTCATAGAGCAAAAGCATTTTCTGCAAAGATTCAAGGTTTTCATCGTATTTCCTCTGCAGATCTCGCATCTCACAAGTCTTCTTTGATAAAAAGTCTTCGACCAATTTCTCCTGCTGTTCATGCATTCGACTCTGAAAAAAAATAAAATGGATAATATTTTAGGATGAGGTATTCAATTAATTAAGTATAGTCTTAAAAACAAAAAACAAACAAAACCAAAAAAAAATGCAATATGAGTCGAGGTAAAAAAAAAAGATACCAATGTATCCATCAATTCATTTATTTATATAGATAGATATATAGATAATTTATATATTTTATTTATATTTTTGCTTGAAGGCAACTACAATGCGAATATCGCATAAATTCGATAATTATAGAAGATAATAATAATGACAAGTGAATCCCGCAAAGAATCACTCGGGGTGTAGAATATCGTACAGACTGTTTCAACTTTATTAAGTCTCATCAGCGATATATACTAACGACTCCCCTCCGACAGGAATCGAAACCGTGACCTCTAGCAGGATAGTTAAACACTATACTGTTTCAGCCATGATACAGCACCGAGAAACTCATGCGAAATTAACCTTGTCATTGATACTGAGGGGACTACTGCCATATGAGGCAAGTGAGTCGCTGAGTGGATAATAACAGACACATCTGGGGCCTTATACTCCTCGGCGAAGGAAATAAGATTTTTTGGATGTTTGTTTATTTTTTCGATAATTATAGAAGATAATAATAATGACAAGTGAATCCGCAAAGAAATATATTTATATATTTTAGCATGAAGAATTCAATTCATCAAGTATAGTCTAAAAAAAAACAAAAAAAAAAAAACAATATGAGTCAAGGTAAAAAAAAAAACCATACATAAGTATAAAGGTAAATATTCTAGCTAAAAATGTTTTTAATTAGGTTTACTAGCAAAATAAAAAACACCCTCCGGGCGATGTAAAAATACATTTTTGAAAAGATATTGCTTGAGGAGGTGGAAGTTAAAAATTAAATGTCGGAGAGTTTGAACCATAAATCATGAAATCATCAAATTTATTAAAGGAGTAAAAAAAATAAAACAATTTGAAATCGAAACTAAGTTCTATTAACTTTGAATATCTATTAAAATAAAACAAACTATATATAAATATATGATACTGGGGATGTATCTATTAAAACTTGTTTTAAAAAACAATGAGGACTGTTTAATGTTGCATGCTCAAATTTTGAGTGTATTTATTCTATGTTATGATGATTTCGGATATAGTGACATAAGCAGTGATGTAGTTTTTGTTACAGACAAAAACCGGAAGCGAATCTCCATTATTAATACAAGATAAGTTGCGAAGATTCACTCAGAATTGTCTAGTGGGACACATAGTGCAATGGATATAAAGGTTGAGTTAATACAGTTCTAAGTGACAATCATCTGGAGGTTGCAGGTTCAATCCTGACTACAGGCAATAATAACATAGAATACTTAACATAGCTTAACACTTGTACCTGGTTATGGTTAACAGAATGAGAACAATCTACCCCAATGGATTAAATAAAGGGTTTCATTTGAAGATTCAAATAAGGGTTGAGTTAATACAGTTCTAAGTGACAATCATCTGTAGGTTGCAGGTTCAATCCTGACTACAGGCAATAATAACATAGAATACTTAATATAGCTTAACACTTGTACCTGGTTATGGTTACAGAATGAGAACAATCTACCCCAATGGATTAAATAAAGGGTTTGATTTGAAGATCCAAATAAGGGTTGAGTTAATACAGTTCTAAGTGACAATCATCTGTAGGTTGCAGGTTCAATCCTGACTACAGGCAAAAATAACATAGAATACTTAACATAGCTTAACACTTGTACCTGGTTATGGTTAACAGAATGAGAACAATCTACCCCAATGGATTAAATAAAGGGTTTGATTTGAAGATCCAAATAAGGGTTGAGTTAATACAGTTCTAAGTAACAATCATCTGTAGGTTGCAGGTTCAATCCTGACTACAGGCAAAAATAGCATAGAATACTTAACACAGCTTAACACTTGTATCCGGTCATGGTTAACGGAATGAGAAATCTACCCTAGTCGATTGAATAAAGAGTTTGGATTGAATTTCCATGAACGTTCCCGACAAGAAACACCTGAAGAAGCTGGTGTGCACATCGGTCAATTGTTGTGTATATAACAATAAAGATGAGGACAATAGTCCGAAAAATCCAAATAATACAAATTATCAAGTTTCATCTAAAAAAAAATTAGACAAAAAGTATAGTCTCGATTCACAGTGACTGTAAAATAAAATGGATAATATTTTAAGACTAGCTCAAAATCCGTTCTACCGGACGGCAATTATTATAGCTCCCATAGAAGGTTCTTGAAATTCAAATTCACTTACTACAATGTCACAGTCTAGAATGTTGGACACTACCCCAAGAAGACCCCCCTCAGAATGTTTGTTTTTTGTTTTGTTTTGTTTTACGGCATATCAACCTCAGTGGGTTATTTAATGCCGATAAAGTTTTGAAATAAATCAATTCTTAATGGATAATACAATTTTTTTATAAATACATTTTTCTATTTAACCCATAGATGGGACCCTAACAGGTACTACCACTCCGGGTCAGAGTGGACTAGGGAGCAATGGTGATGAAGGGGTGCTCCACATTCCCCAAACCTCCAGAACTGGAACCTCACCATTAGATAGAGTTTAACGTCATTCCCAGGACATGTAGACACTCAGTCACCACCTTCTAGCACCCATATGATAAAGAGGGGTTGGGGCTTGCCATAAGGGCAATAGGGTTGGGGCAATCATATAGGTGCTAGGGCTTGACATGACCAGCCGATTGATCGGAGGGGGCCTCTCCGACCGCCCGTCTAGCACAAGATAGGGCCAAAGTGGAGTATTGCAAGTCATGAACTTCTCATCCACCTGAGTTCTATCCTTAAGCATCACGGGTCGCCACCCACTGCCAACAGGTGGCCTCATTGGGGGAGTCTTACCCCTCTGCAGAGGTGCAGTCGGTGCATTCTAATGCCCCAGCCGACAGGGCGGCCCTCAGAAGGAGTTAACATTTTCAAGTTATATTAGATATTCTTACATCATATAACAAATTAGCATATCTAATCCTTTTTTTATAACATTTCAAATCTTATGACATTTTAAAATCATATATAATATCATACTAGCGGAAATACTCAACATTGCTCTCAGATGTCCAGAAAGGGAGCCTCACCATCAGATGCAGTTTGGTGTTACCCCCCCCCCCTCCTATCCCTGTAAAGAGTGGGGTTATTACCTCTCTGCACAAAGGATGGGATATTTTAATGAATCATCAAGCGATAAGGAATAATAGGAAAGAAAAAAAAAAGTAAATAAAAACTAAGGAAAGATAACTCATGTAGACGTGTGTCAAAAAAAGCTAGAGCTCATTTTCACATTGTTATTTACATTGTAAATAGACCCCCACCCCTGCTTTGTCCGAAACCAAAGAAAGATCAATATTTTTCAAATCTGATAAATTGTCCAAATAGGGAAAGGGTCTTCTGATTACTAAACAATAAGAATTAGTCACCAATTTTTTTTATTATATTTTATTATTTATGAGGACCCATCTGCTCAGGATACTGGTGCTTGAACAGCAGGGGGGACCATAGAGTGACAGGGTGACACTTTGATTTGAGACGCAAGTATTGATCTAAGTCATTTTTGCATGAAAGATAGGAAAGGACAAAGACCATTGTTATAAGGTATCAATTTTAAGTGAACTTAGGCAAGTGGCAATGGTAGCTACATCTCACTAATGTTTTACCAGTTGTTGTTGTTGTTCCCCTCTCCCACATACGATTTTTTTTTATTTTAACCTTTTTTTTTTTTTGGTAAAACTTGCAAATCATACTCAAAATCTCATATTACAGGGTGACCAAGAAAAAACAGAACCCGAATTATTTATTTATTTTCCCATTAAACTAGTTAAAATCAAGTTTTATTACAAAATTTGTGGGTTCTGTTTTTTCTGGGTCATGGGATTTTGAGTATGATTTTATTTTTACCTTTTTTTTTTTTAATGAGGACCCTCTGGTTCAGATATGCTCAGGACACTTCTGCTTGAACAGTTGTATATAACAATGATCTTTTTGTCTTTTTCTATTTTTCTCATCTTTTTTTCTCTCCTATTACCATCTCACTGTATCTTTCATGCAAAAATAATATTGGATCAATACTTTTGCCTCAAATCAAAAGTTTTATTCTATGGACCATAGAATAAAACTTTTGATTTGAGGCAAAAGTATTGATCCAATATTATTTTTGCATGAAAGATACAGTGAGATGGTAATAGGAGAGAAAAAAAGATGAGAAAAATAGGAAAAGACAAGAGATCATTGTTATATACAACAATTTAAATTGAACTTAGGCAAGTGGCAAATGGTACCAGTTTTTTTTTTTTTTTTGTGAAAAACAGAACCCAAATTATTTATCTATTTTCCTATTAAACTAACTCTAAACCCTACGCCCCCCCCCCACTAGTTAACATTAACAGTTTTATTACAAAATTTGTGGGTTCTGTTTTTTCTTTGTCACCCTAATTTTCCAACCTTTTCCAACCGATTTGCAAGTTTAGCCCAGTTACGGTCATGACTTAGGCAAGTGGTAATGGTAGCTCCATCTAGTTAAAATTTAAAAAATATATACATTGGACTTCATTTCATATTCCACTAACATCTGCCCGGTAGACTATGGTAAAAATTTACACCCCTGGATTCACTGTCTACCATATAAAAGGTATTACTAATTCCACTATTAGTCCTTGGTGAGTGGAGACTAGACTAAAATATCTTTCTGACTACAAACCTCCCCAATAGAATACTAGGCCTTAATTTAACATAAAATTTGGTACTAATATAGAATATCTCGAAAGTGATAACATCATTAGATTACGTATAAAAAGCATTACATTTCACGGAAATACTGAAACCTTTGAGAAGCTAAGATTAGGGTTAGTTTTAGGTACTTTGGGATTTTCCTTTATCTAATGCTATTTATACATAAAATCTAAAGGAGAGAAAATAGTAGCCCCAGCAAGCATCACTGTACTTGTGGTGAGTCGGAAGTTGCCGTTTCAACAGACGGAAGTCGAATGGCAGAAATAATTAGTCTGCGCATATGGATCGCGCAACCTTAGTAAAAATAAAATTCGTAAAATTTAACCAATCAGAGGCGCTCCCGCTTAAAAAGAAAAGTCATCGAAAGAAGCCTCGCTGATCCACTTGATTTGCTATAAAATCCAGAAATTTTTCCTTTTCAAGCAGAAAGATTTTGCCTGCCAAAGAGAATCCTTGTCACTTGTTTTAAGAAATTTTAACGCATAAGGTACGAACTATCTATCTATCTTTCTCACTTTAAATAATCATAGCTTTAACAGATAATCTTAATATCAGTACAACTACAGCCTAACTGCTGATTATTTGGACATACAAACTTTAATGTTTCTTCTTATTGTGTGAATTGTAAAATATTTTATTACATTTTACATTTGAACTTTAAAAAAAGAACTTTGGGACGGAACCTCTCCCAGTATTCAATACTACCTTTTTGTAAATTTCTGTTAATACAATTTTGTTTGTTTAATCAAGAGTTTTGTCTTCTCTACCATCTTTGCTTGATTTATTTATGGTCTTTAAATGTTTGAATACTTTTATTGAATATTAACATCAAACTGCCCTACCTATTACCATATACTCAAGGATTGGCCTGCTCAGCCACATGCGCAGATATAGATAAATTTTTGTTTGGACACTATGCCATCATCCTTATAGATCTGATTTGCATACTACTCCTACCCAATAAAAAAAAATTTTCCCAGGTGGTCAAAAAAAAAGGAGTTTTCAAATTTCAAAAAAGATACCCTAAGCTTTCAATAAACACCAAGTCTAGCTTTGTAACAATTTTTGGTTAAACTTGCAAATCATCCTCAAAATTAAAACAGAAACTTATTTGGTGGTGATAAATGACAGTTTAACTACAGTGTATGAATGAACTTTTTTGCAAATTAGGTTACTATTTAGGGTTTGGGGATTAAGGTTGTTTTTAATTACGTATTTCTTATAATAAAAAAAAAAAAACATAACAAAAAAAAACCCCAAATGACTATACATTCAATGTTGAAAAATAATTTTTTTTAAATCCAAGTTTAATTGAAATTATATATTGCTAACACAAACAACTGAGACTAATGTGTCTACCCTTGGATTCAATAATTAATTTCAATGGTTAATTAAATGTGTTGTAATTTGCGTTTTTTTTTTTTTTAAGCAATACGTAATTTTGCGAGTTTAACCCAATTTTTTCCGGTACACCTTATCTACCAGACTAATAGTGGACAGAAAGATGCTACAACATAAAATGCTAATGATATTATCTCTTGCGCGCTATTCTGCATTTGTACCTTTGATAACAATTTTTTCCCCGGTACACCTTATCTACCAGATTAATAGTGGACAGAAAGGTGCTACAACATAAAATGCTATTCTAATGATATTATCTCTTGCACACTATTCTGCATTTGTACCTAAAACTTTGCCGCAAAGAAGAAGAAAAAAATCTTTGTTCTAGTTTAATTGGTGTGAATGTAAAGATTCAATTGACTTACACATAAAACATTTTCTTTTTCTTTCTAATTTTTTTCGCTGATTCAAATTTAACAAGATCAAACCATAAAAAAAATTTAACAGGAAGTGAAACTTCTATTGGTCTGAGGTCACATGACAGAAAGAGAGGAAGAGGGAAAAAAAAAACAATTGATATGCAAATAAGTGAATGGTTAGTAGTTTCGAATTTTATGAGAGTAGTGGTGGTGGAGGGTTAATTTGAGACCTAACTCTTTCACTACCAAGCTAGATTGAAATTGTTTAGCAATGGTTCTTTTTTTTCTTTCTTTCTTTTTTTTTTTAAACTTTGTACTGTTAGCTACGTTCTCTATTTTTAACACTTTTCATAACTAATTTTTTTTTTCATATCCAAAACTTTAAGACCCCCCCGCCCCGTCTTAAAGTTTTGGATATGCAAAATTATGTTATAAGTACAAATAGTTTAGGTGTTAAAATGAAAATGAAATTCGACAGGGACACAAGTCTCCCACAACCGAAACCGGATTAGTCTATTTCTTCTTCTCTCGATAAAAATCAATTTCACCACCGCCAAATTTGCCCCCCCCCCACACACACACACCCACACCCACACACTCCTTAAATAACGAACTAATAGAAAGAACTTGTCATCCCTACATTTTTGGGTACCATTATAGAATGTGGCCTACGAAATCATGTCTCTCTTATAGTATGTGGCCTACCCTTTGAATGTGGCCTACAAAATCATGTCTCTCTTATAGTATGTGGCCTACCATAAAAAGCATATTATAAGGTTATAATAATAACTGCTAACTCTAACCCTATTTCAGAATTTTAGAATATTTTAAAATTAAATAGATCTCTGATTCATGTAAATTATGGATACATTCTTTTTTAATTATTCTTAATTACTATAAACAGCTTATGACTGAATTGCATTTCTTGAAATTGAATATATGCGAAAAATAATTAGGTTCAATAAACTGCCTACTACTTATATCTATAAATATACTCTTATTGAGGTAGAACACATTCAAACCGGGTAGGCCACATACTATAACAGAATCAAAAAGGTAGGCCACATACTATAACGGCGCCCATTTTTTTAAAAAGTAAAATGATTAGATTGTACAACCTAAAATCCTGGAAAATAATTTGATTTAAAAATTTATTTTTTTTAAGATGTAAAATAATTACATAACCATTGCACCTTGTTAAGTGCCCAGGTCACTTTAGTCATTCAAAATGACTATTACATAAGTTGATGGAGTGGCCTATTGTCAGTATCAGCCGGACAGCGAGGGAGTCTATCCCCTTTTCACAAACGCTAGATCAGTGAGATTGTCTTTTGCTGAGTTGGAGCGCTACACCCACCGTCAACTCCTTACTTTAACGCACAGTTCAGAGTACCTTATCTGTGCTACTCATAATGCTGAGTTGGTGGGGGACCGGTATTGAACTCAGAACCTTGCGATTTCAAGGCTGGTGCTCTACCGACAGAGCTAAATTGACAATTACATAATTGATTGGAAACAAGAATTTGCAAAAGTAAGTAAAGTGTTGCGGATTGGACTATTTTTTTTTTTTTAATTCTGCAAGAAAACAAGTTCTCTCACTATATGAAAGAAAAATAGTGCTGTAAAAAAACAAATTAATTTTAAAATAATTTTTTTTTTAATTTGAAAAGATTTTTTTATTTATTTAATGGAGATTCATTACTAATTTGATCAGAATGGTAACAATTTTTTTTTTTAATATACACAAATTAAAGCTAACAAACTCAACTAAAATGAGGAGGATGACTAAGAGGTTGAATACCTAATCAGCTTTAAATTTCAATAGTAAAAAAAATTGGATTTATGGCAACATTTAGATATCAATACTAACATTTTTTAAAATCTAATTTTTCAAACTAAAACAAATAATAATAATAATAATCTACATCTCAAAACTAAAAAAAAAAAAGAAAAAACAAATCTAAATCACAAAACTGAAAAAAGAAATTCTAAATCTAAAATTTTGTAACAAATTGAAAGCTATTTAACTTTTATTAGAGTTTAAAGTTACAATTTGGTTTTTAACTTTTATAGGTACAATTTGCAGAGTTCCGTCCCGGCCTCCTGCCTTAAAAGACGCTAGGCAGTGATAGCTGAAAAACCGTAAATGGGATATTTTACTCCTTCCAGTTGTTTTCCCCCCCCCCAAGAGACACCGCTTTGGCTAAGAACTTCAATCGTAACTGGTGTTTGTTTTTTTTTGTTTTTTTCAGCAGCCACCGGCTAGCGGGTTTTGAGGCAGGACACCAGATCTGTTTGCCTTGGGTGACCCTACCAGGAACTAGAGTTCCTAATGGCATAGCTCTGACAGCACCATGTTTATATGGCAGTGATGAGGAGGGTTTGGACTTTAGAAATAATGTGGTAGATGGCCGTTGAGCAAAGAGCTTCCTCTACACTTTTACAGGTCTTGTTTTTCATTCTGCATGGTATCTAGCCACCCTCCTTAACAGACACTGCAAAGGTTAAACAAAAAGAAAGAAAGAAATAATTACCTGTTCTCCTTCCAGTGATTCATCAAATTCTTGTTGCATGAGAGCCTTGGCCAATTCCAATTCTGTATCATATTTATCTCTCATCATTTGAGCTACTTCAGGGGCAGCACCAGTACGTAAGCCTAAAAACAAGAATAAATAGAAAAGAAATTAATAAAGGTTTTCATTGGTTTCTTTGTTTAATGGCATTTTAATGGCTTATTTAATGCTAAAACCATTCTTAAAGAAGAACAGTACTATTTTACCCATAGCTGGGGAAATAATTAAGAAAACGAGTGGTGCTATTGTAGTAGTGTAGTCTACCTTAATTTTATACTAGAAGGGGCTACCCAGCATTGCCTGGGTAGAGGGAAACATTACAAATAACAATATAGTAACAAATATTAAATTTTTCAATAATTTACAGTGTAGTCTACCTCAGTATTTGAGCTCTACTTTATTTTTATATATGGTTGACATAAGCACATTCTTGACCGAAACGTTGTGTATATAAAAATAAAGATGAGAACAACAGTCCAAAAATTCAAATAATATATGATTATATGGTTTCAAGTAATTATTTCCATTTAGTAACAGTCATCTGTTTGTACACAGTTAAATGGTTTCAATTATTCCTATCTAATACTAATAATTATATGGTTTCAAGTCATTATTTATATTCAATAATAGTCGTTGGTTTGCACACTGACAGAGAACTGCAATGTGGGAAGCATCCGAGGCACAAGTCCAAAAAGCGTTTTAGGGATGCTATCAAAAACAACATCAAAACTCTCAACATAAACGTTCATGAGTGGGAGAGAATAGCAACAAATTGTGCGGCTTGGAGAAAACTTGTTTATGATAGCTGCAAGGGGTTTGAGGTAAGAAGGCTCGAACACTTCATCCTGAAGCGGTCTCTACGTAAACGGTACATGACGGACGTTATGGACAAATTTCCTACATTTAAGCTGGACTATATATGTAAAGCGTGTGGCAGGGCCTGCATGTCAAAGGCTGGGTTTCTCAGTCATGTATGGTCGCACACGAGAGGAAACCGGGGAAGTGGTTCATATGTATGACAGTGAATAAAAACAAAGCTGAACGCCTGGGCCCAGCGTGCTCACAGCCGAACTTGTAGAAATGGCCTTATTCTGTGAAGAAGTGGCAATCACCATATGTTTTCAAGCAAATAATAATCCTAAGTATTCCTATCAAATTCTTGTTGCATGAGAGCCTTGGGCAGTTCTAACTCTGTATCATATTTATCTTTTATCATTTGATCTACTTCAGGGGCAACACCGGTACGTAAGCCTAGAAACAAGTAAAGAATAAATAGAAAAAAATATAATAAAGGATTGCTTTGGTATCTTGGTTTAATAGGATGGTAATGGGTTATTTAATGGTAAAACCATTCTTAACTCTTAACATCCTATAACACCTCATTCCACCCGGCTGGAAGTCACATTCGTTTTCCTAATCCGACCCAAAAGATAGCCTATGTTTAAATGTAATATCAAACATATTCAGAAGTCTTATATTGAAGGGAAATAACAAGTAACTTTAAATGAAAAGGCCATTTTTAGCCATTTTTTTAATAGATCCTTATAGGAATGAGACTCTGGACTTGGAAAATTCTCAACAGGATGTTAAGTTAACTCTTAAAGTCCTATACCACCTCATTCCACCCAGTCGGAAGTCTCATTCGTTTTCCTAATCCACCCCAAATGATAGCCTTTGTTTAAATGTAATATTAAACATATTTAGAAGTCTTTGATTTAAGGGAAATAACAGGTAACTTTAGATGCAAAAAGTCATTTTTAACCATTTTTTAAATATATTCTTATAGGAATGCTCTGGACTTAGAAAATTCTCAACAGGATGTTAAGAGTTAAAGAAGAACAGTAGTGCTACTATTTATCTCTCATCATTTGAGCTACTTCAGTGGCAGCACTGGTACGTAAGCCTAGAAACAAGTAAAGAATAAATAGAAAAAAATATAATAATGGTTTGCTTTGTTTTCTTTCTTTAATTGGATTTTAATGGGTTATTTAATGCCAAAACCATTCTTAAAGAAGAACAGTAGTGCTACTATTTTACCCATAGCTGGGAAAATAATAAAGAAAAAGAGTGGTGCTATTGTAGTTGGGTAGAGTACCTCAGTATTTGAGGTCTACCTTATTTTTATACATGTGTGGGGTTATTTTCGTATTTGCCAGGAGAGTTGTCTGCCCGTATAGTGTTGCTGGTTCCCGCTAGGGGCCTGGTGTATTTAAGCGGCGGATTTGAACTTCTCTGCCTCTCTTTGCCTGCTGCTCGACCTAGAAGACACTATGGGTTAGATTTAGGTCTACCCCCTTCTCATTGAGGCTTCGGCCCTTAACACTGGCCACTCACTGCTAGTAAGTCTCTTATATGATATATGACTATCCTTTAGTCATGTATCCGTAACTATGTTTTTATGTACATTTAGGTATCTCTTTGATACCTAAATATCTTGTATTTTACCTTTCATGAATGTGTCATTAGCTCTACTCTTGTATATGTATCTATGTACTTTATGTATCTCGTCATATCCATGTGCTGTATACCTATTAAATGTTTTGTTCCTCAACCTTTGTCGGAGTTTGTTTGCATTCCAACGAGTTATGACTTTGTCATAACCTTTGAATCTTATACATGCATTTGAGCTGCAAGTTAGTGTCAATATTAGGAGTCATTGGTCACCACTATGGCTCTACCAGTGTATTTGATTGATTGATTTTAACAGAATGTCAACCCATCTAGGCTTATTCTATACCAAGAGGTTAGGGAATCGCATTCATATTTACATTTTTTGTGTAGTTCTTTCTTAAAAGAATCTTTTCTCTTTCTTTTTTTTTCTTTCTTTTTTTGCACCTGGTCTTATCGAGTCCGAATAATTTTCAAATGGATCTATTTTACCTATAGATGGCACTATAATACAACGGTGGGTGCAAGAATGTGTGTGTGCATATAAATGCACACTTAGTTATATAGATACGTAGTAGTAGTTATATTGAATTAATAAGTAGTAAGTCAAACCACATATATGTATAAATATGTGTGTGTGTTCTAGTGTAGATAATGTGTGAATATATATATGTATAGATAGATAGATAGATAGATAGATGCATATGTATAGATACATGTGTGTGTGGGTATGCATATATGTGTGTGTGTAAGTAGGCATATTGGTTGTGGGTGGCAATAAATATAAAAGGATGATAATCTCTTCTTAGGAGACGAGAAGACTGGGTTTTGACCAATTTGAGGGTTAACTATAGTTTAGACTAGCAATAAAATATGACCTAGATTAAGACAAAGAACTTTTCAAAACACCCGGGGTTTTAAACACAAATCTCGGAGGATGAGATTTCATACGAGAGGAGATGAGATTTGGGGATTTCTGGGAAATTTGAAAAGTTTAGAGTTAGTCTTGGGACAGCAGAGAGAGCAGTTAGTTTTGGACACCGGAGAGGACAGGAGATGCCCACTAGAAGCTAGTCTTAGCAGAGGTCTACAAAGAAAAGGGGGGAACCTCCCATCTCGACAACCATGGGAGATAGTGACTGATTAGAATTAATGCAAGTTATACACCTCCCTGCCATTTCTGAAGTTCACCTGACATTGTCTTGTCTTCATCTCTCTTGTTGTTTTGTTTTGTTTCCCTTATGACACATGGGTGCGTTCCAGACACGGCGTTGGGGTTTTGTCAGACGATAGATACGGCCAGTGACAGAAGTGACAGAGATGATCCGGACAGATTGCTATTGATCATCAATATTCTCTCCGGACGTCCTGTACACAATGATTAAGAGCATTGATCTGGGAGACTGCTATTGACTGTGATCGATATTCTCCCAGACGATTTGGACGAGAACGGTGGAAATGATGACGACCCGACCCCCATGTTGTCATAGCACCCTAATGGGTACTACCACTATGGGTCAGAGTGAGCCTGGAGTAATGGCAATGAAGGGTACTCCATATTCCCCAGATCTTCAAAACAAAAGCCTCATCAACAGATGTAGTTTAGATAAGATTTTTAAGTCATATAACATATTAACATAATTAAACCTTTTAATAATTTATCTCTCACAATTTAGGCTACTTCAGGGGCAGCACCAGTATGTTAGTCTAAAAAACAAGTAAAGAATAAATAAAAAGGAATATAATAAAGGTTTGGTTTGGTTTGTTTCATTTTACAGCATATCAACCGCAGTGGGTCATTTAATGCCAATAAAGTTATGAAATAAATTCATTTTTGATAGATACTCAATTCTTTTTATAAACTCATGTTTTTCTATTTAACCCATAGATGGGACCCTAACAGGTACTACCACTCCGGGTCAGAGTAAACCAGGGAGCAATGGTGATGAAGGAGTGCTCCATATTCCCGAAACCTCCAGAACTGGAACCTCACCATCAGATAGAGTTTAACGTCATTCCCAGGACATGTAGACCCTCAGCCATCGCCTTCTAGCACTCATATGATAATATGATTGATCAGAGGGGGCCTCTAGCCCAAGAAAGGACTAAAGTGGAATATTGCATGTCATGGACTGCCCAACCACCTGGGTTCTATCCTTAAGCATCACAGATCGCTACCCACAGCCAACAGGTAGCCGTATTGGGAGAGTCTTACCCCCCTGCAGAGGTGCAGTCGGTGCATTCTAACGCCCCGGCCGACAGGGTGGTGCTTTGGTTAGTTGGATTTTATGGCATGTCAACCCTTGTTGGGTTATTTTAATAATAATACATAGAAATAGCATTGAAATTCTACTTAAAAATGTCCAGCATTTGTAAATCTCAAAAGTAAAGAAATCAATACATCAGATTTCTCCCCCCCCTACCTAGGCGATGCTGGGTAGCTGTTTCTACTATTCACTAAAGTCAGAAAACCCACTAATCTGTTTTTAAACCTTTTCCCAAAAAAATCAGTTTTGCTTACCTTCCATCACAGATTCGTATTTTTTTCTAGTCCCCCCCCCTCTACCCAGGCGATGCTGGGTAGCCATTTCTAGTCCATATATCACCAGTTTTTGCTTTTTGTGCAGAAATTATGAAGATTTGATTTATATTCAAAGATATTTAAAAATTAAGATATACATAGAAATAGCATTGAAATTCTACATAAAAATGTCCAGCATTTGTAAATCTGAATAGTAAATAAATCAATACACCAGGAGTCCACTCCCCCTATCCAGGCAATGGTAAGTAGCCGCTTCTAGTTTCAATGAAGGAGTACTCCACACTCTCCAGTTCTCCAAAACAATTTCATGAAGATCTGATTTATATTCAAAGATATTTAAAGATTAAAATATACATAGAAATAGCATTGAAATTCTACTTAAAAATGTCCAGTATTTGTATATCTCAAAAGTCAACAAATCAATACACCCGTTTTTTTTTTTTTTGTTTTTTTTTTTTTGGGGGGGGGTTGGAGGGAGGTCCCCTTTACCAAGGTGACGCTGGATAGCTGCTTCTAGTCCTCACTAAAGTCAGAAAACCTACTAATCTGTTTTTAAACCTTTTCCAAAAAAGTTTTGCTTACCTTCCATCACAGATTCATATTTCTCTTCTACATCTGACAATTGTTTCTGCAGATTCTTCAACTGAATTTGGTGTTTGGATGTCAATTCTTGTTTCTCAGCTCTGTTCGCTTCGGTTAATTCCAGGCGCAGAGATTCAAGTCTCCGCTCGAAATCCGTCTGCATTTGTGCGATTCTTGCTTCGTAATCCGACACAATCTGGTCAGCGTTTTTGTTCTGACCAAACTTTTGACAAGGCACAGACAACAGATTAGAACCATCGACAATATTACGAGTATCACCTGCATCGTAACTATCAAAATGACCAGCAGTCATTGTACGCTTTACCAATTCTTTCTCAAAAGACCCGCGCCGTGTTTGCAAATGACCTTCCTCGTTCTCGGCCTGGTATTTTTCCAGAAGTTCCACAGCCTGTTTTTTGAGTTCGACTTGGAGCTGGATATCAAACTGTCTCTGTAAATCATCGACCTCCATTTTGTGTTCGTGCTCCAAGTCTTCCTTTTGGCCTGATAAAGCTTGCGTATGGGCAAATATCAACTCTTCTTTCTCTCTCTGTAAGAAAGTCTTTGAGGTTATTACCTCTTCAAGCTGGCGCCGCAGAGACGCTATTTCATCCTGAAAAGCCCTTGTGTCTTTTTTGTCAAGCATGGAGATATATTCCGAAGGGTCTGTTTTTAGTTTGGCATTATTGGAAAGGTCGTGAGAGTCTTGGTCTAACCTTGAAGAATTCCCTAAAGAATGCCGACCACTCGATGTCTCTTTGTGGATCTTTGAGAAAAGGAGATTCTGACCGCTGGTAGAACTTCGGCCAGTGCTGGTCAGGGGACACCGTCAATTTGGAAACTGTCATCCATTTCACAACTAGCCTCTCCAAAGCTGGCAGAAAGATCCGATTCAATTTGGAATTTGAGGCCGGTGATTTGGTTGTTGAATCGACTCTCTATGGAATGTACTTTAGATTTAAAATGTTCAACAAGGTTGTTCAGTGCTTGGCGCTGGTCTGTATCTAGACACCGGGAAAGGTTCTTGGTATCTGTAATGAATATGAAAGTAATATAAGAATTAGTGGATATTAGTCTTTATAATGCATTAGGGTATCCATAGATAACCTAATGTTTAATATTCGGTAAGGAAAATCAATAAACTCACATTAACAAATGTACATTAAAAAAATGCCCCTTTTTCCTCACACATTACCATGTATCCATCCTCCCCTCTTTTCTCCTCACACCTTACCATGCACCCACCTTCCCCTCTTCTGCCCCTCCCAATTACCTATTTCAGCATAAAAGCAAACTGGAATCCCAGTGGTCTTCAAAATAAATTTGACAAAGCTTTGTTACTATTACTCTGAATGTTTGAGATGAGGCTTGAAGATTAGTATTATCTGCGTTATTTGGACTATTGTCCCTATCTTCATTGTTATTTGTACAACATTTCGGCCGATATACCCTCCATTAGGTATATAAGTTCCCAAAATTCACACTCAATTGTCCAATTGGACACATGGCCGAATGGATAAGGCAGTTAGGTTAAGACAGTTCTAAGTGACAGTTATCTCTGGAACTCGAGTTCAATCCTTAGTGAAAGCAGTTAGAAAAATAATTAATTAATACAACTCCTACCCCAGCTATGGTTAGCGAAATGAGAACAGGATACCCCCGTGGAATAAATAAAGGGTTAGGTTCAAAGTTCCGTGATGGCTTCTGAATACGACAAGGAAGTTCCCGAGTTCGAAAAGAAGGTTCCCGAGTCCGACAAGATAATACTAAAGCTTTGTTACATACCAAGGTGAAATATCATTTTAACTAAGTTGTTTTGTGTTTTAGCCGCAACTTCCTCAATTTTCAATCACAAAAAAATCCACATATCAATACTCGTGTTCCTTAATTGTACTACTGTAATCATCTTGCAACACCCTCTGGTTAAAAATGAGATGATCCAAAGTGTAATGCAAAAATGTAAATCTGGTGTTGCTTATCCACCAAATTCTTATTTTTTTATGAGCTGGACCATTTAATTTTCATCATTAAGAAAGGGAAGAAAAAGGACATGCTACACAAAAGATATAATACCAATGACAATTTAAATAAATAAACTATATATTATTTGAATAAATAAACTATATAAACTATGAAATTAATTTTAAAAATTGTATTATTACTTTAAATTGAAAAAGATCATTTGCGAAATTTGTAATCAATTTTTAAAATTATGTTTTACCCTCACCCTTTTTTCAGTAACAAGAAGTTAACTAAAAACTTTACAAATAAATAAGTACCTACAAATTTGAGTAATATTTGTGTGTAAAATATTAAAAATAATTATGTAATTAATAATCAATAGATGCACGCAACATTTTATTTGAGGGGGACAGAACTAAGTTTCCATTTCAAATTGTTTGTTTTTTTACTCCTTTTAATTTTACTTATGTTAGTCTATGTAAAAAAAGAAAAACAAAAAAAAAAACAGTTATGTAAAAAAACAAAAACTATCAGTTAAATTTTATTGCTATGGTAACATACTCTTCAAAGATATCAAGTGTCCATTATGTCCATAGAATATCAAAATTTTAAAAAAGAAAACAATAAACAAACAAAAATCTCAATAACACAAGAGTTTCTATAGCAACAGAACTTTCTAAATAGAATTTTTTTTTTTAATTGAAAATAGAAAACTTCAATAATATATTTGTTGGCCATTACTTTCTATTTCTTTTGCAAGTCGTAAATAAAAAAAATTGAATACATAATAACTAACCCGTATGTCAGGCTACTGGTACATTCTGCATTTCTCTCTTTTAGAACTCTTAATAAAAATAAATACACTATTTCTATGGCAACCAAATATTCTAAAAATAAACTTAATTCTGAGTATTTTTTTATGTGGATTTATGAGATGAGGCTTAATATGAATAATTATGATACTTTGGACTGTTGTCCTCATCTTTGTGTAAAAACATGTTTTATTGCAAAAGGATTAAGTACTAGTCTCACGGTTGGTTCACAGACAAAAGCAAAAGATGGCAGGGGTGTTCATGTAATGATTTTTCAGCAAAAACAAGTGACACATGCAAGAACCACTATGAGTGGCTTAAATTAGCAGGACCTGTGGATATACTACAGTATGATAATTTGATTATTACAAAATTTGATATGTTTACTTCAGAGCTATTGCTACATAGTTCAATATGTAAAAAGCGGTTTAGCTCAGTCGATAGAGTGTTCGGCTAGGAATCACAAGGTTCTTGGTTCGATACTGGCCCTCGCCAACTCAGCATATGAGTAGCACAGGGATCTGTGTGGTAAAGTGAGGAACTGATGGTAGGTGTGGTACTCCACCTCAGATGCTAAAATAATCTCCTTGGTCTAGCACGATTGAAAAGGGGATAGACTCCCTCACTGTCTGGCTGATACCGACATTAGGCCGCCCAGACGACTTTACTTTTTTTAATAATATTCTTGATTTAACTCTCTCTCAAACTTTTTTTTTTCCTTTCCTTCTTTTCATTAAGTTCAACTGAAACAGATTAGCATTGCTGCTTCAATGCACTCAGCCCCTCTCTCTAGCTTTCTTCTACTCTTTCTTATATTTTTTTCTGTGTAGCATGTCCTATTTTTTCCCTTTCTTTCTTTATGATGAAAATGGAATGGTCCATTATATAGCTGTGGTGACGACACTCATAAGAAATAAGAATTCAGCGATTAAACTGCATCAGAAAATCAGGATTTATATTTTTTGATTTCATCTTGGACAATTTGGACAGTCTCATTTTTAACCAGAGGGGGTTGGAAGATTAAGGAACAAGCATATTAATGATTACATTTAGCAATACAAACTTTAGACAATCCTAGTAAAGTCGTCAGGGTGGCCTAAAGTCGGTATCAGCCAAACAGCAAGGGAGTCTATCCCCTTTTCACTAGCACTAGACCAAGGAGATTGTTTTTAGGGTCTGAGGTGGAGTGTCACATCAGCTCCTCACTTTACCGCATAGATCGCCGCGCTACTCCTATGCTGAGTTGGCGAGGGCCGGTATCGAACCAGGAACCTTGAGGTTCCCAGCCGAACCTACACCATAGTAATGCCTCCTAGCAATGTTTTTATGATTTTAAGATTGAACTAATCAATGTGCAGCCAATATGAAAATACCTCAGATTGAACTACTGAAAAATGTCACCAGATAATCAGGATTAACTTTTTTTGTATTTCATCTTGGACAATTTGAACGGTCTCATTTGTAACCAGATGCTGTTGCAAAATGATAATGGTTGGAAGATTAAGGAACAAGAGTATTAATGATAAAAGATTGACTTTTCTACCTTGAGTATCAGCAGTAATATAACCTGACATTCCTTGCTTGAGGCAAATAGAATCATCCCTAACCAAAATAGCCCATTCTTTATGATAAAAATGGAATGGTCCATTATTTAGCTGAGGTGACGACATTCATAAGAAATAAGAATTCAGTGATTAAGCCACACCAGATAATCAGGATTTACATTTTTTGCATTCCATTTTAGATGGTCTCTGTTATAGAGTGGCTAACATCCCTATGGCAATCGACCAGATGGACTGGCTCATAACCATAAAATAGCCTACGATTAAAGTAGATTAACTAGGTGAATAATATTCATACTGACTTGGCTGTGTTGACTATACCGAACTGAGCCTACTCTATTAGTGTAAGTTGGTCTTGTTAATTGTTTGTACTTATTTGTTCTGTGTTTGTATGTATCCATAAATGTGTTAAGCACACTATTCATCTGTGTACTTTTCACCTTATGATACAACAACAACAATAATAATAATACAATAATTAATTGTATTTCTCTGAATGTTTGAGATGAGGCTTGAAGATTAGTATTATCTGCGTTATTCGGACTATTGTCCCCATCTTCATTGTTATTTGTACAACGTTTCGGCCGAAGGTTCCCGAGTCCGACAAGAAATACCTGAAGAAGGCCGGAGGGTATATCGGCCGAAACATTGTACAAATAACAATGAAGATGAGGACAATAGTCAGAATAATGCAGATAATACTAATAATTAATTGTATAATCTGTTTATGTCATAGAAATTAATGTTTTTTGGGTTTTTTTTAATATTCAACCTAGAGATGGGATGTAACAATAGAATTCTCATTATGATTGTATATATGCAATTACCCAACCCCTCCGCACAAAGAGGATGTGACAAAGGCTAATTTATTAAGTGGAGTTTAACAGGTTTCAGAGTTTTCTCTCTCTTAAACCAGTTTCCATATTGCCCTCCTCTTTTAGTGTGAGTTTGTCTTGTTAATTGTTTGTACTTATTTGTTCTGTGTTTGTATGTATCTGTTTAGCACCGGACGCTGATGCTTAATAAATGTGTTAAGAACACTGTTCATTTGTATATCTTTCCACCTCGCAATACAACAGTCTCATTTTTAACCAGAGAGTGTTGCAAGATGATAACGGTTGGAAGGTTAAAGAAGAAGAGTATTAATAATAAAAGATTGACTTTCCTACCGGAATAGTCCATTCTTTATAATAGAAATGGAATGGTCCATTATTTAGCTGAGGTGATGACACTCATAAGAATTCAGAGATTAAGCCACACCAGATAATAAGGATTTATATTTTTTTCATTTCATCTTGGACAGTCTAATTTTTAACCAGAGGGTGTTGCAAGATGATAATGGTCGGAAGATTAAAGAACAAGAGTTTGGTTTGTTTGGTTTGTTTTGTTTTACGGCATATCAACCTCAGTGGGTCATTTAATGCCGATAAAGTTTTGAAATAAATCAATTCTTAATGGATAATACAATTTTTTATAAATACATTTTTCTATTTAACCCATAGATGGGACCCTAACAGGTACTACCACTCCGGGTCAGAGTGGACCAGGGAGCAATGATGATGAAGGGGTGCTCCACATTCCCCAAACCTCCAGAACTGGAACCTCACCATCAGATAGAGTTTAACGTCATTCCCAGGACATGTAAACCCGCAGCCAGCGCCTTCTAGCACCCATATGATAAAAAGGGGTTGGGGCTTGCCATAAGGGCAATAGGGTTGGGAAAATCATATAGGTGCTAGGGCTTGACGTGACCAGCCAATTGATCAGAGGGGGCCCTCTTTGACCGCCTGTCTAGCCCAAGATAGGGCTGTAATGGTTGAAACAATGGCGTTTGGCTAGTGTTCTAAAAATAGAAAAATGTAGACACACTGGTACCAAGAATTTAAATTTGGGCGGTAAAATAAGGACCGTTTCTTTTAGATGGGAATATGAGAGGTAGCAGTAAGAGGTAGATAATAATAGGAGTAGGAGGTTGATGTAGTAGTAATTGTAAGGGTCACTGAAAGGGACACGTGGGAGAAGTCAGTTGACGACACGCGAGAAGAGACAGACCAGCTTCCACGAGAGTCACCGGTAAACCTCAGCTCAGCCTTCAGCTCCTGGATCCACACAACAGTTTAAGAGGTTACAACCAAGCTTAGTACAACTTGATGTAAAAGCAGAATTTTTCTCAAACCAAAAATAAAACCTCATTTAAATCAACAGCTTGTATTTTCTGTTAATAATTCCACAAAGAAGAAATACAACAGGGCCAAAGTGGAGTATTGCATGTCATGAACTGCTCATCCACCTGGGCTCTATCCTTAAGCATCACGGGTCGCCACCCACGGCCAACAGGTGGCCCCATTGGGAGAGCCTTACCCCTCTGCAGAGGTGCATTCTAACGCCCCAGGCGACAGGGCCAAAAGAACAAGAGTATTAATAATAAAATATTGACTTTTCTACCGGAATAGTCCATTATTTAGCTGAGGTGACGACACTCATAAGAATTCGGAGATTAAGCCACACCAGATAATAAGGATTTAATTTTTTTTCATTTCATCTTGGACAGTCTAATTTTTAACCAGAGGGTGTTGCAAGATGATAATGGTCGGAAGATTAAAGAACAAGAGTATTAATAATAAAAGATTGACTTTCCTACCTTGAGTATCAGCAGTAATATCACCCGACATTCCTTGTTTGAGGCTGGCAATCTGAATTTCATATTGTTGTTGAAGAGCCTCTATTTCATCCTGTAACCGACTGATATCTCCGTGGGATCCAACAACCATGGAATCGGTCCTGGCTTTCAGCAGCTGTTCGTATTCTTTGAGGATTTTGGAACGAAGAAGCATGATCTCTTCTTTCTGTTCTTCTAAACATCGATGGATGCCGTCATCGGACATCGACATGGCCCATCGACTTGACTGACCCTCTTGGCTTGCATTGGAAGCAGTGTCAAGAAATTCAAGGGAGTCAGCTGCATGTAGAGCTGGCTGGGTGGGGTCTGTGTAGCCGGATAGCATTTCCCGTTGACTCTCTTCTTTGGCGATCACCTGAAAAAATTTTGTAAAATAAAGAAGATACGTCAAATGAGTATTTGTTAAACAGTGACATAGCTGAGGTTATTCCACATGTAACAGAAGGTATATATATATATATATATATATATATATATGAATATGATAAAATGAAAAAACAAAGGATGTTTACAACTGCATGGGCTCATCAGGAGAGAGTGTGCAAACCGTTTCGGGGCCTTTCTCTCGACAGTTTAAAAAGCAACACCAGCCCTTCCTCACTAATATGGAAGGCCCCGAAACGGTTTGCACACTCTCTCCTGATGAGCCCATGCAGTTGTAAACATCCTTTGTTTTTTCATTTTATCATATTCATACTGTCGGATTAATTTCCATTTTATTTTCACACATATATATATATATATATATATATATATATATATATGTTGGCAGCATGGCAGTTGTTTTTCATTTTTGTTTAAAAAAAAACAAACTCCAATACTGCCAACAATATATATATATATACATATATATATATACACACAAACCCCACCACAAGAGCAGGATGTGACATAGGGTTAATTTCAGATTCTGAAATCAGATTTGAAGAGGCTAACTCATCCGAAATATATTTATATCTGATAAACTAGGGGTTTCATCTGTTTATACTATGAGGTAACTAGGATGTTGTTCATTTACCGTGATTTATTTTCTTAATATTTCGGGATGAAAAATCCCTTTGTCAGAAGACTTCTGAAAGTTTGGAGCCTTATAGGGAGATGCCGACTGAATTAATCAACCAAAACATTTCCCTAAACAGATGTCTAAAAATGATTAGTATTAGATAGGAATACTTGAGATTGTGAAAGCATCCCATCGTAGTTTAATGGTCAGCAAGCTAGTCTTGCAGATCCATTACTACTGAAAATTCAGTTTGATCCTCGATGGATGCCACATACTTGCAACCATGTCCCATCCTACACTTGGCAAATTAGTTGGGTAAATGCCTACTTGAAACTGTGTACATATTATTAGTATTTAGAATAGTTACTCGAAGCTATAATTGTTTACAAAGTTTTATTATTAGTTACATCCCTAAATTACAGGTAAATAAACAACATCCTAGTTACCCCATTTTTCTTTACACTTGCATTGTGATATGTGATAGCCTTCAAAACCAACCACCAAACCAATATACACACAATACTTCAAATTATAAAATTCTTATATATATATATATTCATGTGATTTATACAGATATGTTCAATTTCAATAAAACATTCAAACAAATTTTTTCATGATGCTTGAAATGAAAAAAAAATATATAATTATAATTCAAATTACAGAAAGTTACATTTAAAGAATCCAACCTGAAGGGGAAAAAAATCAAATTTTCATAATTTATTTATGAAACAGGAATGAAATGAACAAAGTATATATATATATATATATATATATATATATATATAGTAATAATAATATTATTAGAGGAAAAATTAAGGGTCTACCATGGTTTCAATCAAATTGAAATGATTTCATCAGAACCCCACCCTACATTTAATTAAGTCAATGTAATTCCTTAGTTAAACGTAGGGTAGGGTCCTGATGAAATCATTTCAATTTGATTGAAACCATGGTAGACCCTTAATTTTTCCACTAATATTATCATTAGTATTACTACTCTATGTTTTAATACATTGAGCATTTTTTGATTATTTACTGATGCAACTGCAACGGAAAAGTTAAAGCAGCAATTGAATAATACACACACACACATATATATATATATATATATATATATTTTTAAATTTTGTGTATTTTGGCAGCAAATTATTCTTAAACATGTGTTATTGAACAACACGGAGTATTCTTTTTTCATTTTTTGTATGGATATTTTTTCCAGTCTTCTGGCTATCCTTTTTGAATCTGGATCGAGTTGATTCATGATATTTTTCATATTAATTTCCCAAGACTCTCTGAATTTGATAAAAGCACAGATAACAGAACTAAAAATTAACTAAAAACCAAATTACATAACCCCATGAATACGACTGGAGCAACAGTCGAAAGCGCTCGGGAAATTAGTATGAAAAATATCATGAATCAACTCGATCCAGATTCAAAAAGGATAGCCAGAAGACTGGAAAAAATATCCATACAAAAAATGAAAAAAGAATACTCCGTGTTGTTCAATAGCACATGTCTTAAGAATATATATATATATATATATATATATATATATATATATATATATGTGTGTGTGTGTGTGTGTGTGTGTGTGGAGGAATGTAGACAATTATATTAAATGATATTACAATGGATGGAAATTTATTGGCTGTGATGTTTGAACATTTTGGTTTATAAAGAAACCTTCTTCAGGACAATATGAAACAAGTAAGGAGAAAAAGGCCTATGTTCTTAAAGAGATAATGGATATTTTGAATGAGCTGAGTTTGGAAAATGTGTAGAAAAGGCTCATAACAGTTCATTGATTAGCGTTCACAATTGAATCTCATTCAAAACATCCATCATCTTTTTAACAACATAGACCTCTTTTTTTTTTTCTCCTTTTCTTGTTTCACATTCTCCTGTAGAAAGTTTCTTTATAAACTGAAATTTTCAAATGTCAACACTACAACTAATAAATTTCTATCCAGTGTTTGTCTACATTTCTCCACATCCAGTGTTTGTCTATATTTCTCCACATACTGTCGGATTAATTTCCTCATTTTACTCCTATATAGAGTGTGTATAAAGTCTTGCAGCAGATTCAAAATGTAACAAAGATGGCAGTCTTGTTGAAATGCAATAATCAAATGTTCATAAACAATAAAGCTATAAAAGTTGAACTTTCATATGGCTTTTACTAAATGATTCTATCATTGTAGAATGTGAGTTATTAAATTTTAAGATGTAAAACTACTGCAAGATTTTACAAACATCCTGTATGTATGTATGTATGTATGTATATATCACAAATATATACACAATATATATATGTAGTAAAGATTAGAGGAATAAATGTGGACAAAGGAACAAAACTCAGACAAGTCTATGTAGGAGATATATTTCGCCAAACATTAAGCTCGGCTTCATCAGTCGTTTATTTCGAAAATAAACAACTGATGAAGCCACACTTAACATACAGCGAAATATATCTCCTACATACACTTGTCTGAGTTTTGTTCCTTTGTCCACATTTCTCCCTCTAATCTTTACTATATATTATATATATATATAATATATATATATATATATATATATATAATCCCTCTAATCTTTACTACATTTTGTTGGATTTACTCCAATCTTCCTATCCTCATATATATATATATCACATTTAATTAAATATTTGATTAAACTTCTTTTTGTTTTAGTTGTTTACTTGACATTTCAACTGGTACATTCTCCAACCTTCTTCAGGTGTTATAAGCACCTCCATAAGGAAAGGGACACGTGTTCCTGTTTCCTTCTGTGGAGTGCAAAGTAAAAAATATTATTAAACAGATTTCTTTTTTAGTTGTTAATTAATAATTGATTAATATTTTAATTCAATAAATTAATAATTAACATTGATTGTCATTTATTACATCAATAATTAATATTATGATTATGCCATTAATAATTGATTAATATTATGGTTATGTCATTCATCATATCAGTAATTAATTGATATTGTGATTATGTCATTTATTTTATCAGTAATTAATAATGTGATTACTTCACTTATTATATCAATTAATATTCATGTTGTTATTATGTTATTTATTATATCAATAATTAATACTGTGATTATGCCATGTATTATATCAATGATTATTATGATTATGTCATCTATATATATAAAGGAATCACAAGTAATCTCATGGTATGAATGTGTCATCTTATGACGCCAAAAACATGTCATTCAGATTTGAAATCTCTCATATACTTTAAAATGTTTATAATTAAGAAACATAAGATTTAATTATTGATTTTTGCTGATTAAGTGATATAATTAATTAATTAAACAAAAATCAAACGGTTTGTGGAACTTTTCATAATTCTTCATAAGTTAGTACAGAACAACTAGTTATATCAATAATTAATATTGTTAATATGTCATTTATCATAATAAAGATTGATATTAGGTTTATGTCATTCATTATGCCAATAATAAATTAATAATGTAATTAATTATTATATCAATGATTATTATGATTATGTCATTTATTATATCAATAATCAATTAATATTGTGAATACATCATTTATTATATTAAGGATTGATATTACGTTTATGTCATTTATTATGCCAATAATTAATAATGTAATTATAACATTTATCATATCAATGATTAATATTATGATAATGTCAATTATGATTATGTCATTTATTATATCAACAATTAATATTGTGATTATGTCATTAATTATATGAATAAATAATTAATATTATGTTATCTATTATATCAATAATTATTGTGATCATGTCATTTATTTTTATTAATAATTAAAATTATGATAATGCCATTATATTAATAATTATTTAATATTATGTTTATGTCATTTATTATATTAATAACATCATTAAATATTAATTTTAAAAATCAGCCTCCATGACAGCAATCAGGTTTTCATGGTTAGTGTATAAGTAGTTTAATATGGCACAAGGCTACAAGAGTTGAGCGCTTAATAAGAATTGAACAACAGTATTAATGATCTGTAAGACTTTCAGTGCCATGTATCCATTAAGCACCCCAGGTGAGAGCTGTTTTGAAAGGAACACCTTTTGCGTTTCATTGTAAATTCCCGGTTGTTTGTTTACAAACAACAGGCAATATTTTTTTGCATTAGAATTTCACTCTAAGATTTTTTTAAAGTTTAGTCATGTATATTTAAAATCCAAAGGCACCTTTTTTATACTAAAATAGTTTTTGATTATAATTTTTTTTAAATAGTTATTTATTGGTTACTTGGTCTCAACATCCTTTTATTTAAATGAACATAAAAACTATTTTGTATTTAAATAAACATATCTGCATTTCTCTTCTGATTAAATAAAAACTATTTTAATATCTTTTATATTAAAACATGTCTTTCGTTTAAAGTTTTTTAAACTTTTAAAAAATTGAATTAACAACAACAATATGAAATAACTATTGTTTTTATTAAAATCTAAAACTATTTTAGTATAAAAATGTGCTTTTGGGTTGTAAATATACATGAACAAACTTTTAAAAAATCTTACAGTGAAATTCTAACGCAAAAGAAATCGCCTGTTGTTTGTAAACAAACAACCAGGAGTTTACGGTGCAAAGCAAAAGGTATTCCTTTCAAAACAGCTCTCACCTGGGGTGTTTAATGGTTATATGGTCCAACTTTCAAACTATTAATAGGTGCTTCCTTATTTACTGACTTTAGGGTCACAATTTGTGAGGCATCCACTGATAATTAAACTTATTCTAACTACCTAGGATACTTTTTTATACTCAACCATGGTCTTTCTCTTCTTGTTTAGAAGTTCGGGTTCTGATTTGATGGACAAAATACTAACTTACTAGATACATAAGCAAAGTAAAGTTCTCCATAATGGTTAAATAACAAGAGGAAGAAGTAATACTGGCTTGGCTGTGCATTGGCCATACAAGATTAACACACTCTTTAATGCTCAAACAGGAGGATCAACCATGGTCTTTCTCTTCTTGTTTAGAAGTTCGGGTTTGAGGGACAAAATACTAATTTACTACATACAGAAGCAAAGTAAAGTTCTCCATAATGGTTAAATAACAAGAGGAAGAAGTAATACTGGCTTGGCTGTGCATTGGCCATACAAGATTAACACACTCTTTAATGCTCAAACAGGAGGAGCAACCACGGTGCAGGACACGTCAAATATTTCCTCATGGAATGTGGAGTTTTCGTTCCAATCAGAAAAAAATATTTCAACACAAATTAATATGAGGTATATGTTTGAGAATATAATTGATGATGATGGATGACATTTTATCCATCTTGAGAGAAATAGAAATATATCTAAAATTATGAATCAGATATAAAATACATCCGCAAAATACATCTACAAAAATACACCTGTAAAGGAAACTTGAGTATCAACTTTTATCTCACACTCTAACAGTTTTGGGCATTAAATAACCCACAGGGTTGATATGCCATTAAACAAACTAAGCCAAACTAAATGAAGTTAATGAAACATTTCCTCATGGAGTGTGGAGTTTTTGTTCCAATCAGAAAGAAATAGTTCAATGCAAATAATATGAGGGATCTATTTGAGAATACTAACATGGATGACATTTTAAAAATATATTGAAAATTATGAACCAGATATATGAAATACATCTACAAAATACACCTATAAAGGAAACTTGAGTACCAACATTTATCTCACACTCTGACAGTTTTGGGCATTAAATAACCCACAGGGTTATTATACCATTAACCAAATGAATTTTATGAAAATGAATGGACAAATTCTAGGGACCATCAACATCTCCCTTTTCAGGGCTCCATGCTTTCAGAAACCAACCAAATAATATGAGAAATCTGTTTGAGAATACTAACATCAATGACGTTTTATCTTTCTTGAGAGAAATAAAAATATATCAAAAATTATGAATCAGATATAAAATACACCCACAAAATACATCTACAAAAATACACCTATAAAGGAAACCAACTTTTATCTCACACTCTAACAGTTTTGGGCACTAAATAACCCACAGGGTTGATATGCCATTAAACAAATTGAGCCAAATGAATTTAATGAAAATTATTAATGAAAATGAATGGACAGATTCTAGGGACCATCAACATCTCCCTTTTCAGGGCTCCATGCTTTCAGAAACCAACCACCATACCAATATATACTATGTTTCATTTCCTCATCTTACTTCCACTAAGTAAATTATAAAACCCTTATGAAAATTATTTATTCCAATTTGAAGATATTAAGAACTTGAAACAGAAACTTTTAGCAATGTCTTGTTTTGGCATTAGATGACCCCAAAAGGGTTGATATGCCATAAACCAAACCTATTTCTCTTCACTATTATTATATCCTCATAATCCTCTTTTCCCCAAAGTTAAAAAAAAATAAAACAAAAAAAATAAATAAATAAAGTTAATGAAAATTATTTAATACCGATTTGAAGATATTAAGAACTTGAAACAGAAATTTTTATCAAAATGTCTTGTTTTGGCATTAAATGACCCGAAAAGAGTTGATATGCCATAAAACAAACCCAATCAAATCAGGATACTTACTATATACAGGGTGGCCAAGAAGTCACTAATTAGAGCTATGAGAAATGCAAAGAGCATCGTCCAAAATTTGAACACGCCTCGACGTGTCTATTTCCTATCTTACCCATGACCTTATGGCAAACTATGTATATTGTGTAATGGATATCCTATCTTACGTAATTCTATAATAAAAAATATATGATATCTGTTCCCTCAGGGACTTCTTGGCCACCCTGTTTTATTAGTCTGGCACAAGGACACTATAATGCAGTACCAACTAAGAATCAAAGTCATTAAAGTTACTTACAATCAAGTTATAGGGCCGGGTTAGCTCAGTCGGTAGAGCGTTCGGCTAGAATCCACAAGGTTCCTAGTTCGATACCGGTCCTCGCCAACTCAGCGTTAAGAGTAGCACAGGGATCTGTGCGGTAAAGTAATGAGCTGATGGTAGGTGTGGCGCTCAACCTCAGATGCAAAAACAATCTCCTTGGTCTAGCACTACTGAAAAGGGGATAGACTCCCTCGCTGATTGGCTGATACCTCTGACGACTTACTTACTTTACAATCAAGTCATAGTTAAAAGCACTAGTTCCTGTTACATCACCGAAAGGGGGTGACCCTTTTAAGTGTTTAAGTGGCTGACCATTTTCTAATAGGAAGTATTGTAAGTAATATGAGGCATGTGTCCCAGAATAAGAAAAGCTTAAGGAATAACAAGAAACAAACTTACTAACATTTTACACCAATTTATTTAAGTCGGTAGAGCCTCCACCTTGGAACCATAAGGTTCTAGTATGGCTTGTTGAATTTTACGGCATGTAAAAAATGTATCGAGATTTTTTTGTACTTTTTGACACCTTGTATTCTGAAAAAAATTAATGTTCCATTCATTGTTCATTTCTATCTTGTTGGGTTATTTTATGCCAAAGACATTTTGTTCTATTCATGCTTGATGGGTATGGGTATTAAAATTTTTTTAAACTTAATTGTTTTTTAATTTTTTTTTGTATTCAACTCACAGGACCCTATTACACTTCTGTACAATCCAAAGTATTTCATTGCCATTACTCCCAGGTCTACTCACAGTAGTAGTAACTGTTAGATAAAAAATGAGTTTTGAAAAAAATTGGATACCCAACAAGAATGAAGAAAACTAAAATGTCTTTTTGTATTATTTGGATTATTCGGACTATTGCCCTCATCTTTATTGTTATTTACAGCCGATGTGCCGTCCGGCCTTCTTCAGATATTTCTTGTTCTTCTCAAACTCGGGAATGTTCTTGTTGAACTCAGGAGCCTTCATGGAACTTCAAACCTTCCCAAGTTCGACAAGAAGTTCCTGAGTTCGAAGAGAAGGTTCCCAAGTTTTAGGAGGGGGTTACCGAGTTCAAGAACATTTCCAGAGTCCGACAAGAAATACCTGAGAAGGTGTGTCATAAAAGTGCTGAGTTTGAAGCTGTATTTACCAAGATAGAAATGAACAATGAATGGAACGTTAAATTTTTTCAGAATACAAGGTGTCAAAAAGTACAAAAGTTATTACCATTGGTTTCAAGGCAGCATGTCATTCGCCTATCCTCAAAACAAAGTGCTTTTTTTGACACACCTTGTATATTCATTGTTAACAAGCTAAACAAATGCTAAGGACAAATGTCAACATCATCTTTATTGAGTGGATGCGGCTAAGTATGAGCTAATCTCCATGTTGGGTGAGAGGGGGGGGGTATTTACAATTTCTGACAGGCTGTCCATTTTGATGAGGGTTGATTCAGAATTAGTTTTCAGGCTCAATAACATTTAATCTTTTCATTTGTCAAGTGTTTGTGTGTGTGTGGAGAGAGAAAGAGAGAGTGAAAAAGTGTGAGAATGAGAGTGAGAGAAAAAGAGTGAGAGAAAGAGAGATTGAAAAAGAGTGAGAGAGAAAGAGAGATTGAAAAAGAGTGAGAGAGAAAGAGAGAGTGAGAAAGGAGTGAGAGAGAAAGAGAGAAAAAGTGTGAGAATGAGAGTGAGAGAAAAAGAGTGAAAAAGAATGAGAGAGAAAGAGAAAGAGAGAGTGAGAAAGAGAGAGTGAGAGAGAGTAGGGAGAGTAGGGAGAGAGAGAGAGGAGGGAGAGGAGAGGAGGGAGAGGGAGAGAGAGAGAGTAATAGAGAGAGAGAAAGAAACAAAGACGATTATTGTTTGTAATTAAACAACAACTCAATTCAGAATCGGATTGATTTTAAATCCTTTTTTAAACTGATAAAAAACAGTTTTAGATTTAAACGAAAAAAAAAAAAGAAAAAAACAAGATCATTTTTCAAGTCCAATCCATTCAGATCTCTATTGTTTCAATCATCTTAAAATTTGGAGGATTTCTCACACACACACACCCTCCTGACTTTGGTAATGGTTGGATAATAGCTCCACAATTCTAAACTTTGACATACATGTGTGTGTGTGTGTATGTGTGTGTATTTTTTCTTTTATCACATCTCTGTCTGTCTGTCTGTGTGTGTGTGTGTGTGTGTGTGTGTGTGTTTGTTTTCTTTTATTACGTCTATGTGTGTGTATGCATATATTCTATTTTTTTTTCTTTTATCACATCTGTCTGTGTGTGTTTATTTTATATTTTCTTTTCTCACAGATGTGTGTGTGTATTCTATTTGTTTTGTATTTTCTTTTATCACATTCGTGTGTGTGTGTGTGTGTGTGTGTTTATTTTTTTATTTTATCACATATATGTGCATGTATTCATTTTATATTTTCTTTTCTTTTATCACATATATGTGCAAGTGCGTGTGTATGTATTCTATTTGTTTTGTTTTCTTTTATCACATTTGTGTGTGTGTGTGTGTGTGTGTGTGTTTATTTTTTTATTTTATCACATATATGTGTGTGTGTGTGTGTATTCATTTTATATCTTCTTTTCTTTTATCACATGCATGTGTATGTGTGTTCATCCATTCATTTTATATTTTCTTTTCTTTTATCACATCCGTGTGTGTGTGTATGTATGTGTATTCATTTTATATTTTCTTTTCTTTTATCACATATATATGTGTGTGTGTGTGTGTGTGTGTGTTCATTCATTCATTCATTTTATATTTTTTTTTTTATCACGTGTGTGTGTGTGTGTGTGTGTGTGTTTATTGTATTTATTATATTCTCTGTTCTTTTCTTTTTATCACATCTGAATACCACGTGCAATAATACTTAAGCATGTTATGTACTTGCCTAAAAAGATCTGACCACGTGAACATACATCACGATATACAAACGCTTGACAAAGTACTCAACACTATTGTAGCATATATATATATATATATATATATATATATAGGCATGGCATAAAGGTTAGTGTCGTGGGAAATGGACTTGTCAACCCAAGTTCAAATCCTAGACAAGGCTGTTTGCATTTCACATAGTGCTAATACCCTTGAGAAAGGTATGAATCCATATATTCTCCTTCCAGCTATGGGTAAAATAGTAGGGTAGACTGGGCTCATTAACCTTGGGTAGGTAACCAGTCTAGGAAAAGGAAAACTCTGAATTCAAAAATCCTGAGGTCAGTCGTTGATTGGGTTTGTGACATTCCTTGTGCACCAATTCTTTCCTATCGACTGTGCCAAAAAGTGCAGAATGGTCCAACACAAGCCTTCACCACTATAAACAAAACACTGTGTGGGTTGTTCACTGAATGAACACTCATGGGTTGAAAATCTACGAGATAGTCCTTTTATATATGTAAAAATGAAACTGGAAGTGAATTCGACGTTATGTTGAAAAAATAAATAATGGAAAGAAATTATTATAAAATAGGATATTTTAATCAATTTTACATACACGTGTTTCGGTCAGATTAATTGATTAAAATATCCTCTTTTATCCATTCTATACTTTCTTTCCTTTATTTATTTTTTCAACATATATACATATATATAAATACATACATACACATACATAGTTGTAGAAAAAAAGTTTTTCTCTCTATCATGGTTTGTGCATTCAAGATAAACCTCCTTCGATTCTCCTGAAGAAGAAAGTGTACCTTGAACACCAAAACCGTGGTAGAGAGAAAAACATTTTTTCTACAACTATAAATGCTCTATACTTTACGAAATACATAGAACACTTTTTGAATTAACTAATAATACTACTACAATAAAAAAGGTGGTAGAAGCATTTGAAGAAATATATATATATATTTGGAGGATATGTGCTTAATTGAAGTCGTACCTAATTTTGAAAATTAATTAGTTAATAATTAATGAATTTTAGGCAGGCATATATGTTCAAATGTAAGGCTAAAGAAATCGAGAAAATGTCAATCCCTGATTGTAAATTTCGACCTATTAGGTCTCATCAGCAATATAATAGGTCGAAATGTACATTCAGGGATTGACATTTTCTCGATTCGTTTAGCCTTACATTTGAACATATATGCCCGCCTAAAATTCATTAATTATTAACTAATTAATTTTCAAAATTAGGTACGACTTCAATTAAGCACATATCCTCCAAAAATTGTCGGCTTAAAGCCATATAAAAATAAACACATTTGTTTGTTTACTTAACCTCATATATATATATATATATATATATATATATATATATGATGGGCTCTCCTGGTGTTCTCAAAGTATGGGGGTTTAATAGTTCAAGTTAAAGATGTGAACTACTTGACTCCCTCCACAGATGATTTGTTTATAGGGGTGAAGCCGAGGGTAGGGGGAGCATCCACACTGTTTTGGATAACCTAAAAACAGAAGAGAGGCACAGATTTTTCTAAACAACCCCCCCTCCAAGCTTTAGTTTGGTTAGATTTTACAGCATGTCAACCCTTGTTGGGTTATTTTATGCTGAAGACAGTTTTTTTAATTCATACTTGTTGGCTATTCAATTTTTCAAAAAAAATTTTTCTTAAAACACATTTTTAATACTCATTTTTTGGCTAAACTTGCAAATCGGTCGGAAAATTAAAACATATTACAGGGTGACCCAGAAAAAACAGAACCCAAATTATTTATTTTCCCATTAAACTAACCCTAAACCCAAACCCTAAACCATAGTTAAAATTAACAGTTTTATTACAAAATTTGTGGGTTCTGTTTTTTCTGGGTCATTTTTTACCTATTTAACCCACAAATCGGACACTAACAGGTAATACCATACCGGGTGAGAGTGGATCTGGGAGTAATGGCAATGATGGAGTACACAGAGCTCCAGAATTGGAACTTTCACTATTAGATGCATAGTCTTTTTCTACTAAAGGTGAAAGTACTATAGTCAATCAGCAGTAAAATTTACCTGTCAAGGTGACAAAGTTATTACCTATATACGAAATGGAGAGGAAGGTGGAGACTTATATAAGTATCCTAAAAGCTTAATATAAATAATTTTACATACGTGTGTTTGAGCAAGTGCACTGTATTTGGTGTAATAGTTAACAAGCTGGTCTCTCAAATCAATTCTAATTGGGTAGTTGGTTTGGTTTGTTTTACGGCATATCAACCTCGGTGGGTCATTTAATGCCAATAAAGTAGGTAATTTTCACCTTTAGTTGTTAAAATTCCTAGCATAAAATTGTTTGTGCGCATTATCTGAAATTAACTTAATTGTTATTAAAAACACATTTTATGATATTTTTGTGTTAAAGCATGCAGTTGTATTGATTTCGAAACGATTCTAAGATTTGTATATTTCGCACGTACACATTCAAAATGGCTACCATCTTGCTTCAAAGTGAAAGTCAATTGGCTAAATTCCTAGCATAAAATTATCTGAAATGAACTTAATTGTTATTAAGAACACATTTTATGATATTTTTTGTGTTAAAGCATGCAGTTGTATTGTTTTCAAAAAAGTTTCTAAGATTTGTTTATTTAGCACGGAGACTTTCAAAATAGTTACCAGCTTAGTTCAAGGTGAAAGTCAAGGGAGGTTACTCTAATTGCCTTATTTGCTAGGAATTTTAACAACTAAAGGTGAAAATTAGCAATAATTTTACATACGTGTGTTTGAACAAGTGCACTGCATTGTGGTGTAATAGTTAACAAGCTGGTCTCTAATGGTTAGCCAGCTAAATTAGCAGACAATTGTTAATAAGCTTGATTCTCACTGGTGCCTCATACTTCTGGCCTTGAGCTAAACTAACCTTAGTAGATGACTTTCTTGTCAATAAATTTAATAAATAATTACTTGTTGTTTGGGCTAAACTTGCAAATTGGACGGAAAATTAAAACGGAAAGTTTTTTGGTGGTTCCCCATGACAGTTTAACTACAGTGTATGAATGAATTTTTGCGAATTGGGTTACGGTTTAG
>CM042180.1:10117536-10122536 GCA_023376005.1 Doryteuthis pealeii
GAGAGAGAGAGAAGGAAAGAATAAAAGCAATGTTTGAAAATATGGACTTTAAAAAAAAAAATCTTTCTGGTGACCATCATAGTAGTACTCGAATAAAGATATGGAATTCCAAAATAGTATAATAATCAACGCAAAAACAGAAGATCCAACTATGGGTGACAATCACCCCCCCTCTTACAGACCCCAAAATACGGACTTTTTCTTCTTTTTATTTTTTTAAACCTTTCTCAAGAGTAAAGACCATCATAGTAGTCTCGGTCAGTTTCTAATAAAAACATGAAGTTCTACAAAAGTATAATCAACAAGAAAGTCGTCGGGGAGGCCTAAAGTCGGTATCAGCCATACAGCGAGGGAGTCTATCCCCTTTTCACTAGCGCTAGACCAAGGAGATTATTTTAGCGTCTGGGGTGGAGCGCCACACCTACCATCAGCTCCTTTGCCGTACAGATCCATGTGCTACTCATACGCTGAGTTGGCGAGGGCTGGTATCGAAATAGGAACCTTGTGGTTTCTAGCTGAACGCTCTACCGACTGAGCTAACCCGGCCCTTATAATCAACAAGTAAATTTCTACTATGGGTGACAAGAAATCACTACAGACCCCTAAAGAAAGAAAGAAAAAAAGCAATCGTTAAAATATGGACTTTTTCTTTCTTTTTTTTTTTTAATACCTTTTTTAATGATCATCATAGTAGTCTCGGTCAGTTTCTAATAATAATAATATCTTTTTCAGCTAGTATATTAGGTCTGAGACCTGTCAGCTGTTCCTTATAAATATTCATTTTAAATCCACTGAATATTTAATGTCATTCCACAGATTATCCAACTTTGCCTTGAAGGAGTTTAGAGATGGGGCATTCACTATTGATGAAGGTATAATAAAAACATGAAGTTCTAAAAATGTAAAACAAGAAAACAGAAGTAAAATCCTACTATGAGTGACAAGCAAATACCACAAAGATAGATAGATAGATAGATAGATAGATAGATAGATAGATAGACAATGTTTTAAAATATGGATTTTTCTTTTCTTTTTTTTTTCTTTTTTTTACATATTTCTGATGGGCATCATAGTTTCTAATTTTAAAAAAATCATGGAACTCCAAAAACGTATTATCAACGAGAAAACAAGTTAAATCCTACTTTGGGTGACAAGCAACCACCACAGACCCAGAAAGAAAAAAAGAAAGAAAGAAAGAAAAAAGAAAGAAAGAAAGAAGGCAATGGTTAAAATATGGATTTTTCTTTTTCTTGTAACCTTTCAAATGACCATCATAGTAGTCTCGGTCAGTATCGAATGAAAATTCCAAACTCCAAAAAAGTATAATCAACAAGAGAACAAGTAAACTTTTACTATGGGTGACAAGCGACCACTACAGACCCAGAAAAAAGAAAGAAAGAAAGAAAGAAAGAAAGAAAGAAAGAAAGAAAGCAATGTTTTAAAATATGGACTTATTCTTTTTTCTTTTACCTTTCTGATGACCATCATAATAGACCCGGTTATTTTCAAATAAAAACATGAAGCTCCAAAAAAAGTATATAATCAACAAGTAAAATCCCACTATGGGTGACAAGCCTGTGAATAGGCAGAGTCTCTCTTAAAGAGAGAGAGAGAGAGAGAGAGAGAGAGAGAGAGAGACTAAGCCTTTCTATTTCCTAAAAGAAGACCTCTCATTCCAAAAATAGCGCACGCACAAGGGCGAGGCTTGCACAGTCGTTGTGAGTGCGTGAGTGAGAGTGAGTGAGTGAGTGAGTGAGAGACTTAGTTGTAGTGAAGAGAGTAAAACAAACAACAAAAAAAAAACTTTCACCCTCAAGCCAGCTGGACTTTTTTTTTAACGGGAGATGAGGAAGTCCACTTGAAGAATACAGAAAAATGCCCCCACCTTCGTTTTTTTTTAATTACTTAAGATGAGCTGTCAGTGTGTGTAATGAAATCAAAATTACCCCCAACATTCTTATAAACAACCCTACAAGTTTTGTTTTGTTTTTAAAAGATGAGAAACGTATTACATTGTGTTTAAAGTTTCAAGCAGAATCCTTTTTCATCTGGATATCCAATCTCTCGTTTTCATACAAAGAGTTCAGGAAAGTTTTGTATATATATATATATATATATATATATATATATATATATTTGTTTTTTTGCATAGGTATTTAAATGGGGGCATCCCACGAAGATTCAACTCACGATTCAGTAATAATGGATCTGCGGGACTAACTTCGAAAAATCCCCCTCTATCCAGGCGACTCCGGGAGATGCTGCTAAATAGAGTGTGTGTATATATATATATATATATATATATATATATATATATATATACTATTTAGCAGCATCTACCCGGAGTCGCCTGGGTAGAGGTTTTTTTTTAAGTTAGTCCCGCAGATCCATTATTTAAATCCCTATGTAAAAAAAAAAAAAAAACTTGCATTGATCCAGCCACTCTAAAGAGAAATGTTAATGTCTACTATCTAAAATATTAAATGAAAAAAAATCCATGCTGTTATCCTTTAAATTTTATTTTTTAATTATCTTCACGAATATCATCAAATCTCTTTTATTTTTGCTCAAAAACCAAGCCCTGGTGATATTTAATGTATATATATTATATATATATATATATTTACTTTGTCGCTAATTGTTTTATTTTCGAAGTTTCCCCCGGACATACATATACACACAACTGCCCTTTATATATATATATATATATATATATATATATATATAATGTGTGTGTGTGGCGAAAGGTGGACAACCATGGGATGTTGTACAAGATGGATGTTTATTGTAGGTAGTGATGTCGACGTAATAACGTTTCGATCTGTTAGACCTTCTTCAGTTCTTGCTTCAACGGCGGACAATTTCTCTTATCTCTGCCATATATATATATATATATCTGGTGAGTGTGGTTCTCATTGTGTGTATATTAATATATTTGTGCATTTTTTTAATACTGGGAACTTTTACCGAATATGATTTATATATATATATATATATATATATATATATATATATATATATATATAATCATATTTCGGTATGTATACACACACACACAAATACATTGTGCACTGTATCAAGGGAAAACGACAAGTTGTTTTTATGTTATTATTTATATTCAAGCATTTTAATATATATAAGCAGTCTCAAGGGAAAACGTAGAATTGTTTTTATATGTTACAATTTACATTCAGACATTTTAATATATATATATATATATATATATATATTATATATATATATATATATATATATATATATATAAGGTTTTTAGCAGTACAACATTTTATTAGGACACTTAATGATGAGAATTGACCGAAAAAAGAATATTTATTTTAGATTATACATCTAATTATAAGGGTACCTAACTTTCTTTTTAGAAATTTTTTCCATCGTTTTTAAGATGAATTTGCTTTTACGTGCCCTAATATATATATATATATATATATATATATATATATATATATATATTTGTGGCTAAAATATGGAAATAAATCCCACAACATGTAGAAAATAGAAAAAGAAAATATTTCATGTATTTAGAGAAAAGTATGTTTTTAAAAAATCCGCTAGACATTTTTTTCCTTCCTGATGAAGGTTTAATATAAACCGAAACGTTTAAACGGCGACTATCATCAAGAATAATTCTTCATTTTTAGAATCCTTTGTTTTATATATATATATATATATATATATATATTAGTATCCAATTGCCGCTTTAACGTTTCCGTTGCAGTGGCATCAGTAAATAATCCAAAAGTGCTCAATATATAATAGATCAGTAATAATAATATTAGTAGAGGGAAAAGTTAAGGGTCTAGCATGGTTTCAATCTGAATGATTTCATCAGGACCCTACCCTACACTTTACTAAGTCGATGTAATTCCTTAGTTAAACTCAGATACATTTTTAACTAAGGAATTAGATCAATTTAGTTAAGTGTAGGGTAGGGTCCTGATGAAATCATCTGGATTGAAACCATAGTAGACTCTTAACTTTTTCCTCGACTAATATATATATATATATATATATATATATATATATATATATATATATATGAAAGTACGTAAATAAACATTGTGTTTATTTGATATGGCTTTTAGCCGACAATTTTGCTGATGAGATCTAATAGGTCGAAATGTACATTCAGGGATTGACATTTTCTCGATCTGTTTAGCCTTACATTTGAACATATATGCCCGCCTAAATTCATTAATTATTAACTAATTAATTTTCAAAAATTAGGTATGACTTCAATTAAGCACATATCCTCTAAATTATATATATATATATATATATATATATATATATAGTACTATCAAACAGTCGTTTCTGTATATCGCCATAAGCTGTGACAAAAGTGTTCCTCATGCAGCAAGAACGGAATAAATCACTTGAGTTTGCTGCACCCCCTGGTGTAAAAAAAAAAAAAGACACGTAGTTAAAATTGTCTCCATTCTTTTTAATAAACCTAACAGTCATCATCACATAGAACCATAGCGGATATTTAATAGGGAGTGGTTACGAAAGAAAAATAGCCGTTCTTTGAAATACCAACTTGGTTTACTTTAGGGTTTTAAATTTCGTGCTCAGTCATTCTTAAAGTGGATTGTACTAGGGCCGGTGGTAACCCTCCCCCCCCCTACGGTTCTATAATACGGGAGGAAGGGGCACTCTACTACATGTCAATTTTTATGAAGTAGTATTTATAGAAAATATATGAAACACCCACTTTACTACATGTCAGATTTTATGAAGTAGTATTTATAGAAAATATATGAAACTAGACATTCCGGGTACCCCAAACAGGCGTGAAACCCACGGTCGTGGATTGGGGAGAAAGTATGCGCCGGTCATGGATGGTAATCCATTCCCCTCCTGAGGCCGATGCTTGTAGAAAGATAATAAGGGAGTATGGCAAAAAAAAAAAAAAAATTTTTTTTTTTTTTTTTTTGGTATGTTCAAATGTACAGGATGCCCGAAGTCTTGTCACCTCAAAT
>CM042180.1:10127536-10145036 GCA_023376005.1 Doryteuthis pealeii
AAACCATTTTTCAGATAAAGTACTTAAACATCTGCTATTACTGGTTGAATAGAATTTGATTATATATATATATATATATATAATATATATATATATATATACATTTCAGCCTATTAGGCCTCATCAGCAGAGCTATAGATACGAAGATCGCCTCGTGTGTGATTTGAAACCTGTATGTCGGATTGACAAGCAAGCCTCTTACCCCTACACCAAACGGACCTTGCAGTTTTTCATCGCTTTGTTTAGGTAGTAGTAGTACTCATATATATATATATATACATACACACACATACATACACACACACAGATCATGTATATGTCAAGGTAGACTTTGTAATCTTGCACTGCTGAGTGTGAAAAGAGAAGAAACTGAAGAAGAAGAAAAAAAAAATAGACTTTGACCAAATCATAGACCAATCTGTATCAGTGAAAGCAAGGAAGGTGCAATTGTAATTTTCAGGTGTGCCATAATTTTTTAATCAAATGATAAACAAAATTAACTTGTATTTTTTAGCTGATTTTATAGTAAAGTAATCAAAAGAATAAAAAAAATGGGTGTCAGATGTTCAGACAAGGGCATAAATTCTAGCGCTTGCCATAGATTTTATTTTCTCTAGATACACTTATGTGTACAGATCATAGAAAGAGGGTCAACATTATTAATTTCACTATTGATTTTTATATATATACATATATATTTGGGAGAATATGTGCTTCAATGAAGTCATACCTAATTTTTGAATATTAATTAACTGATAATTAATGAATTAGGCGGTCATACTCATTCAAATGTAAGGCTAAACAAACTTCATTTAAGCACATATTCTCCCAAAAATTGTCGGCTAAAAAAAATGATATACACTACTCAAGTTTCACCATAAAGGATCATCAGGGTTAATTGTAATGAATTTATCAAGATACTGATTAATTACAGGTAATTGCGGAAGTGAACAATACAATGTAATTAATTTGTTTTAATATCTTGATTAATTCATAACAATTAACCCTGATGATCCTTTATGGTGAAACTTAAGGTTATTTCTATATATACACCTTAATACTAAATTCACTCTACTAACGTATTGAGAACTTTACATTTTTTATAACCCTGACTTATTCAATTAATATTTGTATCGACCGTCGATATTGCAATTAACTTGATATTCTATTACCCGGTAAGTCATCTTCTTATCATATATATATATACATATATATATATATATATATATATAAAAACAACACAATTCACAAAAGCCAATCAGTTAATAACAACAATAACAACAAGCAGAATATTAAAGCAAGAAGAATTAATTGATGTTTTCCAGCTACAAAACAAATGCACAAACAAATAAAATTAAGCAAAACTTTTTAAAAAGAAAAAAGAAACAAAAAATTAGTTCTACAAAAAATGAAAAAATAAAAAATTGCCTATCTAGGCTATTACATTCATCCTTCGTTTAATTTCTCAATATATTTCAATTGAGACATTTTTCTTTATTCAAGATTTCCTTTAAATTTTTAAAACCTTACTTTCTTAACATCAAATGTGATCATAAGACTGAGCTACTTTGAAAAGACAGTGCTACAAAAAGAGTTTGGAATTTCACAGTTTGGAACTTTTTGAATATTATTTTTCAAACAAGCTGGATTAATTTGGGTTACTTTTTAAATAAACTGGGCTAATTTAAACTATTTTAATTAAACTGGGCTAATTTAAACTATTTTAATTAAACTGGGCTAATTTGTTAACTTTTCAAATAAGCTGGGCTAATTTGGTTAACTTTTCAAATAAGCTGGCTAATTTGGTTAACTTTCAAATAAGCTGGGCTAATTTGGTTAACTTTTCAAATAAGCTGGCTAATTTGGTTAACTTTTCAAATAAGCTAATTTGGTTAACTTTTCAAATAAGCTGGGCTAATTTGGTTAACTTTTCAAATAAGCTGGACTAATTTGGTTAACTTTTCAAATAAGCTGGGCTAACACTGGATACTTTTTCAAATATGCAGGGCTAATTTGGGCTACTTTTCATATAAGCAAAGCTAACTTTGATAAGTTTTTCAAATAAAATGGGCTAATTTGGGTTCTAAATTGGCTGTGTATTTTATTTATGAATTATGTAAATATTATCAAATTTAATTAATTCATTCTTTGTGAATTAATTTTTTGGGTAGCCATTTTCTTTAACAAGTATGGTATCATTGGTAGTATTACAGAAAGTACTGTTTTGCAATGGGGTTAGAATGATCTATTGTAGCACTCCTACTGCTGACATAGCTGTAAATGTAATAGCCTAGATAGCAAATTCCCAGTAATGGTTTCATATTATGCAAGACAAAACATTTAAAAGAAAAAAAAAGAAACCCTGTTTAGAAAAAAATTAAAAAATAAATTTAGAAAAAAAAACAAAAACTATTTTACGAGTGCAAGAGAAAAATTGTGTTAAAGACGACCCACGTGTTAAATGATAAAAACAGAAGGAAAAAAAATGAGAAGAGAGGTAACCGTCAACCACTGGTTAAAAATATTGATATTTTTTTTACCTCCCTTAGATGGTGTACATCTTGATCTGTGACGATGATGTCAAAGAAGGAACTCATCCAAGGTTCAGTGACTGATGAGACGGCCAGCCACTTGAGCCCAAGAGAGGGCTTGCCCATACCTACAAAGGCCTGAATGAAAGACCACACAGAGATTGTCACCAGGTGCCAACTATTAATCAATAAAACTATGACATGCATTATACTTGGGGGGTTGAGATCATTAGGGACAAAAGAAGAGCTTCAATTTTCAATATAAATAATTCTTATATCTACTTAAAAAAAAAATACTGTGTATGTGTATGTATATATATATATATATATATATACTGCTATAATGAATGACTTTTTAAGACTAATATTTCACCTAAAAACGTTATTCATTGCACAACATATGCTTTTGAAACTTAAGCTGGGCTAATTTGGACTAAGTTTCAATTGGGTGATTTTCAATTAAGCTGGGCTAACTCTGGATAATTTTCAATTAAGCTGGGCTAACTCTGGATAATTTTCAATTAAGCTTGGCTAAGCTTGGCTAATGTGGATACTTTTCAATTAAGCTTGGCTAATGTGGGATACTTTTCAATTAAGATGGCTAATGTGGGATACTTTTCAATTAAGCTTGGTGGGATACTTTTAATTAAGCTTGGGTAACGTGGGATAATTTTCAATTAAGCTTGTCTAACGTGGGATACTTTCAATTAAGCTGGTAACGTGGGATAATTTTCAATTAAGCTTAGGTAACGTGGGATACTTTTCAATTAAGCTTGTCTAATGTGGGATACTTTTCAATTAAGCTGGGCTAATGTGGGATACTTTTCATTTAAGCATGGCTAAGTTGGTTTGCATTTCAATTAAGCTAGGCTAACTGGATAATTTTCAATTAAGCTTGGCTAATTTGGACTAATCTTCAAATAAGTTGAGCTAACATGGGATAATAATAAATTAAGCTGGGCAGTTTTGTGCAATTGGTTCCTGGCCAAATCAGAGCATGAGTAGCACAGCTTGGGTAATCTATGGTAAAGCATCTAGAAATTGATGGTATGTGTGGCACTCGACCTCAGCAAAACAATCTCCCTGGTCTAGTACTTGCAAAAAGTTAATAGACTCCCTTGCTGTTCAGCTGATACTGAAAATAGGCCACTCTACCAATTTTACTTGCTTTACTGTAGTTTTGAAAGTAAGTGTTCGAATGTTTCCTCTTTATCTTGTAGCGTTAGTTTCGTATTTGCCTGGGAGAGTTGTCTGCCCATTTAGTTTGCTGGTGCCCGCTAGGGGGCCGTTTTATATTTAAGCGGCTGGTTCAAATGCTTCTCTCTCTTTTCCTGGTTCCTCGACCTACGAGACACATGGGGTAGATTTTGGTCTACCCCTTTCGTTGGGGCTTTGCCCCCGTTACATTACTGTAAGTGAATTATACAGCATGGACTATTCTTAGTCTCATGTCTGTACTTTTATGTATATATCTTGTACCATTCATGAATGTGTATTTATCTTTCTACATGTAACTTTGTTTACCTATGTATTATGTATCTTGTTATATCCATGTGCTGTGCCATATTAAATGTTTTGTTTATCAAACCCTTGTCGGAGTCTTGTATTCAAGTATATATAACTTTGAATCCTTTTTCTTACAATCTTATTGGATGTTAAAGAAATATTTTTGTAGGTTAGCAGAGCTAAATCTTATGGGGATATTCATTATACATAATATATGATAAAAACACCTTTTTGTGGCTAAAATTAAGGGTCATTCCTTACAGGAAGTAGAAAAATTAAGTACGCTGATATCTAAATGGACTGTGAAATGCAAAGCACCATTTCTTTTTATTTAGGCATGGATAAGCTAAAGAACCCCCTAGTGTTGATTATTCAAACTAATATCCCCATCTTTGTTGTTTTTAATGGTTGACTGCCTTATGTTGGGGGGGGGTACCTTTTACCCCATGCCCCCCCTCCAATGCCTTTTTTTTTTTTTTTTTTTTTTTTTTTTTTTTACTTGGGTTTTAAGTGAGCTAAATATCATGGAGTGACCAGTGTACTTTGGTGGAAGCAGGCTATGAAAGGCAAAAAAATGTTGTCAATCTCCATAACCTCACCCCCATAACACACTTCCATGGGGTACAGATCCTGTTGGGAAAGATTGGTCTAGATCAGTGGCTCTCAACCTTTGGGTTTTGGGTTTTTTACCTATGGATCTCTTTGATTTCTATTTTACTATGCAACCCCCCCTTGATGGTGACATGGATTTCATTGATATTGTTGCTGGAGTCCTACAAGGAGATACATTAAAACCATTTCTATTTGTAATATGCATAGACCAGTGGTTCTCAACCTTTGTTTTTACCTATAGACACCTTTGATTCCTATTTTACAAAGGCGGGCTCCCCATAGCCATTCAACATTTAAAAATCCTATTGTATTTTTATAATTAGATTTTTTTGGTTGCCTGGACCATAAAAAATGTTATATGGTCCTGGGGGTCCATATGGACCCCAGTTTGAGAACCACTGGTATAGATGCTTCCTAAGTCAAATTAAAAACACGCCATGCAAAGACAACAACCAAACAAGGAGAAAGGACGGAAGGGAAAGGCAGAAAAATAACACTGGATATTTACATGGTGTCATATATTACAGAAAGCTTCTGATTCAAAACAATGTACATCATAACGTACAAAACAAAACAGGACATAACAAAGATGGATTAATCCTTTTGCTGTTTATAGAGCCACATGTGGCCCTCAGAGTTTGTTGTGGTACATTTGAGGGTCATATGTGACTCTCAAACCGCATTTTAAAATAACTGTTGTGACTGAATTTATCAAATACAATATTGAAAATCTGGAAAAGGTTTGTCACTTTTTGAACAGGAATACAGATAGATATTTACCAACCCCTCAGCATAAGGCCAATTTCTTAAGCGAACTTTAATAGGTTGGAATTCAGAGTATTCCTTCTTCTAGACTGGTTACCTAACCAAGGTTAAAGAGCCTAGTCTGCCCTACTATTTAGTGCTATGTGAAATACAAACAGCCTTGTCCAGGATTTCAACTTGTCTTGTGTTCATTTTCTACAATATTAATCTTACTCCACCACACGCCCGTCTAGCCCAAGATAGGGCCAAAGTGGAGTATTGCATGTCATGAACTGCTCATCCACTTTTAACAAGAGAAAAGCATTGGCAATGATTTTTCACAAGAGAAAAGCATTGCCAATGAAAAGAGAAAAGAATAATTAGCAATAATTTAATTAAATTTGATTAAAATAATTTAATCTATAGAGTAATTAAAAAACACTTTAATGAGCTTAAATTCTACTTATTCAATTTCAGCTTTCCTCTTTGTTGATAATACTTAAAAGCTTCATTCATTTAATGTCAAAACAAAAACCTTTTATTGTTTTCTATTCACGTCTGTTTCTAATGATAATCTTTTAAAACTATTTCTAATATAAACAAATTAAAAGTGAAATAGTCCACTGTGAAATATTAATAAAATTTACAGTTTTCAGTTGACGCTAATATAGCAATGGTTGGCACCCTTCCATCTACTAAAGACGATGGCGTAGTGTCCACTTTTTTTTTCTCTCTTTCTTTTTTCTTTTTTCATTTCCCTATTCCCCTTTCCTTTCTTTTTTTTTTTGGTTCTGCAACTGCGTGAGTGACTGAACAGCCCAATTTTTGAATGGCAATCTCTGGTGCAGTGACTGCGTACACTTCAGCTGCACCAAATACAGTTTCGTGCCATACACAGGACATATTCCAAGTGCAATAAGAGTTCTCATATTTTCACCATTAACACATTGGTCGCAATTTCTAATGCAGCGCTATGTTCAAACTCATATGACTTCAGTACCAAGCCAGATATTTGGTTTGGTTTGGTTTGTTTTTATGGCATATCAACCTCAGTGGGTCATTTAATGCCGATAAAGTTTTTAAATAAAGTAATCATTAAATGGATACTCAATTTTGTTTATAAAGTCATGTTTTTCTATTTAACCCAGAGACGGGACTCTAACAGGTACTACCACTCCGGGTCAGAATGGACCAGGGAGCAATGGTGATGAAGGGGTGCTCCACATTCCCCAAACCCCCAAAATGGAACCTCATCATCAGATAGAGTTTAACGTCATTCCCAGGACATTTAGACCCTCAGCCACCACCTTCTAGCATCCATATGATAAAAAGGGTTGGGGCTTGCCATAAGGGCAATAGGGTCGGGACAATCATATAGGTGCTAGGGCTTGACATGACCAGACGATTGATCACAGGGAGCCTCTTCGACTGCCTGTCTAGCCTAAGTAAGGGCCAAAGTAGAGTATTGCAAGTCATGGACTGCTCAACCACCTGGGTTCTATTCTTAAGCATCACATGTCACTACCCACGGCCAACAGGTGGCCCCATTTGGGGGAGTCTTACCCTTCTGCAGAGGTGCAGTCGGTGCATTCTAATGCCCCAGTCAACAGGGTGGTCCAGATTTTAGAGTAAAAGGTTGTGTGCCACTTTGCAAAGCTAAGACCTTTCAGGCTCACCTCTGCAAAGCTTCACAAAATATTTTGATGATTTTTTGTGAATAATTTGAAGGCATCTAACTAGGATTCATTGAAATGCAATTATGTGAGATTTTTAAAAAAATTATTTTCTCATTTGCATTTACAAATAAAGATTTTCTGTTATATCGTTGTTTACTTTGAACACTCCTTAACAATATTAATGTTTTGTATTTTGAAATTTGATAATTAAAACTGATTTATGGCCATTTAAATAATATATCTGCTTTTATAGGTGTCACATCACAGTTTTGGACAGTTCTTCATGTACCATATGTAGTGTACATCACGACCAAAGTATTAAATTAGGGTCAGAGCATTTATTTGAATTCTCAAGGTAAAATTTATTGGAATTTTTTAGATGGATTTGATAATTTGTATTATTTGTATTTCTTGGATTATTGTCCTCATCTTTATTGTTATATACATAACGTTTCGGCCGACGTGCCCTTTAGGCTTTTTTAGGTGTTTCTCTTCAAGTTCAAAGTAACGGTTCCTAATGTTCGACAAGAAACACCTTATTGAAAGAAGTCATTCAGAACTAATTTCTCCTCAAAGGCCAATACGCTCGCGCACGAGGGGGGAGGAAGGGGAGATTTAGAATAATCATACTAAGTCCAATTACCATCGAATTGGCAAGACAAGACAGCAAGCAGTCGTAACCCAATACGATTCTGGTTTGCTGTCTTGTCTTGCCTGGTTTGGGCCTGGTTTGTTTGGTTTTACGGCATATCAACCTCAGTGGGTCATTTAATGCCAATAAAGTTTTGAAATAAATCAATTCTTAATGGATAATACAATTTTTTTATAAATACATTTTTCTATTTAACCCATAGATGGGACCCTAACAGGTACTACCACTCCGGGTCAGAGTGGTCCAGGGAGCAATGGTGATGAAGGGGTGCTCCACATTCCCCAAACCTCCAAAACTGGAACCTCACCATCAGATAGAGTTTAATGTCATTCCCAGGACATGTAGACCGTCAGCCACCGCCTTCTAGCACCCATATGATAAAAAGGGGTTGGGGCTTGCCATAAGGGCAATAGGGTTGGGGAAAGCATATAGGTGCTAGGGCTTGACGTGACCAGCTGATTGATCGGAGGGGGCCTCTCCGACCGCCCGTCTAGCCCAAGATAGGCCAAAGTGGAGTATTGCATTCTTGTCTTGCCAATTCGACGGTAATTGGACTTAGTATGATTATTCTACACACCTAAAAAAGGCCGGAGGGGAAAACGGGCGAAACATGTATATAACAATAAAGATGAGGACAATAGTCCTAGAAATATAAATAATACAAATCATGTATGTAAAGTTTTGTAGTGAATCCAGAAACGGAAATAATGATAAAGTAATACAACACCATGTAAATATTATTTTTTTAAGAACATTTTTTTTTCAACTTGTCATTCTGCAAAAAGATAACCACTTGATTAAAAACATGCAACAAGACAATTTATTGTAACCAGCATGCGTCTTTAATGCCGTCTTTAACAAATCAATGAAAGAATTAATACATGCATAGCATTAAATTCTTTCCAAAAAAGTTGCTGTTACAAAATGATGGTTTTATGACCCCCCCAGTTTTCATATACAATGTGGGACAACAAAAATAATACCATTCTCTTTTACATGAATAATATTTTGAGCTCTACTTTCAGAAAGAAAAAAAAAAAGAATTTGAAATCTTTGAAGAAAAAAATTTGAAATTTTTGAAGAAAAATATTTTAACAGATTTTAATAAAAGTTAAAAGTTTTCATCGGTTTGTTAATAAAATCTTTATTTTTATTAATTTTATTTTTAATTTAATTTTAATTTTTTTTTTCACCCGTTTTTTCCCTCCGGCCTTTTTTAGGTGTGTAGAATAATCATACTAAGTCCAATTACCGTCGAATTGGCAAGACAAGAATGCAATACTCCAATTTTGATTTTTCGGACTGTTGTTCTCATCTTTATTGTGGTAAGTAAAATCACATTTTGGACAAATAAAATCTCTTTTGTTTTTATAAATAGTCCAGGTTAAAAGCACACTAAAGGTAACCCAAGGCTAAACGTTTTGAACTTATTTTTCTGATGCAGGTATCATTGGGAATGTAAAAAGTTTTGATAAATGAGCTAGGTTTTGAACTGTTTAACAAAATTTTCTTGTTCCTCAATGAAACCCAGTTTGGAGTGGTTTCTTTGTTTAATGACATTAACCTTTATGGGTTATTTAATGCCAAAGCCATCCTTGTAGAAGAATGGTAGTGGTACTATTTAACCCATAGATAGGGGATGAGGGTATCCATACCTCTCCTAAAGGTATTATTCCAAAAGAGAACATAACAGCTGGAGTTCAAATTTGCAATCCAGCACATTAGCCAGGGTGACTCCTGCATACCTGAATTGTATTATATTAGGCTTTAAAATGTTCAGTTTGAGTTACCCTTATCAGACTTTTAACCTAAACTTATCAGAGGATGTGCTTGTGGCGTAACAGTTATCATTGTAGAAAATGGACTCAGCTATCAGAGTTCAAATCCTGAATGAAGCTGTTTGCATTAGAAGAATTTATGAACAAACTGATGAAAATTTAACAAAAAAAAACAAATGCAAATAAAATATTAGTTAACAAAGAAAATATTTTTAAAATGATCCAAGCAGTCATCCTGCCATTGTATGAAAGTATCAATTTTGGTAAATATTTAGAAAATCTTTCAGAGATTCCTGATTTTAATAGATGCTCCCTCCTTCCACAATAGATCATGGACTTCAATTTCAAATGAGTTTTTCAGATAATTATTCTATATGAGAACTGGAATTTCTTTCAGCAATATGACTGACTAGTTAAAAAGACCTTTCTAAGAAATATATTTCACATTGAACATTAATATAATCTATTAATAATGGAGATTGTCCGTATTTCTGTCTGTAACAAAAACTACGTCATAGCTCTACATCACAGCTTACGTTAAAATATTCTTATGCTATATACACCCAAAGTTTGAGTAAGCAATTTTTAAAATTGTTTTTTTACTCGTCCCTTTTTTTTTTTTTTTTTTTTTTACAGTAACAAGAAGTTAACTAAAAAGTTTACAAATAAATAAATACCTATGATTTTGTGGAAAATTTATGTGGAAAATATCCAAAATAATTGTTTGATTATTACATGTACGCAACATTTTATTTGAGAGGGACGGGGCTCAGTTTTCATTTCAAATTGTTTTTTTTGTTTTTTTACTCCTTTAATAAATATGAGGATTTGTCTAACTTATGATACAAACCCTCTGACATTGAATTTTTAACTCCCATCCTCTCAGGCAATGTCTTTCAAAAATTAATTTTTACAATGCCCGGAGGTGTTTTCTGTTGCTAGTTAATATAAAGTACATAACATAATACAGAAGTTATTATAGTAATGCTTAATACAAAACTAGTGCCTCATATATTATTCTGATGCTTATTTTTCCCCTTCATTTCTATTGTCTATTCTTATAAAGTTTTATCTGTATTTTTTTATTATTTTTATTCTATTTTAATATTATCATTGTTAATAATAATATATCTATGATCTAGAATGCTAATGTTGAGAAGGGAAAAAAAAAACTCTCACAAGCAGGCTCCAAATGCCATTCCCTAGAAAATCAGTTCAGGTGAAGGGCTAAACCACATGAGATGGGGATGATAACCTGGTAATGATGGCAACAGACAGGGTGAAAGAGTTACCAGAGGAACTAGAATGGTTACGTGTTCACAACAACAACGAACCACCAACTAGAAGGAACTTGGCCATGGTCAAGCTTGGAGAGTGATGAGTTCCACCAAGTTTTCCAGCACCACATGATGATAACAACTGCTACATCTGAGTTAGATTATGTGTGACTGTTAGAGAGTCATCAGTGGTGCCTCTACAACCACCTTCACCTGGGGTTACGAGACTGATCATTATTGAAGTAAGTCAGACAGTCAACAATTGGTTTGAGCAATGTGACTGGCCCAGCCTAACTGCACAGTGTCAAGACAACTGGTATTTATGGGAATTCAGAACAGTCCACCCATGCATTTGGGTGAGTCCATTCCCTGAGTCCTGATTGGCTGCTTGGTTTGTAGGGCCCTCTGAGGCTCCATAAATCCTGCCACTTTTCAGTGGTCATTACGGCATCTCAGAATCGTATTCGGTTACGACTGTTTGCCGTCTCGTCTTGCCAATTCGACGGTAATTGGACTTAGTATTCTACAATCATGATGATAGTACTAATGAAGCACCAATCATGAATGAATAGGCTCAAATCTATCTCTGATTTCCAATTCCTTCAGTTTTCATTCTAAGCCTTCTTGTGGATTGTTCCAAATGAACCACATGATAAAAACTACCATATCCAAGATAGATGGTAGGTGATTGTCAGAGTCATTAGTGGTGCTTCTACAACCACCCTTACCTGTGGTTACAAGACTGATGATGATAAGTGTAGAGCTACCTGTATCAGGTAAATGAAATACATTACAATAACCTAAAGAAGCAATTAACCCCCCACTCCAGCAGTCAGTCAAATACTTATAAAATCCAGTTCTTAAATGGTATCAAAAAAAAAAAAAAAAAACCATACAAAACATTTTATAGACACCTCTCTCACCTGGGGTTAAGAGATGATGACAACAAGTATAGAACTACATTTATGATACAGTCACCTGTACCAGGTAAATGAAATACAATAACCTAAAGAAGTACTTCTTCCCTCCCATTCCCGAGCAGTCAGTCAAATACTTATAAAATCCAGTTCCTAAATGGTACCAAAAAGAAAAACCATAACTTTTACCAATTATTTATATTTCATAAACACCTCCCCCACCTGTAGTTAAGCAACTGATGATGACACATAAGTATAAAACTACCTACATGATACAGACACCTGTACCAGGTAAATGAAATGCAAAAACCTTCTCCCTCCCCCCACATGAGCAGTCAGTCAAATACTTATAAAATCCAGTTCCTAAATGGTACGAAAAAGAAAAACCATAGATTTTACCAATTATTTATATTACATAGACACATTTCTAGATATTAAAAAAAAAGAGAGATCCAAAAAATAACATGAAGAGACAAATAATCTTACCTCGATTAGTTTTTTATGTTCTTCATTGAGTCTTGTTGTAAGATTTTGAATGAGTGATGCTCCTTCCAGAGTGCCGACAGCGCCTGTAAATAGGGAAGAGATGAAAGATTTTGTTTAAATAATAGATTGGTTGAATTGTTTTTGTTTCTTGACATGTAGTGTAGGTTGGTTGGTTGGATTTTATGGCATGTCAACCCTTGTTGGGTTATTTTATGCCAAAGACATTTTTGCTTTATTCATTCTTGATGGGTACTCAATTTTTTTAAAACACACATTTTTAAATCTCAGTTTTCAATTTAACCCATAAATGAGACTCTAACAGATTCTACCACACCGGGTCAAAGTCGACCTGGGAGTAATGGTGATGAAGGGTTGCTCCACATTCCCCAGAGCTCTAGAATTGGAACTTCATCATCAGATAATTTAACATCATACCTAGGACATCAAGACCCTCAGGCACTGCCTTCTAGCACATATATGATAAAAAGAGTTGAGGGCTTGTCATAAGGGCAATACGGTTGGGACAATCATATAGGTGCTAGAGCTCGACACGACCATCTGATTGATTGGAGGAGGCCTCTCCAACCACCTGTCTAACCTAAGTAAGGGCTAAAGTAGAGTGTCGCATGTCATGGACTGCTCAGCCACAAGGATTCTGTCCTTAAGCATCACGGGTCGCCACCCACAGCCAACAGGTGGCCTCATGGGGGCGGGGGGTACCAATCTGTAGAGGTGAAGTCGGTGTATTCTAAAGCCCCAGCCGACAGGGCTTTATTTTTTTTTTTGGCATGTGTTGCATAATTGATGGGTACTCAGTGTAGAGAATTTATTCAAATTTAAAATAACAGTTACATAGATTTTGATGGACAGCACTTAACACTTTTGTGACCTCTCTTCCTGTTTTGCTGTGTAAGTGTGGGAAGGGATAGTTTAGTTCCAATCAGTTTCTAGCTAGCCACTAAAGAATGATGATGCAATAGCGGTTAGCTACATTTTCACAGTCACAGTTGAGTGACCCAGATCCAAAATTCAAATACATGTATTGGGTCAGTAAAATGGTTATTCCTGTATATAGAGTGAGAGAGGGAGAGGCTCTGTGATTGGATATACCAATCACGTGATGAGCCCAGAGTTCAGGTGCAATATCCAAAAAAGCTAAGGCAGACAGATTCCACCAGCGATTTTGATGGACAGCCCTTAACACTTTTGTGACCTCTCTTCCTGTTTTGCTGTGTAAGTGTGGGAAGGGATAGTTTAGTTCCAATCAGTTTCTAGCTAGCCACTAAAGAATGATGATGCAATAGCGGTTAGCTACATTTGTTGCATAGCGCCTTCTTTACCAGCACTAAATAGGTATATGTTATATACTGGTCTTTTCACTAAGCCAAATCAGCATATAACGTTATATACCTTTCTTTAATTCTTACTCTGGTCGTCTATTCTTCTGGCCGGCTTTAGTTCTGATCGTCTATCATCTATCTTGGTCTGGTATATCTTCTAAGGTCTCGTCTGGTCTTCTATTGAGGATTCCGGGTCTGGTTTCTGTTGCTAGGGATTTCTTGTTATCAGAAGCCCTGTGTCATTGTTAGTTTTTAGTAATAAACACAAGACTTCGATTTACGATGATGTTACTTTATTCGTAATCCCCCAGACCAGACAATCTGCGCAGTGAGACTCACATCTTGCTAGCTTGGCTTCTAACTTCTAACTGACTAAGTTACTTACTTAGTATCCTTAAACCGGAAGGGGGCTTTCTATCGGGGTTCCGTTTCTCACGGTCTATCCCCAGAAAGCAAGGTCAGAGTGAGGTCAAACGCTGTCACTCACTCTCAAGGCCATCAGCTGTACTGATCGCCATAATGATTTCTACAATACCTTAAAAATGTATTAGGGATCCAATAATTATGTAACACATTTTCACAGTCACAGTTGAGTGACCCAGATCCATGATTCAAATACATGTGTTGGGTCAGTAAAATGGTAATTCCTGTATATAGAGTGAGAGAGGGAGAGGCTCTGTGATTGGATATACCAATCACGTGATGAGCCCAGAGTTCAGGTGCAATATCCAAAAAAGCTAAGGCAGACAGATTCCACCAGCGGTACCACGAGGCAACAAATTCAGGGGCTCAAAGAAACCCCCCAAGATATCTTCTCCAACGCGCCGGTAAGTCCCTTAAACTCAACTTTATATACAGGAAGGACTTTATATTGTTGTTTGTTGTTTTATGTCTAGCCAATAAATTGTTTGAATTAGAGGAAATATTAATTCCTTTCTTGTTGTTGTTAGTATAGCATTCAATTCTAAGACTAACACAATACATGTGAATTCCCCAAAGAAATGTGCAAGCGTTACACAAGGACATTTTTATGTGGGCCCACCCACAAGCCAAGACTGATGCAAAAAATGTTTTGATCCCGTCAACATTCCCCCTCAAGTGGGACGTCACAGGCAATGGGCAATAAACCCAGCCCTCCCCCTTTAAATCAAGGGGGCAGGTATTACTGGGGGGGATAGCCACCTGGGATCAACGCTGTTAATTTAACACTTAACAATTTAACATTAGACCCCCGCCTCGAAGAGCAAGTCAAGAGAGAAGCACAATTAGCTAATTTTGAGTGATGTGACATTAAAATGTGGTTATAAAAATGTAGTAGTCAAACATGCTACCGATAAAATGTTAGAATTACCTTTTAGTGCTGGTTCTTAACCAATTTCAACTTGGTATTCATATTGGGCATGGCGGACGACAAGTTAGATGAAGAAGAAGATGCAGTTAGCAGGAATCCGTCAACAAGCAAGTAAGATCTATCCCTATCTCTAATATATCTGTCTCTCTCTATTATAACAATTTTATACCTTCGCATCACAACCCTGTGGGCACAGAATTTAATTTATAACAAAAAGGTTGTTTATTGTTGTTGATGTTTCATTTGACAAATACGTCATTAACGATTATCGAGCAAATGTAGGCCTGAATATGAATGAAAATATTATGAAACCAGTCCAAAAAAAACCTAGACATTCCAGTTCAAAAATTTTGTATTATTTACCAATTTCAAAACCTCATTAAGGCTGGTATTTTTTCCATTCTGTTTGGGCATGGTTACAAGCAAGAAGAAGCAGATTAGCAGAAATGAAACAAGCAAGTAAGATCTACCATCCATCCATAATATATCTCTCTGTCTCTCTCTATTATATACCCGAATGTGACAGAAGGGTATATACGACTATATATGGTATACAACACCTAGACAGTACATTTCCCCATGATTAGTAATTCCATTTATTATTTTCAAAGTTTCAATTAGATCGGACACACTACCAATAAAATGTTAGAATTACCTTTTGGTGCTGGTTCTTGACCAATTTCAACTTGGTATTCATATTGGGCCTGGAGTTTTCCCAAATGATCATTCCATTCTGTTTCTCGTCGGCTGATCTCTTCATTGTGGCAACGAGCAAAACTATCTCGAAGTTCAGCCAATTCACTTTGTTTTTTCTCTTCAAGTGAAGCCTTCATTAATTCTGATTGAGATTTGTATACTTGCTCCACTGTAAGACGAGCTGCCTTCACACGAAGGTCGATTTCATCCTTTGAAAAATAAATAAAGGAATAATTAAAAATGGTACAAATACTAAAATATACAAAAAATATTTCTGTGTTTTTTTTTTATCCCCAAAAATATACATTTTGAGGGATGTTACATCATGTTAAAATCAAAAAAATAAAATAAATAAGTAAATAAATAAATAACAGTATAAATCATCATCATCATCATGTCGCGCTGTTGGCACGGATATCCATGACAATCTCTCTCCATCCGTCCCTATCGCTCATCATGGTTTGAGTGATATATAAACAATAGTATAAATAAAGAATAAATAAATGAAAAAAAAATATTTCTGTATTTTTTTATCGCCAAAATATGCATTTTGAAGGATGTTATATTAAAATCTGGTTGTAAAAATGTAGTCATCGGACATGCTACCAATAAAATATTAAAATCAAAAAATAAAATAAATAAGTAAATAAATAAATAAAAATAGTATAAATAAATAAAGAATAAATAAAGGAATAAAATAAATTAATTAAAATGAAATAATTAAAATAATAAATGAAATTAATAATAAATAAATAAATAAAAAAAATAATAATAAATAATATAAAATAAATAAAATAAATAAAAATAATTAAAATTAAATTATCATGTTTAAATAGTGTTTGAATTATATTCATTTATTCTATTTTTATTTATTTAATTTATCTACTATTTAGTAGATAAATTAAATAAATAAAAATAGAATAAATGAATAAAAAATAAAAATAGAATGAATAAAAAATAAAAATAGAATAAATAAATAAATAAAAATTGTACAAATACTTCACAAACACAAGTTGAATAAATCTTAAAAGGTTAAAAATTTGATAATTTGACAAAAATGTTGTTATTAAAGTAAAAAAAAAAGTTTTGAAAAGTTTATATAAGAAACTAGCTTGTTGGCAGAACCTAGAATATGCCAAAAGTTTTTTTTTTGTTTTTGTGTTTTATATAAGAACCACAGTGGGTTTAATGCCTAAATTTGAATAAATCAATAAGATAATACAATTTTTTATAAAACCTATTAACCAAGATACCTAAAGTACTTCCCAGAACCAGCAATGTTGATGAAGTTTAAACCTAAAAAACTAAAGTTTATATTCCCAGACAGTAGACCGCAGCCACTGATATGATACATAACACACAAAAAAAAAAAAGGATTTTCCAGAGTATGACATTTAAGTACACCCAGGGGTGAAATGTAGAGTCACCTATTAATTGCCATTACTCCCATATCCACTGTGATTCAGAGATAAGGTTGGTTATTTGGTTGGGTTTAATGGCATGTCAACCCATTGGGTTATTTTATGCCATTATTTTGTTTTATACATTTTTATTCTTTTTTTTGTTTTATATATTTTATTCTCTTTTTTAATAACTCATTTAAATCTATTTAACCCATAGATGGGACCCTAACAGGTACTACCACTCCGTGTCAGAGAGGACCTGAGCATAATGCCGATGAAGGACTACTCCACACTCCCCAGAGTTCCAGAACTGGAACTTCAACACTAGACTAGAGTTAAGGCTTTATCTATTATTTGACACAAATGATACCATCCTTTTATGATGGTATTTTTTTTTTTTAAATGGGGTTTTTGAAAAGCTTATAAAAGAAACTGGCCCATTGGTAGAACCTTGAATTTGCTAATAGCACACCCCTGCAGAGCACAAGACCTCCTCCCCACTGACACATGAAAGGATTTTATGGGTATGAC
>CM042180.1:10150036-10232536 GCA_023376005.1 Doryteuthis pealeii
GTTAGTTTCAAAGATGTTCTATTTTTCAATCATACCCCCTCTGTTCCAAATCTTTTTATTTGCATTCTTAGTTCATTAGCCTTTCTAATTTAATATGATATTTTATGACATTAAAACTTAAATACTTGCACCCGGAGGGTGCATATATTTGCTAGTTTTAATAAAGAATTTACTGAAACAGACAAGAGAGGAAAACAATACTTGTCAAATCAGAAAGAAAGTTGAAAGATCTTTTGGTCGGCTTGTGGGATTTTACAGCATGTCAACCCTAGGGTTATTTTATGCCAAAGATATTTTTTTTTATTCATTCTTTTGGGGTTTTTCAAATTTTTTAAACTCATTTTTTCATGCACATTTTTTAAATCATTTTTTTAATCTATTCAACCCAGTAATGGCAATGAAGGTTGGTTTGTTGTTGGATTTTATGGCATGTCAACTCTTATTGGGTTATTTTATGCCAAAGACGTTTTGTTCTATTCATGCTTGATGGGTATTCAATTTTTTATTTTAAGCACATTTTTTCAAACTCATTTTTTTTTCTATTAACCCATTGATGGGACACTAATTGGTATTACCACCGAGTTAGATTGGACCTGAGAGTAATGGCAATGAAGGGGTACTCCACATTTCCCAGAGCTACAGAATTGGAACTTCACCACTAGACCTGAGTTAAGCATCACGGTCGCCACCCACAGCTAACAGATGGGCCATTGCAGAGGTGAAGTCAGTGTATTTAACGCTAAGACCCTAATAGGTACTACCACTCTGGGTAAGATTGGACCTGGGAGTAATGGCAATGAAGGGGCACTCCACACACTAGAGCTTCAAAATTGGAACCTCACCACGAGATCCAGTTTAATGTCATACCCAGGACACGGTTATATTTTTTTGTACAATCCAATCAAAATATAAAGATTTTTTTTATTAATTACAAAAATTATCATAACTAAAGATAATAGTAGTAAAGTCGTCGGGGCGGCCTAAAGTCGGTATCAGCAGTCAGCGAGGGAGTCTATCCCCCTTTCAATAGCGCTAGACCAAGGAGATTGTTTTTTTTTTTAGCATCTGAGGTGGAGCGCCACACCTACCATCAGCTCCTTACTTTACCGCACAGATCCCTGTGCTACTCATACGCTGAGTTGGCGGGGACCGGAATCGAACTAGGAACCTTGTGGTTTCTAGCCAAACGCTCTACCGACTGAGCTAACCCGGCCCATTAAATTGTAAAAAGTAAAGTTGGTGGAGTGTCCTATTGTTATTATCAGCCTGAGAACAAGGGAGTCTATCCACTTTTTCGCTAGCGCTAGACCAGGGAAATTGTTTTTTTTTTGTTTTGTTTTTGCTGAGGTGGAGCACCATACCTACCGTCAGCTCCCCAATTTACACTGAGTTCACAGGGACCGGTATCAAAATAGGAACGTTGCAATTCCTAGGTGACCAAGGTAAACCAGCCCTTAAATTGTAAAAACCCTAAATTAAATTTGGATTTGAAGAGTTCCCCTCCCCCAGTTATATTTATCTCTTTTTTTTTTTCCTTTTTTTTGTAGCGTTAGTTTGTATTCGCCTGGTGGAGTTGTCTGCCCTTTTTAGTTTGATGATGCCCACCAGGGGCACCATAGTATTTAAGCGCCGGTTTCAAATCCTTTCGGCCTCTTTGCCGGTTTCACCAACTACGAGCCACATGGGGTAGATTCTATCTAAACCCTCTCGTTGGGGCTCCGCCCCCCTTACATTACTGTAAGTCCTCACAGCATGGACTATTCCTAGTCTCATGTCTATACTCATATATGTATATCTGTATCATTCATGAATATGTCTATCTTTATTTGTGTACCTCTTTTTATATGTACTCTTTACTATGAACGTTGTATCAACTGTTATCCATGTGCTGTGTTTACCAACTACGAGCCACATGGGGTAGATTCTATCTAAACCCTCTCGTTGGGGCTCCGCCCCCCTTACATTACTGTAAGTCCTCACAGCATGGACTATTCCTAGTCTCATGTCTGTACTCATATATGTATATCTGTATCATTCATGAATGTGTCTATCTTTATTTGTGTACCTCTTTTTATATGTACTCTTTACTATGAACGTTGTATCAACTGTTATCCATGTGCTGTGTTTATTAAATGTTTGTCTATTAACCTTCGTCGGAGTTATTTGTATCCAAAGTATGTATAACTTTGCACCTACGTTATATTTTTAACCAAGACAAGATTTGCTTTGAAGTAGCAGCTGTAAACGTAACACAATGACCAAAACAAGGAAATCCCTTAAGCCTTGATAAATCTTAAATACAAGGTCATAATAAGTATATATTTATACTTATATTGATAAATGCTGATTGACGTCTTTGAACGCCTCATCATTCCTTTTATCAAAATAAAGAAACAAATCAAATTCAAAAGTAAATGTCTCGAAAATAATAATCAGCCTGACTGCAAAGGAGTCTATAACCTTTTCTGGTAATCAAGGACTATTTGCTCGTAAATTCCTACCATAAAATAAACTGAACCCCCATTTTATGTCCGTGTTTTTGCAATAAATGTTTTATTTTTCTTGCATCTGTTATGTTACAATACTAAATATATTTTATTTATTTATTTTAATATTCACTTCAATGTGTATATTCTAAAAGCTTCTATTTTGTGAGAATGCTTAGTTTTAAAGTGGGGGTTCGTTTTTACACTTCAACTTTTTACTCGTAAATTCCAACCATAAAATGCCCAAGCCTAATTTTATGGCAGGAATTTATGAGTAAAACGTTGAATATTACTTTTTGTTGTTATTTCTTTTATTTTTGGCTTTGCTACTCTAAAATAAAAATGTCAGATTTTAATCATCGTCGATGAAAAAACAAAATTACGGTCATAAAAGGAGGATCCAATTTATGCCTAAATTGTAAAACGAGCCCCCACTTTAAAACTAACCATTCTCACAAAATAAAAACTTTTAGAATATGCACATTGAAATGAATATTAAAATAAATGAATAAAATATATTTTATATTGTAAAATAACGGGTGAAAAAAAAAAAAAAAAACATTTAATACAAAAACACGGACATAAAATGGGGGTTCAGTTTATTTTATGGTAGGAATTTACGAGCAAATAGTCCTTCATTACCCCTTTTCTCTTGTCAGCTCCCTAACCTTATTGCACAGATCAGATTATCTGGTATCTCAGGACCAGTATCAAACCAAGAACATTTCAATTCCTAGGTGGGTGCTCTACTAACTGAGCTAAACCGGCCCTTAAATTGTAAAAACCCTAAATTAAATTTGGATTTGAAGGGTTCCCCCCCCCCAGTTTTATCTAACCTTTTTGTTTGCTTATTTGTTCTTTGTTTTTACCGTGACAAATTTCACTTTGAAGTAGCAGCTGTAAACGTAACACAACGACCAAAACAAGGAAAATCCCTTAATCCTTAACAAATCCTAAATACAAGGTCGTAATAAGTATATATTTATACTTATATTGATAAATGCTAATTGACATCATGGAACGCCTCATCATACCTTTTCTCATCATATTATTAAAATAAAGAGATGAATCAAATTTAAAAGTAAATGACTCTTTTTGAAGGAAATATGATTATACCAAAAAAATATAAACATAAATCTGATCAATACCATTCAACAGTAATCCCTCATATGACACATGGGGGTTCGGGTCGTCATCATTTCGACCGTTCTCGTCCAAATCGTCTGGGAGAATATCGATCACAGTCAATAGCAGTCTCCCAGATCGATGCTCTTAATCGTTACGTACAGGACGCCCGAAGAGAATATTGATTGATCAATAGCAGTCTGTCCGGATCATCTCTGTCACTTGTCACTGGCCGTATCTATCGTCGGACAAAACCCCAACGCCGTGTCTGGGAACGCACCCATGTGTCATAAGGGAAACAAAACAACAACAAGAGAAATGAAGACAAGACAATGTCAGGTGAACTTCAGGAAAGGCAGGGAGGTATATAACTTGCATCTATCTGCTGCTATCTCCCATGGTTGTCGAGATGGGGGGTTCCCCCCTTTTCTTTGTAGACCTCTACTAAAGTTGACTTCTAGTGGGCATCTAACATCCTAACTTCCTCAGTGTTCAAGGCTCATCTGCACTCTTCGGCTCCCAGGGACTAACTGCTCTCTCCGCTGTCCCAAGACTAACTGACTAAACTTTTCAAATTTCCCAGAAATCCCCAAATCTCATCTCACTCTCGTATGAAATCTCATCCTCCGAGATTTGTGTCTAAAACCCCGGGTGTTTTGAAAAGTTCTTTGTCTTAATCTAGGTCATATTTTATTGCTAGTCTAAACTATAGTTAACCCTCAAATTGGTCAAAACCCAGTCTTCTCGTCTCCTAAGAAGAGATTATCATCCTTTTATATCTATTGCCACCCACAACCAATATGCTTACTTACACACACACATATATGCATGCTCACACACACATGTATGTATACATACACACATATGTATCTATCTATCTATACATATATATATTCACACATTATCTACACTAGAACACACACACATATTTATACATATATGTGGTTTGACTTACTACTTATTAATTCAATATAATTACTACTACGTATCTATATAACTAAGTGTGCATTTATATGCACACACACATTCTTGCACCCACCGTTGTATTATACTCAGCATGATCCGCAATGATGCAACATTTTATTAAAACCATTAACTACAAAGTGTAAATATAAATATACAACATATTATGGTGAACATTACTGCTTTTCATTGTAAAACGGACTGTTCACGCTTATAAATAAGTTCTCTTTAACTATATAACTATAAATAAGTCCTAACTGTTAACTACAAAAGTGTAAATATAGTAAGCTAAAATTCTGTAGCCTAACTATGGTTCGTCGTTCATGCTTATAAATAAGTTCTCTTTAACTATATAACTATAAACAAGTCCTAACTGTTAACTACAAAAGTGTAAATATAGATATACAACATATATTATTTACTAACCTCTAAGTATGAAATAAGCCCAGACGGGTTGATATGCCGTTAAAATTCCGTAGCGAAATTGAAAGGCAGAACCCACAGACTTGAGCTAACTACGGTTCGTCGTTCAAAGGGACAACAAGTGGCGTGCTGCATGTGTAGGCAGGACAGCAGATGCTTACGTAAATTTAGCAACCGTCCCTGGCTGGATAAAATACCGGTGGTGAGCCGGTCGAACAAGAGAAATGAAATGTGACAAGCAAAATGGCCTACCTTAAAGTTCGAAAAGTTTTGCGTGCAGAGAATAGAAGCATGAGCGTCCTTGGGGGTGCAATTTATAAGTCACGAATCTCATCACTGGCGAGATGAGATTTGTAACATATGCAAATTTCAGCCAGCCAGAACTGGTATAAAAGGGAGACAGTCAGACAGAGCGATTGAGTATATTGTGGCGAGACTGAAAAAGACAGGACCAATTGCCAGTTCATCAGAATCCATTTCCTCCACGTTTACACTAACCAAAAGTCCTTGGTTTACAACTGGAGTTGGTGTTTTCATGCCATAGTAATATCCAAAATTATACCAAAAAATATAAATGTGAACTTGATCAAAACTATACAAAAGTAACACCCCCCAACACGATCTCAACGATGCTAACATATCGTTAAAAACGTTATATACAAAATATTATGGCGAACGTTCCTTCCCCTCTTCTGCCTTTCATTGTAAAACGGACTGTTCATGTTTATAAATAAGTCTTCTTTATACTAACTAACCATATGCTGAATAAAGCCTAAATAAGGTTTCTCTGCTTCATGTTTTTATTTCATTACAATTCATTCAGCAAATCATGACATATTATTTCCTAACTTCTTGGCATGAAATAACCCCAGACAGGTTGTTATGCCGTTAAAATCCACCAACCAACCAATTAACATGACAGAAATAGAATACAAACAGCTCTGGCCAAGATTTGAACCCGTGATTCTATTTCCACAATTGATAGCCACGTGATTGCTTTTATAAACTTTGGAAGTAATAGATGCAGTTTAACATCATGCCTAGGACACAGCAATTAAGAGGTACTCCACACTCCCCAGAGCTGCAGAATTGGAACCTCACCACTAGATGCAGTTTAACATCATGCCTAGGACACAGCAATTAAGAGGTACTCCCCAGTGCTGCAGAATTGGAACCTCACCACTAGATGCAGTTTAACATCATGCCTAGGACACAGCAATTAAGAGGTACTCCACACTCCCCAGAGCTCCAGAATTGGAACCTCACCACTAGATGCAGTTTAACATCATGCCTAGGACACAGCAATTAAGAGGTACTCCACACTCCCCAGAGCTCCACCTATGCCTAGGACACAGCAATTAAGGGTACTCCACACTCCCAGAGCTCCAGAATTGGAACCTCACCACTAGATGCAGTTTAACATCATGCCTAGGACACAGCAATTAAGAGGTACTCCACACTCCCAGAGCTCCAGAATTGGAACCTCACCACTAGATGCAGTGTAGCATCATATCTAGTACATGGTAATGAAAGAGTATTAGTCCAAAAGTAAACGTAATTGTATGACTTGAGTTTGAACTTGCTTACTACGATTTGCAGTCCAGCCCTTTAGCCACTACACCACGGGAACTCCAGTGGAGACACGTGGTGTTTGGTTTGGTTTGTTTTACGGCATATCAACCTCAATGGGTCATTTAATACCGACAAAGTTTTGAAATAAATTCATTCTTAATGATTACTCAATTTTTTTTTATAAACACATTTTTTTTCTATTTTCCATAGATGGGACCCTAAAAGGTACTACTACTTGGGGTCAGAGTGGACCAGGGAGTAATGGTGATGAGGGTGCTCCACATTCCCCAAACCTCCAGAACTGGAACCTCATCATCAGATAGAGTTTAACGTCATTCCCAGGACATGTAGACCCTCAGCCATCGCCTTCTAACACCCATATGGTAAAAAGGGTTGGGGCTTGCCCTAAGGGCAATAGGGTTTGGGCAAGCATATAGGTGCTAGGGCTTGACATGACCAATCGATTGATCGAAAGGGTCCTCTCTGACCATTTGTCTAGCCCAAGAAAGGGCCAAAGTGGAGAATTGCAAGTCATGGACTGCTCAACCACCTGGGTTCTATCATAAAGCATCACAGGTCGCCACCCACGGCCAACAGGTGGCCCCATTGGGGGGCACGTGGTGTAATGGTTACCATCATAGGAAATAGACGTTCAAATCCTGAACAAGGCTGTTTGCATTTCACATAGCACTAATACCCTTGGGAAAGGTATGAATCCACCTATCCTCCTATCAGCTATGGGTAAATAGTAGGACAGACTGTGATCTTTAATCTTTGTTAGCCAACAAGTATAGGAGAAATAAAACTAATTCAAACCTGTTAAACTCCATTTTTACATCATGCTCATGCAGAGAGGTAAAAATATATTCATTTATGGGTAAAATAGTTGGGCAAACTAGGCTCTTTAACCTTAGTATGGCAACCAGTCTTGGAGAAGGAAAAATCTGAATTCAAACCTGGTCAATACTAGAATAGACTCAGGCCTATTTAGTGATCTATTTAAATTTTTTTAAAAAACAAAACAAATACATTGAAATCTTTTTTTTAATATATATATATATATATAGTCTGCTATATATAGGGAATTTTAGACATGGTAATCTCTGGGTAAGAATTTTGATTGTCAGTCGTAATTTAGGCTTAAAATGGCAAGGCGCTCCAATAAACAGGATGTGAGCTCTCAAATTCAACATGTTAAACTATTTAAAAATTGACCTCATGTCACATTCTGCTCTTATTGGATGGGTTGGGCATTAACTACTGACAATTGTGTCCAGGTTACTAGATAAGTCTTAAGTCTTTCTAAGAATATATTGAGCTTTTTATAGTTCATTACAAGAAAAAAAAACTACAACATTGTTAGTATTATCTGCGTTATTCGGACTATTGTCCTCAACTTCATTGTTATCTGTATAACGTTTCAGCCAATATGCCCTCCGGCCTTCTTCAGGTATTTCTTCTTGGACTCTGGAACCTTGTCGGAATCGGGAGCCATCACAAAACTTTGAACCTAACCCTTTATTCAATCCACGGGGGTATCCTGTTCTCATTCCACTAACCATAAGCTGTGTTAATTATTATTCTATGTTACTGCTGCCCTTGATCAGGAGGGCATATTGTCCGAAACATTGTACAAATAACAATGAAGATGAGGACAATAGTCTGAATAACGCAGATAATACTAATCATCAAGCCTCATCTCAAACATTCAGAGAAATAATAAATTATTATGTAAGGGGTGTCTGGTGAAACTTGGCTTATTTATTGAGTTATTTTATTGAGGTATTTCTTGTCGTAATCGGGAGTCATCACAATAGTCCGAATAACGCAGATAATACTAATCATCAAGCCTCATCTCAAACATTCAGAGAAATAGTACAACATTGTTTACTTCAAGCGAGAGATTTGGTTACATAATTGACAGAGGACATATTTTGACTGGTTGTTTAAACTGAGAAAATGCCATAAGAATTGATTTAAGAGTCCTATAAGGATTACCATAGGGATAATCGACAAGTATTAACATGATAATAATACACTTCTCTCTCTCTCGCTCCTGTTTTCTCACTCATTCACTACTCATATTCTCTCTCTCCCTCCCCTCTCTTCAGTTCTCCCACTCCCTCTCCTGTTTCTCTCTCTCTCATTCACTTCTGTTTTCTCTCTATCCTGTTCTCTCTATCTCTCCCCGCTTCCCTCCTCTCTAAGAAAAGGGCAAATTCTTATCATTCTCAGTTTCAGGTTTTAACTTGCAATTAATTGTTGGTAAAAAGACAAACAAGGTAACCAGTTATTGACGTTAGATTCCAAAGTTCATCCGAGGTTAATTTGACAGCCGGGATCCAATGTCGTTCAAAGGATCTGATATCATGGATTGGTTGCACGTCTTGGTTAAATTAATATTCATAAAAGGATCAGAAAAATATTAATTGAACATTCGTAGCAATGTTGATCAGAAAAAAGATATCTATTTTTGTATTATATTACTAAAATCCTCATTATGTTTCTTGTGTCTATATATATATATATATATATATATAATAAAGATAATCTAATGAGTCAGTCGAACCTACGCTAAAATCTGACTGAGTCAGATTTTAGCCCTGAAGAGCTGCGAAACTAATAGTAGGTTCGACTGACTCATTAGATTATCTTTATTACTTGGCTCTACTTAGGTATCGAGCACTTTTTACATATTAGCTTCTCCTAGCGGTTATATGAATATATATATATCTTATATACATATATATATACATATAAATTGTTTTTTCTTTTGGCCAAATACTATACCAATAGATTATTTTTTGTTGGTACGAATATCTTGGTCCTTTCTTTTTTTCAAAAATTTTTTTCTTCCTGGTTGATGTTTGGTAGTATATTTTTACAATCAAACTCTCTGCTGGGTTTTTTCTCTCCGCAAGGATCTACCAACACGCTTGGTATATATATATATATATATATATATATTATATTATATATATTATATATATACATACACACACACACACACACACACACACACACCTGTAGATGGGTTACCAAGTCAGTTCATATTAGGATGAGTCTAAGTTGGACCTTTCTGACAACAGTTGAATGTTAGAGTTGTTCAGGTCCAACTTTAGAGCTCGATGCTCAATATTGAACAGAGCAATATATTTGGTAAAGAAAAAGGCTTAAGAATTGGTCATTTTGCGGTTATAGGTCTATTTCTACCCATAGGTATCTGCGTCTACAAATAGACCTATAACCGGAAAATGAATGATTCTTAAGCCTTTTTCTTTACCAAATATATATTTCTAGCCTCAGTGTATGGTTAACACTATCTCACTTGATGAGACAGTAGTAAGCCAATATATACAGTATTATTAGCAGAGTGCTCAATATCTCTGATAGAGCAATATTATTAATAAAACAGGTGCATCGATGCTTATACATCCCTCATGTAATCAACCAAATGACATGTGCACACAGTTACACAATTTCAAATCATAAATGCATCTTCTTTTTTTTTAACCATATTTTTCCCTTTTTCAAAATCTTACACTGCTTGAAGGTTGATCTGTTTAAACAAGTAAGTTTTAAGAGCATGAAACCAATATGGTAGCAGATTATAATATATATATATATATATTTGTTGAATTTAATATGTGACATGTCCAGTTGGCCTAGGGGTAGAGTCTCTGACTCTGCATTCTGGGTTCTCCAATTCGATCTCTGTCGGGGGGAGATCATAGGTATACACTGATGATGAGACCAAATTAGGTCGAAACAGCTGTACATTGTTCCTCACATCGCACATGGTATTCGCCGAATTTGCTTGTCATGATTAATCGAATTATATAAATAAAAATTTCTCTCCATAAAAATAAAATTACCTATATATATATATATATATGATTATCAGGTTGTGCTGTCCAAGCTTATGCACCCATCTCAGTTGTCGCTTAAAATCTTTGACGAGTGAGATGTGCATGAAACCCAATGTTTGCAGATAAGCATCCATGTACTTGAATATATACAAAAACTAATATATATTCCTTTATTATTATATAAATTATTATTATATATCTGTCAAAGATATTGAGCACTCTACTAATAATACTGCTTATATTGGCACACTAACTCACCATATAAATAATTTGATCAGAAAAAGATATGATCTATTTTGTATTAAAATTCTCATTATGTTTCTTGTGTCTATGTGTGTATAGAGACACACACACATATATATATATATATATATATATATATATATATATATATATATATATGTGTGTGTGTGTGTGTGTGTGTGTGTGAAGAAAAGGAAGTGAATCTGACAGTATGTAGTATATTAAGAAAAATTGAAAAAACACAGGTTTAAATAAGTTAAGTGGTAAGTTTATTGGCCGACGCTGCAGTGTTTCGATCTATTAATTAGATCATCTTCGGGGCATTTGTTGGTATATGGAAGGTGATAAAAAAATTTTATCACAGAATAACGAGAAAAGCAAGTGATATTCCTTGTTTATCAGTCTGTTCAAAATTTGAAGTCTGAAGAAAAAAGTGGACGGTTTGAAATATGATGTCAAATATTCTCTTTTACGGTGTGAGTGTGTGTATTGAAAAAAGGCATCGTGCATTTTTTTAAGTGTTTTGTGTGTGTGGTTGCGTTTGTGTGTATAAATCTTTTGCGATAAACGACATCGAAAGGGAAAGGTATGAATCCATATATTCTCCATCCAGCTATGGATAAAATAGTAGGGAAGACTGGGCTCTTTAACCTTGGGTAGGTAACCAGTCTAGGAGAATGAAAACTCTGAATTAAAACATCATGAGGTCAGTCGTTGATTGGATTTGTGGCATTCCTTGTGCACCAATTCTTTCCTATCGACTGTGCCAAAAAGTGCGGAATGACCTAACACAAAGCTTCACCACTATAAACAAAACACTGTGTAGGCTGTTCACTGAATAAACACTCATGTGTCGAAAATCAACGAGAGAGACCATTTTTTAAAAATATATATATATATGTGTGTATATATATATATATATATATATGCTCCCAAAAAGTTGGTAGAGCTCTCTAAGGGGTGATTTAAATTAACTTTCACTGCCAGCATTTATAAGCAATGATCGTCTGCTCGCAGACTAGATCTCTCTGGTGATCGTAAAATATATAAACAAACCTATGTATTTAACAGTTTAAACACCACCCCCATTACAGCAGCTCTCAAAATGGCCTAGAGGTTAAGAAATCAGACTGGCAAAAAGTAGTTGTTGTGTATAGCCACAGTGAAGAGGCATGAAACGCCGAAACACGTGTCTGTGGATGACTTATTAATTTATATATATATATACAGCAACATACCTCGGTGATGTCGTGAGTTACTGAGTAGCACTGTTCTCCCAGACATCTGGGAAGTGTATAGAAAAGTAGGCCTAAACAAATACCTGATCACCTATCAAGCTGACCAGCAACATGCGGTTTGATGGCTGTTCTTATTAGCAGGGCGAAAACAAGAAAATATTGCAAAATAAAACAGGCTAACAATAGCCACCTGGAATGTCAGGACAATTCTCGATCCTGAGCAATTGGAAAAGCCCAAATGACGAACTCGAATCGTGACAAACTTTCTTGATATGGGGTAGACATTGAGGCCCTTGTGGAAGACAGTGGAGGATCAATTAACAGAAGTGGGGGCTGGTTACACTTTCTCTTGAAAGGGCATGCCGATGGTAGCTGTAAGGGGTTTGATGTAAGGTAGATCGAGCACCTCCATCCTGAATCGGTCTCTATACAGGTGGCACATAATGGTCGTCACAGACACAACTCCTACATTTGACCGACCTGTGTGACAGGGCTTGCCCATTGAGGGCTGGGCTTCTCAGTCACGTATCGTTGCATACGTGAAGAAGACAGGGAAGGGTTTCACATGTGATAAGGTACATAAAAACAAATCCGGATCCTTGGACCATCTACTTGTATAAATGGCCTTATTCTGTGAAGAAGTGGCAATCACCATATATATATTGATCGAAAAAAAGAAAATCATTTTTGATTTTAAAATCTAACTAGGGTACCCTTTCTTTTCTTTTTAAGAAAAAAAAAAACACAATTATTTTACAACATGCATATGCTTTTACGCGTCCTTTTATATATATATATATATATAATATATATATATATATATACACACACACACACACACACACACACACAATGTAAAATATATAAAAATATATATGTATATGTATGCACATGTATGTATACATAGTATCTAATTACCGCTTAAATTAATTTACCGTGGTGGTATCAGTAAATAATCCAAAAGCGCTCAATATATCAAAAATACACAATAGTAACTGCTTTTACTAAGCATTATTTATAATTATAATTAGATTGATAGCAATATGGAGGTGAGAATTGAGGAATGAGTGCACGTGTGGAACGATAACATTGTTTTTTCTCAATTTTTGCACACAGGCCGCACGCAAGGATTGAGGAAAATAATGTAGCGTTCAACCGTTATAAACAAAAACTAAGTTACAAACACACACAACTTATCAAATATCAGAAACCACGCATAGTTTCAAAAAAGAAAAATAATACATGAAGCTAAATCATTTATCAAAATGACTTCATTCAGCATTAAATGACCAAAAAGGGTTGATATGCCATAAACCGACCATCCATCCACCTCTTATCCTGCACCTCTGACATCACTCAGTCAGAGGGACACACGTTTCTGCCTTCTCTACTGGTCTTTAAGTGAGCCTTTCTTCTCAGCATGTAGGGTATATACATAATCCTAGATTGGTTTCTAGTATGGGACATTTTGTTTGCCCCCACACACTTTTCTCCAGGTATCTTTGATTGACACCTGCACTTTGTTGACCTGCACCTGATGACATCAGGTCATCACTAGTTCATTGCAATACACCCCTACTCTTGGATGTCATCATGACATCTGTGTTTGCATATTATATATATATATATATATATATATATGGGGGGTAATGGAGTTCAGCTAGGTATAAGTAGACTGTGAATTAGCATAGAATGATTACTGAGTACAAAGTGAGTTAAAGCTTTGTGTAGAAATTTGTTAACCAAAAAAATGTTTCAAGTAATAAAAACTACTTAATCTTAAATGACTTCTTTACAACCATTCTTCAGATAATAAATATTATCATGGACTAAGTCTAAAGGAATGGGTGTAGGATAAAAAATAAGAACACTTTATCATCTGATATAATAAAGTCCTTGCTACTTCATAATATATATATATATATATATATATATGTGTGTGTGTGTGTGTGTGTGTGTATTTAGGCAGCATTTCTTCTTGTAGGCATATATTGTTGAACATTGCAGCCATTTTTTGTGTGCAAATTTTTTCTTTTGTCTTTTCATATTGCCGGATTGTTTTAATAATATCTGGTGAAAATTGGCTGATATATTTGCCATAGTTGATTGTCCTAGTACTTTCCGCCCTATCCTGGGCCATCTTCAAGTTAATTTTGAAACCGTACAACAGTGGGTTGTTCCATTTCATATTTATATAGGTTGTGTTTATTTTATTGTTTTTATTACCATCTTAATATTATTATTATTTTATAAATTGTTAATGTAAAGTACTAGGTCAATTAACTATGGCAAATACATCAGCCAATTTTCGCTATATATTATTAAAACAATCCGGTAATATGAAAGGACAAAAGAATAAATTTGCAGACAAAAATTACCATAGACAGTCTTTGCTCTTAGACAGTAAGATATGATTCTCCCCTTTTCACCCTTTGATAGTTTACCCCTGTCCACACTTGATCATAACTATACTTCCTCCTCTTCTCCCAAATTTGCTGAATCCTCTACCACTTCCATCCTGTTCTGACCTTTGCCCCCTACTTCACTATGCCTCTACCTTACTTCCTCTCTCCTCCCCTATCCCTGTTTACCTCGTCCTCACTTATATGCAAAGTTGTAGAAATAAATGAAATCATTCTGAAGAAGTTTCTGAAGTAACAGAGAAGAAATATTAATCTATTTGATTGTTTGTGTTGTTATTCATTTTCCCTATATATCATTTCACACACACACACACATCATTACTTTTTGCTTTCACATGCAACGATCACGTCGGCTTTCGTAAATAACGGTAAATAACCTTTTAACACAAATTCAACATACATTGAACATCTTTCATCTTTGACTCATGTAAATTTTCAATGTCCTGAAGAAGGTTTTATTTTTTTTTAAATGAAATACTTAAGTATCGACACAGAGTTTCCATCATTCTGTATTTGTTTTCTTTAAAAAATTTCTCCACATATTGTCACAATAATTTCCTCATCTTATTTACACAAACATATATATATATATATATATATATATATATATATATATATAGATAGAGAGAGAGAGAGAGAGAGAGAGAGAGAGAGAGAGAGAGAGAGAATCTGGGAATGGCCAGCTAGTGTAATGGTTAGAGTCCCCGCCTGTCAGCTTGGCAGTCGAGGTTTCGAGTCACACACGGAGCAGTCTCCCATGTCTATAATCTTGCTGATGAGACCTAATAGGTTGAAATGTACATTCAGGGATTGACATTTTCTCGATTTGTTTAGCCTTACATTTGAACATATATGCCTGCCTAAATTCATTAATTATTAACTAAGTAATTTTCAAAATTAAGTATGACTTCAATTAAGCACATATCCTCCAAAAATTGTCGGCTAAAAGCCATATCAAATAAACACATTGTTTACTTACTCTCATATATATATATGTGTGTGTGTAAAAGTTAAGAAAAAGTGTATAACAATTACATTCAATTAATATTTTGTCTCTGTTGGTTTTAAGAGCTTCATGAGAATCTTTATTGTTTTAAAACAGAATGCTATATACATACAATGAAAAGGTGGAAAGATGAGGCAGAGGAAGGAAATAGAGAAGGGTAAGATGTTGCCACAGATGTATGGTAGATCACATGTGGGGGGTAGGATGATCAAAGGATTTAGGGTGAGTGGAGCATTTAGTGATTAATGAGGGTGTTTGTCTTGTGTAAGGTTAATGGAGACAGCTTGTTGGTTTTGTCTGTGTGAGAAGAGACTATGTTGTTAATTTTGGCAATTCTGAATTTTTATGTTTTATGCGTTTCAGTGTTTCTGTGATTTTAAGTTTCTCGTATTTTTGCATTATCCTCTGTCCGTCTTGATGTTGTTTTCGTGAATTATGATTTTTGTGATGGCTGGAATTATATAATCGTGTTTCGATGTGTACATCTCATCAGTGTGGCTAGACTTAACAGCTACTTCTAGCCAGGAGTGAAACCCTACTGAATTTTCATCAGTCTGACTCCTAACCTTTCAGCTGTCAGTAAGATGCAAACATTTAACTGATAAGTACATATATCCATAGATGTATGTTACAGTCACCAGAGAACTCAAGTCTGTAAACAACAGATGAGTAATGCCTTTACACTAAGCAGTGAAAGTTCGTTAAAGTCCCCTCTAGAGAGCTCTACTGGTTTTTGGGAGTATATATATATATATATATGGGTAATTCAATGTCAAATCATCCAGGCCATGTCACAATGTTCAATATATGTGAAATGATAATATAAAAAAATTTTGTCTTAGATTCAGTGCCACATCGGAATATTGATCTTGCTATGAAAAAAATCAGAAATCATCAATGACTTAAAATTGGTTAACTTTCAGACTTTATCGATGGCTTGGTATTGGATTCCTTGGTAAAAATGCTTTTATAAACCAATTTTTAGGTGTAGGGAAGCTCTAGAACTCATATTACAGACAAAAATAGATTACTAAAAGTCGCCATTTTTCGCGAACCCCACCATATTTGGAGAGCTAAAAATCAAAAGAACTCCGCCAATTTTTGGAATTGGAAGTTCAAATTTTAGGGAATGTCTAACTTTAACACAGTCCAAATATGTACAAAATTTCAGAACAATTGAAGGGGGTGGGTGACAATTTTACTTTTTTCTGGGTGATTTGATATGGAATTATATATATATATATATATATATATATATATATATATATATATATATATGTGTGTGTGTGTTGTGTGTGTGAAGAGAAATGGAAGTGAATCCGACAGAATGTAGTAGAGTGAGAAATTTGAAAAAACACAGGTTTAAATAAAATGAATAAGTTTATTAGCTGATGCTGCAGTGTTTCGATCTGTTGAGTAGATCTTCTTCAGGGCTTTTGTTGGACTATCACAGTCTCCTCATTATTCTGTGATAAAAATTTTTTTACTCTTCCTTATATCAACAAAAGCCCTGAAGAAGATCTACTCAACAGATCGAAACACTGCAGTGTCAGCTAATAAATTTACCACTCATTTTATTTAAACCTGTGTTTTTTCAAATTTCTCACTATACTATATATATATATATATATATATGAAAAATGAATGGAAGTGAATCCGACAGTATGAAAGAAATATTTAGAAAAAACAAACATGATGTTAAAATTTGCTGACAGAAATCTGTTTCGACCCTTTATTGAAGTGGTCTTCATCAAGAGCGAGTTGTGTATGATAGAGAGAACGGTGTGAGTTGACCGTGAAGACGAAAGTGGTGCAGATGAAACGTTCAAAAATCATAGCCGAAATTTTTTTTGAAAATTTTTTAAAAAATTTTAAATTTAGAAAATGCGTATTCTGTTTTGAAAATAAAATAAAATAAATTTTATTTTATTAAATCAGAAGCATTATAGTCCACAAAGAAAACTCAAAAGAGTTTGATGTAAATGTGTACAAAAATGTATAAGAAAGTATCAAAAATATCATATATATATATATATATATATATTATATATATATATATAATATATATATATTAACTAATACAAATGAAAAGTCTGTTTAACCATTGTTTCTGAATATCACTTTTTCGGTGTTAACCAATGGTTAGACAGACTTTTCATTTGTATTAGTTAATATGAATAAATAAATAAATAAATAAATACAGCTCTTACAGAAGTAATTGAGCCCTCTATAATCATTTCTCCAATATAATAATAAAAATTTAACCTATATATATATATAGATAGATAGATAGATAGATATAATTCAATAATGCTTAGATATCTATTTATAACACCAAGTTTTGTCACTAGAGACTAATGAGAAATTCTATCATTATGTTAACATAAAACATGTTTGTAGACACGTACAACTTTTGTATGTGCAGACAGGTCTCACTAGTGAGTAATACATTTCTGTTGTTATGGTAACAGGAGACATTATCAGCTATTTGAACGTTGGTTGGTTTGTTTGTTTTGCGGCATGCCAACTCTTGTTGTGTTATTCTATACCAAAAGTCAGTTTAACAAAAATACCAAAATGTATCTTTATAATCATTTGAAACCAGCTAACACTCCATATTGAGTTGCATTGCGGAGACATGGAATAAACTGCCTGCGTCGTTACCTAATTTATTTAAATTATTAGTGGATCAAATTGTTTGCGAGGTGTAATAAAAACCCATGTAAAAAAAAAAAAAAAAAAAAAAACAACAAAACCCCCTTTATTTGCTTCATTTACAGATTTTTAGGGATACACATAGTAACTAGGATGAAATTAAATCGAAATAAAAAAAATAAACAGAGTTCAAAGATGATAGTGTGTTGTATACTCTCTTTCCTTACTTTCTTCTATTCTTCTTCTGTTCATCTCTTCTAGCATCTGGACTTCGTCTTGGGGACTTCGTGTCTGGTCTTCCATTGGGGATTTCTCTTTATCAGAAGCCCTGTGTCATTGGTAGTTTTTAGATAATAACACAAGACTTCGATTTAACTTAGATCATATTTTATTCTGAAATCCCCACCAGACTACCTGCGCAGATTGAGTCGGCACGTGCATAACACGATTGAAAAGATTTGCAATTGAACATGTTAATTTCTAGATTTCCCTCTGATGTAATTTCACGTGATACGTTAACTATTTGTAGGCTGCCGAAGCACTGAGTCTTTCAAAGCCTCCATGCTTCCTGTGGTCTGCCGACACTATACCTGATGCCACTCTCCACATATATACGTGCACACATACATGCATATTACTACTGTAAACTGTTCATGTTCCTGACACTACATTATTCTGTGTACTTGACATGAGACTTTGATGAGTTGTGGTGCACCTGAGCACTGTACACAATAAATTTCATTATTATTATTATTATTATATCAATGTTTTAAGAGGCAATATATTAATGCAGTTCAAAATCTGGACCAAGTTACCTTTAAGCACCCTAGGGACGACCTGGATTCAAAAGGACATGTTTCGCTTTTGCACCGTCAACATCCGGTTGTTTGTTAGGGTTAGGGTTAGCAGTTAGTTTTATAATTTAAAAAAAAAAAAATGTGTCAAAAATCGTCTGGTAACAAACAACCGGATATTGACAGTGCAGAGCGAAACATGTCCCTCTGAATCCAGGTCAACCCTGGGGTGCTTAATGGTAACTTGGTCCCAAAATCCTTTATGAAAATAATCTCAAACAAATCTGTTTGACCCATAGATGGGCAGAGATGCTGATAGGTAAACGTCCTGCATCACTGATGCATAAAAATCTAAGTAACTATGAAAACTCCAAAGTTGTCACACTCCGAAGTCCAGGTAACATTGTCATGTACTCGTCAGGTGAAAACCCTTCACCTAACATTTATAATCTAAACTTGTTTACTTATTTTATTTTTTTTAAATCCCTGTCCAAATTAAGAGGCATCTTATAAGCGGTCAAATATACAATATATAGTGGAATTGTATAAAAACATCATCATCATCATGTCGCGCTTTCAGCGTGGATATCCATGACAATCTCTCTCCATCCGTCTGCACAAGAATGCTGCGGGTGATCCTGAACAAGACATGGAAACAACACCCTACAAGAAAAAAGCTGTACGACCACCTGCCACATATCACACAAACCATCAGAGTAAGACGGACAAGACACTGCTGGAAAAGCAAGGACGAACTCATAAGCGACGTCCTCCTGTGGAACCCAGCACATGGACAAGCCAGTGTGGGCCGACCAGCAAAAACGTATATTGATCAGCTCTGTGCGGATGCAGGATGCTGCATAGAGGACCTCCCGAGAATGATGAGCGATAGGGACGGATAAAAACATAATAGAATAGAATGTAATGAATTATGTACTGTAAAATGTTTTGATGTTTAATTTTTTTTTTATAAATCATAGTTTTCTTTGGTGTAAAAAATTTGGAAACTTAAATGAACTAAAGCTTGCTCGGACATCAAATTTTAGTTGACAACACAAAGAAAAAAAAATTGACCAGGTGATAGATTGTAAGTTGGCATACTCGTAAGTTATCGCACTTCTAAGTCAAGGTAACACAGTATTTGTATATAATTCAATATGTTGTATAGGTTGACCTTTGAATTTTGGTAATGAAATCATTAATTTAGGGAATTAATTTTTTAAGTGAACGTTTGTAAAGGTCAATGCTAATTTCTGGTCGAAAAAAAAATTAGGTCTTCAAAATTTAACCTAAATCTGTGAGATGACGTAAGTCACATTTTCATCCTAACATTTTATAATAAATGATTTAAAAGGTATTGATAACTAAGATATTACATGGATTAAATAAAGGGTTAAAAGTGCCGTGACTCTTGAGGTTCGTGAGTTGGAAGAAGGTTCCCCGAGTCCGACAAGAAATACCCAACGAAGGCCAGAGGGCACATCGTCCGAAACGTTGTCTAGATAAAAATAAAGATGAGGACAATAGTCCAAATAATACAAATAATCTATGTTGATTTTTCTAAAGAAAACACACACACTTTTTCATAGAAAAATGATGAGTTCAAAGTGAATATTCCCGTGTTTGACAAGAAATACCTTTAGAAGGCCAGAGGGCATATCGGCAGAAACGTTGTCTAGATAAAAATAAAGATGAGGACAATAGTCCAAATAATACAAATAATCTATGTTGATTTTTCTAAAGAACACACACACACACACTTTTTCATAGAAAAGTGATGAGTTCAAAGTGAACATTCCCGTGTTCGACAAGAAATACCTTTAGAAGGCCAGAGGGCATATCGGCAGAAACGTTGTCTAGATAAAAATAAAGATGAGGACAATAGTCCAAATAATACAAATAATCTATGTTGATTTTTCTAAAGAAAACACACACACACTTTTTCATAGAAAAGTGATGAGTTCAAAGTGAACATTCCCGTGTTCGACAAGAAATACCTTTAGAAGGCCAGAGGGCATATCGGCCGAAACATTGTCTAGATAAAAATAAAGATGAGGACAATAGTCCAAATAATACAAATAATCTATGTTGATTTTTCTAAAGAAAAACACACACACACTTTTTCATAGAAAAGTGATGAGTTCAAAGTGAATATTCCCGTGTTCGACAAGAAATACCTTTAGAAGGCCAGAGGGCATATCGGCCGAAACATTGTCTAGATAAAAATAAAGATGAGGACAATAGTCCAAATAATACAAATAATCTATGTTGATTTTTCTAAAGAAAACACACACACACTTTTTCATAGAAAAGTGATGAGTTCAAAGTGAATATTCCCGTGTTCGACAAGAAATACCTTTAGAAGGCCAGAGGGCACATCGTCCGAAACGTTGTCTAGATAAAAATAAAGATGAGGACAATAGTCCAAATAATACAAATAATCTATGTTGATTTTTCTAAAGAAAACACACACATTTTCATAGAAAAATGATGAGTTCAAAGTGAATATTCCCATGTTTGACAAGAAATACCTTTAGAAGGCCAGAGGGCATATCGGCTGAAACGTTGTCTAGATAAAAATAAAGATGAGGACAATAGTCCAAATAATACAAATAATCTATGTTGATTTTTCTAAAGAAAACACACACATTTTCATAGAAAAATGATGAGTTCAAAGTGAATATTCCCATGTTGACAAGAAATACCTTTAGAAGGCCAGAGGGCATATCGGCTGAAACATTGTCTAGATAAAAATAAAGATGAGGACAATAGTCCAAATAATACAAATAATCTATGTTGATTTTTCTAAAGAAAACACACACACACTTTTTCATAGAAAAGTGATGAGTTCAAAGTGAATATTCCCGTGTTCGACAAGAAATACCTTTAGAAGGCCAGAGGGCATATCGGCCGAAACATTGTCTAGATAAAAATAAAGATGAGGAAAATAGTCCAAATAATACAAATAATCTATGTTGATTTTTCTAAAGAAAACACACACACACTTTTTCATAGAAAAATGATGAGTTCAAAGTGAACATTCCCGTGTTTGACAAGAAATACCTTTAGAAGGCCAGAGGGCATATCGGCAGAAATGTTGTCTAGATAAAAATAAAGATGAGGAAATAGTCCAAATAATACAAATAATCTATGTTGATTTTTCTAAAGAAAACACACACACACTTTTCATAGAAAAGTGATGAGTTCAAAGTGAATATTCCCGTGTTCGACAAGAAATACCTTTAGAAGGCCAGAGGGCACATCGCCGAAACGTTGTCTAGATAAAAATAAAGATGAGGACAATAGTCCAAATAATACAAATAATCTATGTTGATTTTTCTAAAGAAAACACACACATTTTCATAGAAAAATGATGAGTTCAAAGTGAATATTCCCGTTTGACAAGAAATACCTTTAGAAGGCCAGAGGGCATATCGGCTGAAACGTTGTCTAGATAAAAATAAAGATGAGGACAATAGTCCAAATAATACAAATAATCTATGTTGATTTTTCTAAAGAAAACACACACATTTTCATAGAAAAATGATGAGTTCAAAGTGAATATTCCCATGTTTGACAAGAAATACCTTTAGAAGGCCAGAGGGCATATCGGCTGAAACATTGTCTAGATAAAAATAAAGATGAGGACAATAGTCCAAATAATACAAATAATCTATGTTGATTTTTCTAAAGAAAACACACACACTTTTTCATAGAAAATGATGAGTTCAAAGTGAATATTCCCGTGTTCGACAAGAAATACCTTTAGAAGGCCAGAGGGCATATCGGCCGAAACATTGTCTAGATAAAAATAAAGATGAGGACAATAGTCCAAATAATACAAATAATCTATGTTGATTTTTCTAAAGAAACACACACACACTTTTTCATAGAAAAGTGATGAGTTCAAAGTGAATATTCCCGTGTTCGACAAGAAATACCTTTAGAAGGCCAGAGGGCATATCGCGAAACGTTGTCTAGATAAAAATAAAGATGAGGACAATAGTCCAAATAATACAAATAATCTATGTTGATTTTTCTAAAGAAAACACACACTTTTTCATAGAAAAATGATGAGTTCAAAGTGAATATTCCCATGTTTGACAAGAAATACCTTTAGAAGGCCAGAGGGCATATCGGCTGAAACGTTGTCTAGATAAAAATAAAGATGAGGACAATAGTCCAAATAATACAAATAATCTATGTTGATTTTCTAAAGAAAACACACACATTTTCATAGAAAAATGATGAGTTCAAAGTGAATATTCCCATGTTTGACAAGAAATACCTTTAGAAGGCCAGAGGGCATATCGGCTGAAACGTTGTCTAGATAAAAATAAAGATGAGGACAATAGTCCAAATAATACAAATAATCTATGTTGATTTTTCTAAAGAAAACACACACACACTTTTTCATAGAAAAATGATGAGTTCAAAGTGAATATTCCCGTGTTCGACAAGAAATACCTTTAGAAGGCCAGAGGGCATATCGGCAGAAACGTTGTCTAGATAAAAATAAAGATGAGGACAATAGTCCAAATAATACAAATAATCTATGTTGATATTTCTAAAGAAAACACACACACACTTTTTCATAGAAAAGTGATAAGTTCAAAGTGAATATTCCCGTGTTCGACAAGAAATACCTTTAGAAGGCAAGAGGGCATATTGGCAGAAACGTTGTCTAGATAAAAATAAAGATGAGGACAATAGTCCAAATAATACAAATAATCTATGTTGATTTTTCTAAAGAAAACACACACACACTTTTTCATAGAAAAGTGATGAGTTCAAAGTGAATATTCCCGTGTTTGACAAGAAATACCTTTAGAAGGCCAGAGGGCATATCGTCCGAAACGTTGTCTAGATAAAAATAAAGATGAGGACAATAGTCCAAATAATACAAATAATCTATGTTGATTTTTCTAAAGAAAACACACACACACTTTTTCATAGAAAAATGATGAGTTCAAAGTGAACATTCCCGTGTTTGACAAGAAATACCTTTAGAAGGCCAGAGGGCATATCGGCCGAAATGTTGTCTAGATAAAAATAAAGATGAGGACAATAGTCCAAATAATACAAATAATCTATGTTGATTTTTCTAAAGAAAACACACACACACTTTTTCATAGAAAAGTGATGAGTTCAAAGTGAATATTCCCGTGTTCGACAAGAAATACCTTTAGAAGGCCAGAGGGCATATCGGCAGAAACGTTGTCTAGATAAAAATAAAGATGAGGACAATAGTCCAAATAATACAAATAATCTATGTTGATTTTTCTAAAGAAAAACACACACTTTTTCATAGAAAAATGATGAGTTCAAAGTGAATATTCCCGTGTTCGACAAGAAATACCTTTAGAAGGCCAGAGGGCATATCGGCAGAAACGTTGTCTAGATAAAAATAAAGATGAGGACAATAGTCCAAATAATACAAATAATCTATGTTGATTTTTCTAAAGAAAACACACACACACTTTTTCATAGAAAAGTGATGAGTTCAAAGTGAATATTCCCGTGTTCGACAAGAAATACCTTTAGAAGGCCAGAGGGCATATCGGCTGAAACGTTGTCTAGATAAAAATAAAGATGAGGACAATAGTCCAAATAATACAAATAATCTATGTTGATTTTTCTAAAGAAAACACACACACACTTTTTCATAGAAAAGTGATGAGTTCAAAGTGAATATTCCCATGTTCGACAAGAAATACCAATGAAGGCCAGAGGGCATATCGGCCGAAACGTTGTCTAGATAAAAATAAAGATGAGGACAATAGTCCAAATAATACAAATAATCTATGTTGATTTTTCTAAAGAAAACACACACACACTTTTTCATAGAAAAGTGATGAGTTCAAAGTGAATATTCCCATGTTCGACAAGAAATACCAATGAAGGCCAGAGGGCATATCGGCCGAAACGTTGTCTAGATAAAAATAAAGATGAGGACAATAGTCCAAATAATACAAATAATCTATGTTGATTTTTCTAAAGAAAACACACACACACTTTTTCATAGAAAAGTGATGAGTTCAAAGTGAATATTCCCATGTTCGACAAGAAATACCCAATGAAGGCCAGAGGGCATATCGGCGAAACGTTGTCTAGATAAAAATAAAGATGAGGACAATAGTCCAAATAATACAAATAATCTATGTTGATTTTTCTAAAGAAAACACACACACACTTTTTCATAGAAAAGTGATGAGTTCAAAGTGAATATTCCCATGTTCGACAAGAAATACCCAATGAAGGCCAGAGGGCATATCGGCCGAAACATTGTCTAGATAAAAATAAAGATGAGGACAATAGTCCAAATAATACAAATACTCTCTAAGTTGATTTTTTTTAAAAAAAAAAAAAAAAAAAAACACACACACACACACACACACATTCACTCACTCCCACCCACACACCTTTTCATAGAAAGATAATGATGCAATCAGTATCATTAAACATGGATAATTAAAAAAACACAAAAGAAGGTAAATCATTATTTTTTAAATATATTTTACTTACCATCTTTAAGAGCCAGTAAAGCCTGCTAAATGCAAAGACTGCTAGCATCCCGTAGTAAAATCCATCCCCTTAAAAACGGGGTTGTAAATATCCTGCCTCTTGTTTATCAGAGGCATGGAGTGTTTTTTTTTTTTTTGTTTTATTTTTTTTTTTTTTAGATATGCTCGACACTTACCTCACACTGGGTCTTGACTCGATCAAGCTCAGTCTTATGTTGCTGTTTAATCTCCTGCATAACTGTTTCCAGTTGTTGCCGCTGGGGGGCGCTAAGCACCTCTCGAAGCTTATCCAACACCTGTTGAGTAAATAACAATAATTGTAGCACAAAAATCAATAACATTAAAAATGATGAAATTCTGGTCACCATTATTAGTGGGCTAAGTTTGCCGGTCCTAAAACAAGTTGTACTCGGATTAAATATTGACCGTGTCAAATCTGACCCTTGGTAGAGGGATTGGGTAAACACATACTGTAGATATGTGGAGTCAAATTTAGGGTAATTGTTATTAACATAGGAAATGGAATTAGTGACCCAAGTTCAAATCCTGGATGAGGCAGTTTGTATTTTTAATTTTTTCATAAAACTGGCTGTACTCAAATCTGACCCTCAGTAGAGGGGTTGGGTAAACAAATTGAAGATATGTGGAGGCATATGTAGGGTAACTGTTATTAGTATAGAAAATGGAATTTGCGACTCAAGTTCAAATCCTGGATGAGGACTTTTGCATTTTCATTTTGCTTATAAAGCAAGTTGTAGTGTAAAAATTTGACCGTGTCAAATCTGACCCTTGGTAGAGGGGTTGGGTACACGCATACTGAAGATATGTGGAGGCAAATTTAGTGTAACAGTTATTATCATAGGAAATGGTATTAGTGACCCAAGTTCAAATCCTGGATGAGGCAGTTTGTATTTTTAATTTTTTCATAAAACAGAGTGTACTCAAAACAGGCTGTACTCAAATCTGACCTTGGTAGAGGGGTTGGGTAAGCACAGATTGAAGATATGTGGAGGCATATGTAGTGTAACTGTTATTAGTATAGAAAATGGAATTTGCAACTCAAGTTCAAATCCTGGATGAGCCTTTTGCATTTTCACCTTGCTTATAAAACAAACTGTACTCTGGTTAAAAATTTGACCATGTCAAATCTGACCCTTGGTAGAGGAGTTGGGTAAACACATACTGTAGATATGCTGAATAACTGTTATTATTGCAGAAATGGAATTAGCGACCAGAGTTCAAATCCTGGATGAGGCTGTTTACGTTTTCACTTTGCTTATAAAACAAGTTGTAGTGTAAAAATTTGACAGTGTCAAATCTGACCCTTGGCAGAGGGGTTGGGTGCACGCATACTGAAGATATGTGGAGGCAAATTTAGTGTAACAGTTATTATCATAGGAAATGGAATTAGTGACCTGAGTTCAAATCCTGGATGAGGCTGTTTGCATTTTCTCTTGCTTTTAAAACAAGTTGTAGTGTAAAAATTTCAACGTGTCAAATCTGACCCTTGGCAGAAGGGTTGGTATATACATAATTAAGATATGGGGAATAACTGTTGTCATAGGAAATGCAATTAGCGAAACGAGTTCAAATCCTGGATGAGGCAGTTTGCATTTTCACTTTGCTCAAAAAACAAACAGTACTCTGCTTAAAAATTTGACTGTGTCAAATCTGACCCTTGGTAGAGGGGTTGGGTAAACACATACTGTAGATATGCTGAATAACTGTTATTGTTGTAGGAAATGGAATTAGCGACCCGAGTTCAAATCCTGGATGAGGCAGTTTGCATTTTCACTTTGCTCAAAAAACAAACTGTACTCTGCTTAAAAATTTGACTGTGTCGATTCCGACCCTTGGTAGATGGGCTTGGTAAAAGCACATACTGAAGATATGTGGAGGCATATGTAGCACAACAGTTATTGTTGTGGGAAATAGAATTAGCGACCCGAGTTCAAATCCTGGATTATGCTGTTTGCAGTTTCCCTTTGCCCGAATTCCTTTAGAAAAGGCATGAATCCATCTATTCTCTCCCCAGTTGTGGGTAATTAGTAGAGCAGACCAGATTCTTTAATTTTGGTTAAGCAACCAGTCTAGGAGAAGGAAAAATCTAAATTCAAAACAGCTTTACTTCATACCGAAATTATATTAGTAGACAAGAAATTTTTTAATTATTTCTTTACTTTTTCGAAATAAATTAAAAGAAATAAAAAAGTAATTCCTGTCTTAGTAGGGCTGAGAATTTTTCATATTTTTCTATCAATGCCAGAGATCAGAGTTCAAACCCAGTTGATTGATTGATTTTAACAGCATGTCAACCCATTTTGGTTAGAGAACTGTGTTCATATTTACATTTTTTGTGTAATTGTTTCTTAATTATTTAAAATAATTTTTTTTCTTAATTTGATTTTTTTTTTTTTTTTTAAAGACAGTTATATAAAATACAAATCATTTTTAAACAGATCTATTTTACCCATAGATGGGACCCTAACAGGTATTACCACTCCGGGTCAGAGTGGGCCTGGGAGTAATGGCAATGAAGGGGTACTCCACACTCCCCAGAGCTCCAGAACTATAGCCTCACCATCAGCTGCTGTTTAGTATTTGAGGAGTAATGTACAGGCTGCTGTACAAAGCCAGTTTATAGACCTTTCTCTGAATCAGTTGTATTTAACCCATAGATGGGACCCTAACAGGTATTACCACTCTGGGTCAGAGTGGACCTGGGAGTAATGGCAATGAAGGGGTACTCCACACTCCCCAGAGCTCCAGAACTATTGCCTCACCATCAACTGCTGTTTAGTATTTGAGGAGTAATGTACAGGCTGCTATACAAAGCCAGTTTATAGACCTTTCTCTGAATCAGTTGAATTTAACCCATAGATGGTATATTTACAGGTACTACCACTGCGGATCAGAGTGGACCTGAGAGTAATGGCAAAACCCAGCTAAAGAAAGCCAACTTTTCAAAAAGACTGATTCACTTGGTTAGCATCTTCCTTGATAGATGTTCAGTAGAACAGAACCTTCCTACTTCTACCCACCTCCATCTTACCTTCATTCCCACCGCACCACCCTACCCCATCCACTGGTTTAGTATCAGACTAATCTAAGCGTTTTATTCTCAAGATCAATAAAACACATAGTAAGTTGTAATTTGTACTAAATGGAAAATTCAGTGCAGAAAACTAAGTAGATAATATTACTCCAAGTTAAAAGCACGGTCAGGGTTTCAAAAAAAAAAAAAAAAGCTTTGGCTTCGGCTTACCTTTAGCACACATTTACCTTGGACTATATTTATTATACTTTTTATTACACACTAGAAGTGGCTACCTGGCATCGCCTGGGTAGAGGAGGGATTTTTAAAAGTTAGTTCCGCAGATACATTATTACTTATCACAAGTTAGATCCTCACTGGATACCCTATAAAATCCCCACATAAATATATAACAATATAGTAAGAAATTTTAATTCAATAATTTACAATTTAAAAAAAAAAAAAACAATATAAATGAGGCGATTAATTCAATCAATCAACATTCATATTTCAATTACCTTCTGTTACTATATAGAAATTTTGATTTTTAAATATCTTCCCAAATATAAATAAAATCTTCCTTATTTTTGCTCAAAAACCAAGCCCTGGTGATAGTGTGATATATATATACTTTGTTGTTAATTGTTTTATTTTCGAAGTTTCCTCCAGACATATACATATACACAACTGCCCTTTATATATGTATAGATAGATAGATTATTACTAGTAAATATATGCACCCTCCGGATGCAAGTATTTAAGTTTTAATGTAATAAAATATTATATCAAATAAGAAAGGCTAATGAAACTAAATAAGAATGCAGATAAAAAGATTTGAAACAGCAGGGGGTATAATCTAAAAATAGAACAACTGAAACTTATTCTTCCATCACTCCCATCTTTCATTGCGAAATTTTCCTAATTTAACTATTTAGTTAAATTAGGAAGTAAAGATAAAATGACAGTTTTTCTTCTTGTTAATGGATTTCTTTTAATATTTATTCCCGAGATTTTTGCTCATATTTATTAAAATAAAACCAAACAATTAGAAATTAATAATACTAAGCACATATTTATTAAAATCAAATTTTTAATATCAATATGCAAATTAAACATCCCATTCACAATGTAAAGTGCTATTTTGTTGTATATATAAATACAATTACATGTTATTAGTATGTAGATCCGGCCCAGGTCCAGTTGGCTTCGGCCCTGGATCTTTACGAGTTAATAGCGTCGATCCCAGGGGGCTATCCCCCCAGGCAACACCTGCCCCTTGATTTAAAGGGCGGGCTGGGTTTATTGCCCAGTGCCTGAGGCGCACTCCTTGGGGGAATGCCGAATCGACGCAATTTTTCACCTGCCACTCCATGAGCTTCGGTTTGTGGGGTCCCACGTTAATAGGGAACCCGTACAAGTGGTACGCATACCATGTAGATGTCCAGTGGCTTCGGCCCTGGATCTTTACAAGTTAATAGCGTTGATCCCAGGGGTCTATCCTCCCTGGCAATACCTGCCCCCTTGATTTACAGGGGCAGGGCTGGGTTTATTGCCGGTGCCTGAGCCCCCCCCCTGTGTGGGAATGCCGAAGGGATCGACGCAATTTTTGTTCTTTCCAACCCATGAGCTTCATCTTGTGGGTAGGCCCACGTTAAAACGAGGCCTTGTGTCCAGCCTATACAAGTAGGGTATGAGGCAAATACCTGTAGATAAGGCCAATAGTATTGATGATGCAAAATAATTTTATTAATAATTGGGGTTTAAATAAAAATAAAATCATGGAGAATATGAGGTAAATAACTAAGAGAATTGTGACTTGAGTAGTAATATAGTTTCGGTTACAGACAAACACACAATCACCATAAGATGTGTTGGTTGGTTTAGCTCAGTCGGTAGAGCATCCACCTAGAAATCACAAGGTTCCAGGTTTCCCGGAGCTCCAGAATTGGAACTTCACCATTAGATGCAGTTTAACATCATACCCAAGACACTAAGATCTTCACCTACTGCCTTCTAAATGGATTCCGTCCTTAAACATCACTGGTCACAGGGCTTGACACTAATACCGTCCCGGGGATGATAAAAATTACATCCGGGATGATCAATAAGTCATCGGGACAGTTTTCCAGGGACGGTAAAAATTTTTCCTAAAAGTTAGTACTACAGCTTGATAACTTGTATTTTTCGGACTACTGTCCTCATCTTTATTGTTATCTACACTATTTCTCAGAATTTTTTTAGATGGAGCTTGATAATTTGTATTATTTGGATTTTTCAGACTATTGTTCTCCTCTTTATTGTTATCTACACTATTTTTCTGAATTTTTGAGATGAGGCTTGATAATTTGTATTATTCAGACTATTGTCCTCATCTTTATTGTTATCTACACTATTTCTCTGAATTATTTTAGATGGAGCTTAATAATTTGTATTATTTGGATTTTTCAGACTATTGTCCTCATCTTTATTGTTATCTACACTATTTCTCTGAATTTTTTTAGATGGAGCTTAATAATTTGTATTATTTGGATTTTTCAGACTATTGTCCTCCTCTTTATTGTTATCTACACTATTTCTCTGAATTTTTTAGATTGAGCTTGATAATTTGTATTATTTGGATTTTTCAGACTATTGTCCTCATTTTTACTTTTATATACACATTCTGGATGATGTGCCCCCAACCTTCTTCAGGTGCTTCTTGTTGAACTTGGAAACCTTCTCTTCAAACTTGGAAGCCTTCACAGAACTTCCCATGAACTTGAAGAGAAGTTTCCAGAATTCCTGAACTGTAACCGACTATGACCATGATTATGAGCACAGTTTGAAGAGAAGTTTTATCCCAGAAATCTATTAACAACACCACAACAGTTAGTTTCAAAATTTCCGAGCAGTTTCATTAGTGTGTGCATATATAGTAACAGTAAAGATGAGGACAATAGTCCAAACAATTTTTTAGTTGAGAAGAAAGAACAAAAAAATAACTACTTCACAGTGACTTTCTTGTAGTAATGTTGGTCACTATGTAAAACGCTTAATCTGGAGGGGTGGGATGGGGGTTGTACACCTCCATCCCTGATGTCAGATAAGTCAGGATAATCTTGGATTAAGAGAATTAATACCCCGAGGCCGTACATTTATCTACAGCTGTTTCTTTTAAAGTAACATCTCTTTAGCATCACTTCCTCTTCATCTATTCTAATTAACCCTCTCATCACTAGTGCCACTGCCCTATTTCTCGAAGTGCATAGCACAGACAAGGCCAGAACAGGGGTGGGGCCCAGGGGAGACAGTTGATGAGGGCTTACTCCACCCCCAACACTGATAAAGGGCTAAAGGGAGCATTTGCTAAAGAATATTGATAATATAGAGAAACAAAAAGAGTCTATATTTCCCATCTGGCCTGGGACTATTACCAGCTTTGCATGAGCCTATCACGGATATACCTGTGTGGGTAGAATAAACCAAACATTTATTGGATTTATATACTAGCATATGGTGGATATTGTCAGAGGGTATTTTATTTATATATATATATATATATATATATATATATATATATATATAAAATACCCTCTGACCATATTCACCATATGTTAGTAGTACCTTCTAGTACCCATATGATAAAAAGGGTTGGGGCTTGCCATAAGGGCAATAGGCTTGGGGTAATCATATAGCTGCTAGGGCTTGACGTGACCAGCCAATTGATCGGTGGGTCTCTTCGACCACCCGTCTAGCCTAAGTAAGGGTCTAAGTGGAGTGTTGCAGGTCATGGACTGCTCATCCACTAAGACTCCGTCCTTAAACATCACAGGTCACCACCCACCTCAAACTGTATTAGGATCTCGGAAGTAAATATAGATTGAGGGAGGAGGTGGGTGTTGGTTTAATAGAATACATTCAACATCGTCATCTTCTCTTGACTGATATTGAATAGTGAATGAGCGTTTTGATTTGTCTATTTAATAAATCAAAATCCTAATATCTCAAACTGTATTAAGAGCTTGGAAGTAAATATAGATAGAGGGAGGAGGTGGGTGTTGGTTTAATAGAAGGTCAAAAGCTATAAAATCCGCATGAAAACAAACAGCGAAGATTTAAGCGGATTAAAACATCCAATATTAACAACAACAATTCCATTCTTTTTCTCGTTATTTATGTCATTAGATTTTGATTTAATCAAAAGAGAAAAGAAGCGAGATGTAAATGAGGACGTAGAATTAGGCCAAGTGTGTACTACGGGTTCCCTTTGTGGTGGTAGCGGTGGTGAATTAGGTAATAAAGAGTGTTCTCATGATAAAATTAATCCATTAATAAATCTTTTAGTTTCACTACACAATGTGTAATTTTGTTTGTTGGCCGATCGTGGGGGAGATGAGGGTGTTTTTCCAAAATCTGTTACAAGGTAAGACAGGACAATTATCACGTAATATCTAGATCTAATAATTATAGTATACTACATACATACATACATATATATGTGTGTGTGTGTGTGTGTTTGTGTGGAGACCAACAATTATCACATAATATCTAGATCTAATAATTATTCAATTTCTAATTAAAAAAAATAATAACCAGAGAAAATAATAATAATAATAATAATAATAAACAATGATAAAATATAAATATATTTCGGCATTTTTTATACTAAGGTAGCAAGAAACACAGAAGTAAATTTATATCTGTACGAAGGTATATATATATATACTAGCAAATATATGCACCCTCCGGGTGCAAGTATTTGAATTTTAATGTAATGAAATATGTTAAATTTGAAATACTTTTGAAACTAAATAAAAATCCAAATAAAATGATTTGAAACAGAGGGGGTATAATCGAAGAATAGAACAACTTTGAAACTAAGTCTTCCATCAATTTTCATCACCCCCTCCTTTTATTGCTGAATTTTCCTAATTTAACTATTTAGTTAAATTAGGAAGTAAAGAATAAAATTACTGTTATTTCTTTATATTAAAGGATTTCTTTTAAGATTTATCCCGAGTTTTTTGCTCATATTCATTAAAAAAAACAAACAATTAGAAATCAATAATACCAAGCGCATATTTAATAAAATTCAACTTTTAATATCAATATGCAAATTAGCTTTCCTGTTCACACTGTAACCCGCTATTTTGTTGCATATATAAATACAATTGCATGTTATTAGAATGTAAATATAGTCAAAAGTATTAATAAGGTATAACAATTTTATCAATAACTGAGGTTTAAATAAAAATAAATTCATGGTGAATGTGACGTCAATAACTAAGGGAATTGTGACTTGAGTAGTGATTTAGTTTCGGCTTCAGACAAACAAACACACAATCCCCATTATAATAAGATATCATATTACATTAGAAAAAAAGATACAGAGCATAATAATAGGAAGGTTTAAAAATCAACCTTTGATGACATTTCAAAAAATCAATATATATATATATATCATCCATCAATTCTATCTTTCCTCTTATAAAAATCCCATCAATGCTACATAAATTATTCTTCAATTTTTAATCATTTTCTTATAATAATTGTTGCCACCTTTCCATGCACTAAGGACGATGGCGTAGTGTCCAAAAAAAAAAAAAAATTTATCTGCGCAAGTGACCCTCTGCAGGCCAATTCTTGAGTGACAGTCTTTGGTGCATTGAATGCACACAAACTGTGAGGCTTTCTGGAGCTGCTGTCTTTTCTCCCTCTTCCTGGCTCTCTTTGCTGTTGAGGCTACTCTCCTGTCCACCTCACCCCTCTCCGTGCCTTGCTTAACGTTAAGGCGCCAGGGCACTCTATTTTTTGCATCTACCTCCCACGTGTCTGTGTCAATATGGCATATCCTCATAACGAGCCCATCTGCCCTAATATTTACCCATTTTCCATTCTCCTGATATGTCCAAGCCAGCGAAGGTGCTTCTCACAGAGAATGGAGAACATGCATAGCACAGACAAGGCCAGAACAGAAAAAAAAAAAATTTATCTGCGCAAGTGACCCTCTGCAGGCCAATTCTTGAGTGACAGTCTTTGGTGCATTGAATGCACACAAACTGTGAGGCTTTCTGGAGCTGCTGTCTTTTCTCCCTCTTCCTGGCTCTCTTTGCTGTTGAGGCTACTCTCCTGTCCACCTCACCCCTCTCCGTGCCTTGCTTAACGTTAAGGCGCCAGGGCACTCTATTTTTTGCATCTACCTCCCACGTGTCTGTGTCAATATGGCATATCCTCATAACGAGCCCATCTGCCCTAATATTTACCCATTTTCCATTCTCCTGATATGTCCAAGCCAGCGAAGGTGCTTCTCACAGAGAATGGAGAACATGCAGTTCATGTTATGTATTATTATATAATAATATTATTATAACCAACTTTAAAGAAGTAAAAATTAAAGAAATAATTTAAGTCTATCTTTTACAAAATAAATGAGTTTCTTTAATTTATGACTAATAAATGTTTTATATGTTTAATTCTTAATATCCTGCTGAGGGTTATTTCCTGTAAGTCCAACATAAACAAAGGGGAACCACTCTTGACTGATAAATTATTTATTTTCCCATTAAACTAACCCTAAACCCAGTCTTATATTTTCCTAGTAGATCAATAAATAAATAAATAATTTATCAGTCAAGAGTGGTTCCCCTTTGTTTATGTTAGACTTATAGGAAATAACCCTGTTGAGAATTTTTTTTCTTGATAGTCTAGAGCCCTATAAGGATTTATCAAAAAATTACTAAAAATTAATTCAAAGTTACCTGTTATTTCCCTTAAATCAAAGACTTCTAAATATGTTTAATATTACATTTAAACAAAGGCTATCATTTGGGGTAGATTAGGGAAATGAATGTGACTTCAGCCCGGGTGGAATAAGGCGGTATAGGACTTTAAGAGTTAATGTAAATGCATGTATAGGGAAGCCATGGCCTGCTATAGACAGATTATCACTCATATGGAAATCCGATCTCACTGATAAGTTAAAGCAACAATTCTGCCAAGCCATAGTTGTATCAGCGCTACTTTATGGCTGCACCATTTGGACCCTAATGAAGCGCTTAGAGAATAAGCTAGATGGGAGCTGCACAAAAATGCTGTGCGCAATATTAAACAAATAATGGAAACAAAACCCTACAAGAAAACAGCTGTATGGCCACTGGCCTCCTATCACACAAACTATCCAAGTGAGACGAACAAGACATGCTGGGCACTGCTAGATTAAATGACGTTCTCCTATGGAAACCAGCACATGGGAATGCCAGTGTGGTCACAAAACCCTACAAGAAAACAGCTGTATGGCCACTTGCCTCCTATCACACAAATCATCCAAGTGAGATGAACAAGACACTACTGGAGAAGCAAGAACGAACTCATAAATGACGTTCTCCTATGGAAACTAGCACATGGGAATGCCGGTGTGGTCCGTCCAGCAAAGACCTACATTGAATAGCTCTGCACGGATACTGGATGCTGCGCAGAGGACCTCCCGAGAGCAATGAATGATAGGGACGGTTGGCGAGAGATTGTCACGGATATCCGTGCTACTAACACGATATGATGATGATGTTGCTAATAAGTCTTCACTTTGAATCTGTTGTTGGTTCAGGGGAGATAACTTTTGTATTTCTAATATCAGAAATAAATCTTAAAAATAGAAAAGTCTCTTAGTAATTTTGTGTGTGTGTGTTTGTTTTGTTTTGTTTTACGGCATATCAATCACGTAGGGTCATTTAATGCCGCAAATTTTTTTGAAAGATTCGTATCAATAGCTTGGAAGTTTATTTAAACTGGTTTTTTTTTTTTTTTTTGTAAACAAATTTTCTATTAACCCATAGATGGAACCCTAACCGGTACTACTACTCCGGGTAGGAGTCGACTAGGGAGCAATAGGGTGCTCCACATTCCCCAGAGCTCCAAAACTGGATCCTCACTAGCAGTTAGAGTTTAACATTATACTCAGACATGAAGACCCTCAGCCACCGCATTCTAGCACCCATATGATAAAAAGGGTTGGGGCTTGCCATAAGGGCAATAGATTGGGACAATTATATAGGTACTAGCAATTTTTGAAATAGGACATTAATAATTTGTTTATTTCACTGTAGTTATCTATCAAGCTTAGCTTAGATGTGGCACAAGGTCAAAAGTTTGGGGCACTTAGTAAAAATCTAACACACTAGCATTGGTCTGATAATCTAGATTGCTAGCCATTATAATATGTGAGGTTACCTGTATTGTAAATAATTGTTATTTATTAAAGTTCTGGTTGGTTGGGTTTTACGGCATGTCAACCCTTGTTGGGTTATTTTATACCGAAGACGTTTTTGTTTTAATCATTCTTGATGGGTACTCAATTTCTTTCTAACACATTTTTTTTAAACTCATTTAAAAAAAAAATTAAACTAAGTATTGAAAAAAAGTTTAATTTATTCTTGACTAGAAGCGGCTACCCGGCGTCACCTGGGTAGAGGGGGAATTTTTTAGAATTAATCCTGCAGATCCATTATTATTGAATCACAAGTTGGATCCTTGTTGGATGCCCTATTAAAATCCCTATGTAAAAAAAAGACCTTGCATTGATCCAGACACTCTGAAAAGAAAAATGAATGTCTCCTATTTAAAATATTAAATGCAAAAAAATTCTATGCTGTTACCATTTGAATTTTATTTTTTTAATTATCTTCACTAATATAAATCAAATCTTCATTATTTTTGCTCAAAAACCAAGCCCTGGTGATATTTAATATATATATATATATATATATATATATATATATATATATATATATATTTACTTTGTTGTTAATTGTTTTATTTTTGAAATTTCTTCCAGACATACACATAAACACAACTGCCCTTTATATATGTATAGATGGTGAAATCAGCGTTTAAGCGTTTCGGTTTATATCAAACCTTCATCAGGACAATGTTTAAATAGGAAGGAATTGGAAAATGTATATAGAAAGAAGGTCAAATAATTCATGGATTAAGGATTATCACTAATCTCAGAATTTCTGACAATATCTAAACACCTACATGTTACAACAGACGATGATCTCTACACAAAGTATTGTATGAAAGAGTTATCCCCCTTTTACAAGTTGCTAGTTGTCGAGAATTCTTATTACACATAAATCAGTTGTTCTTAACCATTTTAGTACCATACCACACGTTTTTATCACAAATTTCGGACCATATTACCTTTAGGCACCCCTTTTTGATCTTGATTAAGAAAGGACATGTTTTTTATTCACACCGTCAATATCCGGTTGTTTGTTAGGGTTAGGGTTACGGTTAGGGGTTAGTCTTATTATATTTTTTTTAAATCTAAAAATCGTCTGTTAAAACAACCGGATATTGAAGGTGTAAATGAAAAACATGTCCTTTCTTAATCGAGATCAAAAAGGGGTGCCTAAAGGTTATATTGTCCCAAATTTCTTCATGGCCCTTACCCATTAATTGTTTAGTATGATATAACAATATCAGTTTTGAAGAAGTATAACATAAAAAATTGTATCTTTCAAATAAAACTAAAGGGTTAACTTCAAATTTAATCAAATAAAATCCATTTTATAATGTGTATAATTGCAGGGTAGGGCAACAAATGAAGAACTGCAAAGTTAAACAAGTTAGAAGCCACGTATATAGCTGGTACCAGATGCACGATAACATTAGTGGGTGAACACTTGACTAGATTGCACAAGCTATTGTGCTCAGCTAGGTTGGAATTACAATTCTACCCTATAAATTTATAATTTTTACCCATATAAGGTAAAAAAATTTTTTAAATGATGATACTATATTTTTTATATTGCCCCACCCTATTATTATTGAATTGGCCCCACGTTGGGAATCACTGACCTAAGTATAATGGGTTGTGATGCAAACTGTGGGTCTCAGTAAAAAAAAGTTTATAAAAAGGTTGTCCTAGCTGCCACTCTGACTATTCCCCAAAAACATTAAACAAAAAAGAAAGAATTCATGTGTGGAAAGAAAGTAATGGACAAATTGATGGTTGGTATGAATTAATTAACTGTGCATTTGTAGATTTCTTAGAATAAAATAATACAAGTGCATTGAAGAGAACAATAGAAGAAAATTATGGCTTTAATTTTTAGTAGAGATTTATTAAAAAAAAAAAAAAAAAAAAAAAACAAAGCTTCAACCGTAGATATAAAAATAATTAGATAAATTACTTTCTTTGGTTCTGAACTGGGATTCTCTCCTGTGTGTATCAATTTATCTATTCTTTATTTATATTTTTTCTTAAATTACAAAGAATGATTTTAAATTGTTCTGTGCAGAAAGTAGTGCAGGAAGAAAATAGAAAGGAATTGTATTATAGATTTTGGACATTGAGGGGAGGAATTACTCAACATCGCCTCCAAACCTAAAAAGATCTTTATGTATTTACCAATTCCTGCACATGAGCAGGATGTGACACAAGGTCTATTTTTAAGTGAAGTTTAACTGGTTGGAATTCAAAGTTATCTTTCTCCTAGACTGGTTGCCATACTATTTATTTATAGCAGGTGAATAGTTGGGTGCATACTTTTTCCAAGGGTATTTTCTTTCTTTCTTTTAGAAGTCCGTTGCAGACGACGATGATGTCATTCCATATCAAACCCAACACAACCTGGCATTTAGGTGCAACCATTGGGGCTTCCAGGGAGGCTTGTCTCTCGTGAAGTGACTCAATACTACCTAAGACAGCACCTTGCAGCAGCTCAGCAGCCCAGTCGTCTCAAACTTTCCCCTGCCACTGGACTAAGTGCGGGACTGCCAAGATAGTGGACTGGGGTCTGTGCAGCCTCTTTCCATTTAAAATATCTCACATACAAGTTTCACTGCATACCACCTTCATCCAAGGATATTAGCACTATGTGAAATGCCAACAGCCTTGTCCAGAATTTGAACTCAGGTCACAGAGTCTATTTCCTATAATAACCATTACACCACACACCTCATGTATATATTTATATACAACTTGAGAGCCCTAAAAATTGTTTTTGAATTGTCTTGCCCTTGAAGATGACCCCTTCCAATCAAAATACCTTAATTCTACAGTGACCTTAATTTTTCCTTCCCCGTTAATCAAAGATCAAAATTTGTACCATTTTTATTTTTAAATATTGGAAGCATTTGCTTCCTGACAAATTAAAGAAATCAAAGAATTGTAAAAAAAAAACACTCACCAACATCTGTGCCTCCTGTTTCTGCTGTTCTGTCTGTGAGAGGCCATTGAGTTCTGTGCTACTATTACTACTGGCACCACTGTCAACATTTTTTATCCATTCTTTGTGCAGTTCCTGCTTCAGCTCCTCCATCTGAGTTTCGTACTCATCCTTCAAGTTTTGCAACTGTTAAGAAAGAAACAAGAATTGAACATTATTATTATTATTATTATTATTATTATTATTAATGCATGCAAAAAAATCTTTTTATTTTCATTTAAAAACTGTGAGGAACAATATAAAAAAAGAAAATAATGAAGTATACAAACTTTGTAAGACACAAGATCTTTTTAAAAAAATTTTTTTTAATTTTTAAATAAAAATAAAAAATAATAAAAAAATAAAGAATAAAGAGAAAGAGAAAGAGAGAGAGAATAGATAGATAGATAGATATGAAATATGCTTGTCTCTTTGTCTTTGTTTGCGTCTCTTTACACGCTTGGTAGTCTAGAACAGACAGAGATAGATAGATAGATAGAGATAAACAGATATGAACAGATAGAGATAAACAGACTGAAATAGACAGATAGATAGATAGATAGAGATAAACAGACTGAAATAGACAGATAGATAGATAGATATAAACAGATATGAACAGACTGAAATAGATAGATAGATAGATATAAACAGATATGAACAGACTGAAATAGATAGATATCAACATATTATGATTAATGTTAATTTATCATTCTTGCCGTCAGATCTCTCTCTCTCTCTCTCTCTCTCTCTCTCTCTCTCTCTCTCTCTCTCTCTCTCTCTCTCTCTCTCTCTCTCTCTCTCTCATAATGAAGTACACAGCCACTGCCATGTGATAAATATACCGATAGAGCTCTCTAGGAGCAACTTTAACCGACTTTCACCACCAGCATAATAAAGCAATGATCATCTGTTGTTTACAAATTTGATCGTAAAATATATACTGATGCATATATTTATCAGTTTAAAAAAAACTGCACAATGGCAGCTGTCGATGGCTGAGAGGTTAAGGAACCAGATTAATGAAAAGTCAGTTGGCTTTCACTCCTGGTCAGAAGTAGTTGCTGTTTCTAGCCACACTGATGAGATGTAAAACATCAAAACTATGTGTCTGTGGATATGTTTATATTATTATAATTAATGCATGCAAAAATATCTTTTATTTTCATTTTAACTCTTAACATCCTGTTGAGATTTTTCTAAGTCCAGAGCATTCCTATAAGGATATATTAAAAAATGGCTAAAAATGACCTTTGCATCTAAAGTTACCTATTATTTCCCTTAAATAAAAGATTTCTACATATGTTTAATATTAAATTTAAACAAAGGCTATTGTTTGGGACTGATTAGTTAAAACAAATGTGACTTCCAGCCGGGTGGAATGAGGTGGTATAGGACTTTAAGAGAACAGTGAGGAACAACATTAAAAAAAGAAAATAAAGTATAAGCACTTTGTGAGACACAAACTCATGTTACATATTGATGAGCATACCATCGGTTTTGGACAGTTAGTGTAGAAGGTAGATTTGAATTCAAATCAGTAAAATATTATTTGTATCAAATAATCTTATTATAATGGAGATTGTGTGTTTGTCTGTCTGTAACCGAAACTATATTACTATAAGAGTCTCAAATCCCTTTGTTATTTATCTCACATTATCCATGATTTTATTTTTATCTAAACCTCAATTATTAATAAAATTGTTTTACATTATTAATACTGTTAACTATGTCCACATACTGACAACATGTAATTATATTTATATATACAACAAAATAGCGGTTTACAGTGTGAACGGGAAAGCTAATTTGCATATTAATATTAAAAAATCGAATTTAATAAATATGTGCTTAGTATTATTGATTTCTAACTGTTTGGTTTTATTTTAATGAATATAAGCAAAAGTCTCTTCAATGAATTTTAAATGAAATCCATTAACAAGATAAAATAACTGTCATTTTATTCTTTACTTCCTCTTTTAACTAAATACTTAAATTAGAAAAAATAACAATGAAAGACAAGAGTGATGGAAGAGTAAGTTTCAGTTGTTCCATTTTTTTATTATACTCCCTCTGTTTCAAATCTTTTTATCTGTATTCTTATTTAGTTTCATTAGCCTTTCTAATTTAATCATAATATTTTATTACATTAAAACTTAAATACTTGCACTCGGAGGGTGCATATATTTGCTAGTAATAATAATAATAAAGCATTGTCAATCACTGTTATAATATTGGTCTGTCTTTAGTATTATTTGTATTATTCGAACTACCATCCTCATCTCCATTATCATCTGTACACATAGCATAGTGGATAAACGTTTGGGTTAAGACAGGTCTAAATGACAGTCATCTCTAGGCTGCAGGTTCAATCCTGATCAGGGGCAGCAATAACATAGAATAATAATCAATACAGCTGTGCCCCAGCTATAGTTAGAGGATACCTCCCACCCCCCATGGACTGAATAAAGGGTTGGGTTCAAAGTTCCTGATTACGACAAGAAGGTTCGCGAGCCCAGCAAGAAGGTTCCCCCAGTCCGGCAAGAAATACCTGAAGAAGGCTGGAGGGCACATTGGCTGAAACGTTGTACAGATGACAATAGAGATGAGGATGGTAGTCTGAATAATCCAAATAATACTAATTATCAAGCCTCATCTCAAAAATTCAGAGAAATGGTCTGTCTTTCTTTCATCTTTTAATTTTTAGCTTCAGGAAGTGACACAAGGTCAATTTTTAAGCAGAGTTTAACAGATTTCAACTTTCCTTCTCCTAGAGTGGTTACCATACCAAGGTTTAAAAGGCCGAGTCTGCCCTACTATTTACCTATATCTGGAAAGAGATTAATTGGATTCATACCTTTACCCAAGGGTATTGGCGCTATGTGAAATTGGCCATAATATACAGTATATATTTACCCAACCACTCCACTTGCCTGTTAATAAGACTTGTTTTTAAGACAGTTGTGCCAAAATAGTTTATTTTTTCTTTATCGACTAAATAAAAATCCATCAAATTGTTGAGTCATCTAATAATACCTACAGAGAAAAAAAAAGATTTATCATTTTGGTTTATAGACATTTGGTTTGAGGTGGAGGGGGTCCGTGTATATATTTACCCAACCCCTCTATCACAAGCAGGATGTGACACAAGGTTATTTTATAAGTAGAGTACATCTGGTTTGAATTCAGAATTTTCCTTCCCCTTGACTGATTGTCATACCAAGGTTAAAGAGCCCAGTCTGCTCTACTATTTACCCATGGCTAGAGGGAGAATAGATGGATTCATACCATTTCTAAGGGTATTAGCAAATACAGTAAAAGCTTTATTCTGTGACAAAACACACAAACATTAAAGTCTTTACTTATTACTGTGACAGATGGTTTTAACGTCATTTTGTTAGATATTAGTATTTTCAAATATATTTGGCAATGTTGCTATCCTACACACACCTACATACTAGTTACAGACAGCATGTATGTGTGTGTACAAAACATGTTTGAACTATATCAGACTAGCAGCGGCTACCCGGCGTCACCTGGGTAGGTGGGATTTTTTTTAAGTTAGTCCTGCAGATCCATAAGTACTGAATCGTGAGTTGAATCCTCCTGGAATGCCCCATTTAAATCCCTATGTAAAAAAAATAGATCTTGCATTGATCCAGCTACTCTGAAAAAAAAATGTTAATATCAACTATCTAAAATATTAAATGAAAAAAAATCCATGCTGTTATCATTTAGATTTTATTTTTTAATTATCTCCACGAATATAAATCAAATCTCTATTATTTTTGCTCAAAAAACCAAGCCCTGGTGATATTTAATGTGTATATATATTTACTTTGTCATTAATTGTTTTATTTTCGAAGTTTCCTCCGGACATACATATACACACAACTGCCGTTTATATATGTATGTATAGATTTAAAAACTCGATCTCGCTATCTTTTGTTTAATCAGTTTTCATCACTTTAGATGAAAGATCTTAAAATGCAGTCAAATTTCTGAGTAACATAAAAAATCTATGTTTTTATCTCGTATTTTCATTTTTTCTTCTTTTAAAACACTTAACTTCACAATCTACAGATCAGTTTTTAACACAGCTAAAAGGCTGTTCCTCAAATAGCAAATGTTAAGAAATAACAAACACTGGTAATAATGATTATATATATATATATATATATATATAGGGTCATCCACAGACACGTGTTTCGACTTATCAAGTCTCCTCAGTGTGGCTAGACATTTTGTAAGCTACCTACAGCCGGAATACACACACACACACACACACACACACAAACAAAATATGACCCATTTCATCACCCATTGAGCTTTGGCTAGATAATTGGGATTAGGTAAAAGTCAGTTTGCAAATCAAATTAAAACTTTTAAAAATAAATACGACTAGAGAAAAAAAAAAAATTAAAATCCTTTTGTAAGATTAGAAATCTTACAAAAGGATTTTAATTTTTTTTTTTTTTTTTTTCTCTAGTCGTATTTATTTTAGATTTTTATTAGGTCAAACATTTCCTTTCTTAGAAAGAAAGGGAACGTTTGACCTAATAAAAATCTATTATGAGCCAAGATGTTGGCCAGGATTGCTGCTTATGAAACTTAACATACAAATACATTTTACACTCTCTAAATCACTGCTTTTACACTCACAAAGAAACTAACATATATAATGAGGAGGTAATCAAGATATACATAAAGAGGGGGAAATGACAGGCTGAATGTGAGTAAGAGATGGGTCAGTTTTTTTTTACTTAATTGCAAATTATGACTGAACTCTATTTTATCACATATACATCTCAATTCTAGAACTACTCAGTTATACCATTTTCTGCAGCTGGTGCCACATCACCAATAGAGAAAGCAGACATATATTGAGAGTGTCTGAGGGTGAAGGTTAGAAAGAATCAGGGGGTGGGGAATGTTTACTTTGGTTATCCTCATATTTATTGTCTATTCAACCAAACAACCAAGTCACACCTGTTTTGTTACAAAGAAACAAAACAGAGAAATAAATAAAAGATTGATTGATTGGTTAGTTGGTTGGTTTTAACAGTATGTCAATTAATCTAGGGTTATTTTAGACTGAAAGGTTAGGAAATTGCATTCATTGTACATCTATAATTACATTTTTTTTTTAGTTGTTAAAAAGTTTGAGGGATTTTTGCATACAGTTATATATCAAGTATTCCTATCTAACACAAATCATTTGCACACAGTTGTATATAAAGTATTCCTATCTAATACAAATCATTTGCACACAGTTGTATAAAAAGTATTCCTATCTAATAAATCATTTGCACACAGTTGTATATAAAGTATTCCTATCTAATACAAATCATTTGCACACAGTTGTATAAAGTATTCCTATCTAATATAAATAATTTGCACACAGTTGTATATAAAGTATTCCTATCTAATACAAATCATTTTTAAACAGATCTACTTGACCCGTTGGTTGGTTGGATTTTACAGCTTGTCAACCCTTGTTTTTTGTTTTTCAAACTCATGTTTTTCTTTTAACCAACAGATGAGATCCTAACTACAGGTCAGAGTGGACCTGGGAGTAATGGTGATGAAGGCTTACTCCAGATTCCCCAGAGCTCCAAACTGAAACCTCACCATCAGATGAGTTCAACGTCATTCCCAGGACACGAAGACCCTCAGCTACCGCCTTCTAGCACATAAAAAGGGTTGGAAGGTTGCCATAAGGGCAATATGGTTGGGACAATTATAGGTGCTAACGTGACCTAGCCGATTAAACAGGCTTCTCCAATGGTCCATCTCACCTAAGTTGCATCAAAGAAATTTTTGGTCCATCTAGCCTGGGTTTGCATCAACCCCCCCCCCCCATTTTGCATAAAAAATTTTTTTGCCCATCTAGCCTAAGTTGCATCAAAAAAAATTATTTCCCCATCTAGCCAAAGTTGTATCAAATTTTTTTTTTTTTGCCCATCTAGCCTAAGTTGCATTAAAAAAATTGTTTCCCCCATCTAGCCCAAGTTGCATAAAAAATGTTTCTTTGCCCATCTAGCCTAAGTTGCATTAAAAAAAATTATTTCCCCATCTAGCCTAAGTTGCATAAAAAAAATTGTTTCCCCCATCTAGCCCAAGTTGTATCAAATTTTTTTCTTTGCCCATCTAGCATAAGTTGCATCAAAAAAACTTTTTTGCCCATCTACACAAAGTTGCATCTTTCCCCTCCACCTCATCTAGCCTAAATTGCATCAAAAAAAATTTTTTTGCCCATCTAGCCTAAGTTGCATCAAAATAAATTTTTTTGTCCATCTAGCCTAAATTGCATCAAAATAAATTTTTTTGTCCATCTAGCCTAAATTGCATCAAAAAAATTTTTTTGCCCATCTAGCCTAAGTTGCATCAAAATAAATTTTTTTGTCCATCTAGCCTAAATTGCATCAAAAAAAAAATTTTTTTTGCCCATCTAGCCTAAATTGCATCAAAAAAAAATTATTTTGCCCATCTAGCCTAAATTGCATCAAAAAAAATTTTTTTGCCCAACTAGCCTAAATTGCATCAAAAAAAATTGTTTCCCCCATCTAGCCAAAGTTGCATCAATTGTTTTTTTTTTTTTCCCCATCTAGCCTTAGTTGCATCAAAATTTTTCTGATTGTGCAAGCCACAAAAAAGTGACACCATGGTTGATGATCCTTTAAACAAGAAACAAGTAAATGCTATTGATTGACAATTAAAAGCCATATGCTAAACAGAACAAACAATAGAAGATAGAACAGATGTGTCTAATCGATTGAAAGTTTTGTTTAGAAAACAAAAGATAAATATGTCACACCAAAAAGGAGAGGAATTGCTTACAAAGAAAATCACATGCTTATGGTATTAAGAGAGATTTTTCACAGACAATTTAGAACTGGAATTTTATTTTTTATTTTTAAGGAAAAAAAAAATATCATTGTTAAATACTTTACAAAACAATATGTTGGCACAAAACTATATTCAGGAAGCAAAGAATAGGGTTGACACTGACCAGCATGGGGAATGGCACAACTAGGTTGACCAGCCTAGATGGATTATGACAAGACAAGCTAGCCTAGGTGGGGCATAATAAGACAAAATGGCTCTGGGTGGGGCATAATAAGACAAAATGGCCCTGATAAAAATATTCTAAACATTTTCTGATCTCTCTCTTTTTTTTAAATATATATATATATATATATATATATATGAGGAAAAAATGAGTAAAGAAAAGAAATGTAGATGGATAAAAATGAATTTTATCGATATCACTTTTAATCGATATCACTTACACGTGTTTCGGTCTGTTTATCAAAATGTATACGGATTTACGTTATTATTATTATTAAAATAATCAGATGGAGTTGAAATGATGATGATGATAATAATAATAGGAAAAATGCATAAAATGTTCCGTACACAGATTTTGAAATAAAAATACTACTCTGATGAAGGTCGGCAAAATCTGTGTACGGAACATTCTATGCATTTTTCCTATTATTATTATTATTATCATCATCATCATCATTTCAACTCCATCTGATTATTTTAATAATAATAATAACATAAATCCGTATACATTTTGATAAACAGACCGAAACACATGTGTAAGTGATAATGATTGAAAGTGATATCGATAAAATTCATTTTTATCCATCTACATTTCTTTTCATTACTCATTTTTTCCTCATATTGTCGGATTCATTACCCATTCTCACATATATATATATATATATATATATATATATATAGCATGAACAAAAAGTAATAAGACAATCAGGAACATTTCTTGTATGTTGTTTATTCTCAACTAGTTTCGACCTTAGGCCATCGTCAGGAGAACATTTCTTATTTGAAGAAATTGTTGATAGATTATTAGAAAGGGAGCATTATAATCATTTTATTGCCTCTTATAAACAACAGATTTGCATTTAGATTCTCACACGGCTAATTTGTCTCATGATATATATGTATATGTTTACGTTGTGTGTTTCATGTATCGTTTCCTGTGAGCGTCCAAGGGTGGTCATGTCCATGGGATTAGCTTCACGCTATTAGGCATGGCCTCCCTTCAATAGTAGTTTAAACCGATAAAGTTTTTCTTTTACTTATATTTTTTTTTAATAATTTGTACTACTATTGATTAATAAATTTCTTATTTCTTATTTCTATAGAAGAACTGTAAAAGTTGAAGTGTTTTTGTGGGTTTGAGATGCTATTAAAATCCGGGTAATATATATATATTAAAAAAGAGAGATCAAAAAATGTTTAGAATATTATACTGATTATTATATTTTATGTTGCTTTAATTGTATAAGTAAGTAAAGTCGACGGGGCAGCCTAAATTTATAAAATAGAAAACTTTATAAAGAAAATGTAAAAGCTTTAGGGCTTTATAGCTGTTTAAACATTGAAATATTTTAATGATTTTTTTAAAAGATCAAATTAGATCTTTAAAAAAACTTTAAGTTGATCAGGAAATGCATCCAGTGGACTGTCAAAATATATTTTAATCTTCAGGAAGAAATCAAACTTAAAAAAACAAATTAGTAGGGGTGGGGCAGGTTAAATTGATGCACCTTCAATTAGAGATAAATTATATTTTAAGCCCCTAAAGCATGATAACCCTGGGGCCATTAACTAACAAAAATTGCAAGCAGTTTCAGTATAATATTCATATATGAGTATGAGTAGCACAGGGATCTGTGCAGTAAAGTAAGGAGCTGATGGTAGGCGTGGCGCTCCACCTCAGATGCTAAAAACAATTTCCTTGGTCTAGTGCTAGTGAAAAAGGGATAGACTCCCTTGCTGTTTGTCTGATATCGACTTTACGCCACCCCAACGACTTTTTTTTTTTTTTTTTTTAATATATATATTTAATATTATTAGGAACGATTTTTGGTTACATTAGAACCATCGTAAAATATAGGATGCATATATTTGTGTGTATGTATATATCTCAGTCAGTAGAGCGTTGGATTAGGAACCACAAAGTTCCGGGTTCGATAATGGCCCTCGCCAACTCAGCATATGAGTAGCACAGGGATATGTGCGGTAAAGTGAGGAATTGGTGATAGGTGTGGCGCTCCACCTCAAATGCCGAAAACAATCTCCTTATAATGTGGATTTTGCGTCTGTATGCTTCTGGTGTTGAGGTGAATGTTAGTGTTTGTATCCATTTTAGGAGAACTTATACTAGGTTTGGGCTGAGGAGTGAAGCATTAACGTACTTATTATGCTAATACTAACAATATTAGCATAATAAGTATAAGTATATATATATATATATATATATATATATATATATATATATACATACATATTCATTATATAAGATTTGTAGGAAAAATTGGATGATACTAAGAAACTGCTGACAGTTGGAAAAGATTAGAGTATACTTCAAGTAACTTTATTTATATTTATATATATATATATATATATATATATATATAAGCTAGTGTTAAAAAATTTTCAACACAACCAAGAAGTGAATAACTTAAGTGGAAGATTCATGCGTTTCCTTTAACAAAGACATTAAAGAAAACTGATATTTATGCTTAAACTGGTTTGTCAATTTGAGTTTTTATGCTTATAAACATTACACTGCCCTACACACCACACACACACATATATATATATATATATATATATATATATATATATATATATATATATATATATATATATATGGGTCAAATAGCCCTATCTAAAATTATTGGCCAGGTTAGCTCAGTTGGTAGAGCCTATGGCTAGAAACTACTAGGTTCCTAGTTCAATACCGGCCCTCGCCAACTCAGCATATGAATAGCACAGGGAACTGTGCGGTAAAGTAAGGAGTTGATGGTAGGCGTGGCGCTCTACCTCAGACTCAAAAACAATCTCCTTGGTCTAGTGCTAGAGTAAAGGTGATAGACCCCCTCTGTGATTGGCTGATACCGACTTTAGACCACCCCGATGGATATATATATATATAATATACCAAACGTGTTGGTAGATCCTTGCGGAGAGAAAAAAAACCGGCAGAGAGTTTGATTGTAAAAATATACTACCAAACATCAACCAGGAAGAAAAAAAATTTTTGAAAAAAAGAAAAGACCAAGATATTCGTACCAACAAAAAATAATCTATTGGTATAGTATTTGGCCAAAAGAAAAAACAATTTATATGCATATATATGTATATAAGATATATATATATTCATATAACCGCTAGGAGAAGCTAATTTGTAAAAAGTGCTCGATACCTAAGTAGAGCCAAGTAATAAAGATAATCTACTGAGTCAGACGAACCTACTATTAGTTTCGCAATAAAGCTCTTCAGGGCTAAAATCTGACTCTTTATTTTATATATATATATATATATATATATATATATAATGCAATATAATACACTGAAGAAAAATTATGTATTCTACAAGATACGGATGCAAATTTACTGAACAAGAGAAGCAAACTCATTTCCAAATGTAGACATTTGAATAAACTTTTATTATGTCATTTACCACCCAACCCAAATTAATCCCTTATTTTTCAACAAAAAAAATTTCATCTGGACACGGCATCCATTAAGACCTAAGCTTGTTTACTTATAATTTTTTTAAATATAAGTTTAGCATTATAAACATTCCACCACGTGAACATGCTTCATGTTATATAAACACTAAACAAGCCACAATTTTTTTAAATCTTAGCATTTTGACCATCTGATGATTGCAAGTAAGCATGAAACTTTAGCTCTAAGTTTGTTTGAACACACATGCACATGCATGTAGGTAAGCATATCTTTTTCTCCTTCTCCCCTTTCACATCCCAATCCGCTCCCTGACCCCCAACTGATATTAGGGATCATCATATTCCTATTAACCTTTCACAGTCACCAGAAGATCTTCACAAGTACAAACATGTTTTAATGCTCACTAAACAAGCCCTAGGTTTTTTTTTTATAGGCTCAGTTGGCTTTTGGTAATTTTCACCTCATTATATCATCTTTGTAGATTAATAAAATCATTCTGATAAAGTCTTGAACAAATAAAGACGAAATATTAATTGAATTGATTGTGTTGGTTATTCACTTTTCATTTTATTCTCATTACTTTTTAGTTGGATTTTCTTAATCTGTTGTTTTCTTCATACATATATATATATAATTTAATATACCAAACTTGTTGGTAAATCCTCGCGTTGAGAAAAAACCGGCAAATAGTTTGATTGTAAAAATATACTACCAAACATCACCCAGGGAGATTTTTGGAAAAAAGAAAAGACCAAGATTATCGCACCAACCAAAAATAATCTATTGGTACAATATTTGGCCAAAAGAAAAAACAATTTATATATATATATATATATATATATATATATAAGATATATATATTCATACAAAACCGCCAGGAAACTAAAGCTAATAAGTAAAAAGTGCTCAATATCTATAAGTAGAGCAAATAATAAAGATAAACATAATGAGTCAGATAAACCTACTAAAAGTTTTCGCTTAGAGTTGGATCTTAGCCCTGAAGAGCACTAAGCGAAACTTTTAGTAGGTTTATCTGACTCATTAGGTTTATCTTTATTATTTTATATATATATATATATATATATTAGTCATAAAAGGGTAATTTTCACCTTTAGTTGGCTAAATTCCTAGCATAATATTGTGCGTGGGCATTATCTGAAATGAACTTAATTGTTATTAAGAACACATTTTATGATATTTTTGTGTTAAAGCATGCAGTTGTATTGTTTTCAAAAATGTTTCTAAGATTTGTTTATTCGCACAAAGGCTTTCAAATGGCTACCAGTTGTTTCAAAGTGAAAGTCAGTTGGTTAAAAGCATAAAATTATCTGAAATGACTTAATTGTTATTAAGAACACATTTTATGATATTTTGTGTTAAAGCATGCAGTTGCATTGTTTTCACAATGTTTCTAAGATTTGTTTATTTCGCACGGTGACTTTCAAAATAGCTACCGGCTTGTTTCAAAGTGAAAGTCAAGGGAGGTTACTCTAATTGCCTTATTTGCTCGGAATTTAGCCAACTAAAGGTGAAAATTACCTGGCTTTTTTGTTTTTTACCTGATATAGTAGCAAATTGAAACACATGGGAGGGTTGGCACAATTATCAAGAATTTAATCAATTTAACAAAAAAGACATTTCAAGAATGTAGGACAAGAATTATCAATCATATACAGTGGAACTTCGGTTCTTGAATGACTCTGATGTCAAACAATTCAGAGTTTGAACAAAAAAAAAACATTGAGTAAAAAAAGGCCTCAGTTGTCAAACAAATTTTCGAACTTAGAACTAATGAGCCATGGTTAACAGAATGAGAATAGTCTACCCCCGTGGATTGAATAAAGAGTTTGGTTCAGAGTTTGAGGAGGGGATTCCCGAGTTTGACAAGAAGGTTCCCGAGTTTGAGGAGGGGATTCCTGAGTTCGACAAGAAGGTTCCCAAGTTTGAGGAGGGGATTCCTGAGTTCGACAAGAAGGTCCCCGAGTTTGAAGAGGGGATTCCTGAGTTCGACAAGAAGGTTCCCGAGTTTGAGGAGGGGATTCCTGAGTTCGACAAGAAGGTTCCCGAGTTTGAGGAGGGATTCCTGAATTCGACAAGAAGGGAGTTTTTTCAGAAGTTTGAGGAGGGGATTCCCGAGTTCGACAAGAAGGTTCCCTGAGTTCGACAAGAAGGTTCCCAATTTGAGGAGGGGATTCCTGAGTTCGACAAGAAGGTTCCCAAGTTGAGGAGGGGGTTCCAAGTTTGAGGAGGGGTTCCCACATTCGAGAAGGTTCCCGAGTCTGACAAAAAATACCTGAAGAAGGTCGGACAGCACACTGGCCGAAACGTTGTGTAGATAACAATAAAGATATGGATAATAGTATGAATAATCCAAACAACTTATTATTAAATAGGAATTATTACTTGAAACCACATAATTGTAAAGATGACTAACCTTGACATAAAATAACCCAAGAAGGGTTGATATGCCATACAACCAACCAACCTTAACCAGTAATTAATCTCCCTTAAGATTTTGGACAGCTCATAGGCTATACAAAATTTTTAGAAAAACCGAGGAGGAAATAAAAAACAAAAAAAAAACAAGCAAGAAAGAAAAGGTCAGACTGGAGACATGTACTAATCTGTCTGATCCTCCCTGAGCTAATAGGACACAAGAGATTACACCTACATAGCAGGGTATATATATATATATATATATTATATTATATATATACGAACTCTTAAATGTATTGTAAACCATAATTAAATAAATACAGATCTTACAGAAGTAATTGAGCACTTTATTATCATTTCTCCAATACTAACAAGGAATTATATATATATATATATATATATATATATATATATATATATATATTATATGAAAAATGAATGGAAGTGAATCCGACTGTGTGAAATAGATATTTAGAAAAAAACGTTCTCTCTATCATACACAACTCGCTCTTGATGAAGACCACGTCAATAAGGGTCAAAACAGATTTCTGTCAGTGAATTTTAACATCATGTGTTTGTTTTTCCTAAATATTTATTTCATATATATATATATATATATATATATATATATATATATATATATTCAGAGTACCTTCTTCATGTTGGTTGGATCAAAAACGGTATGTCCGAAAAGGAGTAAAGAATAAAATTGTTTTTGTATGCAAAGAGCGGGACGGAATTTGTTGATGAGGAGGGCTTCGAGTATAGTCAAGGTGTAACTCGTTGGTTGAGGATGCCAAAATCGAGAACATTTCGGGTTTATATAAAATGAGGAGTTAAATCGAACTTAACAGACCTAAATTCCACCATCGTATGTCACCCCGCCGAAAGAAATTATATATATATATATATATAATATATATATATATATATATATTTATTTATTTCTAAACTCCAACAGCATAGAAAACTCCCGGCTTTATAGTCTGTAATTACACAATATATGTATATATGAAGAAAAAGTGAAAGTAGATCCGACAATATGTAATATCGTAAAAATTGAAAAAAAACACAAGTTTCATTAATAAATGATGTTTAATAAGCCTACGCTGCAGTTTTTCAGTCTGTTTAAACATATCTTCATCAGGGCTTTCGTTGGTTTAAGGAAAAATATACTGTTGGTTGGTTTTGAAGGCTATCACAATGCAAGTGTAAATAAAAAGAAGGTAACTATGGTGTTGTTTGTTAACCTGTGATTTATTCTTAATATTTCGGGATAAAAATCTCTTCAACAGAAGATCTCCAGAACTGAAGTTGTTGCTAGAGGCTGTCCATTTGGTTCTGTCTCATGCCTTCCAAACTCTCTATCTGTGTGTGTGTGTGGGGGGGGGTAAATGTGTGTGTGTGTGTGTACCTCTTCAGTTTTTGATTATCATTCCAGGTCTGGCTCGCCCTCTAAGCATATATTTTTTTTTTTTTGTTTACTAACAGGACCATCTGATTCTGATAATAAATTATTAATGAAAACAAGTCTGCGAGCCTCTGCTTGTGGTGTGTGGCTGCTTTTGTTGATCTTCAAATGTGAGGGGGGGGGGGGGAGACATACTTAAAAATGCTGATTACGTCAGCGTGCTAATTTAAACTGTGACATGATATATATTAATGCTGGTAGATTTTTTTAGCGCATATTGCAGAACACGGACTTGATTTGAATGAGACTCCAGGAAATTTGATGGTCCCAACTAAACTTTCTTAAATTGCATCCTCTGATATAGCAGCCGAACACTGATAATGCATCTAACATTTCCCTATCCACAAGGCACTGTCCACTTGTCCCCTTGACTACCAAATTCGAAGTAGTGCAGTCCCCATGGTACCTAAATTGTTTTAGTCAGAGTCAAAGGTTTTGTGTTATTAGCACAATTATACGGAAATAAAGTCTGACGTTGGATGTGTAATTTTTCAAAGTTCGTTTTCTAAAATTTTCCCAAAGATTTCGAGTGTACCACTTATGAGGCACAATGTAACGCCATGGAACCTTGCTAGAAACAACAGTTGGAACATTAGTTTATAAGTTTTAAGGATTTCTACAACAGTTTTTTATTTATTTATATTATTATTACTTGTGCAAAAACATAGGGAAAACAGGCCGATTTTGATGTGCTTTCATTAGATTTTGATGTATACAAAATTTTCAAGGAAATAGGAAGCGCGTGGTGTAATGGTTGAAGTCATGGGAAATGGACTCGTCGCCCCGAGTTCAAATCCTGGACGTGGAAATTGCATTTCACTTAGCGCTAATACCCCTGGGAAAGGTATGAATCCTACTCTCCCTCCAGCTATGGGTAAATAGCAGGGCAGACTGGGCTCTTTAACCATGGCTAGGTAACCAGTCTAGGAGACGGAAAACTCTGAATTCAAACCTGTTGAACTCCGCTTAAGAAATTGACCTTGTGTCGTATCCTGCTCGTGCGGAGGAGTTGGTAAATATATATACAAAATTTTCAATGTTGCCATTTCAGGTATCATTGGTCCCCTAAGAGGCTTGCTAAAAATAACTATGTTTTTGTGTTACGACTGCACAGTCCTGGTTGTTATTGGGTTCAGTACTTATCTGGTAGCTGCTGAAGTCAGCATTAAAAAAAAAAAAAAAAAAAAAAAAAAATGTTTAGGAAGTATCTCCCAATTTTCAAGCCACTCCTAAATTTCAAAACCCTCAGGCAGAACTGAAAGTACCCAAAGATTACAACCACTCGATTATCTCTGAACATGAAGATTAAAATTTATGGACCATATGACCTTTAGGCACCTCTTTTGCGATCTCAATTCATAAGGACATGTTTTTCATTTACACACCGTCAAAATCCGGTTGTTTGTTAACAGACGATTTTTAGAGGGGTTTTTTTTTTTTTTTTTTTTTAATTATAAAACTAACCCCTAACAAACAACCGGATTTTGACGGTGTAAATGAAAAAAAAATGTCCTTATGAATCAGGATCGCAAAAGGAGTGCCTAAAGCTCATATGGTCCAAATTTATTAAAAAAAATAAAATCTTGTCATTACTGTAGATTCATCAGAGCTGAATTTTAAATGTCATTCTTTTGATTGTATCAAAAGATAAACAAAAATAACTCAGCAAATTTAATATGATAGAACAATGACAAGGCTAAAATGAATTTTAAACTTACTTAAAAACCACCTGTAGTGGCTGTTAAGTTCACAGTCATATCACATCCTATTTAGCAAACCTGTATTACAATAAATTTGGCTCGGGCACGTCAGGAGGATGGACAAAGGCTGCATCTCCAAAGACCTACTGTATGGTGAATTAGTAGAGGGCTCCTGACCGGTAGGAAGACCATGCATGCACTTTAAAGATGTCTGTAAGAGGGACATGAAGACATGCCACATAGTAGGAAAGGGAAAACTTTAAATTTAGATAATGAAAGAGCTGACTCTGCAGCTAAATCGGCTCTAGATTTGATCCCCAATAAGTTCAAGATACCACATACTGAGTTGAAACCTAAAATTAATAGATTCCTTCATACAAAATGGCAACAACACTGGAATAACAACATCCACAATAAACTCTTCCTAATCAAACCCACTTTGGGAGGCTGGAGACCAACTTTAAGGAAGTCTAGAAAGGAACAAGTCATTGTGTCCCGATTACGCATTGGTCATACAAGACTCCAAAATACTCAAACAAGAACAACAACCACAATGTGGAACATGTCAAACACCTTTAACAGTTAAACACTTATTCAAGGAATGCAGGTTTTTTGTTCACATATGAAACCGTTATTTTAAAGCAAACAATATAAAAGATCTGTTTGAAAATGTCAACATGGAGGACATTCTCTCCTTTTTGAAGGAAATAAAATTATTCCATATAATATTGATGAGCATTCTACAGTCCGCTAGCTTTCTGGTGAGTTTCCGTTACTTATCAAGTAACTTTCTTCTAGACATGAAACTAATCAATACCATACAACATAATCCCTGATAATGCTAACACATTGTTAAAACCAATTAGTATAAATATAAATACACGATATGTATTACTTCCTAACTGTTAGGCATGACATAACCCCAGATGGGTTGATATGCCATTAAAATCAATAAACGAAACCAAACATTAAATTTAGACATATTAAACTCAGATTGATCTTCTGTCCCACCCTGGTCGTGCAAAGGGGTTGGGTAAATACATATGTTAAAATCACATGTGTAACAATTCTCCTTATTAAAAAGTATGTCATTTACAAAAGACCTAGGTATTTACCTCGTACCCCATGTGTACGGGTTAGGCACAAGGCCTTATTAATGTGAGACCACCCACAAGCCGAGACTCAGGGGAGGCGGGTGAAAAATTGTGTCTGCATTCCCCTTCAAGGGGGTGCCTTAGGCACAGGGCAATAAGCCCAGCTTTGTCCCTTTATATTGAGGGGGCAGGTACTGCCTGGGGTGATAGCCCCCTGGGATCAACGCTGTGTAATTGTAGCCACAGTCGAGGGCCGAAGCCACTGCACTCCCGCCAGGCAGGACGTTTCTTTAGAAAAGACCTATGTGATAATACCTTGTGGAGGCATGTGTTGCAATGGTTAGAGTCGTAGAAAATTGACTTGTTGATGTGAATTCAAATCCTGGATGAGACTGTTTGCATTTCCCACAGCACTAATACTTAGGAAAGGTATGCATCCAACTATGCTCCCTCCAGCTATGGGTACATAGTGGGGGAGACTGGGTTCTTTAACCTTGGTTAGGCAACCAGTCTATGAAAAGGAAAACTCTGAATTCAAACCTGTTAAACTCTGCTTAAAACATTGACCTTGTGTCACATCTTGGTCATACAGATGGGTTGGGTAAATGTTAAAATCACAGGTGTAATAATTCTCCTTATTAAAAAAAAAAAAAAAAAAAAAAAAAAAAAAAAAAATTTGCAGACCTATATGATAATTCCTTCTAAAATGTCAAGATTATAATAACTATATATCACCTTTACTTATTCTCATTATTAATTATTAAGAGAAAGCCATTAAGAGAAATATTAAGAAATTGACCATGTGTCACATCCTGGTCGTGCAGAGGGGTTGGGTAAATACATCTTAAAATCACAGGTGTAATAATTCTCCTTATTAAAAAAAAAAGAATGTCACTTTGCAAAGGCCTATATGATAATTCCTTCTAAAATGTCAAGATTATAATAACTATACATCACCTTTACTTATTCTCATAATTAATTATTAAGAGAAAGCCATTAAGAAGGGAAGTGTATGTAACAAAAATAGATTATCCCTATATAGCCAGAAATACTCATAAAAAATTAATAACAAGTTAACCTGCTGCGTTTCATTGTAACATTAGCCAATGATGATATGGATGTTTTTATTTAGGAAGAAATTAAGAATTCTAGTTCATATTTCACTATATTGAGAATTTGGTGATGCTCAGTGCATGTGCAGACCCCACAATATTATCAGTCACAAATTAGACAGAAATTGTTTTCATACTGTCTGCAAGCTACAGAATTTTTTATTTCTTAAATAAGAAAAATAGTAGTGTATTGTATAAAAAAATAAACTAGAATGTAATGAATTATGTGCTGTAATATGTTTTACTGTTTTTGTTGTTTTTGTTTTGTTTTTGTTTTTTTGTAGAAATAATATTTTTCATTGGTGCAATAAATTTGGAAATTTAAATATTAGTATTTTATATTAAATATTTAGTGAACTTATTAACATAAACATATCTGTAGAGTTGGAACACAAAACCTTTGACTCTGACTCCAATTTTTAGCAACTCCAACTCTTTAAATAATTATGACCTGAAATTAACATAAAACTATGATTTTTTATAATCTCTTTATAAGGCATGTACACACTGTATAACTTTACAGAGTAAACTAGGGCCATATAAAGTGAAAATTGAATTGGTGTCAGTATAATTTAACCAACTCCAATTCCACAGCCCTGTTCATAAGTCAAGGTACCACTGTATCTAATTTTGATTAGAATAGTTATAAAACAAAAGAATTAATTTAATTTGGAAAGAAAAAACAAATCTTTCAATTTGAGTACAATAGACATGAAAAAAAATTTAATTCTTAAATCAGAAAAAAAAAAAAAAAAAAAAAAGAAACTTCAAAATTGATATTAACACTGATCAAAATTTGAACAAAAATACTTATAATAAAAATCTTTCCCTTTTTTTTTTTTTTTTTTTTTTTTTTAAATTGAGACAAGAGGGTAAATTTTATCAGCCCTGCTCGTACGTCAAGGTACCACTAAATTTAATTCAGAGTAGAATAATTATTTTTTTAATTTAATTTAAAAAAATAAAATAAAAATTTTTTTTTTAAATTTCAAATTTGATATTAGATATCTAATTTTGAGTAGAATAATTATGAAGAACATTTAAATTTTAAATTAAAAAAAAAAATTCAAACTTAATATTAACACTGATCTAAATTTGTGTAAAAATAGTTATAAATAAAAATTATTTTTTGAGATAAGAGTGTACATTTTATCAGCCCTGCTTGTAAGTCAAGATACCACAGTATCTAATTTTGTGTAGAATAGTTATAAAAAGAATTTAATCTAAAAAAAATAAAAATTTTAGAAATTTTAAATGAAAATAAGCCTTCAAATTTGATAATATTAAATATCTAATTTTGAGTAGAATAGTTTTGAAAATAATTGAAATTCTAAATTAAAATGAAAAATAAAAAAAACAAAAAACCTTCGAACTTGATATTAACAATGACTTAAATTTTGAGTGGAATAGTTATAAAAAAATTGAAATTGTAAATTTAAAAAAAAAATTTTTTTTTTTTAAATCTTTCAAACTTGATGTTAACACTGATCTAAATTTGAGTAAAAATAGTTATAAATAAATTTTTAAAAATTATATATATATATATATATATATATATATATATATATATAATTTATATATATAAAGATAAGAGGGTAAATTTTATCAGCCAGATGAGGTGTATTTACCTGTTTTCCGTAAAAGGAGTACAAAGTCCTCGATGATCATAGAACACTTACTCAGGTGACCATGAAAATCAAGGCATGGTATATATATATACATATCTTTTTTCTTTATCTCAAGTTCAGGGTAGACACAGGATATTACATTGCACAAACAAGCAGGTTACTAAACACGAGTCATCCGAACGAGAAGCAAGCAAAAAAAAAAAAAATCAGGTAAATCGGAAAGAAAAAAAAAAATTCACACGATCCCATCTGACATAATACAGAAAAAGGAGATTCAAGACTACAGATACGTACAAACTTTTCTTCACCACTTTTTTTTTTTATTATATACCTTGTTAAACTTCATTTCAATAACAAGTCGTCTGATCTATGTTTAAAAGACGAAAAAGTCAACCAGGTGTAATAATTGCAATTCAATCAAGCATTCACCTTTTTCACAGTATTCCCATTCAAAATATATAACTGGTTTCATTTTTAGAAAATATGAGTACAAGGGGGCCTGAAATAACAGTCCATGATGATATTGATGCTTCTATTTAGGAAGAAGTGAAAAATCCTAATTAGCTTTTCATAGTTAGGATTTTTCATTCCTTAAATAGAAGCATATTTCAGGCCCTCTTGCACTCTTTTCATAGTTAACAGTGGTCCATAATTATATTAATGCTTCTGTTTAGGAAGTGAGTGGAGACTCCTAATTAGCATTTCATAGTTAACAGCTGTCCATGATGATTTAATGATTCTATTTAGGAAGGTGTGAAAAATCCTAGCATTTCGTAGTTAACAATAGTCCATGATGATATTGATGCTTCTATTTAGGAAGGAGTGAACAATCCTAATTAGCTTTTCATAACTAACAATGGTCCATGATGATATTGATGCTTCTATTTATGAAGGAAGTGATAAACCTAATTAGCATTTTATAGTTAACAGTGGTCCATGATGATATTGATGCTTCTATTAATGAAGGAGTAAACAATCCCAATTAGCATTTCATAGTTAACAATGGTCCATGATGATATTGATGCTTCTATTTATGAAGGAAGTGATAAACCTAATTAGCATTTTATAGTTAACAGTGGTCCATGATGATATTGATGCTTCTATTAATGAAGGAGTAAACAATCCCAATTAGCATTTCATAGTTAACAATGGTCCATGATGATATTGATGCTTCTATTTATGAAGGGAGTGAAAAATCCTAATTAGCTTTTCATAGTTAACAGTGGTCCATGATGATATTGATGCTTCTATTTAGGAAGGAGTGAACAATCCTAATTAGCATTTCATAACTAACAATGGTCCATGATGATATTGATGCTTCTATTTATGAAGGAAGTGATAAACCTAATTAGCATTTTATAGTTAACAGTGGCATGATGATATTGATGCTTCTATTAATGAAGGAGTAAACAATCCCATTAGCATTTCATAGTTAACAATGGTCCATGATGATATTGATGCTTCTATTTATGAAGGGAGTGAAAATCCTAATTAGCTTTTCATAGTTAACAGTGGTCATGATGATATTGATGCTTCTATTTAGGAAGGAGTGAACAATCCTAATTAGCATTTCATAACTAACAATGGTCCATGATGATATTGATGCTTCTATTTATGAAGGAAGTGATAAACCTAATTAGCATTTCATAGTTAACAATGGTCCATGATGATATTGATGCTTCTATTTATGAAGGGAGTGAAAAATCCTAATTAGCATTTCATAACTAACAATAGTCCATGATGATATTGATGCTTCTATTTATGAAGGGAGTGAAAAATCCTAATTAGCTTTTCATAGTTAACAGTAGTCCATGATTATATTGATGCTTCTATTTAGGAAAGAATCAAAGATTCTAATTAGCCTTTTATAATGAATATCCATGATGATATTAATGCTTCTATTCAGGAAGTAGTAAAGGATTCTAATTAGCATTTCATATTGAACTGTCCATGATGATAAAAAAAAATGATAGCATAAATTTAGTGAAAGTTGTTTTACCCTCTAAGAGAATTTGGTTATTTCCTATAAATCTAACACAATCAAATGGGAACCACTCTTGACTGATAAATTATTTATTTATTTATTGATCTACTAGGAAAAAAGAAGACGGGGTTAGGGTTTAGAGTTAGTTTAATGGGAAAATAAATAAATAATTTATTTTTATCATGTTAGACTTATAAGAAATAACCGAGAATTTTGCATTTTAAGTATATTGCTCTATTATCATAATGATCTGGTATTTCTGCTGTGTTACAAGCAGGAAGTTAAGTTATACGTTGTATCTTATTTTTTATTTTTTTTACATGCCCTAGAATTTGAATTTGTTATTGTTGTTGTTATATATTTTTTCTTTTGTGAGCAGAGAAGATTTTTCTGCTGATATATTTTCTTCTTTTTTTTTTTTTTTTTTTTTTTTTTTTGAGATTCCCTGTATTTGTAAAACCTGTCTTGTTTAATATGGTATGTGTTAAAGAAAATGCTGCCCATATATATATAATAGGTCAAAATGTACATTCAGGGATTGACATTTTTCTCGATTTGTTTAGCCTTACATTTGAACATATATGCCGCCTAAATTCATTAATTATTAACTAATTAATTTTCAAAATTAGGTATGACTTCAATTAAGCACATATCCTCCAAAAATTGTCGGCTAAAAGCCATATCAAATAAACACATCGTTTATTTACATACTCTCATATTTATATTTTCACACACACTCAACGTAAGTGAGCGTCTATGTCTGTTTACATTTTACAACCGTTGTTTTAGCGTTCGTTATATTTTCAAACATCCAAAGAACGCTAGTTTTTCATTCAACAATTTTTTTTTAAATAGATTAACCAACAAAGCAAAAAACTCTCAGTCTTCTTATTCTCTGTGATAAATCTATTTTTCCTCAAATTAACAAAGGCCCTGATGAAGATCTATTAAAACAGATCGAAACACTGCAGTGTAGGCGAAATAAACATCACTCGTTTTATGAACTTGTGTTTTTTTCAATTTTTCATTATATTACATACTCTCGGATTCACTTCCACTTTCTCTTCATATTATATATATATATATATATATATATATATATATATATATATGAACTCTTAGATAATACCATGAAACACACGTACGTTGCGTGGCAGTAAAAGTTTTGAAAACCTATAAACAATTAAAAAATCTATCAGACATGTTAAGACCAGATGTCACGAAAATAAACTGAAAAGAATTTCCAATGTCAACTTTATCTACAAATGGAAAGTAAATATATTCACCTTAAAGAGAAAGAGAATGACTTTGATAATAAAGATCTCTGAAGATGACAAGGTAAACATTCCCTAACGAGAAACAATCATACCTGGACGTATTGGGGTGGGAGATTGGCATTGGCATTTATGACCAAACCACAAATATTATATTTGTATTCATTGGTAACAGATCTGAGTGTGTACACAAAGTAGAGACCCAGTTTCATTCATGATTGGAATATGAAACTATTCCCCTTTTTTTATCCAAGTTTTATTTGATTCAGATCAAACATTGTAAGGTAAGAGAAAGAAATATCCATATGACCTAGTGGTTTGGTTTCTTTGTTTAATGGCATATCAACCTTTATGGGTTATATAATGCTATATCTTTAGTTGGCACCCATTAATTTTTCCGGGGACTCATTGAGAGCAAAAATGTGTGTCCCAGGACACACAAATTCAGCATCACTAATATAATTTGTAAAATTAATGGGTCCCAACTAAAAAGTGATGTTGATTTAGTGTGCCCTGGGACGCACATATTTGCTTTGTATGTGTATTTGTATTGTTAGCTTACCTTGAAGAGAAGTCCCTATTTCTAAGCAAATTTTTAGTTGGGACCCATTTTTTCCAGGGACTCATTCAAAGCAAATATGTGCATCCCAGGACACACTAAATCAGCATCACTAATAGTAAATGTGGAAGTTTGTTAGCTTACCTTGAAGGGAAGTTCCTATTTCTAAGCAGATCTTTAGTTGGAACCCATTAATTTTTCCAGGGACTCATACAAAGCAAATATGTGCATCCCAGGACACACGAAATCAGCATCACTAATATATATAATTTGTAAAATTAATGATTCCCAACTAAAAAGTGATGTTGATTTAGTGTGCCCTGGGACGCACATATTTGCTTTGTATGTGTATTTGTATTGTTAGCTTACCTTGAAGAGAAGTCCCTATTTCTAAGCATATTTTTAGTTGGGACCCATTTATTTTTCCAGGGACTCATTCAAAGCAAATATGTGCATCCCAGAACACACTAAATCAGCATCACTAATAGTAAATGTGGAAGTTTGTTAGCTTATCGTGAACGGAAGTCCCTATTTCTAAGCAGATCTTTACCAAATTTGGAACCTAGGTCAAGATGCCTCCCAGAAAAATATAAATTAAGAAAACCTGGGGTCGGGCTGTCAGCAAAATATCTTAAGAGTACCAATATGTTTTTCATTTAGATATCAATTTTTGTCCATAAGGAGACATTTTAGAGAAAAAGTTGTTGATCATCGACACAAATATGGGAGTGGTGAAGATTAAAGAATACTTAGGTCTTCTTCTTTAATGCCCCTAAAGGAGAAAAAAATTATGAATTGAGTCTTGAACACACATGGTTATCATCTACACATTATATATATGATCATATGACTTGGTAAAAGATGCTGGGGTGGGGGTATATGTATTTACAGTGTGTGTGTAATTTATATAATATATATATATATATATATATATACACACGTATGTATAAATGGATATATATATATATATATATATATATATATATATTTTCATAAATCTACATGGATATAAAATATTTCATACATTTACATATTTTATATCCATGTAGATTTATGAAAAATATATATATCCATATATATGTGTGTGTGTGTGTATATATATATATATAAATTACACACACTGTAAACACATATACCCCCACCCCCAGCATATATATTATATATACACACACTAATTTCAGTTTATACAAACAAAAGTATGCATAAATTGAAATTAGTGTGCGTGTGTGTATATATCCATATAAATTTGTTACTTTAAATAAAAGTTATCTATCTTGAGAGCCAAGTGCATTTATGAGTTCCTTTAGTCTTTTTTACACAATATTTCTTGTCTCTACATGTAAAAAATATCTCTCCACTCCTCAGATAAAAAAAAAAAATTGTTTAGCCCACAAAATTTATAAATAAAAGATACAATACTATCACTGCCCGAGAAAAAAAAAAAAAAAAAAAAAACTTATAAAAATAAGAACCAAATAAAAAATATTATAAAACTAAAAACTAATGAATAATAGAGACAATATTCTATTATTGCAAGAAGACAAAAACAAAAAAAAGTCTACAACATAGACCAAATTTGAATATAATCACATAAAAAAGAACTAATTAAACCATATATATCCTTTAAGTGTTATTTAATGCCAATTCTTTTTTTCTTCGTTTTTTTATAAATCTTTCTCTCTCTCTCTCTCTATATATATATATATATATATATATATATATATATATATATATATATATATATAATTTGTTTAATTTTATGTGTATGTTTTTAAAACAAAATTCTTTTTAACTTGATTTTTTTAATTCATTTTTTTAAAACAAAATTCTTTTTTTTAAAACCATTTTCTCTAACCAAATTCTTTTAATCATATATATATATATATATATATATATATATATATAATATTCTGTATGCCTGTACAACGACCAGGTGCATGTCTTTTTATAAAGGAAAATTGGTAGAGACCAGCCAAGACCAAAGTTCAATAAAATCCACCCCCTATTTTTGTCCCCTCATTTTCCATAAGAAAAGCTAAATAAAAAATATAATAAGGGTATGAATCGATGATAAAATCTTAAAAAGCTAGATAAAAATAATAGAAAAATGATAAAAATGAAAAATAAATAAATAAATAAAATAGATGAATAAAAAATTATAAGAATAAAAAATTATAAGAATAAAAAATAAATAAAAATAATATATAATAATAAATAAATTAATTAATTAGAAATAATAATTTTTTTTAAATCTAAAAAATAAAAAAACATAAAAAATGAAAAAGCTAAAAATGATAAATAAAAATATAATATGGGTATAAATCAATGATTAAAAAAAATAGGGCCACAAATTCTTGAGTTTTAAGATTTTTCTTTTCATAGTTTTCATAAACCCTGAAAAACAAAAATCTAAAATCTCAAGAATTTGTGGTATAAGAAATCACAGTATCATGCAAAGTTTCCCTAATTTATAATCCATAAAGAATAATGAACAAAACATTCAAAATATACTTACAAAAATTTTAAAAAAATAAGAGTAGAGCTCTTCAATCAGTAAGTTAAGAAAACAAAATAGTATCCATTTTGAAGTGTAATAGATGAAGTTAAATTAATCCAGAAATTTGTTGATAAATAAAGAAAGGTAAATTTTTCAGGTCTCTTATTTTAAACTAAAACCAAAAAACCCTAACCTCATTGCAGATTTTCATAAAAGCGTAGGAGGCAATGAATTTGATCTCAAAAAAAAACTAATTTATATACACTAAGTAGGTGTTAATATATCATTTTATCTAATATTTTGGAGCAGAATATCAATTTACATATATTATTTACTGCAATAGTGAATGAATACTATAAATATATCAAAAGGTAAGATTAGTTACAACTTTTTAGTCAGGGGGCTGGTTTAGCTCAGTTGGTAGAGCACACATCTAGGAATTCCATGGTTCCTGGTTCAATACCGGTCCCAGCCAACTCAGCATATGAGTAGCACATCAGGTAATCTGTGTGGTAAAGTAGAGAACTGATTGTGGGTGTGGCGCTCCACCTCAGTAAAACCATCTCCCTAATCTAGAGCTAGCAAAAAAGGGAAAGTCTCCCTCTCTGTCTGGCTGATACCGACTATTGTGTCCTTAAAAGGGATACAATCAGACAAGGTTGTAGTCGAATGGAAGGCCCCAGTTACCACATTCGTAGATTTAAGATAGAGGGTTTTATTGCAGAGAGATACAATAAGACAGACAAGGAATAGTGAGACACACTACTAATCCTCAAAAGCCAGCCCAGTATAATACTGTGCTCACTATATATATATATATATATATATATATATATATATATATATATATATATATATAGTCAGACTACATGGGGGGGGGAGAGTGTGGAATATTCCATTACAACACAGACAATTTTAAAGTTTTAAAATTTATAATGAAGAAATATATATATATATATATATATATATATATACACATACTGCCGACTTTACTTACTATATATTCTTCATGATAAATTTTAAAACTTTATAATTTCTTTCATTCATATATATTATGGACTCTCCCGTCGATTTTCGACGCATGAGGGTTCATACACACAATGAACACCCACACAGTGATTTGTTTATAGTGGTGAAGGCTTGTGTTGGACCATCCACACTTTTTGGCACAGTCGATAGGAAAGAATTGGTGCATCAGGGGTTGCCACAAACCCAATCAACGACCGTCCTCAGGAATTTTGAATTCAGAGTTATCCCTCTCCTAGACTGGTTACCTATCCAAGGCTGAAGGGCCCAGTCTGCCCTACTATTTAGCCCATAGCTGGAGGGAATTTTGAATTCAGAGTTATCCCTCTCCTAGACTGGTTACCTACCCAAGGCTGAAGGTCCCAGTCTGCCCTACTATTTAACCCATAGCTGGAGGGAGAATATATGGATTCATACCTTTCCCAAGGGTATTAGCTTTATGTGAAATGCCAACAGCTTCGTCTAGGAATTGAACTCGAATCGACAAGTCCATTTTCCACGACTAACCACTAGCCCACACACCTCCATATATATATATATATATAAATAAAGAGAGAAGTAAATATCTTATAATAAAGAAGATTTGAATTTTGTTTTTAACAATGATACGCATTTCAGATTGCTAAGGTGGAGCACACACTGAGTTGGCAAGGACCAGTATTGAACCTGGAACCTTGTGATTTCCAGCCAAATGCTCTACCAACAGAGCTAAACCAATGTGCTCATAATCAATGAAAAAATATATATATATATAATATATATATATATATATATATATATTTTTTTTTTACAGGTTCTGATGGTTGGTTGTAGTAAAAGTCTGTGTAACAGCCTATCGTCAGTATCAACCAAACAGTGAGGGAGTCTATCCTCTTTTCACTAGCACTAGACCATAGGTTTTTTTTGCTGAGGTAGACACCACACTCACCATCAGTACGCAGATGCTTTACCGCATATATCAGATTACCCAAATCTGTGCTACTCATGCGCTGAGTTGGCAAGGACCAGTATTGATAGAATAATGTGCAATATTTATAAGTATAGAATTTTAATAGTAAGAAAAGGGAAAGTCATTGGTTGCATTTGTGATTAAAACATAAATCAATTGTGTAAGACCAAAATAATCAATTGATCTGCAAGACTAACTTTTTATTATCCCCTCCTCTACCCAGGAAATGCCGGGTAGACACTTCTAGTACATATATGATGGGCAGTTGTGTGTATGTATTTATGTATGTCTGGGGGGAAACTATGAAAATAAAACAATTGACAACAGTAAATATGTATACACATTCACTGGACCATATTACCTTTAGGCACCCCTTTTTGATCTCGATTAGGAAAAGACATGTTTTTCATTTACACCGTCAATATCCGGTTGTTTGTTAGGGGTTAGGGTTAGGGGTTAGTGTTATAATTTTTTTTCAAAATCTCAAAATCGTCCGTTAAAACAACCAGATATTGACAGTGTAAATGAAAAATCTGTCCTTTCTTAATCGAGATCAAAAAGTGAATGGGACCATATGACCTTTAGGTACCCTAAAGGTCATATGGTCCCATTCACTATCACCAGAGCTTGCTTTTTTTGCAAAAATAATGAAGATTTTATTTATATTTAGGAAATAAATTCCTGACGTCACACCAGGTCTTTTTTACATGGTGATTTTTATGGGGTGTCCATTCCTAATTCCTAGGAGAATGCTGATGTGCTCATAAACCAGTGGTTCTCAAACAGTGCACCTGGGCGCACTGGTGTGCCCCAGGGCTTTTTCATGTGCGCTCTGTAGCATTCCTGACAAATCTATCCTGATATTAAAAGCAAGGTCTCATCAAGCTCATGTTTCTCATTAACATAGGAATGAATAAACTTCATAGAGGTATGTAAAGTTTGTTTTTGTTAAATGTGTTATTTTTTTTATATATTTAACAGTTAATCTAATAACATATTAGTCCTATTTTGTATACAGTGCGCTAGCAAGTATCTGTAGTACTGTAAGTGCGCCCAGACTGTATAAAGTTTGAGAACCACTGAGTTAACTTAATAACATATTAGCCCTATTTTGTATACAGTGCGCTATCAAGTATCTGTAGTACTGTAAGTGCGCCCAGACTGTATAAAGTTTGAGAACCACTGAGTTAACTTAATAACATATTAGTCCTATTTTGTATACAGTGCGCTATCAAGTATCTGTAGTACTGTAAGTGCACCCAGACTGTATAAAGTTTGAGAACCACTGAGTTAACTTAATAACATATTAGCCCTATTTTGTATACAGTGCGCTATCAAGTATCTGTAGTACTGTAAGTGCGCCCAGACTGTATAAAGTTTGAGAACCACTGAGTTAACTTAATAACATATTAGCCCTATTTTGTATACAGTGCGCTATCAAGTATCTGTAGTACTGTAAGTGTGCCAGACTGTATAAAGTTTGAGAACCACTGAGTTAACTTAATAACATATTAGCCCTATTTTGTATACAGTGCGCTATCAAGTATCTGTAGTACTGTAAGTGTGCCCAGACTGTATAAAGTTTGAGAACCACTGAGTTAACTTAATAACATATTAGCCCTATTTTGTATACAGTGCGCTATCAAGTATCTGTAGTACTGTAAGTGTGCCCAGACTGTATAAAGTTTGAGAACCACTGAGTTAACTTAATAACATATTAGCCCTATTTTGTATACAGTGCGCTATCAAGTATCTGTAGTACTGTAAGTGCGCCCAGACTGTATAAAGTTTGAGAACCACTGTCATAAACAATGAAAATAAGCTTTTTCTTCTTTTTTTTTTCTTTTTTTTACAGGTTCTGGACCACCCAGCTGATGCAACGGAATTTATTTATTTATTAATGTAAATACCAAAGTTCAAATGCTATTAGATCTACTAATACTATTAGTATAATCCAAAGCAACAAAAATATCATGAGAAAAATAAGAGTCAAAAATTTTGAATAATTGATAATGAATTATATAAGAAATTTACTATTACAGTTAACACTAGTAGAGATGCTGATAGGTACGAGTCCTGCATCACTGACACATAAAAATCTAAAAGGACTCAGTAAAATTGTATCTATGAGTCCTAGTTGTTTTTTCTTTCCAACTAACTGTAAATACATTTCATTATTTTCTTGGAAATGAATTAGACACAATGGGGTACAAGGTAAGGGTTAGACGGCTTTAGTTGTTCATAGATAAAAACTCTACATTTTATTAAGAAACTTTAGTTGGGACCCTTCAAATTTCCCGGGGGCTCATTCAAATCAAATACATGCATTTTAGGATGCACTAAATTAAAAGTTATCAGCGTCACTGTACTAGTTATCATATTGATAACATAGGAATTGTGATAAAAAAATATAGAAATAAGATGAAATTTGAAAGAAATATTTGTCAAAAATTAATAATAATTAATAATGCTGAATGTCTTACATAATGTAAGACATTCAGTATTACAGCTAATGACCATAAGAGTTGTGATAAAAAGCAACAGAAATAAGATGAAAGATTTATGAGCCGATAATAATAACTGACAATACTTCATGTGTAATTTGAAAGAAATATTAGTCAATAATTAATAATGTATTATGTTATAGGGCCGGTTTAGCTCAGTCGGTATAGCGTTCGGCTAGGAATCACAAGGTTCCTGGTTCGATACCGGCCCTCGCCAACTCAGCGTATGAGTAGCACAGGGATCTGTGCGGTAAAGTGAGGAGCTGATGGTAGGTGTGGTGCTCCACCTCAGATGCTACAATAATCTCCTTGGTCTAGCGCAAGTGAAAGGGGGATAGACTCCCTCACTGTCTGGCTGATACCGACATTAGGCGGTCCCGACAACTTTACTTATTATGTAAAAAATTCACGATTACAACTAATGACCATAGTGATAACCTGGGAGCTGTAATAAAAAGCAACAGAATTAAGATGAAAAATATATGAGTCGATAATCTATACATATATATAAAGGGCAGTTGTGTGTATATGTATGTCTAGAGGAAACTTCGAAAATAAAACAATTAACTACTAAATAAATATATATACACATTGAATATCACCAGGGCTTGGTTTTTGAGCCAAAATAATAAAGATTTGATTTATATTCGTGAAGATAATTAAAAAATATAATTTAAATGATAATAGCATGGATTTTTTTTTTTTTTTTTCATTTAATATTTTAGACATTAACATTTCTTTTCAGAGTAGCTGGATCAATGCAAGGTCTATTTTTTTTTTACATAGGGATTTAAATGGGGCATCCCACGAGGATTCAAATCACAATTCAGTAATAATGGATCTGAGGGACTAACTTTTAAAAAATCCCCCTCTACCCAGGCAAGGCCGGGTAGCCACTTCTAGTCTATACATATATAAAGGGCAGTTGGTATGTATGTATGTATTTATGTATGTCCAGATAAGACTACAAAAATAAAACAATTAACAACAAAGTGAATATATATACACCTTGCTTTTGGTGCAAAAATTATGAAGATTTGATTTATATTCAAAGATATTTAAAAATCAAAGTATACATAGATATAGCATTGAAATTCTACTTAAAAATGTCCAGCATTTGTCAATCTCAAAAGTAAACATCTCAAAATACACCAAGGGGATTTTTGCCCACCGATTCAACAGGTTAACACTGGATAGCTGCTTCTACTTAATAACTGACAATATTTCATTTGCTACAATTGTAATTTGATAAAAAATATTAGTCAAAAATTGATAATAATTGATAATGCATTATGTAAGAAATTTACAAGTTAATAGCATTGATCCCAGGGGACTATCCCCCCAGGCAATACCTGCCCTCTTGATTTAAAGGGGCAGGGTTGGGTTTATTGCGCAGCGCCTGAGGCGCCCCCCCTTGAGAGGGAATGCCGACGGGAACAGCACAATTTTTGTGCTTACCACCCATGAGCTTCGGCTTATGGGTGGGGCCCACGTTAAAACGAGACTTTTGTGTCCAACGCTCATAAGTGGAATGAGAGGCAAATACCTGTAAGAAATTCACAATTAAAAAAAACTCATTTTTTTAATATTCATTTTTTTCTATCTAATCTGTAGAATTGAACCCTAACAGGTATTACCACTCCATGTCAGGGTGGACCTGGGAGTAATGGTGAGGAAGGGGTACTCCACATTCCCTAGAGCTCCGAAATTGGAACTCCATCATCAGATAGAGTTTAATGTCATTCCCAGAACACTAAGACCCTCAGCCACTGCATTCTAGCACATATGAAAAAAAGGATTGGAGAGTTGCCACTAAGTCAATAGGGTTGGGGACAATCCTATAAGTGCTAGGGCTTGATGTGACTAGCCAACTGATCAGAGGGGGGCCTCTCTGACCTCTCATTTAGCCTAAGTAAGGGCCAAAGTAGTGTGTTGCATATTATGGACTGCTCAGCCACCAGGATCCCACCTTAAGCATTACAGTCACTAACAGGTGGTCCTATTGGGGGGGGGGGGATTTTTTACCCCTCTGCAGAGGTGCAGTCAGCATATTCTACAACCCTAACCGACAGGGTGGAAATTCACTATGACCACTAATAACCATAGTGATAACCTGGGAGTTGTGATAAAAAGCAACAGAAGATAAGATGAAAGATATATCTTTCTTTCTTTTGGAAGTCTGTCACAGACTGTCTTCAACAGTTGTGGACCCTCTGGTGGCTCGTTAGTCCAATTCTGGACTTGCAGAAGCGGTCACACACATTGCAGGGGAAATTTCCCATCTATATTTGGTGGTTCATGATGACAAAGACGTCGCTGCTCTGCAGTCCTGATTATCTTGATATTAAGCTGCTTAGCTCCTGTGCGGCAGGCGTCTTGCCAACCCTGTCTGTTGGAGGCCAGATCTTCCACGCTTGAAGGTGTGATGATACATTTCTTCAGCGCTGTTTTAATATGGTCTTTGAACAGCTTTTAGCAATGGTGGAATGAAGGGGTGCTCCACATTCCCCAAACCTCCAAAACTGGAACCTCACATCAGATAGAGTTTTAAGCATCATTCCGGACATGTATAGACCTGACACTCCTTCCTCTGTGTGCCATCTGTGAGTTCACTGTCAAAGTATTTTACGGGGAAGTCTGTCTGGGGGCATGTGGTTGGTGTGACTTAACCATCGCAGTTGGCATTGCGATAGGATGGTCTCAATTGGGTCAATGCGTGCTCTGCTTCTAACTTCTAAGTGGGGTATTTTGTGCCACCACTTTACACCCAGTATGCATTGGAGGCAGTTCATGTGGAATGCCTCCAGTTTTTTCATATGTCTGCGATGTAACACCCACAACTCACTTTCATATAAGAATAGATAATAATTGACAATGTTCCATATTCTATACTTGTGTAATGGGAAAAAAATAAGATGAAAGAATAATACAAGTCGATAATATTAATTGATAATGAATTATATACTACTAGTGTACTCTAACAGAAATAAGGAGAAAATAATATGAGTCAATAATCTATACATATATAAAGGGAAGTTGGTGTGTATGTACATATGTCCAGATGAAACTATGAACATAAAAAAATGACAAAGTAAATATATATACACATTCACTATTAGCAGATCTTGCTTTTTGAGCAAAAATAATGAAGATTTGATTTATATTCATGAAGATCATTTGAATGATAACAGAATGGAAATTTTTTTGCCTTTAATATTTTAAATAGGTGATATTAATTTTGTTTCTTTTCAGAGCGTTTGGACCAATACAAGGTCTTTTTTTTAACGTAGGGATTTAGATGGGGCATAATGCGAGAATCTAACATATGATTCAACAATAATGGATTTGCAAGACTACATTTTTTACCCCCTTCTCTACCCAGGCAATGCCGTGTAGCCGATTCTAGAACATATATAAAGGGAAGATGGTGTGTATGTATGTATGTCCAGATAAAACTATGAAAATAAAACAATTAACGACAAAGTAAATATATATACACATTAAATATCAACGGTTATTGCTTTTGGTACAAACATTACAAAGATTTGATTTATATTCGCAGATATTTAAAACTTAAAATATACATAGAAATAGCATTGAAAATCTACTTAAAAATGTTCAGCATTTGTAAATCTCAAAAGTAAACAAATCAATACACTAGGGTTTTTTGCCTCCCTCCTTTACCCAGTTGACACTGGGTAGCTGCTTCTAGTTCTATATAATAATATATATACACATTCAATATCTCAAGTTTTTGCTTTTTGTGCAAAAATTATGAAAATTTGATTTATATTCGCAGATATTTAAAACTTAAAATATACATAGAAATAGCATTGAAAATCTACTTTAAAATGTCCAGCATTTGTAAATCTCAAAAGTAAACAAATGAATACAACAGGTGTGTTTTTGTTTTTTTGCCACCACCACCACCTTTACCCAGGTGACACTGGGTAGGCGCTTCTAGTTTATAATAATTGACAATGCTTCATATACTACTAGTGTAATGCAACAGAAATACGATGAAAGAAATAAGAGTTGATAATTAATAATAATTGATAATGCATTATGTAAAGTTGACGGAGTGGCCTATTGTGCGGGGGTGGAGCGCCACACCTACCGCCGGCTCCCCCCACTTTACTGCACAAATCCAATAACCCAGTCTGTGCTATTCATGCACTGAGTTGGCAGGGACCGGTATTGAACCAGGAACCTTGCGATTCCGAAAGATTCAAACTGAGAAATAAGAGTCAAAAATTAATAGTAATTGATAATGAATTATATACTACTAGTGAAATAAGGAGAAAATATGAGTCACTAGTTAATGATAATTGACATATACTACTAGTGTAATGCAACAGAAATAAGATGAAAATATGAGTCAATAAGTCGTAGGGGCGGCCTAATGTCAATATCAGCCAGACAGCAAGGGAGTCTATCTCCTTTTCACTAGCGCTAGACCAAGGAGATTATTTTAGCATCTGAGGTGGAGTGCCACACTTACTATCAGCTCCTCACTTTACCACACAGGTACCTGTGCTACTCATACGCTGAGTTGGCGAGGGCCGGTATCAAACCAATAACCTAGCCGAACACTCTACCGACTGAGCCAAACCAGTCAATAGTCAATGATAATTGACAATAGCTCGTATACTACTAGTGTAATGCAACAGAAATAAGATGAAAAAAATGAATAAATGTGTATCTTGAATAAAAAAATAGAGAAATTTATTTAACAAGGTGTAGTTGTTTCTGTCGGCTTCATCTACTTTCTATTTATAAAAAAAATGTATTTAATCAAAACTTTTTAATTTGAACACTTTATAAACCAAATAAAATCCATAAACAAATTTCTTCCTCAAAATTTTTTAAAAAAAGATTTTTTTTTTTTTTTTTTTTTTTTTTTACACGGCATATCAACCTCAGTGGGTCATTTAATGCTGATAAAGTTTTGAAATAAATCAATTCGTAATGGATAATACAATTTTTTTTATAAACACATTTTTCTATTTAACCCATAGATGAGACCCTAACAGGTACTACCACTCCGGGTCAGAGTGGACCAGGGAGCAATGGTGATGAAGGGGTGCTCCACATTCCCCAAACCTGGAACCTCACCATCAGATAGAGTTTAACGTCATTCCAGGACATGTAGACCCGCAGCCATGCCTTCTAGCACCCATATGATAAAAAGGGGTTGGGGCTTGCCATAAGGGCAATAGGGTTGGGGCAATCATATAGATGCTAGGGCTTGACGGAAAAAAAAAAAATGAATAAATAAATAAATAGGTTCACAAAAAGGCTGAACTTGCACAACGGTCAGAAAATTAAAATGGAAAGATTTTTGGTGATCCCCATGACAGTTTAACTAGTCTATGAATGAACTTTTTGCGAATTGGGTTACGGTCTAGGGGTTTGGGGATTAAGGTTGTTTTTAATTACGTATTGCTTAAAAAAACAACAACAAAAAGACCCAAATTACTATACATTTAACTCTTAACATCCTGTTGAAAATTTTCTAAGTCCAGAGCCCAATTACTATAACCATTTATTAAAAATGGGGAAAAATTGCTGTTTCATTAAAAGTTACCTGCTATTTCCCTTAAATTAAAGACTTCTAAATATGTTCAATATTATATTTAAACAAAAGCTATAATATCGGGTAGATTAGGAAAATGAATGTGACTTCCAGTCGTGTGGAATGAGGTGGTACAGGACTTTAAGAGTTAATGTTGAAAAATATTTTTTTAAACCAAGTTTAATTGAAATTATACATTGCAATACTAACACAAACAACTGTCTCAATAATGGGTTCAATAATTAATTTCAATGGTCAATTAAATGTATAGTAATTTGGGATTTTTGTTGTTTATTTTTTTTAAGCAATACCTAATTAAAAACAATCTTAATCCCCTAAAACCGTAACCCAATTCGCAAAAAGTTCATTCATACACTGTAGTTAAACTGTCATTGGGGAACCACCAAAATACTTTCCGTTTTAATTTTCCGACGTTGTGCAAGTTCAGCCCACAAAAATTATTAACTAATATTAATTAATAGATATTCTTATTTTGAAAAAAATAAAGAAATTTATTCAACATGGTGTAATTGTTTCAATCTGTTTTAGCCACTTTCTGTTTATTAAAAAATGTATTTATACCAAAACTTTTAATTCAATTTGAACATTTTTGTAAACCAATTCAGATATGTAAACAAATTTCTTCCCTCAAAAAAAAAAAAAAAAAAAAAAAAAAAAAAAATGTTTTTTTGATTTAAGAAATAAATTAATAGATACACAAAAATAAATATGATGACGAGAAGTTTTAACAGTAGATGTTTTGAAAGTAATAGGTTTTAAAAAATAAATAAATAAAAAGTAACAAAAAAATTTTTCATGGGGTATCTTATATATTAACTAATAAATACTTTTATTTTAGTATCTTTTAGTCTCAAAAAATAAATAAATAAATAAATATATACACTGAAATAAATATGATAACGAGGAGTAGTGACAGTAGATGCTTTGAAAGTAATAGGTTTGAAAAAATAAATAAAATAGAAAAAAAATTCTATGTTTGGTGATGCATCTAGTCTTATATCTTACTATAATGGAGATTGTGTGTTTTTCTGTCTGTAACCGAAACTATATTACTACTCAAGTCACAATTCCCTTAGTTATTGATATCACATTCTCAATGATTTTATTTTTATTTTAACCTCAATTATTAATAAAATTGTTTTACATTATTAATACTGTTAACCATATCTACATACTAACAACATTCAATTATATTTATATATACAAAAAATAGTGGTTTACAGTGTGAATGGGAAGGCTAATTTGCATATTGATATTAAAAATGTTATTTTATTAAATGTGCTTAGTATTATTGATTTCTAATTGTTTGGTTTTATTTTAATGAATATAAGCAAAAATCTCTTCAATGAATCTTAAATAAAATCCATTAACAAGAAAAAATAACTGTCATTTTATTATTTACTTCCTCTTTTAACTAAATACTTAAATTAGAAAAAATAACAATGAAAGATGAGAGTGATTGAAGAGTAAGTTTCAGTTGTTCTATTTTTCGATTATACCCACCTCTGTTTCAAATCTTTTTATCTGCATTTTTATTTAGTTTTATTAGCCTTTCTAATTTAATATAATATTTCATTACATTAAAACTTAAATACTTGCACCCGGAGGGTGCATATATTTGATAGTATTAACTAATAAATACTTTTATTTCAATATCTTAAATAAAAAATAAAGAAATTTATTCAACTGGATGAAGGTGTTTAGCTGTTTTTAGTTTAGTCTGTTTTAGCTACTTTCTGTTTATTAAAAATCGTATTTATACCAAAACTTTTAATTCAATTTGAACATTTTTGTAAATCAGTTCAGATACGTAAACAAATTTCTTCCCTCAAAAAAAATAATAAATAAATAAATAAATAGATAAATAAATATATACACTAAAATAAATATGATGACAAAGAGTGGGGACAAATATTTTAAAAGTAATAGGCTTAAAAAAAAAATAAATAAAACACAGGTAAAAATCATACGTTTGTACGTACCTAAAATGTGAGAGTAAAACCGGAAAGGAATACACACGATGGAGTGTGGGTGCATCAAAACATCACCCCCCCTGACAAATGACAACGAAACAGTACACACCCAAGACACTGACACCCAGGTAGAAAAGATAGAAATGTCCGAAACGAAAAATATCCAGCTGGTACTCTCACTTGGAAGGACGACTTTAACAGAGAGAGAGAGATTGGTAAGTACACGACAAGACTCGATATAGCTTGTATATTGGTTTCCCTTGACAACAGGTAAGAAAATCTGGATGGACAGGTAAGCAGAGGTAAGGGGGTAGGTAGAGAAAAAGTAGGAGGCTTTTTATCGTTGCTAAAGAGAGGAGTAGGCAGACTTGTGAAGGGAGGAGAAATAAAAGTGAGAGAGAGAGATGATGACGATTAATAAGGAGATGTGAAGATAGCAGGATGTTTTAGATTTAGTTGGGTTTTTTTTTTACCTCACCTGAGGGGAAAAAGACATTGAGAGAGAGAGAGACAAAGTGTGTGAGAGAGAGAGAGAGACAAAGGGTGTGAGAGAGAGACAAAGGGTGAGAGAGAGAAAGAGAGACAAAGGGTGAAGAGAGAAAGAGAGACAAAGGGTGAGAGACAAAGGGTGAGAGAGAGAGAGAAGAGAGACAAAGGGTGAGAGAGAGAGAAAGAGAGACAGAGGTGAGAGAGAGAGACAAAGGGTGAGAGAGAGAGAGACAAAGGGTGAGAGAGAGAGAGGGAGACAAAGGTGAGAGAGAGAGGAGACAAAGGTGAGAGAGAGAGAGGGAGACAAAGGGTGAGAGAGAGAGAGGGAGACAAAGGGTGAGAGAGAGAGAGAGGGAGACAAAGGGTGAGAGAGAGAGAGAAAGGTGAGAGAGAGAAAGAGAGAGAGAGAGTGAGAGAGAGAAAGAGTGAGAGAGAGAAAAAAAGGTGAGAGAGAGAGAAAGAGTGAGAGAGAGAGAAAAAGAGAGAGAGAGAGAAAGAGTGAGAGAGAGAGAAAGAGTGAGAGAGAGAGAAAAAGGGTGAGAGAGAGAGAGAGAAAAAGGTGAGAGAGAGAGAGAAAAGGGTGAGAGAGAGAGAGAAAAGGGTGAGAGAGAGAGAAAGAAAAAGGGTGAGAGAGAGAAAGAGAGAGAGAGAGAGAGAGAGAGAGAGAGGGAGGGTGAGAGAGAGAGAGGAAAGGTGAGAGAGAGATATGAATACTAACAAGAAATGTGAAGATAGCAGGATATGTTTGGATTTTTTTCTTTGTTAAACTCACATGAGGATGTAGAGAGAGAAAGAGTGAGAGAGAAATAGAAAAAGGAGAAAGAGAGAAATAGAATAAAGAAAAGGAAAGAAGAGAGAAAAAAGAGAGAGAGAAAAAAGAGAGAGGATGAGAGAGAGAGAGGATAAAAGTGAGAGAGGAAAAGAAAGAGAGAGAGAGAAAAAAGAAAGTGAGAGAGAAAAAAGAAAGAAAGAGAGAGAAGAAAAAAAAGAAAGAGAGAGAAGAAAAGAAGAAAGAAAGAAGAAAGAGAGAGAGAGAGAGAGAAGAAGAAAGAAAGAAGAGAGAGAGAAGAAAAAAAAGAGAGAAGAAAAAGAAAGAGAGAAGAAAAGAGAGAGAAAGAAAAGAAGAGAGAAATGAAAAAGAGAGAAAAAGATGAATAATAACAAGAAATGTGAAGATAATAGGACATGATATATATATATATATATATATATATATATATTACCTCACCTGATGAAAAAAAAAGTAAAAAAATTAAAAAATTTCAAAAATCTAAAAGTGAAAATAAAGACTGTTAAGAAAAACCGATTCTTTTCTTCTTTTTTTTTTCTTTTTCTTTTTGTTATTAAACATAAACTGATGTTCACCTGAGACAGGTAAGAATAAAGGAATAAACGAGAGAGAAAATAATAATACTAAGAGTAATAAAACCATTAAATTAGGAGACTTTTCTCGTTAATCGACAGGAAGATAGAGTTGCTCACCTGAGGAAAGAGGAAACGCGGAGTAAGAGACACGTGTGAGTTGAGGCCAGAGTCGACACATCCTATAATTAGCGGCGGATCAATGAAATAAATAATCAATTGAATAAAAATAAGGTAAGGCCTGGCCGATTGCGACATTTGCAGTTAAACGCTCACACTGCTGTCTTAATTAGTAGAAAAAAAAGGGAACTCGTCACAGAGATTGTGCTTCGACGACAGATCCAGACTTCATCAGGGAGGCATGGATACGAAAACGGAAATCTATAACTGCTATGAAACTAATTTGCAGGTAAACACTCACACTGCTTTATTAGGATAAAAAGGGAACTCTTCACAGAGATTGTGCTTCGATGACAGATCCAGACTTCATCAGGGAGGCATGGATACGAAAACGGAAATCTATAACTGCTATGAAACCAATTTGCAGGTAAACACTCACACTGCTTTATTAGGATAAAAAGGGGAACTCTTCACAGAGACTGTGCTTCAACGACAGATCCAGACTTCATCAGGGAGGCATGGATACGAAAACGGAAATCTATAACTGCTATGAAACCAATTTGCAGGTAAACACTCACACTGCTTTATTAGGATAAAAAGGGGAACTCTTCACAGAGATTGTGCTTCGACGACACATCCAGACTTCATCAGGAGACATGGATATACGAAAACGGAAATCTATAACTGCTATGAAACCAATTTGCAGGTAAACACTCACACTGCTTTATTAGGATAAAAAGGGGAACTCTTCACAGAGACTGTGCTTCGACGACAGATCCAGACTTCATCAGGAGGCTTGGATATGAAAACGGAAATCTATAACTGCTATGAAACCTATTCGCAGGTAAACACTCACACTGCTTTATTAGGATAAAAATGGGAACTCTTCACAGAGACTGTGCTTCGACGACAGATTCAGACTTCATCAGGAGGTATGGATACAAGAAGGTAAATCTATAACTGCTATGAAACTAATTTTGGTGCATGTCACATAATTGTGTCCTGGCCTAAGCAGTGCTTACTGAAAAAAAAAAAAAAACAACCTGCACCACAATTGAAATCCCTAGCCGTTTGAAGGGGTTTTTCCCAAAAAGTTAATGTGATGTGAAAGTAATATTTACCCCCACCCCATCTTTTCTCAACAAGTAAATGTAAATATTTCAACCTTCTTCCTCTTTAAAAGATATTTGAAGGTGGGAGGATAAAATATTTACATTTACTTGTCTATATAAAAAAACTGGATGGTGGCTTGCTTTTAACGCCTACAAACCACTAAATAAAAGTTATTTGTCGATAAAAACGCTTTCAAACCGCAATGGGGGGAGGGGGGGCTTGTCACAGAGATTGTGCTTCAAACACAAGTTCAAGACTTCATCAGGAAGCATGGATACTAAAAACGTAAATCTATAGCTGCTATGAAACCAATTTCATTTGGGACACAGTATCAAAGTGAAAAGATTTTGATGATCTTTATTGAGACCAGGGGGCAAACATTTGAAAAAAAAAAAGATTGGGGAAGAAAAAAGATATGAACAACTGATAAGATAGGCTTGGTTGGTTAGATTTTATGGCATGTCAACCCTTGTTGGGTTATTTTATGCCAACGACATTGTTTTATTTATTCTTGGTGGATTGGTTGGATTTAATGGCATGTCAACCCTTTTTGGGTTATTTTATGCCAAAGACATCTTGTTTCATTCATTCTTGGTTGGTTGGTTGGATTTTACAGCATGTCAACTCTTGTTGGGCTATTTTATGCCAAAGACATTTTGTTTTATTCATTCTTGATGAGTATTCAACTTTTTTTTAAACACTTTTTTTAAAATCATGTTTTTTTTTCTATTTAACCCATAGATGGGACTCTAACATGAAGTAATGGTGAAGGGGTACTCCACACTCCCCAGTGCTCCAAAATTTGGAACTTCACAATTAGATGCAGTTTAACATCATACCCAGGACAGTTATGCCCAAAGAGGATATATATATATATTTACCAACCCCTCCGCATGAGCAGGATGTGACACAAGGTCAATTTCTTAAGCGGAGTTCAACAGGTTTGAATTCAGAGTTTTCTTTCTCCTAGACTAGTTGCCTAACCAAGGTTAAAGAGCCTAGTCTGCCCTACTATTTATCCATAGCTGGGGAGAGAGTAGGATTCATACCTTTCCCAAGAGGACATACAGCATATTATTATAGAGTCTGAATACTGTTGATCCACTGAAACCATTTTAGGCCAAAAACCTTTTGTTTAATTCATTCTTGATGGTTACTTGATGAAAACTTTTTCTAAGACTCATTTTTTTTTTCTATTTAACCCATAGAATTGAACCCTAACAGGTATTACCACTCTGTGTCAGGGTGGACATGGGAGTAATGGTGAGGAAGGGGTACTCCAAAAATTCCCAGAACTCAAGAATGGGAATTTCACAATCAGATAGAGTCATTCCCAGGACACTAAGATCGGTAATAATCGTGGAGTTCTGTCCCGGCCTCCTGCCACAAAAAACGCTACCCGGTGGCTACTGAAAAAAAACACCAGCTACAATTGAAGCCTGTAGCCAAAGCGGTGTCACTTGAAAAGAAAACAATAAACTTAGGGCATTTTTCCTGAAACCCCAACCCATACAGGGTGACCCAGAAAAAACAGAGCTAAAATTATTCATTTATTTTCCC